>CANIUD010000750.1:1200000-1885168 GCA_947470075.1 Closterium sp. Yama58-4 | reverse complement strand
TCTCCCCTCCTCCCAACCACCCGTCTCCCCCTCCTCCCAACCACCCGTCTCCCCCTCCTCCCAACCACCCGTCTCCCCCTCCTCCCAACCACCCGTCTCCCCCTCCTCCCAACCACCCGTCTTCCCCTCCTCCCAACCACCCGTCTTCCCCTCCTCCCAACCATCGCCCAAGGAGAGGACGACAAGTGTAAACACTTACTCTTTCGCACTCTTACTCTCTGCCTCTCCCTCTCCCCTCTCTCCCCCCAGCTGAGCTGCGTCCGGTGGGGGGCACGCTAGTGAGGGTGTTCAAGGAGGTGGCAGCGGCGGTGGCAGCGCAGGGCAATGCGGGCAAGAAGAGGGAGATGGACGCCAACAGCAGGAAGCTCGGGCTGCTGCTGCAGCGCCTCAACCAGCGCGACGTGTCGCCTTCCGTGGCTGGAAAGCTGTTGCCACTCTGTGCTGCGCTTGATGCTGGGGACTACGCCACTGCTCTGCACATCCAGGTAGTTTGAGTGCGGTACTGAGAGGTGGATTACTGGAGAGTCACCTGGCCTACAGCAGGAAGCTCGGCCTGCTGCTGCAGCGCCTCAACCAGCGCGATGTGTCGGCCTCTGTGGCTGGCAAGCTGCTGCCTCTCTGTGCTGCTCTGGGTGCTGGGGACTATGCCACTGCTCTGCATATTCAGGTGGGTGGGTGGTGGAGAGCGGTGGTGAGAGATGGATGGATGAATGTGAGGTTTTTCTCCCCAGCGCATACTCACGCAAACGCATATCCTCCCCTTCCAGCATAAAAAGGCACACACGCTCACATGCCCTCCCCTCTCTTGCTGCTCTCCTCCCCTGCTCCTTCCCCTCTCACATCCTCCACCCTGCCTCTCTCCCTCCTTCCCCCCACTCTCTCTCTGTTTTTCACTCTCCCCCGTCGCCTTTTTACTCAACGGCAGGTGGATCTGACGACCAAGGACTGGGAGGAGTGTGGCGTGTGGCTCACGGCGCTAAAGAGCGTTATCAAGACGAGACAACAGCTCGGATGAGAGGGCTGCTGGAATGATGAGGGCTGCTGGAATGATGAGGGCTGCTGGAATGATGAGGGCTGCTGGAATGATGAGGGCTCTGAGAATTCTCGAAAGTGATTCCTTAAGGTGTGGGAGGAGTGTGGCGTGAGGCTGAATAGCGTTATCAAGACGAGACAACAGCTCGGATGAGAGGGCTGCTGGGATTATAGGGGATTTGATGCGATGATGGTTACTAGCATATGTCTGATGGTATGCCTGCGGTTTGGCTTGGTTACTTGTGAAGTGCAGGTTACAGGTAACAGAGGACACTTGCAACTACAAATGGTTAAAGAAGTGGTGTTGCTTGCAGTTGGGATGAGGGCTTTGATGCGATGGGTTATGCATGGATGGCGGATGGGTGACTGTTTTTTAGATAGTTGGAGTGCAAGTTGCAAGTACTGGAGGCACTTGCAGCTGCAGATGATCAGGAAGTGCAACTAATGCTTCCGGCTGCACCAATCATGGGGTGAACAATGATGTGTTGTGTCACCGTGGCAGACATTAGGCTAGCTGAGCTGTCATCTAGCTGTCTGTGGGCTGATTATGTGGCTTGAACAATAGAACGAGGACAATTCATTTTGAAACTTCCCACTACTTTCTTCTTATGCAGTTCTGTTTTGTAAAGCACACATGTGATGTGTGTCTATACGGCGGATATGCTTCCGCGCTCGCCTCAACCTATGCCACCAGGCGTGCCTCGCGCACGGTCGTCTTTCTGCGTCTCATGGCGCGTCGGCTCTGTGAGCATGCGACCGCGTGCGCGCAAGTAAGAATACTCGCATGCTGCGTGCCCGTCACATGATCCAGCGGGCATGCTAGTATCGAGATCCCTCCGCATGACGAGATGGAGAGGCTGGGCGATGGGACTCGGCGCGCATCGCCGGCGAGTCGACGCGGGGCTGCATGGACGGATGCGAAGAGCCCGCCCCGCCGCTGCGCGGGTTGCGCGTGTTCCGCTGCGCGGGTTCCGCCGCGGCCCGACGTCGTCCGCCGTGAGCGAGTTGGACGGACGGACGGACGGACGGACGGACGGACGGACGGACGGACGGGCCACGCTCAGCTTGATAAGACTTGATTCGCGCCGCCTCCTCACCACGCTCGAGTCGTGCGCGCCTGCCTCCCCTAGCGCGCGTGTGCCTCCTCTAGCGCGCGTCTGCCTCCCCTAGCGCGGTTGTCAGGTCGGAGTCTTCCTCGTGGCGAATCCATCAATTTATCTTCTTAGAAATCTTAAGAATACCCTGTAGCGCTTTCGGAATGAAGTCTTTCTCGTAGCGATTCTGGTGACGCCTGCGTGAGAAATTCGCGCTGCAGGGAAGATCGAGCCATCTTTTGATCAATCGAGTGGTTGAGCTGGTTTTTCTGCGACCTCCTTGTGCCCAGCCTGAGGCTTCTTGAACAGCGGTAGTGGGCAGCAAGGCGTGAGCAGCAAGGTGTGGGCCGGACTAGTCGGGCTTCTTTCTGCGACCGCCTTGCACTCGCGCTCGGGCTTCTTGACTTGCGGTAGTGGGCGGAGCCGAGGTAGCATGGGGAGACTGGAGATTGTGCTGGCGCTGCTGGGGTCGCTAATGGCGACGCTGCTGGTGGCGCTGCTGGTGGGTGCCTTCTCGACAGCAGGAGCAGGAGCAGGAGCAGGAGCAAGACTTTCTTCCCGGGCAGCCCAGGGAGAGGGTCCGAGGCAGCGGAGGGAGCGTGGAGGTGTGGAACGAAGATTTCAAGCAGCTGCAGGTGAGAGCAGCTGCAGGTGAGAGCAGCTGCAGGTGAGAAGAGGTGCAGGCGAGTGAGGGAATGCCTTTCAGGCAGCAACAGGCAACGTTTCTCAATCTGCCTGTGATTTGGTCACGGAATTTGCCTTTGTTTTATGTACCCATGCTTGTACTCTTTTCTTTGTCTTTTCCTATTTTTTCTTTGCTCCACAAATTTAGGGGAACTTGTGATATGTCCCTTTTTCTTCCTGCCATGCTTCCAGGAAGCGCATGTGGCGGCGGCGCTGATAACAGTGGAGAGTCAGTTCCTTGAGTTGCCACTATATGCCAACTCCCCGCAGGTAACATCGCAATATTTTTTTTTGGTGTGATTTTGTTTTCTTCTCCTCTTCTTTCTTTGCCCTGCTGCTGGTTTATCGCTGGATGATTTGAAGACTTGCACTGCTGTTGCATGCTCCACCCCACATTCCTGTCTCACGTGCCTTCTTTTCTCACCGAGCCTTGTGCGTATTCATCAGGCCTATTACGTGTTGAAGGGTGAGGCTATGGCAGGCCTCATTAGCCCCATGGGAGCACCAACGAATCTCAGGTAGGCATCCCATGAGAATGTGCAACAGGCCTTCAGAAGTCCTTTTTTCTCATGGGCCTTCAGAAGTCCTTTTTCCTCATGGGCCAACTTTTTTCTCGTGGGACCACATACCAGCACCAGCACCTGTAGGAGCGGTGCATCAACTCTGCCGTCTCTCTTTCTTTTCTCCTTCTGCCTTCATCTGTTTGCGTCTACCTCAGCAGCCATTTGTGTCTACTCTATGCAATGATCCTTCGTTTCTCCGCTGTTCAGGCGACTGAGAGAGGGAGACGCCTTTGCGATTCCCAGGGGATGGGCGCGGTGGATTTGGAACAACGGCCGGCAGCCGTTCCAGGTTCTCTCCGTCGCCGATACTTCTGATGCCGCTGCTGACACCTCCAAGGGCACGCCAAGTGCTGCCAGCCGCTACACCGTCTTCCACCTCATGGGCGCGCAGAAGGAGAACTTTGGAAGTATTCTGCACGGCTTCAGGTGAGTTCACCGTGGCTTTCAGGTGAGTTCACCGTGGCTTCAGGTGATATAAACTGTGTTGTGACTTGTATGCTCTATTTGTCGTCTGCTTACGTCTCTTGTTCTTATCCTGTTACCCCCTCCCTCCTCCTTCCCGTCCTCGCCCCTTCCCCCCCAATCCTCCCACCAACCAGCCCGGACCTGCTGGCACAGGCATGGGACGTGGAGGAGGGGGAGGTGCAGCAGCTGCTGCAGGCGCAGCAGGAGAGCGTATTTGTCAAAGTCACACCACAGCTTCGGGCAGAGCTGGAAAACTATGGGGAGGATGAAGAGGAGGAGAATGAGGAGGAGGAGAATGAGAATGAGAATGAGACTGAGAATGAGAATGCGACTGAGAATGAGGAGGAGGAGGAGGTGGAGGAGGCAGAGGAGAATGAGGGGGGAGATGAGGAGGCGTACGGGGGAAGGGGGAACGACCAGCCGCACTTTGGCAAGGGAGCAAAACCCAGTGTGAGCATCTTTGCGGATTTCACCTACAACCTCAAGACCCGCCAGCCGGACATTGTTGCGAAGCGCGGCGGCAACATGACAGTCGCGAATGGATACAAGCTCCCGGCGTTCCGCAAAGTGGGGTTTGCAGTGGCGCGCTTCAGCCTGGAGGGCAACGCCATGACGGCTCCCAGGTGGCTGGCGAATGCTGCTTCGACGCTGTATGTCACCAAGGGCAAGGGGTGTGTGGAGATCACGTACCCTGATGGCAGGCAGGCGCTGCGCCATGATGTGAAGGAGGGGGACTTCGTGGTCGTTCCTGCCAGCTACCCACACGCTGCTGTGAGTGGAAAGGACATCCGCTTATTGATTCTAGTTGCCTGTTACTGGTCTAATAGAGAGAGACTCTTCAATCTGAATCTTGTTTTGTTCTAATTCCTTGACCGTTTGCTCTTGTTTCCCCTCTTTGGATGTGCAGCTGGCCTACGGGGAGGGTCTGGAGTGCATTGCCATGATTCCCAAGAGCCGCCCGCAGGCGGGGTTCCTGGCGGGGGCGAACTCGGTGTTCCGCATGCTGCCTCGCATTATCCAGCGCGCCGCTTTCAACGCCGATGAGAAGCTGCTGGAGAAGCTGCGCGCGACTAGGCAGAGCGAGTATGGCATCCTGCGCCCAGGTCAGGGAGAGGCGGAGGAGGAGATACCGATGCTCATTGAGCAGGTGGTGGGCTTCTGAATGGCTTCGTTGCGTTTTGTGGGTATGAATGGGGTTTAATACCTCCCATGTGTACATAGAGAGATGCTCTCAGGTGCTGGTGTAACAAAATGGGATAGTGAGATGAATTGAGCTCCACATTGGACATACCAGCTGAACAAATATCGTGTGGTCACATTTCCAGTCCAAGCATATTCAAACTACGATTATCCCTCCTGTGTACGTCTTCCAGTTGTTTTATTAATGAAACTCGACTAATAAAGGTTTTGCGAAGCCTACCGTATGGAGTAACATGCTCTGACGGTTTTGTCGAGTAAGCCAGGTAACAGGAGTTCCCATACAGCAGCGTCGGGAATTTCGCGAAAATCTATTGCAATCTTCGTCAAAACTCGTTCATGCGAACTGATCCTCCAATAACCGTTTTGTCCTGGGCACATCAATAGACACCACCGCGCAGACACAACCAGCTTGTAGCTCGCCTACTGATTAGTTGCCCGTAGCGCCATCAAACGACAAGGGACATCCTAACGACTCCGATCAGACAGAGCCTAACCGTCTGGATTACTGGAAAGCCGTCGTCCAGTAGAGCAACCGTTCATGTCGCACGCGATGCGGCTGCTGCATGTCGTTAGGCTCGGAGACAGTCGGTTAACTGTCCCTCTAGGTCCACCGAGGAGGGTTGGGTAGCCAGAGGAGCTTCATGCGAGAGTGGCTAATTTTGAGACCAAAAAACGCTTGAAGTCGTTTTGTTTAACCGTCGGGCGATCCATTCATAGCATCGCCGCTGCCGCGCGGGAATTTTCCACGCCCGCCATTCCTGATCGTTCTCTCCGCCGTTGCATCACGACTGCACATCCTGTCGGCGACATCTGCCTCCTCGCGGCAGAGCCGCTGGAGCGCTTATCGGAACGGCTTGACGACCATTCGCATTTCGCACACGCGTCCCACGTGTCCCACGTGTCGTGTCCCACATGTCAGCGAGATCTGGAGCATCGCAGATCTGCTGGAGCTCTCCCTGCCGACCGACCATTGGCATGTCGCCCTCCTCTCCGTGTCTCAGCCGCTTGCAATGCGCTGCAGCGGCCGGGTGAAGCAGACACGGAATTCCAAGCGGGTGTGGGGGGAGAGCAGAAGCAGGTTGGCAGTGGCGATGTTACTAGAGGAAAGATTTTGTAGGCAGAATGGTAATTGGCGGTGACTGTTGCCGTGCCGTCCTGACTGCTCACCTCCTCTCCGTTGCCGCTGCAGTGATTGCACCAGCAGCTGCAGCAGGAAGGGTTGTTTCTCCTCCATGCCAGAGGAGAGAAACTTGCCCTTAGCATCATCCACGCGCCGCAGTTCGCGACCTATAAAGCGGCCACAATGGCTACCATGAAGTCATCAGCTCGCTCACTGCTCCCTCTAAGCCTCTCTCTAGCAGATTCACGCTCCTCTAATCTTCTTTCCTCATGGCGACGGCTGGCATGCGCGTGCTGGTGCTGGCAGCGCTGGCGGTGGGGCTGCTGGCGGCGGCGGTGAGTGGAGCGCGGGACGCCATGAAGGTAGCGAGCGCGCTGGTCCCAGGGGGGGGCAGGCGCATTCTCGCGGCTGAGACCTTCGCTCACGACGCCCCTCTGCCCGGCTACCTCGACCACATCCCCCGCCGCCAGGCCCTCGCCACCAGTACGTTGCTGCTGCTCTGCTCCCCCCACTCCCTCTCTATCCTCCGCTTCCCTTATCTCTCGTTTCTCTGCTCACTTATCTCTCGTTTCTCTGCTCACTTATCTCTCGTTTCTCTGCTCACTTATCTCTCGTTTCTCTGCTCACTTATCTCTCGTTTCTCTGCTCACTTATCTCTCGTTTCTCTGCTCACTTATCTCTCGTTTCTCTGCTCACTTATCTCTCGTTTCTCTGCTCACTTATCTCTCGTTTCTCTGCTCACTTATCTCTCGTTTCTCCGCTCACTTATCTCTCGTTTCTCTGCTCTCCTTGTCTCTCGTTTCTCTGCTCTCCTTGTCTCTCGTTTCTCTGCTCTCCTCTCTATTCCCTGCTCCCCTCGCCACTCGTTTCCCTGCTTCAATCAGCTGCCATTTTCCTGCTCCCTTCAGCACTCATTTTCCTGCTCCTCTCAGCACTCACTTCCCTGCTTCCCTCAGCATTCTCTTCCCTGCTACCCTAACACTCACTTCCCTGCTCCCCTCAGCAACCATTTCCTTGCTCTCTCAACCTCATCTCGATGCTACCGTTCTTCCTCCCCGTTATCCTGTCGTTCCCCCTCCCAGCGTGCGGGCGCACGACAGTACAACCTAACTTCACCTCTGGCCCCTTGCTCTCCCATTGTCCCTTCCCCCTTACCCCTTCCACCTTCCCAGCGTGCGGGCGCACGACGGTGACGATCCGGTCGCAGTACCTGGGGCCGTACGACCTGCACAACAACATCTACAACATGACCTATTACAACGGCTGCGCCTACAACGTCACCAGCCCGCTGCGCGTGTACCAGTGCGCCAACTTCGGCAACGTGTGGGAGGGCAGCCTCGACAACCCCGCGCCCAACCCCACGCAGTACCAGACAGGCGACATCTTTGTGCAGTCGTCGACGGGGTACTGTGAGGTGCACATGAACCGCGGTGCTGACGGCACTGTGCAGATGTTCCCCGGGGAGACGGTCAACATTCTGTATGCGTGGACCAGTGACTGGCGCCCTTGCGCGTCGGAGCTGCGCTTCAGCAACGGCAACAGCTACTCCATGGCCGACGTCTCCGAGTGCCAGGCTGCTGCTGCCATCTAGAGAGAGAGGGTTTTGGACGTGCTCATGATGGTTGAGATGTAAAATGTGGAGGAAAGATGGTGGAGGGAGGGGAAGAAATTCGGGATAGGTAATAATGTATGCAACGAGTGTATACGTTGAAGAATCTATTACAATCGAAAACTCACATGTTCTACTCTCCATAACGGTTTGCGATGATTATGTGCCGACACAGCTCGCCTAGCCCGAAGCCCTGGCCATCACCGGCTGTAAAACGCGGGAGACGGGGTTGGCGAAATTTCCACCACTGCGTGCGAAATTACCACCACTACTTTCGCAACGCTACTACCCGTACCTTCACAAATCACGGGCCACTGGTTAGTTCGTGTCCGTAGGGATGACATGTCAACATTGGCAGTGTCAACCCGAAGCGCGCAAAAATAGAGTGTCAAGCTTTGAGGCTTGGTGTCAAATCGAAGCGCAGCAGGGAATCCTGCGACGGAAGCTTACTGGTTGGGCACAAGTTTGAGTACACAGGGAGGGCCCAAAATTGGTTTTGGCCTACCCTTACAAATCAGGGTAACAGCCCCTCCTTGAACAGACCCCTAGGGTAAAATTTTCCGTACCCTGTTGGCAGCAGGGTAAATCTACCATTACACTGATTTCGGCAGGGTAATTCTATATCTAGTCTGTTTTCACTACTAGTAATTTCTACAGTAACAATAAAGTAGCACGAAGCTGTCCTTGAAGCGCAACTCTGCTCAGCTGGCAGTGGTGTGGCTCGATTAAAGCCAGCAGCTAAAATAGTGACCCCCCCTTCTAGTTGGGTCCACTTGAAATCTCGTACTCACTTTGGGAAGTTGGAAGTGTTGTTCCGTAATTTTTGTTCAGACGCGAGAAACACTAATCGAGTCTTTCACAAAATTTCATCAATCATCGCAAGCATATGCAATTGTGTCGCAAGTTTGCGACGTGCAAATCACATGCACATGCCGTGCCAATTTCAACAAGTGCAGCATGAGCAATTCACGCACAGCAAATGCTTTTGGCATGGGCCTGCTAAGCCTGCGATCACAACATAGAAAACCAAAGAGGAAAATAACAAAGAGATTCAAGGTGACGAGATAAGAGAGAGAGATGGGGCGACGGAAACAAGGACGCGGAGAGAGAAATGAGTGCGCAAAATCACGGAATGGTAGGGTGATGGGAGGGAGACGTGAGGAATAGCGCGAGGGCGATGAGATGGGTGATCGGAGGGGAGAGAAGTGCGACGGGAGGGCAGTTCGAGGAGAGCGCGAGAGCGACGATGGGAAGAGAATTACGAAAGGCGACGGGCAGGCATTTCGGGGCGAACGCAAGGACGGCGAGGTGGGTGATTCGAGGGGATATACGAACGGCGCGGGGAGGGCGGGTCAGAGCGAGCGCGAGTGTGACGGATTGGCCGATGGGAGGGGAGATTGGGTGGGGGACGAGAGAGCGACAGCAACGGGAAGGGAGGGGAGAGCGCGAAGGAAATGGGGCGGGAGAGGAGAGAGCGATGGCGACGGGAAGGGAGGGAAGAGAACAAAGGACATGGGGCGGGAGAGGAGAGAGCGATCGCGACGGAAGGGAGGGAAGAGAACGAAGGACATGGGGCGGGAGAGGAGAGAGCGATTGCGACGGGAAGGGAGGGAAGAGAACGAAGGACATGGGGCGGGAGAGGAGAGAGCGATTGCGACGGGAAGGGAGGGAAGAGAACGAAGGACAAGGGGCGGGAGAGAAGAGAGCGATGGCGACGGGAAGGGAGGGAAGAGAACGAAGGACATGGGGCGGGAGAGGAGAGAGCGATTGCGACGGGAAGGGAGGGAAGAGAACGAAGGACAAGGGGCGGGAGAGAAGAGAGCGATGGCGACGGAAGGGAGGGAAGAGAACGAAGGACATGGGGCGGGAGAGAAGAGAGCGATGGCGACGGGAAGGGAGGGAAGAGAACGAAGGACATGGGGCGGGAGAGAAGAGAGCGATGGCGACGGGAAGGTACGGGGGAGCGCGCAAAGGAGAGGGGAAGGAAGAGGAGCGAGCGAGGGCGACGGGAAGGGGGGGGAAATATTTTTTGAAAGAGAACATCTATTTGCTAGGTAAGTTATTATCATCTAATGATTAAGAAGGAACATCAAGGGCGATGGGACGGGAGGTAAGATGGCGATTGCAAGGGAGGGGAGAGAGCGAGATCGACGGAAAGGGAGGGGAGAGAGCGAGAGCGACGAGTAGGGAGGGGATAGACCGAGAACAAAAAGAAGGGAGGGCGAGAGCGAGAACGTCGAAAAGGGAGGGGAGAGAGTGAGGGCGACGGGAAGGGAGGGGAAAGAGCGGAGCGACGAGAAGGGAAGGGACGGATCATGAGCGGCGAAAGGGCATTTCAGAGAGAGCGCAAGGGCGACGAGATGGGTGATGGGATGGGAGAAAGGTAGGTCGACGGGAGGGCATGTCATGGCAAGCGCGAGGGCGGCGATGTGGGTGATTGGAAGGGAGTACCGTGATGAGCGGCGGTAGAAACGGACGTCGAGGGGTGAACGAGAGGGGCCGACGATGAAGAGGAGGGTGACGATGGCGAGAGAGGGGAAATAAAAATACGATACGAAGCTACGTAACTACATTACGCATTCCAACTATGTCGATAGTTAGGTACCTTGGCCACAAACAGCTTGCTTCTCAGCAAACTATGCTAGGAAAATAAAACTAGTGACTTCGGGATTGGAGAGCAGCTAGTTGTGAACCCAGTTCCAACTTGAAGCCGACCTTGGGCCAACGATGGAAACCTACGCTGGGGAACAGTCGCACAGGCGCAACACGTGGACGTGCGACGGAGTAGATCTGCATAAAAAAAAAATATTTTGGCGGGAACCACCGTTTCGAGGGCCAATCACGTAAGTTCACGTTGCCTAGTGAAATTGTTTGGACCGTGGTGTGTCAGCCCGATCCCTTTCTCTACGAGAAACTCGTCGCACCACTTTTTCAAGGTGGGTCGGGGTTCACTATTTTGCACTCTCGTTTTAAGGGGGTGTTTTGCCAGTCTAGTGTAGCAATAGCCACAAGATCCTACAATCAATACGAAACTATTGGTGTGTGTCTCAGTTGGTTATATGTGCAGATTCAGATCTCAAGGTTGCGGGTTCAAATTCTGTGGACTATTGGATCGGTTTTGCCATTTCGCAACGAAAATCCTCGCTACAGAGGATTCTGTATCAGTATAATGTACAGCGCACCCTGATACAGCCAGGGTAGCCGAAATCGCTATCAGTGTTAAAAAAAACATACTCTTTTGCGTAAGGGAAAAAATCTTGGAAGCCTGATTTTGAAAGGGTAACTCTGAAAAAACGGCCGGCCCCCAGGGTAATCAGGGCATTGTACCCCTGATATTTTGGGCCCTGTACACAGGCGACCCCTTGCACGGACTTGCAGTCGCACGAAGTTTAACATCCGTCGATTAGGCAGGTGTGGTCGTCTGTAATCTCGACGCCATCAATGTGGTTGGTTGGATAGTTTCTTTATTTTCGCAGAACTGGAAGTCCGACGAATTTTACTGGCTGGCAGTTTGGTGTCGTTGACACTCTGCCAACAATGTTGGCAAGTGTCAAAATCACAACTTGACACTCAAAAGCTTGACATGTCATCCCTACGGACACGACCTTAGGCAAAGCTGGGAAAGTTTTATTCTGCTCCCCGTCACTTCAGTCAGTTACCCCGCATGGCGTTATGGACTTAGGCCAGCGGGCTTAACAATGGTGTCCCGACTCTTTGCGGCATGCAGTGGTACCAGGCTGGCGTTTTCTCGTTCCTGCGTTGACAAGAATCGGCGTTGCTCTTCGCACAGGGTTTTCTCGATGGACTCGCCGCTTCAAGCCTTGCCCGTAATCAATGGGCATATTGCTCAAATCTTCAGCACTTTGTTTTGCACAGCTGACCAGTAATCTCTATTTTACGCTTGTCACTTTGTCCACATGCGTTCCCATGCTCCCCTCTGTTCATATTCGCATATGATCCTTCCAGTGTTGTTTTTTCTTTACACCCACTCCCGTTTTCACCCTGAACGGTACTCCATCCGTTTTCACCAAGCACGTGCATTGATATCCATACCACCAAGCACCAACCACGATCCATACCATGCCCATGCATTGCACTCTCTATACCCCCATTCACGATTCATGCAGTCTCGTCTCATGCCATCAATTCCCTTGCATCCTTTACAGCATCTGATGTGCATAGTCTGGCTCAGCTCTGCAAGAAACTCAAAGGTTCATACGAGCAGGAACAGTAAAACACGGGCGAATGCGGGATCGCTTCCGCGTGCTCGTGGCAAAAAAAAACTAAACCCCATCGCGGCCGGCATGCGGCTCGGGAGCCTCAACCCTAAGATTTTAGGGTTGAGGCTCCTGTCAAACAATATGTTTAATATATACCCTGCGTGCTGTAGGTACTGTAGTTATTATTATTAAGAGTTGGTGGTGCACCTTCTTTGTTGCTTTGCTATATGTACCTTGTGTGCTATAGTGAAACCCCTTTTTCCTTGCCTAAACTCTCTCGACACTTTCTCCTCTTCACCCTAGCATGGCTCCTCACCTCTAGCTACTATCTTAACATGGTACAGAGCTGGTTCTTTCCCGGAACCTTCTCTTTTTTTTTAAGAATCATGGGCCCGCCCGTACTACAGCGCGAAATGCGCTATTTTTTCTCCCCGTTCGCCCGTCACGCGCGCCCTGCCCGTCCCCCCGAACGTGCCACGTCGGCTGCCTCGCGGACGCCCCGTCGGCTGCCTCGCGGACGCCCCGTCGGCTGCCCCGCGGACGCCCTGCCCGTCGCCCGCTGCCCCCCAGTTCCGTCGCCGCGGCGCCCTGCGTTCCGTCGTCGGGGCGCACCCCTTCCCGTCGTCCGCGAACCCCGTTTCGTCGCCTCGCGGCCCCCCGTTCCGTCGCCAGCGCCCGCGCCAGCCCGGACCGCAGGCGCCGCCGCCAGCGTGTGTCAGAATGCTATTATTGTCTAGCCTGCAGTGGGGTACTCTATAGCGAGTACAGCCCAATCTAGGGTTTGCTATTTGTACTCAACTGCCTGCTAGTTCAACCCCTCTCCTTTCAATCATCCTTGCCTAGTGATTCTGACATGCTATCAGAGCAGGTCGACCCTCCTGGGTCGATCCTGTGGGTGGGCCCACCACCTAAGCCTTCCGCTGCTACTGCTACTGCTACTGCTACTCCCTGTCCGCCGCGCGCCCCGTGGCGCGCGGCGTCGAAACTAGGGTTTTCAGCCCGCCGTGCGCCCCGAGGCACGCGGCGGTTTTCTGCCCGCCGTGCGCCCCGAGGCGCGCGGCGGTTCTCTGCCCGCCGTGTGCCCCGAGGCGCGCGGCGGGTTCCTGCCCCGTCACTCGGCACGTCGCCCCCGGGAGGCGCTGCGACGGGCGACGGGGACCCGCGCGTCGCCCCCCGTCGCCCGTCGTGGCCTGCGCGCGGCCCGTACACCCGGCACGCGGCCCGTACGGGCTGCGCCAGGCCCGCGCGCGGCCCGTACGGGCTGCGCCAGGCACGCGCGCGGCCCGTACGGGAAGCGCCAGGCCCGCGCGCGGCTCGGGCCGCCTGCGCGCGGTTCGGGCGGCTCTACCAGGCCCGTGGGCGGCCCGTTCCTCGCTGCTCCTGCCCTCTCCACTGTCCCCCGTGCTTCTACCGGCGCCTCACCCCTCCTACAGCCCGTTCTCCTAAATTAGGGTTTGGGGGTGAAGAGTGTGGGGGTGGCGGCTATGGGGGTGTCGGTTGTGAGTTCCTCCCCCTGCTCCTCCTCCTCCCTCGTCTCCCTCTGCTACAGCTGCCGCTGAGGGGGGTGGTGTGTGGGAGCCTAGGGTTTGGGGTTTAAGGGGGGTACCGTCGGAGTGGAGCTAGGGTGTCAGCAGGGGGTGTGTGAGAGGGGCGTGGGACGGTCGGGGGAGATTGCGTGGAGGTAGCCGTCGTGACGCCAGCAGCGCCAGTAGTCCGGATGCCCTCGCGCGTTTCGGTAGCCCAGCGAGCCTGCTTCGCCAGTCGCCTGTGGGTCCGTTGCTCCTGTGTGTGCTCGTCGTAGCCGCGGAGCCAGATACTCCCGTAGTCCGGTGCCCTCGTGCGCTCGGTAGCCACTGTGCGCGCCGCTCCTGTTGCCCGTGTGTCTGCAGCTTCAGTCGGCGCCTTTCATCTTCTCTCCTCTCGCCAGCCCTCCTCCTCCTCGCTTGCCCTCTGTGACTGCCTCTAGCTTTGCTCATAACTGTGAACTTTAAACTATTGCTTCTTGAACTTGTGCTCAGAATGTGTGGTGACATTGTGATCCACCCTGAGCTTGTACTGCTTTGCTTGCTCTGCTGATTACACCCCACTTTGGCTATGGGGGTGTGTCAGAATGCTATTATTGTCTAGCCTGCAGTGGGGTACTCTATAGCGAGTACAGCCCAATCTAGGGTTTGCTATTTGTACTCAACTGCCTGCTAGTTCAACCCCTCTCCTTTCAATCATCCTTGCCTAGTGATTCTGACTGCCAGCGTGGCCCGTCAGCGCGGACGCCACCACCGCGGCCAGCAGCTACCGCCAGCGCCAGCAGCAGCTACCGCCAGCGCCAGCCGCCCGCGCCAGCGCCAGCAGCAGCTACCGCCAGCGCCAGCAGCAGCTACCGCCAGCGCCAGCAGCAGCTACCGCCGCCCTGCCCCCTCCCGCCCGCCCTCCCTTCCACTGCTTCCGTCGTGGGGGGGGGGGAGGAGGGGGAGATGTGGGGGTGGCGGGTGTGAGGTTGTGAGGAGCCAGCACCTCCTTCCTCCCTTCCCTCTTCCTCTCTCCCTGCAGCACTTGTTGCGGTAGGGGGGGGGGGGGGGGGGGGGGGGGGGGCGGGTGTGAGGAGCCTGCCACTCCTCCCTCCCTTCCCTCTTCCTCTCTCCCTGCAGCAACTGTTGCTGTAGGGGGGGGGGGGGGAGAGAAGTGCAGAAGGGTGAGGGGGTGGCGGGAGAAGACAGGTGCGGAAGGTGTGAGGTTGACGGGGTTGAGTGACGAGGGGGTGAGGACTAGGGGGTTCTTAACGGGGGGGGATCGCATTGAGCGTGCGCGCTCATGCCCGCCTAGCCCACCTCCTCTCCTCATCGGGACTTGGGGGTTCTTAACGGGGGGGGATCGCTATGAGCTTTCGCGCTCAAGCCCGCCTAGCCCACCTCCTCTCCCTTCCCTCTCTCACCTCCCCTTTGTAAAAGGAGGTTCGTAAGCGGGTCCGCCGGTCCTGGCCCCCCACCTCCTCTCCTCTCCTCTCCTCTCCTCTTCTCTCCTCTCCTCTCACCTTCCTCACTTCTCTGCCTTCTTCCACAGCGCTTGGTTTGCTCGTTCAGGGGGTGCTGGCTGCACCAGTTTCTACCGCACGCAGGCTAAGGGGGTGTGTCAAACAATATGTTTAATATATACCCTGCGTGCTGTAGGTACTGTAGTTATTATTATTAAGAGTTGGTGGTGCACCTTCTTTGTTGCTTTGCTATATGTACCTTGTGTGCTATAGTGAAACCCCTTTTTCCTTGCCTAAACTCTCTCGACACTTTCTCCTCTTCACCCTAACATGGCTCCTCAGCTCTAGCTACTATCTTAACATGAGGCTAGTGGCGATGAAATAGATAGTAATCGCCATGGGGGGAGGAAGCAGTGCAAGCTGTGCCTCAGTGCAAGCAGCGCGGTAACTAGCGTCGAGCGAGCGGAGGTGAGCGATCAAGTCAGCAGAGCGCTCAAACGAGGCGAGATCAGGAAACAGGAACGGGAGGAAAAGACGGCCAAGAGAGACAGTAGCGGGAGTAGAGTAGCGGGCCTTAATCGCAGTGAGGTTCGCCGCAGCGGTGCGAACCTGAGTGAAGTGGACCTCCTCTGACTCAGGGAGGAGGCTGCTGAGTGCGATGCAGGCCGCAGCGTCACGCGACGTCCAAGCCGTCCTGTCAGCGCGCTGACGGGCAAAGCGAGCCGTAGCAGAATTGTCAGGGGCAGGACCTAAAGCGGCAGGCTCGGGGGGCTCGGGGAGGTCACCAGTAGCGTGCGACCAGAGGGTCTCGCCCCCCTGGACTTGACTCTCTAACAGACGGCGAGCGCGAAGGAGCCAGACGGAAAAGTCAAGAGGTCTGCCGTCAGCGTCGAAACGAAGAACTCGCGGAGTCGCCATAGCGAAAACTAACGCGAACGAGCAGGCGAGTAACAGCAGGAGGTAAGAGGCAAATTAGGGTTCAGGTGGGACTTAGTCGCAGCGGAAGAGCGGGCTAGAGCGACGGGCCAGGGCGTAGGGTCGACGGGACGGGGGAAAGGGCGGGCACGATGCGACGGGCAGGGCGCGACGCGACGGGGGGAAAGAGCGCGACGCGACGGGGGGAAAGGGCGCGACTCGACGGGGGGGAACGGGCGCGACGCAACGGGGGAAAAGGGCGCGACGTGACGGGGGGGAAAGGGCGCTAGGCGACGGGGGGAAGGGCGCTAGGCTCGGCACTAGGCGCGGTAACAACGGAACCGGTACGAACGAGAGGTAGGATCAGGCTCGGGAGATACGAACGGAGAACGGAGGAACGGGATCCCACAGGATCCTAACCTAACTGATACCATGTCAAAATGAGGAATGGATGATGCATTGATGTTGGTTGGGGTACATATAGCTAACCCTAAGTTTTGTCCCCCGTTTTGTGGCACCACCGGCTGGGGCACCCTTCTCCTCCTCGTCTTCGCGCTATGTCTCGTCAGCGTCTTGTCTTAGGTCTCCCGCGTGTCTTGCCGTCGCTGCCGCCGTCCCTTGCACCACCGTGCGGTCCTTGCGTCGAGGGTAGGCTGCGCGCCACCCCTCACTCCTCCTCCCTTCGTCCGGCCACCGAGCCTTTTGAGACGCTGCACTTGGACGTCTGGGGCCCCTCTCCTCGCCCTGGCCCTGAGCGTGAGCGTTTCTTTTTGGTGGTCGTTGACGACTACTCCCGCTACACCACAGTGTTCCCCCTGGCGAGGAAGTCTGAGGTGACTTCTACGCTGATCAGGTGGTTGCTTACCACCCAGGACACTCGTGGTCGTCGTGTCAGCTGTCTCCACTCCGACCGCGGGGGCGAGTTTCGCTCCGGCATTCTCGCTGGATTCTGTCGCGAACAGGGCATTCGTCAGTCCTGGACGCTTCCGGAGTCCCCACAGCAGAATGGGGTTGCTGAGCGTCGCATAGGCCTGGTCATGGAGATTGCCCGCACCTCCTTGACTCACGCCCGTGCCCCCCATTTCCTGTGGCCATACGCGGTCAGGTACGCCGCGCACCAGCTGAACCTCTGGCCACGCGTCTCTCGGCCGGAGGCTTCACCGACCAGTCTTTGGACAGGGTCCCCTGGTGTCGCGTCGAGGTTTCGTGTCTGGGGGTGCTTGGCTCTTGTCCGCGACACCTCCGCGGACAAGCTCTCGCCTCGCGCCGTTCCTTGTGTCTTCCTTGGTTTCCCTGAGGACTCCTCTGACTTCACCTTTTACCACCCTCCCTCTCACCGGTTCTTTGACTCCCGTGACGTCCGTTTCGAGGAGTCCACCCCCTACTACGTCAGGTACCCCAGTCGAGGTCTCCCGGTCCCTCCCCCCCCTCTCTTCCTGACCGCCGCTCCCCCGCCTGCTCCCCCGGTACAGCCTCCCCCCCCTGGTCCAGCCCCGTCTGGTGTGTCTCAGGCTAGCCCTCCCCCTTCGGTAGCCCCCCCTGTACAGCCTCCCTCCCCACAGTCTTCCTCGCCGCCTCCTGCAGGTGCTCCCTCTCGGGAGGTTGGTCCTGCGACTGTCCCTGTACAGGTCTCTGGTTCTGGGGGTGCTGGAGTTGGAGCTGAGCCGCGGGTTGCAGAGGACTCTTGTCTTCCGGGGGCTGGTACTGGTCGTGCGGAGTCTGGGGGTGCTGCGTCTGGGGGTGAGGGTGTCCCTTCGGTTTCTGGAGAGCCTGGGTCTGGAGCTGGTGTTGGTGCTGCCTCTGGGGGTGGTGTGCTTGGTGCTTCGGAGGTCGACTCTGGGGCTGCCGCTGCCCCGGACACTACTCCTTCCCCCCACCCCTACCCGACCAGGTTCCAGGCTCGTGTTCGCCGTGCTCGTGAGGAGCAGCTGGAGTTGGAGAGAGAGGAGAGAGAGTTGCAGCGGCTCGAGGAGCAGGAGCGACAGCAGCAGGAGCAGCAGCAGGAGCAGCAGCAGAGGCAGCAGCCGCTGGAGCAGCAGCAGCCGCAGCAGCCGCAGCAGCAGCAGCAGCAGCTGCTGCCGTCTCCTCCTCCTGTCTCGGGTCTTCGGACCCTTGGTCTCCCGTCTCCCTCTCCTTCCTCCTCCCCCTCTCCTCCCGTCTCTGGTCCTCCGCTTCCTCCTCCTGACCCCTCTCCCGCTGTTTTCCCTCGTTCTCAGTCTTCGTTGTCTCCTCCTCCTTCTCAGACTTGGGCCTCTCGTCGCTCCCCTCGTGCTCGTCCCTCGTCTCCTGTTCCCTTCACTGACCTTCGTACAGCCTTCCTTTGTTCTCGTCCACCTCGTCCGTCTCCGTCTGTGCTTCCGTCTCCTCCTGAGTCGGCCCTCACTGTGTCGCTTCCTTCTCCTGTCACTGACTACTACCGCACGTACCGTCCTGTTCTCTCTCGTGTTCTCGCCTCTCTTGTTACCCACCCTCGTGCCTCTGTGTCCTCTGTGTCCGCTCTTACTGCCGCAGTCACTGAGTTTGCCTCTACCCGCCGCCTTGACTTCGCCACCGCTCTTGTGGCTGCTCCTCCTTCCAGTCCTCTGGCCGTCGGGGGTGTGTCTGCCCTTGGCTGTGACGCCCTAGAGGACAGGCAGTTTGAGCTAGAGTTCCTGGCGGCCGCTTCCCCTCATCTCTGTGCCATGCTCCTCGCCCCTGAGGGTGACCCCGACGCCCTTGACATTCCGACTCCTCGCACTTACGCTGAGGCAGTGTCAGGGCCTTGGGCCTCTCAGTGGAGAGCTGCCATGGACGCAGAGATGGCCTCCTACAGATCCACAGGCACCTACGTCGATGAGGTTCCCCCTCCGGGGGCGAACGTAGTCGACGGCATGTGGATCTACAGGGTGAAGCGGCCACCGGGATCTCCTCCGGTCTTCAAGGCGCGCTACGTGGCTAGAGGTTTCAGTCAGCGCGAGGGAGTTGACTTCTTTCAGACCTTCGCGCCCACCCCGAAGATGACCACTCTTCGGGTGTTACTACACGTAGCAGCACAGAGAGACTACGAGTTACACTCTCTCGACTTCTCTACTGCTTTCCTTCAGGGCAGTCTTCACGAGGAGGTCTGGTTGCGTCGTCCCTCTGCCTTCACTGGCTCTTTCCCTCCTGGGACCCAGTGGAGGCTGAGGCGACCGGTTTACGGTCTTCGTCAGGCTCCTCGTGAGTGGCACGACACCCTGCGTTCTACCCTGTCTGACCTTGGGTTCCAGCCGTCTTCTGCTGACCCGTCGCTGTTCGTTCGTCGTGGCCCCACACCTTTCTTTGTTCTGGTCTACGTTGACGACCTTGTTTTCGCCACCCCTGACAGGGTTGCTTTGGCACACGTGAAGTCCGAACTGCAGAAGAGACACACCTGCACTGATCTTGGTGAGCTGCGCCACTACCTTGGCCTGCAGATCACCAGGGACAGAGCTGCTCGCACCATTACACTTTCACAGTCGCACATGGTGCAGCAGGTCCTTCAGCGGTTCGGGCTTCAGCACTCCACAGTACAGCGCACACCTCTTGCTGTTGACCACAGACTCACTGGACCCTTTCCTGACGAGCCGTTCGAGCCTAGTGGTCCCTACGCAGAGCTTGTGGGTTGCCTCATGTACCTGATGACTTGTACTCGCCCGGACCTCGCCTTCCCTCTCAGCGTTCTTGCGCGCTTTGTTGCGCCAGGGAGACACCGTCCTGTTCACTGGACAGCAGCTGTGAGGGTGGCGAAGTACCTAGCGACGACGTCAGGCGTGGGGCTAGTTCTTGGAGGGCAGCAGTCTGTCGTACTTACTGGTCACTGTGACTCCTCTTACGCTGACGACGCTGAGACTCACAGGTCTACTCAGGGGTACTGTTTCAGCCTGGGTTCTGGAGCTGTTTCCTGGCGGTCCACGCGCTCCTCTTCGGTCTCGACCTCTACAGCTGAGGCTGAGATCTACGCTGGTGCCATGGCGGCACAGGAGCTGCGTTGGTTGACCTTCTTGCTCACCGACCTTGGTGAGCGGCCGAGCTCTGCACCGACCTTGTTCACTGACAACAAGGCGTCTATTCTCCTTTGTCGAGAGCCACGACTGGAGAGCAGAGTGAAGCACATTCACGTCAGGTACTTTCTTCTGCGAGAGTTGCAGAGGCGTGGACAGGCTCGCTTTGAGTTTGTGGAGTCCGAGGCCAACACTGCAGACATCTTCACCAAGGCGCTTCCGCCTTGTGACCACCAGAGGTGCTGTGTGCAGTTAGGCCTTGTTGACACTGGTTCTCGTGTTGCTTAGACTTGAGTGTACTGTTTACTTTGCTTTCTATATACCTCTGTTACTTCTTGGACTGGCCTTGTGGCCACTGTTGTTTGTGCTCAGACTGTGTGGTGACGTTGTGATCCACCCTGAGCTTCGTTTCTTGGACTGGTCTTGTGACCGTACTCGTTTGGTTCTGCTAGACACCCCTCACTTAGGCTATGGGGGTGTGTCAAATGTTGTAGCCTATAGTGAGGTTTGTCTTAGGGGGTACAAAACTTAGGGTTAGCTATATGTACCCCAACCAACATCAATGCATCATCCATTCCTCATTTTGACAGCTCCCGAACGGCATGCGGGTCGCGATGGGGTTTAGTTTTTTTTTGCCCCGGGCAGAAAGCTTCCGCCAGCTCCGTTTCCACCAGGGGGGCACCTGGTGGAAATGCGCCCACCAGGGCTCGGATGAACTCTGTTCTGTATGGTAGATAATTTACGCCACTGCATATGGGGTACTTGCTTCATTACGTGCTGGTACATGCCGTACTTCATTGAGATTGGGGTATTAAAGTACAAGTTACAATATTTTTCTGGGATATACCATATACCTTAAGTTGAAGACACACTGATGTTTTAGCTGGCAATGTACACTAGTGCACCATGCATTCCTACCCATTTTTCCAGTACTTCAGGAAAGTCTAACATGCCAAATTCGCAATAAATGCCCATAACAAGTGAGCTTTCTGGCATGGCACACCGTATGAAAGACAGGCGATGGCACCATCTCATCTCACAGTCAGCCTGCCTTCCGTAGCATCGTCAAAGCTTTCCGCAGCCTTCCCCATCCACTCTTGTGCGGCTCCTGCTGCGGTAACTTATGCTGCTTCTGAGGCAGATGGTCACCCTCCCCATTCGGGGTTTTCACCCCGCCATCAGCCCTACCCTTTCCGCCTCGTTCGCTGCACCTTGTTTGCTGCTCTGCAGCAAATTGATCGCTTAAAGCAGATTCTGCTCCTGAGCTGCGCCTTCCATTTCCCGCAACCGCCCCTTTCACTCTCAAGCCTGCTGCTGTGGCTGCTGTTGCAGTTGCAGTGGCTCCTGGTCCGCTGCTTTCTGGACTGTACATGCCACCAGCTGCACCACCACCAGCACCAACTGCTGCTGCTGCCGCTGCTGGTGTTGCTGGCGCGGGTGCAGGATGCAGCAAACGGAGGGCTGCGATGGCCCGGTCCAGCGTATCAACGGCTCGGAAGAGACGGTGGTCGCTCGCACTCGGTGTGCATCCATTATTACCGGTACCAGGACTCTCTGATGCTCTTAGCCCATACCGGCCATTCCGTGGGTACTTCGTATGCAGCACTGTAGCACCTTTCTGTACAGTAAGCTTCTGTACAATGCCATTTTGTTGCGGCGAATCAGGAGGCCCTTTGTGCAGCACAGCAGTCGCTGCAAGTCTGCTTACTCCACCCCCTGCCTCCACCCCCACATCCTCCTCCTCCTGCTCCTCCTCCTGCTCCTCCTCCTGCTCTTCCTGCCCCTCCTGCTCCTCCTCCTGCTCCTCCTCCTGCTCCTGGCCCAGTCACAAGACCACCATCTTGGCCCCCCGCTTTCATCTGCAACCCTTCCGGATTCCCACTTGCCTTCACCTCCCCAACCCCCCCCATGTCCTTTCCCACTGTTTGCGCCCCCATATACCCCCATTCCCCAGCCTCCACAATCTCCACCCCATCCCCAGCAATGCTGCCATTGCTGCTCGCTCTTCTTGACACAGACGCCACTAGGGACTCAATCTTCGCCTCTACTTCAGCCCCTAACTCTCGAAACGACTTCTCCTCGTCTTCTTTGCTGTCTAGACGGAGTCTTTCTCCAGCTGCCTGCCCGTTTTTCTGACCGCCCACCAGCTCCTGGTGCTTCCTCTGCTGCTCGGCCTCCAGTTGCTGCTGTTCAGCTGCCCGGGCAGCCCGATATTTCTCCATGACTGCCCGGACGTGATTGTAAAGGGGCTCGTCGTGGAGAGCCTGGCGAAACGCCTTCCCTTTGGTGCTTGAAGGGTCGTCGTATATCCGGGCAAGCTCCTGACGAGGGAGGGTGAGCGGGGGAGAGGGTGAGATGGGGAGAGAAGCAGAGGTTGCATTTCAAACGCCTTTCCTTTGGTGCTCGAGGGGTCGTCGTATATCCTCGCCAGCTCCTGACAAGGGAGGGTGCGAGGGGGAGAGAAACCCAGGGGAGGGAGGGGAGAAAGGAATATGTTGCAGATTCCAAACGCCTTCCCTTTGGTGCTTGAAGGGTCGTCGTATATCCTCTCCAGCTCCTGACAAGGGAGGTCGAGAGGGGGAGAGGGGGATATGGGGAGAGGGTGAGATGGGTACAGGGGGGGAAAGGGGGAGAGATACAGATAAGTGAGGGGGAATATGTTGCATTCCAAACGCTGTTTTCACCATGTTTAACCCCAGCATACCACCATAACACACACACACAGACTGACACAGATGAGGCAAGTATATGTGAGCCACTTTCTATGCCTCTGTGAACGCCTCTACACAGCTCTCAAGACACTCCAGACACCTCTGTAAACCACTCTATACACGGTGAACCCACTCGACACACCTCTGTAAACCACTGGTACACAATTCCACCGCACTGCTGGATGATGAAGTTGACGAGCGTGGGAGGAAATTTGAGGTCCAGTGTGAATATGCACCTGAGGGATGAGATACACAGGGGTGATATGCGGTACAGAGGTGTGATACAGCCGCAGGGTGATACCAGGCAGATTATCAAGAGCATACAGTAGAGCATGAAGAGGCACCTGAGCTGTAGAAGGGTAAAAAGAGAACAAATGGATGATGGTGATGAAGTAGATGTGGGTGATAAAAAACACACCCATAGTCCTCACCTGATTGCATGCCCCCCCTACCACCCCCTCCCCCTTGTCCCCCCTAACGCACCTGATGTGCGCCCTGCCCTCGCCCATGTCTTTCACAGTGTAACCCCCCATGCCCATCCGCATGTGCCCAGACAGGGACGTCTTCACGCCACACCTTACCCCTTACCACCCACTCCCCCACCCAACGCACCTCATGTGCGCCCTGCCTTCGCCCATGTCCTTCACAGCATCTCCCCCGCTGATGCCCATGCGCATGTGCCCAGGCAGGGGTGTCTTCACACACCTTACCACTTCCACCCACTCCCCTTTGTCGCCCTCCCCCTCCTTTGTCCCCACCCAACGCACCTCATGTGCGCCCTGCCTTCGCCCATGTCCTTCACAGCATATCCCCCGCTGATGCCCATGCGCATGTGCCCGGGCAGGGGCGGCGGCGCGTCCTCCCGGCTGTACCCATGGTTGGTGAAGTCAGCAGTCGCTGGGTTCTCAGGCAGCTGCAAGGAGGGGAGTGGCGCACATTTGTAAGGTTGCAGGGTACAGTAAGAAACTGTTGCATCAGTCATGACAAGGCTCCTCCCGGCTGTACCCATGAATGGTGAAGTCGGCAGTCGCGGGGTTCTCAGGCAGCTGCAGGGGGTAGGGGGAGCGGCTTAATAAGTCATGTGAAGGGTCTTTCCGACTGGGAGGGCCACTCTCATGTGAAAGGCCCTCTCGGCTGTACCCGCGGTTGGTGAAGTCAGCAGTCGCGGGGTTCTCAGGCAGCTGCAAGGGGGCAAAAGGTGGGGCACAGAATCAAGGGGTTTCGTTGCAAACGAATGCCTAGCTGCCTGAAGGGCCCTAGGGTAGCTCAAGGGAGGGCAAGGGGCGGCGGCGCGTCCTCCCGGCTGTAACCGCGGTTGGTGAAGTCGGCAGTCGCGGGGTTCTCAGGCAGCTGCAAGGTGGGTGAAAAGAGAGGAGAAAGTCTTAAAGGTTGCAGAGTAAGGATTTGGTCAGTAAGCTGCGTAATCCATGTGAAGGGTTGTCCCGGCCCGGCTGTACCTGCGGTTGGTGAATTCGGCAGTTGGGGGGTCTCAGGCAGCTGTTGAAAGGGGAATGGCGCACATTTGAAAGGCTTCTTGCTGTTGCAGGGTAGGTACAGTAAGAATTTGCTGCATCGGTCATGAAAAGGCTCGTCCCGGCTGTACCCACGGTTGGTGAAGTCAGCAGTTGCAGGGCTCTCGGGCAGCTGCGGGGAGGGTTGAGGTCCGTTACAAATATGACTGCCTGACGAAGTGCCTGAAGGGCCCTCCGGCAACAGAAAGGAGGGCAAGGGGGGTGTGTGGGTGTAGGCAACTCACTGTACGCAGCACGGTGACAGTCATGCCAGAGGTGGCATCGTAGACTGTCACAAAGATGAGCGCAAACTCCTGCGGGGGTAGCGGCCATGGCACCTTGAACCTGGCAGCGGGTGTGAAGGGGTGGAGGTGGAAGTTCTCCCCACGCGCTTGATATACCTCGACTCCTCACACGGTACGACGGCATCGTGATGTTGGGCCACCTGCGGGAGGGGCGGGGGGGAGCGAAAGGCACGGTAAGCTTTCGGCGCTTCAATGCAGACTTGCTCACTCGCTCGCGCTTGATGCACCTCGACTCCTCACAGCGGCACGACGGCATGCTGATGTTGGGCCACCTGCGGGAAGGGCGTTACAGGATAAAAGGCCTGGTAAGTTGTTTTGGCGCCTCAACGTGCATCTCCCCCACGCGCTTGATGTGCCTCAACTCCTCACAGCGGTATGTCGGCATGCTGATGTTCGGCCACCTGAGGGAGGGGCGGGAGAGGCCGGAGGGTGGGGGGGAGAGTATGATCCGTTGAAAGCAGAACTCGTTTCAAACTTCAACCACCACTCATGTCAACAGACATTACCAGCTCAATACTCGCATCACAGCACGGCACAGTCCAATCCTACTCGTTCATATCCAGCCCTGAGCACTGACCATTCCTTGAACAAGGGAGCGTGGCGAGCGCAGCATCGGCCAGTGCATGACATTTGAGTCGACTCACAAGTCAGCTTGTTCCACTGACCATTCCTTGAAGAAGGGAGTGTCGCATGACATGGCGGGTGCAGCATCAGCCGGCGCGTGCACCACGCCCTCGATGCACGTCGTGTGGATTGCCGTGCCGTTCGATTTCCTACTCATTGCAATCACTACCCATGCACATCACAGCACAGCACAGCACAGCACAGCACAGCACAGCACAGCACAGCACAGCACAGCACAGCACAGCACAGCACGGCACAGCACAGCACAGCACAGCCCTGCCCTGAGAACTGACCACTCTTTGAGAAGGGTGCATCGCAGGACATGGCGAGCGCAGCATCAGCCGGGGCATGCACCACGCCCTCGATGCACGTCGTGTGGATCGCCGTGCCGTTGGGCCGGGGCGGTGCAACGTGCGGTACTCCGTTGCTTGCTCGCACGGCTGGAAGGTGGGGGGGAGGAAGAGCGAGCAGGGGTCGGAGGCAGGGAACAGGTGTTGGCGAAAGGGATCGGGGGTCAGAACAGGGGAAAGGCCGTGCTGTTGGGCCCTGGCCGGTGCAACGTGCGGTACTCCGTTGCTTGCTCGCACGGCTGAAGGTGGGGGGGGGAGGAAGAGCGAGCAGGGGTCGGAGGCAGGGAACAGGTGTTGGCGAAAGGGATCGGGGGTCAGAACAGGGGAAAGGCCGTGCTGTTGGGCCCTGGCCGGTGCAACGTGCGGTACTCCGTTGCTTGCTCGCACGGCTGGAAGGTGGGGGGGAGGAAGAGCGAGCAGGGGTCGGAGGCAGGGAACAGGTGTTGG
This sequence comes from Closterium sp. Yama58-4, assembly GCA_947470075.1. Taxonomy (NCBI): domain Eukaryota; kingdom Viridiplantae; phylum Streptophyta; class Zygnematophyceae; order Desmidiales; family Closteriaceae; genus Closterium; species Closterium sp. Yama58-4. The sequence goes on along the minus strand of CANIUD010000750.1, from coordinate 1,859,349 downwards.
CGAAAGGGATCGGGGGTCAGAACAGGGGAAAGGCCGTGCTGTTGGGCCCTGGCCGGTGCAACGTGCGGTACTCCGTTGCTTGCTCGCACGGCTGGAGGGTGGTGGGGAGGGAGAGAGTGTTAGCAGGGATCGGAGGAAGGGATTGGATAATGGGGAAGGCCGTGCCGTTGGGGCCCTGGCGGTACAACGTGCGATACTCTGTTGCTTGCTCGCATGGCTGGAGGGTGGGGGGGGAAAGAATGCGAACAGGGATCGGAGAAAGGGATCGGATAATGGGGAAGGTCGTGCCGTTGGGGCCCTGGCGGTGCAACGTGCGGTACTCTGCTGCTTGCTCGCACGGCTGGAACAGGGAGCGTGAGGGACGAGGCAGGTGGAACACAGGGTAGTTTGGGTGGTGCGGTGAAGGGGGTTGGGGAGGCGTGGGTGTGACAGGAGAAAGACGACGGCGAGGGAGGGCATGTTGGGTACGCGAAGGCCGCCACCGCTTTTCTTTTCCTCCCTCCTACCACTACCCTCTGCATCACTACTGAGACTTCTCACAAGTGATACAAGCATCGCCAGCTGTCAGCACACATCTCGCCTCCAGTCGCATCCGACATTCAGCTAATCACCTTCCATCGCATGTCCTTGCCCCCATGCGACGCAGCTTTGTCTTAGCGCCGCCCGTTTTCTCCGCAGCGCCGCCAATCCGCACGGAGCGCAGATCCTCCAGCAGCCCCGCCATCTGCGCGCTCCAATACTCCACCACCGCTTCATTATCGCCCGCCATGCCACCATCTTTTCCGACATTCCCGATGCAGCTGTCCTTGGCTTTAACTCCGTTCATTTCTTTCGGGCTGTCAATAGTACTGCCGCTGTTCTTGTCGCGTTGACTTCCGCCACGCTCCAGGCTTTTTGTCATCTCGGTTGCGCCGGATGATACGGCGCCATCCGCGGATTGTCCGCTCAGCTGCGCCTCCGCGGGTTGTCCATTCAGCTGCGCATCCGCGGGTGGTCCATTCAGCTGCGCGCGGAAAAGATCCGTGACTGCTTCGCGGCTGGTCCATGGGAGCGACGCGACGGACCTGTCGAATGCGATCACGCCCTCTAGCAGCGCCATTCGCGGAGGATGATACGCGGATGAGCCTCTGTTGACGAGGCTGTGTGGATGATAGAAAGGGGACGACTACACGGGCAAGACTATGCGGATTCTTTTAGCGAGGTAGCTTGAAGATTTGAGTTATGCCGGTGGGTTCGGTTGATTGGCAGGCGTGGTGGGGAATGCGCTACCACGGGGAAGACAGTGTACACAGCTGGAGACCTGACCTCTTCGTATAAATATACTGAAGCGTGTTCAAGAAAAGAGGTGTTTTTTGTGTCTCAAAGCATGGTAAAGTGACGTGCTGTAGTTACTGACGATCTAGGTTCGCGGGTCAAAGAGTGCAAATAAGTTGCCCTCTTACGTACGGAGCGGGATAGGTTGAAGGTGGAGTTGTCCTCGTGATGCATTTGTGCTGCCCAGGCTGGGAAAGCTCACAGCTGCCAGCGCCAGCAACAGGGGGGAGAACCTGACTTGATTTCGCGTTCGCGCGGAGCACGGTACGGCGCGAAGCGATCAGCGCAAGCTCTGGCTGGCACGGAACCGAACCAAAGAGAACTCGGTGGTAGCGCCTAGATGTGAGGTATGGTGGGCATGTGAGCCCGACCGACCTGGAAGGGATCCCCAAGGAATTCGGTTTGGTTGGTCGGTGGTGATGTGATGGCACAATAATCTGCTCTGGTCTGGACTCTCGGTCCAAACGCAAACGAGGCACCAGACCAAGCAAACGAGAGGTTGATGTTGACATTATGTGATAACCTTAGCATTCTCTTTATAAGGATCAAGTCAAACCTGCTGTACGTACATTTGTTCACACGGTGCACATTATCAGACAAGTCCAGATGTGCCTAATAATCTCTCAAATAAGTGGTGCATTGCATTCAACGCATTCTCATAGCGCCAGTAGAAAGTGGCTGATGCAATCCGTGTCAAAGTCCTTTTCAACCTGTAATCTTCAATTTCACAATAGCGATCCTTCCAATCAGCAGGCTCGATTGCCTCCACACCCAAGTCCGGAACCCGATCCTTGGACTGCATCCTATCCATCTGCGTCCAGTCAGCCACAAAAGTGGAAGCTCTCCTCCTGAACTTGGTCTTGAATTCGGGCCATGCCTGGTACTTGTAGTGGAAAATAGCTCCGTGTGTATGCCCCACATTCAGTGTGCAGTACTCATGCTCCAAACTGGTAAAGTGGTGAATCACGTTGTGTAATGGAGGAGCTAAGGCTTCTGTGAGGATGATTGACTTGTGACGATCAGGAAGCTCCAGCCTGCACGTATACCCAGAAACAACTCCCCTTCTTGGATGCTCTTGGTGACGTGATGGGCCAAATATCAGGCAAGGCAGAGTAATTTGCCCAACCTGTTCGCAGGAATCATTTCTACCTGTAGCCATCGCTGCTGCAGAATGTTTCTTAGCTAGGCCTTTCACAAACTTGCGAAGAAGAGACACATACTGACTTCCAGCTGCAAAGAGCTTCCGTGACTCAATTTTCTTCACCATCCGTGCCGGGAAGATGAACTCGTCCACATCTACGAGGTATGGTGGGCATGTGAGCCCGACCGACCTGGAAGGGATCCCCAAGGAATTCGGTTTGGTTGGTCGGTGGTGATGTGATGGCACAATAATCTGCTCTGGTCTGGACTCTCGGTCCAAACGCAAACGAGGCACCAGACCAAGCAAACGAGAGGTGATGTTGACATTATGTGATAACCTTAGCATTCTCTTTATAAGGATCAAGTCAAACCTGCTGTACGTACATTTGTTCACACGGTGCACATTATCAGACAAGTCCAGATGTGCCTAATAATCTCTCAAATAAGTGGTGCATTGCATTCAACGCATTCTCATAGCGCCAGTAGAAAGTGGCTGATGCAATCCGTGTCAAAGTCCTTTTCACCTGTAATCTTCAATTCACAATAGCGATCCTTCCAATCAGCAGCTCGATTGCCTCCACACCCAAGTCCGGAACCCGATCCTTGGACTGCATCCTATCCATCTGCGTCCAGTCAGCCACAAAAGTGGAAGCTCTCCTCCTGAACTTGGTCTTGAATTCGGCCATGCCTGGTACTTGTAGTGGAAAATAGCTCCGTGTGTATGCCCCACATTCAGTGTGCAGTACATGTTCCAAACTGGTAAAGGGGAGCTCACGTTGTGTGGAGGAGCTAAGGCTTCTGTTGATTGATGACGATCAGGAAGCTCCAGCCTGCACGTATACCCAGAAACAACTCCCCTTCTTGGATGCTCTTGGTGACGTGATGGGCCAAATATCAGGCAAGGCAGAGTAATTTGCCCAACCTGTTCGCAGGAATCATTTCTACCTGTAGCCATCGCTGCTGCAGAATGTTTCTTAGCTAGGCCTTTCACAAACTTGCGAAGAAGAGACACATACTGACTTCCAGCTGCAAAGAGCTTCCGTGACTCAATTTTCTTCACCATCCGTGCCGGGAAGATGAACTCGTCCACATCTACGAACATGACCCACATGCAGAGCTTCTTGGCTTGAAGAGCACAATGAGAAAAACCGCCTTCTTGAGACTTGAGCCAGGGCCAGCTACGAATTGAGGTTGAGAATCCAAAGCCTCTTGCACGGCCGGTTTCTTGAGCAGCTTCAACGGACGTCTGAAGCCCATCTTCACTGCCATTGTCATACACAAAGAAATGCTCCACACCAAGAAATCCATGGTACAGTAGCCACTCCCCCATGAACTTTGCGCTGTCAAGAACCATTGTGCACGCACACAAGTAGAACTGCTTCCGGGGGGACTCGTTGGTGGACGTGTTGGCATGGGGATACCCATCCCGGAGAACAAGGTGTCCGCTTCTCCTGGTTTGACTGTGGTTGGCTGCATGTGGTACCTCTCCAGATACTGAGATGGTGGAATTGAGCGTGATATTGGGCCTACAGACGGAAGTTACAGAGGGTAAAGGTGATCCATGTAGTGTTAGCGTGACTGGAAAGTCGGGACAGCCGCATGCTGACTGTATAACATTAGTCCGAGAAATTGGACAGAGCGCAATCTCCTGGGAGAGTATCAGCGGAGCTGTCTCAACTCTGTCGATCAGGCACTTGACCTGACCGTGAAGACTTCCGTTGTGAAGGTGAGCGATGCCTTTCGCCCAGACATAGAGGCCTTCGGGTTCAGCTGCCGCAGCATACACTAATCCATTCCAGGACGCCTGATGAACCTTGCGAATTAGCAGATCCACGCTGCCAGAGTCGTAATAGATCCGCAGCATACTGGGTTCCATGGAACCATCAGTTCCATTATCACGCGAGCAGATTGCATGGACTGCTTGTTCGGCGAAGTACACGAATGTTGCGTTGTTCCATGACGTTTCTCCCAAGGTAATGAATCCACATTTTGCGAAAGTAATCCGGCGTTCAGAAAAATCCTTGTCGATGCACTCGTTGCTGTTAACTTGGAATACTGCCAGGAATTTGTCTTCTGGTAGTTTGATTGCCGTCAGCTCTCCCTGCCAGGATTGCACAGGCTCTTGCGATTGATTGAAGCGATAAGAGGATTCTGTCTTGCGCAGGCTCCATATGATAACTGCGAGGAACAGTCATCTTCAGACGAATGTATTGCGAACATCACACATCGCCGTCGATACTCACACGTCAACAAACACAGAGCAACGCTTAGGCAAATAGGGACTGCACGACGCGCCAGCTCTCCAACGGTCGACTGAGGATATGCAGCTGAAGAAAGCGTTAACGTGCTAGGCGCAGTGTTAAGAGCTCGTGCGTCGGTGCCTGAACCCTCTGTCGATCGTCGGATCCGGATTAGCGGGTGCTCCATAGAGAGAAACGAAGACTGACTTGGCTGACAGACTGACGTGCTATAGGGGTATAGAGGATTCAGGAAAATATGTGCAGGTTATGTTCGCCAAACATGCTTGCCTCAAGTTTGATGTCTGCCTTCGCCAGTAACTTGCGTCGCTGACCTGACTTCGGTTTGGAAGGGAAGTGTTCTCGCGAACAGATGACGACATGAATATATTTTCACGAGAAGTTTCGCCTACGTCTTCCCGGGTCTTGTGCGAATTGCCTGACACAAACGCTTCACCAAAATCTTCGCTTTGGTGCGAAGTGACGAATATGGTTTTTTGCTACAGTGTTTTAGTTTGGATCCTTTCCGCTAACAGCAACATTATTTTCCAGCTATCCAGCGAGATAGATACTTGACCCTAAGTTCCGCCATGGCTTCCACATCATCCGCCCAGCCGGCCATTAGATGGTCAAGTAGGCTGGTCGTAACGCTGAAGCGTGGATTGGCCGGAAAAAGGTCCGATCAGCGGGCTACCGTTGTTGCTCTAGGCCTGCGGAAGCGAGAGTCAACTGTTGAGGTGCCCAACAACCCGTCAGTCAGAGGGATGATCGAAAAGGTGCGCTCACTTACCACGCTATGACGTCTTAGGACTCCGGTTCGCGTCGCCGAAATAACGTTTATTGCGGAAACTATTTATACTCCATAGATTTACTGTTTGAGGTCGATTCACTCTACGTTTTTCCCAGCGAGGCTTGAGAAGGTTGAAGATTAAGTTTTTCCCAGCAGGCCTTCCACTTTCGGGCCTCCTGCTCGTGCGTGGAACGTTTATTTTGAAGGATGTTAGTAACGCGATACCCCGACAAGGCACTAATTTGTTGTTCTTATGTCTTTGCTTGCAGGTTAAACGGCTGGTTCAGGTAGAGACCAAGGAGATGTACGAAGAGAGACTGGCAACAGAGCGGCAACGAAAGGAATGGAGGCCACCGCTTCTTGTCAGACACTCGCCCATTCAATCAGCACAAGGAATGTCTTCTTGAATTGGGTGTTTACACGAAGTGACATTGTCCCCCTTTCATCCATCACAACTCCTGTAGTCTTTCTCAGCTTTCCAGTTCTCCTCTTTCCCAGGCTTGCTCTGAAATCCAGGTAGGGGTAGTGGGCTTGGCTTCTTCCACCAAGTTGCAGCCCTGACGGTTTAGAACTTTAGTATTCTAGACAATGCATATTGACAGCTATGTTGTGCAATGATGATGCAGGTGGATAAGTACAGCTACAGTATGTCACTATGGACAGCATAAACATCATAGAACAAGGAGGTCGAACCTAAGACCAGCCATCATATCTGCATCAGGCCTTCAGATTCGTTTTGGGCGACCCTTAGTAATCAGGGTCCTAGGTATAGTCAACCCTGATGCTCAGGGTAATTTTTTTGTTTCCCTGACAAATGCAGGGTAAAAAAATTGTAAGTCTGTTTGGTCAGGGTATTTATTACAATATACATTTGAATATAGTCTAAAGGACAAGGTATTGTGGTTGTTGGCTCAGTTCACTCATTCCGAGTTAGATCTGAAAGGTCGCCGGTTCGAGTCTAATTGTCGGGAGAATTTTGCTATAGTGTTTCGTCTCGCTACGGTCTGTTCGGATCAGTGTAACTGGGCTTGTACACTGTACAGTCAGAGAAAAAGGTTCGTTACGCTGTTTTTTGAAGGGTATTAAAAATCTTACACTTTCTGGCCTAGGGTAAAAAATCCACTACCCTGCCTGTGAAAGGGTAACTGAAAAAAAGCGGCCGCCAGTCAGTGCAAAAAGGGTATTTTACCCTGATAACGAGAGGCCTGATCTGCATATGGGACAGCATAGCTATTATAGATCAAGTGAAGGATTACATACTTACTGGTGTGTTGGTACAGTACATACTGGCTCATAAATGACACCCTTCAAGAGGTTGAATTACCCTGGACTTCTGGAGAACTTGAGACCAAAAAACCCCTTGCGCCAAGGTCTCTTCCCACCCTGCTTCTTGTTACCCTTGCTGCCTGCATCCTCCCCTCCCTCAGTCACCCTCCTCCCTTCATCCCTCCCTCCCTTCCCTCCAATGGGAGCCGTAGATGGGCGTTCACCACTTCCACTCGCCTCTGCAGCACTGGTAACTGGCACAGGTACATCCCTGCTTGCATCCGTGCCATCTTGCTTTTCCACTGCTTCAGGCTCAGCTGCCACAGAGGGAGCGGGTGTTGCAGCTGCTGCTGACGGCGCTGCTGTGACTCCATGTGCTGCTGCCCCTGCTGCTGCTGCTGCTGCTGCTGCTGATTGTGGTACAGATGTTTCTGTCGCTGCTGCCCCTGGTGCTGATGCTGGCACTGGTGTTGATTCTTGGACCAATCTTGCTGCTTCAAGCTCAAGCCCCTCACCCCTTGCATGATCGCCAGGTCCAGCTGATATTGTCCTAGTCAGCATCCACACCCTCCCTTCTGTCTGCCCCTCCCCACTCCCACCACTCTCCCCAGCATCCCCACCCCCTCCACTCTCACCCTGCCTAGGTGCGGGCCGAAGCTGGCCACTGTAGCTCCAAACCTCTTGCTTCGGCGGTACCAGGCCTGGGAGCCCAGCAGCACCACTCCCTGCAGCAGTTGCTGCTGCCTGGCGCTGAGATGCTGCTCTGGCTCTCATAAAGGAAATGGCACGATCAAGGGTGGTAACCGCATGGAAGATTGCCGGATCCCTCTGCTGTAGCTGCCCATACTGGAGCGCTTGAGAGCCTGCTGCTGCAGCGGGTGGTGGTGCAGGAGCCACAAGCTTCCTGGGCGAGGGGGGCCGTGGTGGTCTCACCACTGACGCAGGGGGGGCAGTTGTGGGTGTTCCTGCTGCAGCGGGAACAGGCGCAGCAGCTGCCTCTGCCAACGCTTCAGCTGCATTCAAAACTCCCACATCACCACCAGCAGCACCAGCAGCACTATCAGCAGCAGCAGCAGCAGTAACCTCACTCTCACTCCCAGACGTGCTGGTAACGAGCCTCTCGACTTCCTTCTCCACTCGCTCCCCAATCTGACGGAACGACTCCGCCTCACCCTGCTGCTGCAGCTGCTCCCGCTCCTGCTTCGCCCGCTCGCCCTGCGCTGCTGCGGCTGCAGCGTGGGAGCGCATGGCGCGGCCGACGGAGTAGTAGAAAGGGTCTGTGAGGAGCAGCGCACGGAACTTGTCCGCCTCCTTGTTGCTGCCGTCCGCCACACTCTCTATCTCCTGCGGGTTGCAGGGAAGGGCATGTGGAATGGAGAGAGAGAACAAGAAACAAACGAGAGAACGAAAGCGGGAGAGTGGGAGAGAGAAAATGGAGGGAGAGTGAGGGAGCGAGTGAGAATGAGGTCACTCGCTCTGTACTGCTGCTGCCGCACGGTGGGAGCGCATGGCGCGGCCGACGGAGTAGTAGAAAGGGTCTGTGAGGAGCAGCGCACGGAACTTGTCCGCCTCCTTGTTGCTGCCGTCCGCCACACTCTCTATCTCCTGCGGGTTGCAGGGAGGGCGGGTGGGGAACGCAGAAAGGAGAAGAGAGAGAATGAGAGAGCGAGAACGGGGGAAGCGAAGAGAATGGCTAAGAGGATTGCCTAACGAACAAGCTAGTGCTGACATCAACAGCATACACAACAAAACAGTAAGTGTTAGGTGCACGAAAAAGAGTGGAGACAGCAGCAGCAATAGGGGCAGCAACAGCACCACCAGCAGACATGTCAGGCACACGCACGTTGTAGAGCATGTGGTAACCAGACCCCGCCAGCTGTCGCGACACGAAGTTGATGAGCCACGATGGGATGAGGTTCAGCTGCATGTCAATCGTTGCCACACCGCTGGGAGAAGCAGGGGGAAGGCATGAGCGAGTCGCAGGGGAACCGGAGTGGCAGGGGAGGGGGGTAGCAGGGAGGAATGGGGGTGAATGAGCCCTGATGGGATGAGGTTCAGCTGCATGTCGATCGTTGCCACACCACTGGGAGAAGCAGGGGCGGTTGGAGCAGGGGAATCAAGTGGAGTGATAGGGTGAGCGGGGTGACAGAAGGGGTTAGGAGTAAATAGAAGAGGATGGATGAGGAATGAGGCTCAGCTTCATGTCAATCGTTGCCATGCCACTGGAAGAAGCAGGGGAAGGGGGGAGTGAGTGGCAGAGGTTACGGAGTGGCAGGGGAAGCGAAGAGCAAGGAACGAGAGGAGTGGATGACAGAGGTTGGTGCGACACAGAGAATAATAGGCATTGATGGCCTCATTCGTTCGCTGTGACTCACCGAAAATAGCAGTGGCCATTGCCAACGTCCCTGGCGGCAAAGCCGCCCTTCACACTCTCACGAGGCGCCGGAAAACATGACTTGAACTTATCTTCGCTGCGACTCACCGGAAGTAGCAGTGGCCGTTGCCAACGTCCCTGGCGGCAAAGCCGCCCTTCACACTCTCACGAGGCGCCGGAAAACATGACTTGAACTTATCTTCGCTGCGACTCACCGGAAGTAGCAGTGGCCGTTGCCAAGGTCCTTGGCGGCAAAGCCGCCCTTCACACTCTCACGAGGCGCCGGAAAGCATGACTTGAACTTATCTTCGCTGCGACTCACCGGAAGTAGCAGTGGCCGTTGCCAAGGTCCTTGGCGGCAAAGCCGCCCTTCACTCTCATGCGGACCTCCCCGGAGCGCACACGTGGCACGCCGTCATTGGTGAAGCCATACGAGTCAGGGTCAAAGGCACCTGGATCTTCTGGGAACTGGCGGAGAGAAGCAGCACACAGCGAGACGAGAAAAAAATGTGAGGAGAGGGGGAGGTATGCGATGAGATGGGGAGGGGAACCATGTGAGAAGAACTAGGAAGTATGTGATCATGGGGAAAAACATGGAATGAGAAAGAGAACGATTTCAGGGCAAACCGAAGCGTAAAGTGGCGCACAAAGAGGAGCAGTAGCAGCAGGAGCCGCATTGCGAGTGGAAAAGAGTACCCAGAGAAAACGGAGTGGTGCAGAACGGTTCCAGTTGTCTTAAGAAGAGTGCAAGCTGGAGCGCAACAAGTGAGGACAAAGAGGAATGAGAGCTGTTGCACAGAGAGAGGAGCACAAAGAAGCGTGCAGGACTGACGGAGATCAGAGAGGTGGTGATGAATGAAGCCGGTGGCAGCGTCATGCACGGAGAAGAGCACAGCACATAGAGAATGGTTTTTAAATGAACTCCGAAATCACTTAAGGAAGTGGGGGCACTGACAGAGATGAGGGAGGTGGCGATGAAGCCAGTGGCGGCGTCATGCACGGAGAAGAGCACGTAGAGGATGTCACGCTGGGCAAAGGGCCATGGCACCTTGAAGCTGCAGAGGGGCGTGAGGGGCAGGAAATCAATATTTGTGTCGACTCAAAAACAGCATCATGCACGGAGAAGAGCACGTAGAGGATGTCACGCTGGGCAAAGGGCCATGGCACCTTGAAGCTGTGGGAGGTTGGGTGGGTGGTAGGGAATCGGTCAGGGTTGGTGGATGGATAACAGTTAGTGAGGCTGTGGCAATGGGAAGTGCAGAGTGAGGGAACGGAACAGCGAAGTGGAGAGTTGCGCACAAGGGATGCGGATGCGTGTAAGATGGCACAATGTGTGATACGACACGGTGTGTGATATCACAACCCTAAATCCCTTAGCTAGCAGTGCACTGACCGGACGTATACGAGCTCGTATCCCGGCGCCACTCTCTTGACGAACTTGGACTCGAGCACGTGGAAAGGCGGCACTGAAAACTGCGGCCACCTGGGGGGAAGAGGGGTGAGGCGAGAAGTGATGTGAGTGATGTGAGGAGAGACGTGATGTTTGTGTGTGAGGGACGCACGCAGCGAGAGGAGAGAGGGATTGAGCCCATCTCTTGACGAACTTGGACTCGAGCACGTGGAAAGGCGGCACTGAAAACTGCGGCCACCTGGGGAAGGTGGGGGGTGAGGCGAGAAGTGATGTGAGTGATGTGAGGAGAGACGTGATGTTTGTGTGTGAGGGACGCACGCAGCGAGAGGAGAGAGGGATTGAGCCCATCTCTTGACGAACTTGGACTCGAGCACGTGGAAAGGCGGCACTGAAAACTGCGGCCACCTGGGGGGAAGAGGGGTGAGGCGAGAAGTGATGTGAGTGATGTGAGGAGAGACGTGATGTTTGTGTGTGAGGGACGCACGCAGCGAGAGGAGAGAGGGATTGAGCCCATCTCTTGACGAACTTGGACTCGAGCACGTGGAAAGGCGGCACTGAAAACTGCGGCCACCTGGGGGGAAGAGGGGTGAGGCGAGAAGTGATGTGAGTGATGTGAGGAGAGACGTGATGTTTGTGTGTGAGGGACGCACGCAGCGAGAGGAGAGAGGGATTGAGCCCATCTCTTGACGAACTTGGACTCGAGCACGTGGAAAGGCGGCACTGAAAACTGCGGCCACCTGGGGGGAAGAGGGGTGAGGCGAGAAGTGATGTGAGTGATGTGAGGAGAGACGTGATGTTTGTGTGTGAGGGACGCACGCAGCGAGAGGAGAGAGGGATTGAGCCCATCTCTTGACGAACTTGGACTCGAGCACGTGGAAAGGCGGCACTGAAAACTGCGGCCACCTGGGGGGAAGAGGGGTGAGGCGAGAAGTGATGTGAGTGATGTGAGGAGAGACGTGATGTTTGTGTGTGAGGGACGCACGCAGCGAGAGGAGAGAGGGATTGAGCCCATCTCTTGACGAACTTGGACTCGAGCACGTGGAAAGGCGGCACTGAAAACTGCGGCCACCTGGGGGGAAGAGGGGTGAGGCGAGAAGTGATGTGAGTGATGTGAGGAGAGACGTGATGTTTGTGTGTGAGGGACGCACGCAGCGAGAGGAGAGAGGGATTGAGCCCATCTCTTGACGAACTTGGACTCGAGCACGTGGAAAGGCGGCACTGAAAACTGCGGCCACCTGGGGGGAAGAGGGGTGAGGCGAGAAGTGATGTGAGTGATGTGAGGAGAGACGTGATGTTTGTGTGTGAGGGACGCACGCAGCGAGAGGAGAGAGGGATTGAGCCCATCTCTTGACGAACTTGGACTCGAGCACGTGGAAAGGCGGCACTGAAAACTGCGGCCACCTGGGGGGAAGAGGGGTGAGGCGAGAAGTGATGTGAGTGATGTGAGGAGAGACGTGATGTTTGTGTGTGAGGGACGCACGCAGCGAGAGGAGAGAGGGATTGAGCCCATCTCTTGACGAACTTGGACTCGAGCACGTGGAAAGGCGGCACTGAAAACTGCGGCCACCTGGGGGGAAGAGGGGTGAGGCGAGAAGTGATGTGAGTGATGTGAGGAGAGACGTGATGTTTGTGTGTGAGGGACGCACGCAGCGAGAGGAGAGAGGGATTGAGCCCATCTCTTGACGAACTTGGACTCGAGCACGTGGAAAGGCGGCACTGAAAACTGCGGCCACCTGGGGGGAAGAGGGGTGAGGCGAGAAGTGATGTGAGTGATGTGAGGAGAGACGTGATGTTTGTGTGTGAGGGACGCACGCAGCGAGAGGAGAGAGGGATTGAGCCCATCTCTTGACGAACTTGGACTCGAGCACGTGGAAAGGCGGCACTGAAAACTGCGGCCACCTGGGGGGAAGAGGGGTGAGGCGAGAAGTGATGTGAGTGATGTGAGGAGAGACGTGATGTTTGTGTGTGAGGGACGCACGCAGCGAGAGGAGAGAGGGATTGAGCCCATCTCTTGACGAACTTGGACTCGAGCACGTGGAAAGGCGGCACTGAAAACTGCGGCCACCTGGGGGGAAGAGGGGTGAGGCGAGAAGTGATGTGAGTGATGTGAGGAGAGACGTGATGTTTGTGTGTGAGGGACGCACGCAGCGAGAGGAGAGAGGGATTGAGCCCATCTCTTGACGAACTTGGACTCGAGCACGTGGAAAGGCGGCACTGAAAACTGCGGCCACCTGGGGAAGGTGGGGGGTGAGGCGAGAAGTGATGTGAGTGATGTGAGGAGAGACGTGATGTTTGTGTGTGAGGGACGCACGCAGCGAGAGGAGAGAGGGATTGAGCCCATCTCTTGACGAACTTGGACTCGAGCACGTGGAAAGGCGGCACTGAAAACTGCGGCCACCTGGGGGGAAGAGGGGTGAGGCGAGAAGTGATGTGAGTGATGTGAGGAGAGACGTGATGTTTGTGTGTGAGGGACGCACGCAGCGAGAGGAGAGAGGGATTGAGCCCATCTCTTGACGAACTTGGACTCGAGCACGTGGAAAGGCGGCACTGAAAACTGCGGCCACCTGGGGGGAAGAGGGGTGAGGCGAGAAGTGATGTGAGTGATGTGAGGAGAGACGTGATGTTTGTGTGTGAGGGACGCACGCAGCGAGAGGAGAGAGGGATTGAGCCCATCTCTTGACGAACTTGGACTCGAGCACGTGGAAAGGCGGCACTGAAAACTGCGGCCACCTGGGGAAGGTGGGGGGTGAGGCGAGAAGTGATGTGAGTGATGTGAGGAGAGACGTGATGTTTGTGTGTGAGGGACGCACGCAGCGAGAGGAGAGAGGGATTGAGCCCATCTCTTGACGAACTTGGACTCGAGCACGTGGAAAGGCGGCACTGAAAACTGCGGCCACCTGGGGGGAAGAGGGGTGAGGCGAGAAGTGATGTGAGTGATGTGAGGAGAGACGTGATGTTTGTGTGTGAGGGACGCACGCAGCGAGAGGAGAGAGGGATTGAGCCCATCTCTTGACGAACTTGGACTCGAGCACGTGGAAAGGCGGCACTGAAAACTGCGGCCACCTGGGGGGAAGAGGGGTGAGGCGAGAAGTGATGTGAGTGATGTGAGGAGAGACGTGATGTTTGTGTGTGAGGGACGCACGCAGCGAGAGGAGAGAGGGATTGAGCCCATCTCTTGACGAACTTGGACTCGAGCACGTGGAAAGGCGGCACTGAAAACTGCGGCCACCTGGGGGGAAGAGGGGTGAGGCGAGAAGTGATGTGAGTGATGTGAGGAGAGACGTGATGTTTGTGTGTGAGGGACGCACGCAGCGAGAGGAGAGAGGGATTGAGCCCATCTCTTGACGAACTTGGACTCGAGCACGTGGAAAGGCGGCACTGAAAACTGCGGCCACCTGGGGGGAAGAGGGGTGAGGCGAGAAGTGATGTGAGTGATGTGAGGAGAGACGTGATGTTTGTGTGTGAGGGACGCACGCAGCGAGAGGAGAGAGGGATTGAGCCCATCTCTTGACGAACTTGGACTCGAGCACGTGGAAAGGCGGCACTGAAAACTGCGGCCACCTGGGGGGAAGAGGGGTGAGGCGAGAAGTGATGTGAGTGATGTGAGGAGAGACGTGATGTTTGTGTGTGAGGGACGCACGCAGCGAGAGGAGAGAGGGATTGAGCCCATCTCTTGACGAACTTGGACTCGAGCACGTGGAAAGGCGGCACTGAAAACTGCGGCCACCTGGGGGGAAGAGGGGTGAGGCGAGAAGTGATGTGAGTGATGTGAGGAGAGACGTGATGTTTGTGTGTGAGGGACGCACGCAGCGAGAGGAGAGAGGGATTGAGCCCATCTCTTGACGAACTTGGACTCGAGCACGTGGAAAGGCGGCACTGAAAACTGCGGCCACCTGGGGGGAAGAGGGGTGAGGCGAGAAGTGATGTGAGTGATGTGAGGAGAGACGTGATGTTTGTGTGTGAGGGACGCACGCAGCGAGAGGAGAGAGGGATTGAGCCCATCTCTTGACGAACTTGGACTCGAGCACGTGGAAAGGCGGCACTGAAAACTGCGGCCACCTGGGGGGAAGAGGGGTGAGGCGAGAAGTGATGTGAGTGATGTGAGGAGAGACGTGATGTTTGTGTGTGAGGGACGCACGCAGCGAGAGGAGAGAGGGATTGAGCCCATCTCTTGACGAACTTGGACTCGAGCACGTGGAAAGGCGGCACTGAAAACTGCGGCCACCTGGGGAAGGTGGGGGGTGAGGCGAGAAGTGATGTGAGTGATGTGAGGAGAGACGTGATGTTTGTGTGTGAGGGACGCACGCAGCGAGAGGAGAGAGGGATTGAGCCCATCTCTTGACGAACTTGGACTCGAGCACGTGGAAAGGCGGCACTGAAAACTGCGGCCACCTGGGGGGAAGAGGGGTGAGGCGAGAAGTGATGTGAGTGATGTGAGGAGAGACGTGATGTTTGTGTGTGAGGGACGCACGCAGCGAGAGGAGAGAGGGATTGAGCCCATCTCTTGACGAACTTGGACTCGAGCACGTGGAAAGGCGGCACTGAAAACTGCGGCCACCTGGGGGGAAGAGGGGTGAGGCGAGAAGTGATGTGAGTGATGTGAGGAGAGACGTGATGTTTGTGTGTGAGGGACGCACGCAGCGAGAGGAGAGAGGGATTGAGCCCATCTCTTGACGAACTTGGACTCGAGCACGTGGAAAGGCGGCACTGAAAACTGCGGCCACCTGGGGAAGGTGGGGGGTGAGGCGAGAAGTGATGTGAGTGATGTGAGGAGAGACGTGATGTTTGTGTGTGAGGGACGCACGCAGCGAGAGGAGAGAGGGATTGAGCCCATCTCTTGACGAACTTGGACTCGAGCACGTGGAAAGGCGGCACTGAAAACTGCGGCCACCTGGGGGGAAGAGGGGTGAGGCGAGAAGTGATGTGAGTGATGTGAGGAGAGACGTGATGTTTGTGTGTGAGGGACGCACGCAGCGAGAGGAGAGAGGGATTGAGCCCATCTCTTGACGAACTTGGACTCGAGCACGTGGAAAGGCGGCACTGAAAACTGCGGCCACCTGGGGGGAAGAGGGGTGAGGCGAGAAGTGATGTGAGTGATGTGAGGAGAGACGTGATGTTTGTGTGTGAGGGACGCACGCAGCGAGAGGAGAGAGGGATTGAGCCCATCTCTTGACGAACTTGGACTCGAGCACGTGGAAAGGCGGCACTGAAAACTGCGGCCACCTGGGGAAGGTGGGGGGTGAGGCGAGAAGTGATGTGAGTGATGTGAGGAGAGACGTGATGTTTGTGTGTGAGGGACGCACGCAGCGAGAGGAGAGAGGGATTGAGCCCATCTCTTGACGAACTTGGACTCGAGCACGTGGAAAGGCGGCACTGAAAACTGCGGCCACCTGGGGGGAAGAGGGGTGAGGCGAGAAGTGATGTGAGTGATGTGAGGAGAGACGTGATGTTTGTGTGTGAGGGACGCACGCAGCGAGAGGAGAGAGGGATTGAGCCCATCTCTTGACGAACTTGGACTCGAGCACGTGGAAAGGCGGCACTGAAAACTGCGGCCACCTGGGGGGAAGAGGGGTGAGGCGAGAAGTGATGTGAGTGATGTGAGGAGAGACGTGATGTTTGTGTGTGAGGGACGCACGCAGCGAGAGGAGAGAGGGATTGAGCCCATCTCTTGACGAACTTGGACTCGAGCACGTGGAAAGGCGGCACTGAAAACTGCGGCCACCTGGGGGGAAGAGGGGTGAGGCGAGAAGTGATGTGAGTGATGTGAGGAGAGACGTGATGTTTGTGTGTGAGGGACGCACGCAGCGAGAGGAGAGAGGGATTGAGCCCATCTCTTGACGAACTTGGACTCGAGCACGTGGAAAGGCGGCACTGAAAACTGCGGCCACCTGGGGGGAAGAGGGGTGAGGCGAGAAGTGATGTGAGTGATGTGAGGAGAGACGTGATGTTTGTGTGTGAGGGACGCACGCAGCGAGAGGAGAGAGGGATTGAGCCCATCTCTTGACGAACTTGGACTCGAGCACGTGGAAAGGCGGCACTGAAAACTGCGGCCACCTGGGGGGAAGAGGGGTGAGGCGAGAAGTGATGTGAGTGATGTGAGGAGAGACGTGATGTTTGTGTGTGAGGGACGCACGCAGCGAGAGGAGAGAGGGATTGAGCCCATCTCTTGACGAACTTGGACTCGAGCACGTGGAAAGGCGGCACTGAAAACTGCGGCCACCTGGGGAAGGTGGGGGGTGAGGCGAGAAGTGATGTGAGTGATGTGAGGAGAGACGTGATGTTTGTGTGTGAGGGACGCACGCAGCGAGAGGAGAGAGGGATTGAGCCCATCTCTTGACGAACTTGGACTCGAGCACGTGGAAAGGCGGCACTGAAAACTGCGGCCACCTGGGGGGAAGAGGGGTGAGGCGAGAAGTGATGTGAGTGATGTGAGGAGAGACGTGATGTTTGTGTGTGAGGGACGCACGCAGCGAGAGGAGAGAGGGATTGAGCCCATCTCTTGACGAACTTGGACTCGAGCACGTGGAAAGGCGGCACTGAAAACTGCGGCCACCTGGGGGGAAGAGGGGTGAGGCGAGAAGTGATGTGAGTGATGTGAGGAGAGACGTGATGTTTGTGTGTGAGGGACGCACGCAGCGAGAGGAGAGAGGGATTGAGCCCATCTCTTGACGAACTTGGACTCGAGCACGTGGAAAGGCGGCACTGAAAACTGCGGCCACCTGGGGAAGGTGGGGGGTGAGGCGAGAAGTGATGTGAGTGATGTGAGGAGAGACGTGATGTTTGTGTGTGAGGGACGCACGCAGCGAGAGGAGAGAGGGATTGAGCCCATCTCTTGACGAACTTGGACTCGAGCACGTGGAAAGGCGGCACTGAAAACTGCGGCCACCTGGGGGGAAGAGGGGTGAGGCGAGAAGTGATGTGAGTGATGTGAGGAGAGACGTGATGTTTGTGTGTGAGGGACGCACGCAGCGAGAGGAGAGAGGGATTGAGCCCATCTCTTGACGAACTTGGACTCGAGCACGTGGAAAGGCGGCACTGAAAACTGCGGCCACCTGGGGGGAAGAGGGGTGAGGCGAGAAGTGATGTGAGTGATGTGAGGAGAGACGTGATGTTTGTGTGTGAGGGACGCACGCAGCGAGAGGAGAGAGGGATTGAGCCCATCTCTTGACGAACTTGGACTCGAGCACGTGGAAAGGCGGCACTGAAAACTGCGGCCACCTGGGGGGAAGAGGGGTGAGGCGAGAAGTGATGTGAGTGATGTGAGGAGAGACGTGATGTTTGTGTGTGAGGGACGCACGCAGCGAGAGGAGAGAGGGATTGAGCCCATCTCTTGACGAACTTGGACTCGAGCACGTGGAAAGGCGGCACTGAAAACTGCGGCCACCTGGGGAAGGTGGGGGGTGAGGCGAGAAGTGATGTGAGTGATGTGAGGAGAGACGTGATGTTTGTGTGTGAGGGACGCACGCAGCGAGAGGAGAGAGGGATTGAGCCCATCTCTTGACGAACTTGGACTCGAGCACGTGGAAAGGCGGCACTGAAAACTGCGGCCACCTGGGGGGAAGAGGGGTGAGGCGAGAAGTGATGTGAGTGATGTGAGGAGAGACGTGATGTTTGTGTGTGAGGGACGCACGCAGCGAGAGGAGAGAGGGATTGAGCCCATCTCTTGACGAACTTGGACTCGAGCACGTGGAAAGGCGGCACTGAAAACTGCGGCCACCTGGGGGGAAGAGGGGTGAGGCGAGAAGTGATGTGAGTGATGTGAGGAGAGACGTGATGTTTGTGTGTGAGGGACGCACGCAGCGAGAGGAGAGAGGGATTGAGCCCATCTCTTGACGAACTTGGACTCGAGCACGTGGAAAGGCGGCACTGAAAACTGCGGCCACCTGGGGGGAAGAGGGGTGAGGCGAGAAGTGATGTGAGTGATGTGAGGAGAGACGTGATGTTTGTGTGTGAGGGACGCACGCAGCGAGAGGAGAGAGGGATTGAGCCCATCTCTTGACGAACTTGGACTCGAGCACGTGGAAAGGCGGCACTGAAAACTGCGGCCACCTGGGGGGAAGAGGGGTGAGGCGAGAAGTGATGTGAGTGATGTGAGGAGAGACGTGATGTTTGTGTGTGAGGGACGCACGCAGCGAGAGGAGAGAGGGATTGAGCCCATCTCTTGACGAACTTGGACTCGAGCACGTGGAAAGGCGGCACTGAAAACTGCGGCCACCTGGGGGGAAGAGGGGTGAGGCGAGAAGTGATGTGAGTGATGTGAGGAGAGACGTGATGTTTGTGTGTGAGGGACGCACGCAGCGAGAGGAGAGAGGGATTGAGCCCATCTCTTGACGAACTTGGACTCGAGCACGTGGAAAGGCGGCACTGAAAACTGCGGCCACCTGGGGGGAAGAGGGGTGAGGCGAGAAGTGATGTGAGTGATGTGAGGAGAGACGTGATGTTTGTGTGTGAGGGACGCACGCAGCGAGAGGAGAGAGGGATTGAGCCCATCTCTTGACGAACTTGGACTCGAGCACGTGGAAAGGCGGCACTGAAAACTGCGGCCACCTGGGGGGAAGAGGGGTGAGGCGAGAAGTGATGTGAGTGATGTGAGGAGAGACGTGATGTTTGTGTGTGAGGGACGCACGCAGCGAGAGGAGAGAGGGATTGAGCCCATCTCTTGACGAACTTGGACTCGAGCACGTGGAAAGGCGGCACTGAAAACTGCGGCCACCTGGGGGGAAGAGGGGTGAGGCGAGAAGTGATGTGAGTGATGTGAGGAGAGACGTGATGTTTGTGTGTGAGGGACGCACGCAGCGAGAGGAGAGAGGGATTGAGCCCATCTCTTGACGAACTTGGACTCGAGCACGTGGAAAGGCGGCACTGAAAACTGCGGCCACCTGGGGGGAAGAGGGGTGAGGCGAGAAGTGATGTGAGTGATGTGAGGAGAGACGTGATGTTTGTGTGTGAGGGACGCACGCAGCGAGAGGAGAGAGGGATTGAGCCCATCTCTTGACGAACTTGGACTCGAGCACGTGGAAAGGCGGCACTGAAAACTGCGGCCACCTGGGGGGAAGAGGGGTGAGGCGAGAAGTGATGTGAGTGATGTGAGGAGAGACGTGATGTTTGTGTGTGAGGGACGCACGCAGCGAGAGGAGAGAGGGATTGAGCCCATCTCTTGACGAACTTGGACTCGAGCACGTGGAAAGGCGGCACTGAAAACTGCGGCCACCTGGGGGGAAGAGGGGTGAGGCGAGAAGTGATGTGAGTGATGTGAGGAGAGACGTGATGTTTGTGTGTGAGGGACGCACGCAGCGAGAGGAGAGAGGGATTGAGCCCATCTCTTGACGAACTTGGACTCGAGCACGTGGAAAGGCGGCACTGAAAACTGCGGCCACCTGGGGAAGGTGGGGGGTGAGGCGAGAAGTGATGTGAGTGATGTGAGGAGAGACGTGATGTTTGTGTGTGAGGGACGCACGCAGCGAGAGGAGAGAGGGATTGAGCCCATCTCTTGACGAACTTGGACTCGAGCACGTGGAAAGGCGGCACTGAAAACTGCGGCCACCTGGGGGGAAGAGGGGTGAGGCGAGAAGTGATGTGAGTGATGTGAGGAGAGACGTGATGTTTGTGTGTGAGGGACGCACGCAGCGAGAGGAGAGAGGGATTGAGCCCATCTCTTGACGAACTTGGACTCGAGCACGTGGAAAGGCGGCACTGAAAACTGCGGCCACCTGGGGGGAAGAGGGGTGAGGCGAGAAGTGATGTGAGTGATGTGAGGAGAGACGTGATGTTTGTGTGTGAGGGACGCACGCAGCGAGAGGAGAGAGGGATTGAGCCCATCTCTTGACGAACTTGGACTCGAGCACGTGGAAAGGCGGCACTGAAAACTGCGGCCACCTGGGGGGAAGAGGGGTGAGGCGAGAAGTGATGTGAGTGATGTGAGGAGAGACGTGATGTTTGTGTGTGAGGGACGCACGCAGCGAGAGGAGAGAGGGATTGAGCCCATCTCTTGACGAACTTGGACTCGAGCACGTGGAAAGGCGGCACTGAAAACTGCGGCCACCTGGGGGGAAGAGGGGTGAGGCGAGAAGTGATGTGAGTGATGTGAGGAGAGACGTGATGTTTGTGTGTGAGGGACGCACGCAGCGAGAGGAGAGAGGGATTGAGCCCATCTCTTGACGAACTTGGACTCGAGCACGTGGAAAGGCGGCACTGAAAACTGCGGCCACCTGGGGGGAAGAGGGGTGAGGCGAGAAGTGATGTGAGTGATGTGAGGAGAGACGTGATGTTTGTGTGTGAGGGACGCACGCAGCGAGAGGAGAGAGGGATTGAGCCCATCTCTTGACGAACTTGGACTCGAGCACGTGGAAAGGCGGCACTGAAAACTGCGGCCACCTGGGGAAGGTGGGGGGTGAGGCGAGAAGTGATGTGAGTGATGTGAGGAGAGACGTGATGTTTGTGTGTGAGGGACGCACGCAGCGAGAGGAGAGAGGGATTGAGCCCATCTCTTGACGAACTTGGACTCGAGCACGTGGAAAGGCGGCACTGAAAACTGCGGCCACCTGGGGGGAAGAGGGGTGAGGCGAGAAGTGATGTGAGTGATGTGAGGAGAGACGTGATGTTTGTGTGTGAGGGACGCACGCAGCGAGAGGAGAGAGGGATTGAGCCCATCTCTTGACGAACTTGGACTCGAGCACGTGGAAAGGCGGCACTGAAAACTGCGGCCACCTGGGGAAGGTGGGGGGTGAGGCGAGAAGTGATGTGAGTGATGTGAGGAGAGACGTGATGTTTGTGTGTGAGGGACGCACGCAGCGAGAGGAGAGAGGGATTGAGCCCATCTCTTGACGAACTTGGACTCGAGCACGTGGAAAGGCGGCACTGAAAACTGCGGCCACCTGGGGAAGGTGGGGGGTGAGGCGAGAAGTGATGTGAGTGATGTGAGGAGAGACGTGATGTTTGTGTGTGAGGGACGCACGCAGCGAGAGGAGAGAGGGATTGAGCCCATCTCTTGACGAACTTGGACTCGAGCACGTGGAAAGGCGGCACTGAGCACTGCGGCCACCTGGGGGAGGGAGGAGAGGGGCGAGGAGAGACGGGATGAGAGGGACGCACGCAGTGAGAGGAGGAGAGGGGGAAGGATTGATCCACTCGCTTGACGAACTTGGACTCGAGCACGTGGAAGGGCGGAACTGAGGACCGCGGCCACCTGGGAGCAAAGAAAGACGAGAGGGGAGGGGCGAGGAGAAGAAGCGATGTGAGGGACGCAAACAGTGAGAGGAAGAGAGAGGGATGAGTCCCTCGCTTGACGAACTTGGACTCGAGCACGTGGAAGGGCGGAACTGAGGACCGCGGCCACCTGGGGGCGAGGAAAAGACGTGGCGGGAGGGAAGTGGGAGAGTGATGGGAGAGAGGGAAGGAGGGAAGGAGGGAGGAAGGGAGGGAGGGAGGGAGGGAGGGAGGGAGGGAGGGAGGGAGGGAGGGAGGGAGGGAGGGAGGGAGGGAGGGAGGGAGGGAGGGAGGGAGGGAGGGAGGGAGGGAGGGAGGGAGGGAGGGATGGACAAGGAGGTTGGATAAAAATGACGAGAACAACGAGGAGGACGAGAGGGAGGGAGTGAGCTGGGAATCGGCCGGACAGAGTGCGAGAGACGGCGGCAAGAAACTGTACGAGATCACACATACATGAGAACGCATCAACAAAGTGTCAATGAACTGGCAAAGTGGAAGATGGCAGGGCATAAGCACCCTTGATGCACTGACACGTGTGTGTACCCATGGGGACACATGGCGAGCACACGTACCAGTCAATGAAGAATGGAGCCTCCCACGCCACCGCGAGCACTGCAGCATGCAGACAAGAATAGCGAAGTGGATGTAAGAAAATCTGAAGTCTGAAAAAGCACAAAGATAGTCTGTAAAAGCACAAAGATAGCATCCAGTCACATTGTGCAGAAGAAAGAATGATGGAGACGAAGCGATGGGCACAGATGGGCGGATGGACGTGATACCAGCACCATTTCTGACATGTATCAAAAGACAAAGCAGTGTGCGAGGGTCTGAGATCACTGGGGGAGGGTTGGGAAACAGTGGAGGCAAAGGCAAAGAGAGCACCACACCAGCATGCATAACAGATCTGCTAGAAAAAACAGAGCAGTCCACCAGTGTCGAGGGATCCCTTGAGCACGCCCTCCAAACAGAGCTCGTGAAAGGCCCTTCTTTGTTTCGACTCAAACAACAAGGGAGGGCAAACTGAAAGAGCAGCCCACCAGTGTCGAGGGATCCCTTGAGCACGCCCTCCAGGCACAGCTCGTGGAAGGCCGTTCCCTCTGCGCCTGGGCGGTACATCACCCTGTGGCTCTTGCTCTGCTCCTTCAGCTGCACGCGGGGCGAGGGAGGAGAAGGTGTGAAGAAGGGGAGGATTGTCTAGGGGAGGTCAGGGGGAGCGGAAGATGGAGGTATGAACAACCCCTCCGCCCCTGGGTGGTACATCACCCTGTGGCTCTTGCTCTGCTCTTTAACTGCATGCGGGGCGAGGGAGAAGAAGGCATGAGGAAAGTCAGGAAGGGGAGGGAAGAGGGGGGGGAGAGGCGGTGTGGGGGGGCAGGGTGGGTGGGGAGCTATGAACACCCTGCGCACAGTGAAGACTCCCCCCATCCTCTGCAAAGCATAGTGGGGGGAAGTCGGAACAAAGGCAGGGAGACTCTCCTCTCCTCCTTACGCCCCCAACGCTCTAGCTTCAGATTCTATCGGGGAGTGGTGTGACTCGCCGTTGTGCACCCTCCCCATGTGCATGTGCTCAACGCTGCTGCCCGCCCGCCACACTCTTTTTGTTTCCAGCCGGCAACCTGTTACCACGCACGCTCACCCACCACTCCCTCTCCCCCGCCACCCCCTCTCACCCACCACTCCCTCTCATTCCCCACCGCTCACCCCCCACTACACCCTCCCACTAGTTCTGCTTATCCTCACCCGCCAGTCGCGCTGCCCGAACGCCTCCGGGTGGGAGCGGGACTCCTCGCGGTGCAGCGCCATGTCCTCGTACCTGCCCTGCTAGTCCCTATTACCCCGCTCAACCCCCACTCCCTCCCACCCGCTACCCCCTCTCGATCCCCACTACACCCTCCCGCTAGCTATGCTCACCCGCCAGTCGTGCTGCCCAAACGCCTCGGGGTGAGCACGTGATTCCTCGCGGTGCAGAGCCATGTCCTCGAAGCTGCTGCCCGCCGCACTGATTGTGCTCTCTCACGCACCTTCCATGCTATTCGCTGTTACCCCGCTCACCCGCCACCCCCTCTCACCCGCCAGTCGCGATGCCCAAAGGCCTCGGGGTGAGCTCGCGACTCCTCGCGGTGCAGAGCCATGTCCTCGTAGCTGCTGCCCGCCGCACTGCGCAGTGCCTCCAGCATGCCCTCCGTGTCCCTCACCCGCGCTGCCACCACCTTCTCCATTTCCGTGCCCTCCGCCAGTCCTGAGTACTGCTCGTGCGTCAGACGGGGCTCTGGCTCGGGTTGGGGCTGGGAGTGGGATTCAGGTGCTTTGGCCGGTGCTGCTGCTGATGGGGGGAGGGCTTCGGTGGGTGGAGGGTCGGCTGGAGCGGCTGAGTTGCTGTTATTCGTGGCGCCGTCTGTTGGAAAGGAATGGTCGCACATGGTCGCAAATGAGCACTCAAGGTTGCACGTGGAAACAGGTAGGAAATATTGCTCGCACATAGGAAACATGGGATGCACAATGGAGATAGTGGGCGCACGAAGGAGACATGGGATGCGCAAAGGAAAGTTTGATCGCATGAAGCAAGAATACAGGAAGGTGGAAGCATGGAGTGAGGGAAAAGCGCGCATCCATGGCGGTGCAGGCCCAAGGTGGAACCGTGTATTTTTGAAAATCATGCATGAAACGACATCTTGTTGCCACTTTACTGGGCATGGTCTTATGGGATCTGGTCGTTAGAACGTCTGGTGCAAACTCCAGCACTTACCCACGCAACCACACTTCGCTAAGAAAGTAAGATGACTGTAAAGGCTGGATAGACAAACCATGGCCATTTCTGTATGGACGACAGACGCAACCACTTGCTGTTATAGTTGCGAGATGTCTCAAAGCTGGATGAACAGCTGGACTTAAGGGACAAGCTCATGCTTTCCGTCGACTAGAGCGTCACTTCAACGGCGCACCTGGGGAGTTGTGATATGCCGTCTGAACCGTCTGGCTGCGAAGAGGCCATCCGCTGGCTTCCCCGTCGCTTGCTTCTACTCCCGCTCCGTTACTAGCTGTCGCTTCGGCTGCACCAGTAGCTATTTGCTCTAGCATTTCTGCTGCACTCTCTATTTCTCCCTTCGTTCCATTTCTCCCAAAAGAAGCTGCACCAGTAGCTACCTGCTCTAGCATTTCTGCAGCGTTCTCTATTTCTCCCTGCGTTCCCTTTTCTGTTGCTTCGACTGCGCTAGTGGCTGTTTGCTCTAGCATTTCTGCTGCGTTCTCGATTTCTCCCTGCGTTCCCTTTTCCCCAGCAGAAGCTGCAGCTCCGTTCCCTTTAGCCGACACAGAAGCTGTTTCTGCGGGCTCAGTTAGTCCTAGCTGCCTTCTAACGGCTCTTGTGACTATAACGGGGTCTGTCCACGTGTCTGACGCCAGCGCACGATCAAACGCGCGGCGAGCTTCGAAGAACGGCATCCTAGCGTACCACCAAAACTCCCTGTCACGTGCCTAGTAGATAAACTGTGACAGCGCGTTCCTGTTCTATCCTCACGCAACGACGACTTTTGAGGCGCCTCAAAACCAGTCACGTGCCTAATAGATACACTGTGACAGCGCGCTCTTGTTCTATCCTCACGCAACAACGTTCAGCGCCGCACTCTCTGCCTGTAAAAGTGACAGCGTTAGGAAAATGTCCAAAATGTCAACGTTGCAACTGGAAGCAGCCAGCAGCAGCATCGAGAGCCGCGTAATTATCGAGGGCACGGAGCGTGGCGATCGCGAAAATACAAAAACAACGCATCGAAGCCGCGGAACCATTGATCTTCCAAAAACGCCATTCCACATGTGACATGTGCTTCCGCTACCCTTGCATCTAACAATTTTGGTCACGCTCTGCTGCAGCCCTCGGGTGTGTCCCTGACTGCTGGGACGCTTCAGCCTTGACTCGCACGGCGATGTTCCAAACCAATCCCAAGGGAATTTGGCGGGAACCTGACAGACGAGCCTGACAGTTGGGTGCGACGGTCCCTACAGAACCTTCCTTCTCAATCCATGACAGCATTTTGCATGCTTGTATACTCGTACAAATAAACAAAATAGGACGCTTATATAAGAATAGCAACACGGCATAGAAAGCTTATACCGTATACCATTATGTTCGTGAGCAAGCTGCCAAGGCTGTGAAAAACGGCAACACAACCCGACAGAGCTGCTCTTCTTCTATTGGTTTGGTCATGTACCCATCCATCCCATGCTTCAAGCACTTCTCCCTTGTGCTAGCACCCACATCAGCGGTCAGTGCAATGACCAATAGTCGATCAGTTCCCCGGTCCTTTTGTGTGTTTCCACCTCTCACACCAGCTTCATACTTGCGGATGAGTCCCGTAGCTTCCAACCCATCCATCTCCGGCATCTGCAATATCACATTGTAAAAAAACAACAATCCATCAATCGATAAAACACAACCCAATAACGTAAAAAAACAGCCAACCAGAAACAAAGCGACCGCATCTGCACGTCATGAAGTTGCAATCAAATCGCACCTGCACGTCCATGAAGACGCAATCAAATCTGGTAGTTGCCTGCTGCACGGCCTTGACAGCCTTGGCCCCGCCATCCACCGTCTCCACATCCACTCCATACCGCTGCAGCATACGCGCCATCACCTTGCGGTTCACCATGTTGTCGTCCACCTGGTGGGAAGGGAGGGGAGAATGGGCGAGTTGATCAGCACAGTGGCGACACGTTGAGGATTTGCTCAGGAAGGAGCACATTCGAGACTTACCACGAGAATCCCCTGGAGCGCCTGGCACAGCAGCCTTGCTCCATCACTCTCCTTGCACCATTTGAGTCGAGGTGACTTTTGAGTCGACTCACAAGTCACCTGGATTTGCGCAGAAGCACATTCGAGACTCTTACCTCAAGGACTCTTTGAGAATCCTCTTCCCCTTGAGCGCCTGGCACAGCAGCCTTTTGTGTCGACTCAAAAGTCAACATAGCAGAGAGAGGGCAGTCCATGGAGACTTACCACGAGAATCCTCTTTCCCTTGACCGCCTGGCACAGCAGCCTCGCTCCATCACTCTCCTTGCGAATTTTGAGTCGAGGTGACTTTTGAGTCGACTCAAAAGCCACCTAGATCTTCCCAGGAGCTTATTCGAGACTCTTACCACGAGAATCCTCTTCCCCTTGAGCGCCTGGCACAGCAGCCTTGCTCCATCACTCTCCTTGCGCATCGACGCTCCCGACGGCAGAGCGGGCGGCACGGAGGAAGGGCTTCCAGCAGCCGCCTGGGCGGCACGGGTGTTACGGCGGGGGGCAATGGTTGACACATCCCCTTCCTGCATGGAGCCTGTGGATCTGCGTGGTTTGAACCCTGTCGTTGACCGTGTTGACTGAGTTGACCGAGCTGACCCCACCTCGTCCAGACTCATTCTCACTCGCCTTGCCTGCCGCCCAAACGCAGTGTCAAGACCATCACCAGTCTGAGCAGGAGCAGCAGGGGTAGCAGCAGAGGTGGGAGAAGCAGCAGGGACAGCAGGAGGAGCAGAAGCAGCAGGAGCAGCCGGAGCAGGGGAAGCTTCATCGGGTTTCATATCGGTGCTGCTGGATTTGAGGATGCCTGCTCTTTGAGGACTCTTGCCGCTATTCTTTCCAGTGCTGCTGCCCCTGGTGCTGCTGCTGGTGGTGCTACCAGGCCAGTAAATCCCCTTCTCCCCGTGAACGCGTGGCAGCGGGCCGCTGTGGGCAGTTCTGTCGGAATCGCCATCCTCATCATCATCAGCAGGTAGCAGCCATCGCACCACGGGACCCGGCGAGCTCTGGTCTGATGCGCTTTTCGGCAGTGAGCATTGCTTCGGCTGCTGTTGCTGCTGCTGCCGCTGCTGTTTCTGCTCCTGAGCCTCACCTCCTGTTTGAAGCACTCCTGTGCCTCTGCCTACCTGCTTCCCTTCCTCTCCTTTCCCTGCTTTACACTGCTCTTCCTCCCCGTCCTCCTCGTCATCCTCATCATCATACTCCCGTTCATCATCGCCGTCATCACCCCCCTCCTCCTCCCTCCCCACCATCCTTTCTCGCTCTTCCTCCTCCTCCACCTCATCCTCTGTCCCCAGCCCTCCATCCGGCCCTAGAAGCAACAGAGAGAGGTTTGTAGAGAGGGCAGTCTGCCTCACGGGCTTCGATATAGTCACATCGAAAGCCTTACATTGTGCCGAAGCCTTACTGCCCTCGTGCCCTGAGGACAGCAGCACAGCAGCAAACCAAGGCCAATCATCCATGCTATCACTTCCATCCATCACGCCCTCTCCACTGCTCCCACAGCAGCAGAAGCCACACCCTTGACTGCTGGTGCCACTGCTGTTGCCGCTGCTGCTGCAGAAACTGCTGCGGGTAGTGATCTCAGTGCTTGCTCCAATGCTGGTGCTGCTGCTGCTATTACTGCTGCTGCTGCTGGTGCTGCAGAAACTGCCTCTACTCAATCGAGGCAGCCGGCATGTGTGACATTTTTCTCCGCTACAGCCGCCATCACCATCCTTGCTGTTGCCACTCTCACTATTGCCGCAGGATTGGCTGCTGCCAGGGCTGCTACCACTGCTGCCGCCATGTGCACAGTTACCACTTCTTTGGTTGCCGCAATCCTGGTTACCACCAGCTGCCTTTACCGAGCCCGATTGGTGAAGCAGGCTCGGCCAAACCTCGTAGCCTGCTTCGGCCATGGCACTCGCTGCAAGCCAATGCCATGTGCAGCTGCTGCTGCTGATACACCTCTCGCCCTCCTTCCGTGCCCTCTTCTTCCCCACTTCCTGCCCTTCCTGCACCTCCCGCACCTCCTCCCCTTCCTGTCCCTCTTGTCCCCCCTGCCCCTCCCCCTCGCTCTGTTTCTTCTTGTGTTGAAGCACTGCCTTGTTGTGTCGCCCCAGCCACTCCTCATCCACCACTACAATCACCGGCCGCTTACCCACTCCTGCGCCCACTGCAGCTGGAGCGGTGAGGAGGGAGCTGGGGTTTGGAATGCGCACAATAGGTTCGGCAACAGCTTCGGGGGTGTTCAGCACCGGGATGCCGAGCCTGTTAAGCAGGCTCTCCATCACGCCGAACCTCACCGGGCGGTCGTCGAGGAGAATGGCGGAGAATTGAGATAAGCTTGCTTCGGTCAGCTGGAGGAGGTGTAGTGGCGAGGCTGGGAGAACGTGTGGTGGAGATGCTCTTAGTGGGGATGACCTTAAGGGGTATAGTGCTGTAAGTGCTGCTGGTGTAACTGAAGGAGGTGGTGATGCGGCTGCCGGTGCCGAAGCTGGAACAGCCCATGGCAGCAGCGGTGATTCCGAACCTGAAGTAGGTTCGGCAAGGAGGGGGAAGCTGCACCCGTCGTCGTCCTTCAGAGCGACGCCGTGCTCTGGATCTCTGATCTCTACAATCACAGAATCTGCCGACCCTACCAATGAAGCTGCTCTTGCCAGTGCTGCTGCCCCTACTCCTGCTCCTGTTCCTGTTCCTGCTGCTGCTCCTGATCCTGCTGCTGCCCCTGTTCCTGCTGCTGCCCCTGTTCCTCTTTCTGCTCCTGCAGGCCCTGAAGCACCAGCAGAACGAGCAGCAGCGGCAGCAGCAGCTAATTCAGCCACATCAGCTGCAGCAGCAGCCACGGGCTCACCGTCCCGGCTATCACATGGCATGACCACATCAAAGAAGAAGGTGGTGCCGACACCCGGGCGCGAGGTGAAGGAGAGCTTGCCGCCCATGAGGTCAACCAGGTGGCGCGAGATGGACAGCCCGATGCCCGTGCCGCCGTGCGTGCGCGTTGTTGAGGCGTCTGCCTGCATGAAGGGTTTGAGGATGGTTCGCTGTGCAGGGTATGGGATGCCCTCGCCCGTGTCCTGTTGGTGGGTGAGGAGGAAAGGGAAGGAAAGGAGGAGGAGAATGAGATTAGGCAGCACGTGCGCACGCCTGTTGTGCGCACGCCTGCATGAACGGCTTCGGAATGGTGAGCTGGGCCGTATGTAGGGGGGGATGAGAGAGATGAAATATTCGCCTGTATGTTAGTATTTCCCCTGGAGGTGCCATATCAGAAGGCCCGTACCTCAACAGAGATGACCAGTCGCACGATCGGGCCATTCAGCAGAGGACTCCCCCCTCCTCCAAATCCCTTTCGACTACCCTCTCCTTCCTCTCCTCGCTCCCCTTCCATCCCCCCGTCCCCCGTCCCTCCCTCCCCACCATTCCTCTTCCCCTCCCTCTTCTCCGCCCGTCGCATCCCCTCTTCGCGCCACTTGTCTCGTCTCGCGCCCAGCACCACCCAGCTGTTACAACTATCCACCGCCTCGCGCCCGCTCAGGGTCAGCCTGTCAGGCGCCGTGCCGTTCACCCCGCTGCCGCTGCCGCTGCCGCCGCCCATGCTGCTGCTGCTGCTTCGCCTGCCCGTGACGCTGGTTCGACCGAGCCTTTCGGCGGGTGGGGGAACACGGGGTGACAGCGGGAGAGGCGTGGAGCTGCTCTTGATGTCGCTGTTGCTGTGCGTCGTGGTGGTTGCGCTGGCAGCAGCGGTCGCACCAACAGCAGTAGGGGCAGCACCAGCAGCACCAGCAACCCCAGCAGCAGGATTAGCTGCATCAGTTGCAATGTCACCATCAGCAGCAGCGAGCATGAGCGCACTCAAACGAGCCGATTGGCGTTCAGGTCGGAAGGCAACATCCTTGGATGGACTCTCCTCCGTGTTCTCCTTTGCCCCATCGACCTCCTTACTTTGAGAACTGCCATTGCCGCTACCAGCAGCAGCGGCGGAAGCAACAGCAGCGTTGCTAGCAGCACTGGTGCTGCCAGTAACACTTTGTGTCCCGCCATTCTTCATGTCAGTTGCTGTGGCTGACGGCTTATCGGCTGCAACAGCAGAGGCCGATGGCTGATCGAGTATCATGGCAGGGGCGTGTGAGCGGAGGGAGCGGTGGTGATGGTGGTGGTGCTTGCGCGCTGACTTGCGCAGGTCCTCGTCTGGTTCCGCCGTGCGGATGGCGACGAAAATGTGTCCACGTTCAGTGAACTTGCACGCGTTGGACAGCAGGTTGATGAGCACCTGT
This sequence comes from Closterium sp. Yama58-4, assembly GCA_947470075.1. Lineage (NCBI taxonomy): Eukaryota > Viridiplantae > Streptophyta > Zygnematophyceae > Desmidiales > Closteriaceae > Closterium > Closterium sp. Yama58-4. The sequence continues at coordinate 1,828,579 of CANIUD010000750.1, read as the reverse complement.
TTGAGAGTGCATGGGTGCAGCGAGGGGCAAGGAGAAGAAGATTACAGCAGCTGACACTGGCAGCACAGAACGGGGAAAACTAAACACGTGCAAGCTCTGTTAGCCCTTTAGCCTCTGTGCAACAAAATAACGCAACCACAAAGCTCATGTTCGCAATGGAAACCCACCTGGCGTAAACGCAGGGAATCGCCCAGCACGGCAGCGGGCACGAGCGGGTCAACATAGGCTGCGACCTGCAGCAGCGGCTTGTCTCGGAAGCGCTCGATGAACATGGTGAGTACCGTGTCCACCTCAACGCGCACGTCCATGGGGACCCGCTCCAACTGCATCTTCTGTGCCTGGAGGGGGGGGGAGGTTGGGGGATGAAGAGGTGTGGGGGGGTGTGGGGGGGGAGGTGGGAATTGGGAAGAAGAAAAGGGACGGGGGGCCAACATGGTGAGAACCGTGTCCACCTCCACTCGCACGTCCATGGGGACGCGCTCCAGCTGCATCTTCTGTGCCTGGTGGGGTGGAGAGGGTGGGGGGGAGGGGAGAATGGGGGGAAGAAGCAGAAGAGGGGAAGGGGGGGGGGGTTGGAGAAAGTTAAGCGCTCGATGAACATGGTGAGTACTGTGTCCACCTCTACCCGCACGTCCATGGGGACCCTCTCCAGCTGCATCTTCTGCGCCTGGTGTGGTGGAGAGAGGGAGGGGGGGCGGGGCAGGGGCGTGATGGGTTGGGGGGAAGGAAACAGCAAGGGGGCGAGCATAATGAGCACTGTGACCACCTCTCTACTTTGAGCAACGCACCTCGATCTTGGAGAGGTCAAGGATGTCATTTGTGAGCTCTAGCTGCGCTGCGCCCGCCCACTGGTGTCCGCACTCTGTGCACACTCCCAGCGTGCCTCTCTACGTGCACCGCTCTCCACCTCTCACCACCTCTGCAACGCACCTCGATCTTGGAGAGGTCGAGGATGTCGTTGATCAGTTCCAGCAGCGCCTGCCCGCTGGTGCCCGCACTGTGTGCACAGTTCCAGCATACCTCTCTATGGCACCTCTTTACATGCACCGCTCTGCACCTCTCACCACCCCTGCAACTCACCTCAATCTTGGAGAGGTCGAGGATGTCATTTATGAGTTCCAGCAGCGCCCGCCCGCTGGTGTGCGCACTTCGGTCTGCGCACTCCTACCGCTATATGTACACCGCTCTCCACCTCTCTCCACCTCTGCAACGCACCTCGATCTTGGAGAGGTCGAGGATGTCGTTGATCAGCTCTAGCAGCGCCCTCCCACTGGTGCGAGCCGTCTCCACGTAGTCCAGCTGGGTGATCGTGAGAGGCGTCTCCAGCAGCAGGTTCAGCATGCCTGGGGGATGAAATGGGAGAAGGGAGTGGAGTTGGGTGGGGTATACATGAGCATGTGCGCTTGCATGAATGAGCTTGCACGCATGCACTTGCAAGCATGCGCTTGCATGCATGTGCTTGCATGTATGTGCTTGCACGCTCGTGAGACATGGTGACCAGGAACGTGCCCTTGGCCTTGCTGGTGACCCGGTCGTGAAGCAACCCAACACCCACTCACTCACCCAAACCACCAATGCCAAACATTCACCCGGACCACTTGCAAACCCACCCACCCGCCCGCCCGCTCGCCCGCCCACCCCAGCCATGCACCTATGACACCGTTCATGGGAGTGAGCAGCTCATGCGACATGGTGGCGAGGAACGTCCCTTTGGCCTTGCTGGCAGCCCAGCCTACAGCAACTCAACCAACACTCTCTCACAGACACTGCCCACGCCAAGCAAGCACCACCCACCCCAACCACCCGCCTCCAACCACTATCACGCACCTATGACGCCGTTCATGGGAGTGCGCAGCTCGTGCGACATGGTGGCGAGGAACGTCCCTTTCGCCTTGCTGGCGCGTTATTGCAACAACTCAACAACCACTCACCTCCACCCATCCATCCCAACCCAACCATCTGCCCCACCTACACATCCCAGCCACCCACCTATGACGCCGTTCATGGGCGTGCGCAGCTCGTGCGACATGGTGGCGAGGAACGTCCCCTTGGCCTTGCTGGCGCGCTCCGCCACGTTGCGGGCGGCCTTCATTTTGTCCTTTAGCAGCTCCATGCGGTGGAAGTCGTGCTCCAATTGGTGCACGTGCGAGCTCGCCACCCACCACACGTACCCCAGCAGCGACATCACCGTGACTATAACGAGCGCCCACCCTAGGGAGGAGTAGGGGAATACGTAGTAATCCAGGTACCTATAAACAGAGGAAGGGGGGAGGCGGGGAGGGGAATGGGGGGGCAGGGGGAGAGGAATGGGGGAATGGGGTGGGGGAGGTGAATGGGGGGAATGGAGGAAGGCCTTCATTTTGTCCTTTAGCAGCTCCATGCGGTGGAAGTCGTGCTCCAATTGGTGCACGTGCGAGCTCGCCACCCACCACACGTAGCCCAGAAGGGACATCACCGTGACTATAACGAGCGCCCAGCCCAGCGAGGATTAGGGGAAGACGTAATAGTCTAGGTACCTTGGGGACGGGGGTAGAGGAATGGGGGGAGCGGGAGATGGGAATGGGGGGAGGCGGGGAGAGGATAGGGAGAAGAAAGGGGAAGAGGGAGGAATAATTGGGAATCAAGTTACGCGGGAGTAGGGGCGGCAAGAACGCGTGACTGGGATGGGTGCCAGTGGTTGTTGACTGTCAAGAGTCAATCCCCACCCCACCCCACCCCACCCCACCCCACCCCACCCCACCCCACCCCACCCCATCCCACCCACTACCCTGGCCACCCGTACCTGCATCGGATCTCGTATTGCCGGTATGGGTCCCCCAGGTCCATGGTGGTGACACAATGGGCGCCTGTTTCTTTCCAAAACACGCCAATCCACACCCCCTACCCAATGCGTCCATGCCATACCATACCATACCATGCCATATCATACCTGCATCGGATCTCGTATTGTCGGTACGGGTCCCCCAGGTCCATGGTGGTGACGTAGTTATACTTGTCGCTCTGCCCCTTGGCCAGCCGGTGGTCCTGTGGTTCATACATCAGCCGCTCCACACTGCCGCGCCCCAACACCTCCCCCGGCACTGCCATCGTGTCCCCAAACCCAACCACGTGCCCACTGCCCCCTGTGCTGTTGCTGCTGGTGTTGCCACTGGTGCCGCTGTCGGTTCTCTGAACCGGCGTGGTGCTGCCACCGCTTGCTGAAGTCATGCTGCTGGTCGTGCCGCTGGTGGTGGTGGTGCTGCCGCTGCTGCCGTTCCCGCGGGCGGCGGTGTTAGCGGCGTTATAGTACCCCGTCTGAGCCTCGCTGCTCCCGTTGGTCACATCGTAAACCCTCACCAGCATCGGCATGTGCTCCCGATGCAGCGATTTAATCAACGGCTCAAAATCAATCACAGCCGACATGAAACCGCGGCACTTGGATCGGAACTCAGCCACGCTAGCCCCGGCGTCCGGGGGGGTACGCTCCTGATACACCGGGTAAATGCGCAACATGAGGGTGTTTAGGTCGCGGTTGCCGCTCGCTTCGGAGGCTACGGTGTTGCCTGAGGCGCCCGTGCTGCTGCTGCTGCCGACGTTGATGCCTCCCATTGAGTCGACTGCCATCTGCAGTGGAGGCGTGAGTGCCCCCATTACGCCCTGGTCGCGCGCTCGAATCACTGCCTCCCTGTTGGCTGGGAACGCATCTGCAGGGGACGATGGGGTGAGAGAACAGGAGCAGAGAGAGAGAGTGGTGCAGGGGCATGTTAGTCAGCAGTAGTAATGCCTCCCATTGAGTTGACTGCCAACTGCAGCGGCGGGGTGAGTGCCCCCATGACGCCCTGGTCCCGCGCTCGAATCACTGCCTCCCTGTTGGCTGGGAACGCATCTGCAGGGGAAAAGGGATTGAGAAGTGGGAGCCGAGAGAGCGTTGCAGGAGCATGTTCGTAAGCAGTAGTACTGCCCTGCCCTCCAGGGCAGCGGGGTCAGTCGACTGCAAATCTGTAGTGGTGGGGTGAGTGCCCCCATAACGCCCTGGTCGCGCGCTCGAATCACTGCCTCCCTGTTGGCTGGGAACGCGTCTGGAGAGCAGGGAGCGGGGAGAGATGTGGGAGAAGAGGGGGAGGGGGTGAAATGACGAGAGGAGAGAGTGTTGATTGTGCACCGTGCACAATAGTAGTACTGGCCCTGGAGTTGATGGCCCCCAAGGTGTCGACTGCCATCTGCAGCGGAGGGGTAGTCAGACTCAGAGACTCACCCCACTCACCCCAAACTCGACCCACACTCGCCCCACACTCGCCCCACACTCGCCCCACACTCGCCCCACACTCGCCCCAAACTTGCCCCAGTCGCCCCCCAGACTAAGAAGCTCACCCCAGAGCATGTCTTGACCAATGAGCTCATGCGATGACGTGGTGTAGAGGATGGCCACGTAGTTAGACTGAAAGATTCACCCCACTCACCCCAGACAGACTCACCCCACTCACCCGAGACAGACTCGACCCACTCTCACCCAAAATCACCGACTAACTTAGACTACGAGACTCACCCCAGAGCATGTCTTGTCCAATGAGCTCATGCGATGACGTGGAGTAGAGGATGGGCGCGTAGTCTGACTGAAAGACTCACCCCACTCACCCCACTCTCACCTAGAAACACCAGGTAACCCAGATGAAGGAACTCACCCCAGAGCATGTCTTGTCCTATGAGCTCATGCGATGACGTGGTGTAGAGGATGGGCGCGTAGTCAGACTGCTGTTCCGCACATGCCATGTCGTGCCTGCGCGCGCACGGGGAGGGGGAGAGAGGGGGGAGAGGAGAGGGGGAAGGGAAAGGCGGTGGGGAAGGGAAAGGCGGTGGGGAAGGGAAAGGCGGTGGGGAAGGGAAAGGAGATGGGGACGGGAGAGGAGGTGGGGAAGGGAAAGGAGATGGGGACGGGAGAGGAGGTGGGGAAGGGAAAGGAGATGGGGACGGGAGAGGAGGTGGGGAAGGGAAAGGAGATGGGGACGGGAGAGGAGGTGGGGAAGGGAAAGGAGATGGGGACGGGAGAGGAGGTGGGGAAGGGAAAGGAGATGGGGACGGGAGAGGAGGTGGGGAAGGGAAAGGAGATGGGGACGGGAGAGGAGGTGGGGAAGGGAAAGGAGATGGGGACGGGAGAGGAGGTGGGGAAGGGAAAGGAGATGGGGACGGGAGAGGAGGTGGGGAAGGGAAAGGAGATGGGGACGGGAGAGGAGGTGGGGAAGGGAAAGGAGATGGGGACGGGAGAGGAGGTGGTGCGAGGTGTAGAGGATGGGCGCGTAGTCCGACTGCTGCTCCGCACATGCCATGTCGTGCCTGCGCGCGCACGGGGGGGGGAGCGGGGGAAAGCGGGGAGGGAGAGGAGGTGGGGAGGTGGGGGCAGAGGGAGGTGGAATACGGGAGAACAACGAGGGGAGAGGACACAAAGAGCAGCGCGCGCGCGCGTGCGCACACACACACACACACACACACACACACAGACACACACACACACACACACACACAGACACACACACACACACACACAGACACACACACACACACACAGACACACACACACACACACACACACACACACACACATGCCATGCACGCAGAGCAGCACACGCACACACGGAAAGCAGCAGAGGCAGGCGGAAGGAAGGAAGCTCACTTGATGCAGAAGCCGCTGCCCTGCGCCCTCTCAAACGCCCCCCTCTCTGCGCGCGGCACACTAGCGGCAAACGAGACGTCCCTCAAACGCGGACGAGCGTACTGCGTGTCGTTGAGGAACCCCATGAACGTGGCCTGTTGCGGGGGGGGGGGAGGGGAAGGAAAAGGGAGAGAGGGGAACGAGACAGGAGAGAGGCCAAACGGGAAAAAGGTGCCGTGTTGTGAGGAAGGAGGACGGCGTACTGCGTGTCGTTGAGGAACCCCATGAACGTGGCCTGTTGGAGGGGGGTTGGGGAGACGGGGGGGGGCAGAGCAGACAGGGAAGGGGCCGAACTGGGAAAAAGGTGGTGCGTTGCGAGGAGGGACTCGAGTGAGTGAGCTGCGTGTCGTTGAGGAACCCCATGAACGTGGCCTGTTGGAGGGGGGGAGAGTGGGGAAGGGGGGAGAAAGGGGGGAGAGAAAGGGGGGAGAAAGGGGGGAGAAAGGGGGGAGAGGACAGGATGATGAGAACGGAAACTGCATTGAATGATCGGAAGCTGCGTTGTGAGGATGGATGGAGAATGAGCGAACTGCATCTTTGTTTGACTTTTGGGAATTCTCAAAGGCCTGCCCGCGGTGGAGAGAGTGGAGAAGGGGGGAGAAGGGGAGGAGAGGACAGCGGCGCAGAGAGGTTGAATGAACGGAAGCTGCGTTGTGAGGATGGATGGAGAATGAGCGTACTGCGGGTCGTTGAGGAACCCCATGAACGTGGCCTGTTGAGGGGGGAGGGGGGAGGAGAGGGGAAAGGGGACAGGGGACAGGACAGGGGAAAGGTCAAACGGGGGGAAGCGGGTGGGGGCTGCGGGGATGCACACAGGGAGATGAAATTGCTTCAACTCACTCATCATCTCAACTCACTCCACCGTTTCAACTCGCTCCCCCGTTTCAATTCAACCCACTCCGTTGTTCCAACTCACCCTGTCGAGGGTACCCTGGGGCTTGTTGTAGTGAAACGTGGTCATCAAATTGGCCAGCAGGCGAATCTGCAAGCAGCCAGCGGGAAAGAGGAAGCGAGCTGAAAATGAGCCGACATTAGAGGCGCCGCTTAAACCATCTCATCACAAGGTGTGAAAGAGAGAAAAGTGGAGACGAGAACAATGACTCGAGTTAAACTGGATATGCATGGACGTTGGCGCCTACAAAGCGGACCTGCCCGATTGGTGGCGTGTACAAAGCGGTGGTACCTGCCTTTTGAGGCGCCTCAAAAGGGGAATACAAAGCGGCGGTACCTGGTTGCTAGTGTCGGTGAAATGGTCCTGAAGCAGCTTCTTGTACGCCTCACACTCCACCTCGAGTGCCACCTGCGCATGCACGGGGATAGCAGGGGGAGAGCAGGGGAAGAGCACGGGGGAGAGCACGGGGGAACTGGATTGATCATGGTCCTGCAGCAGCTTCTTGTAAGCCTCGCACTCCACCTCGAGTGCCAGGATAGCAGGGGGAGAGCAGGGGAAGAGCACGGGGGAGAGCACGGGGGAACTGGATTGATCATGGTCCTGCAGCAGCTTCTTATAAGCCTCGCACTCCACCTCGAGTGCCACCTGCGCATGCACGGGGATAGCAGGGGGAGAGCAGGGGAAGAGCACGGGGGAGAGCACGGGGGAACTGGATTGATCATGGTCCTGCAGCAGCTTCTTGTAAGCCTCGCACTCCACCTCGAGTGCCACCTGCGCATGCACGGGGATAGCAGGGGGAGAGCAGGGGAAGTGCACGGGGGAGAGCACGGGGGAACTGGATTGATCATGGTCCTGCAGCAGCTTCTTGTAAGCCTCGCACTCCACCTCGAGTGCCACCTGCGCATGCACGGGGATAGCAGGGGGAGAGCAGGGGAAGAGCACGGGGGAGAGCATGGGGGAACTGGATTGATCATGGTCCTGCAGCAGCTTCTTGTAAGCCTCACACTCCACCTCGAGTGCCACCTGCGCATGCGGACACCACATAGAGACCATGGGAAGAGCACGGGGACATCACATCACAACACAGCTGTAGCATGAGGCGACATGCGATGCGTACTGAAAGCGATAATTGTGGCGCCTGCAGCAACTTCTGGTACGTCTCGCACTCCACCTCCAGCGCCACCTGTGCATGCGGGGCACCACATAGGGACCATGGGGAGCAGGGGGAGAGCAGGGGAACACCACATCAGCTGTAGCATCAGGGGACGTGCGATGCGATGTGCACTGGAACGATAAGGGAGGCGCCTGCAGCAGCTTCTTGTACGCCTCGCACCCCACCTCCAGCGCCAGCCTGCTCACGCGGAGAGCGCGGGGGAGAGCACGGGGAGAGCAGGGGGGGAGCACGGGGGAGAGCACGGGCGGGGGAGAACACTGGGGGGAACACGGGGGGAAACACGTCGGAGAACACGTGGGCATCACATCAGCTGTAACATCAGGCGACGTGAGATGTGCAACGATAAGTGAGACGCCTGTAGCAGAACGTTGTACGAGAGCATGGGATTATTACGATAGCCACCGAATTACGATAGCCGCGACATTGGTAGATGTGCGATGCGCACTGAAACAGTACAAGGTGAGGTGATGTGAGGTGAGGTGAGGTGTCTCAAGCAACTTCTAATTATACGAGTCGCTCTCCATCCGCCTCCATGGCCACCTGTTCACGACGACACGACGCGGGAGCTTATTGTGGGTGCGTGGGAGGTAGACACGACACGAGGTGCAATGCAATGCAATGCAATCCAATGCATTGCAATGCAATGATGCAATGCATGCTGAGACGATTGTTGCAGCGCCGCACGCCAGCAGTGATCTCTCACGAGCCTCAAAGAGAACGCGCACCGTGCGACGGGACGCCGCCGTAGCTGACGCTCCATACGTCGCACTGGAGTCGACTTAAAAATGGACTCAGAATTGTCTCAGAAGAATTATAAATTGGGCCGACGCAAAAGCCGCCGCACCTGGCGCTCGTCTTGGAAGCTCTTATACGTCGCGCTGAACACGGCCGCAGCGGCCGCTAGAGTCACCAACACCCACATCGCGATGCACAAGTGGCGCCACATCAGACTCATCCGCAGATATCGCTGCACGCTGAACAAGTCGCCCACGTACTGCCACGTGGATCCATCCGGGCCCTCCCCGCGCCGGTGGCGGATGTAGCGATTGTTCCGCCGGTACCGCCTCCGCCAGGGAATCAGCGGCTCATTTTCCGCTCCGCCTTTCCCCCCGGCGGGCGCAAGCAGGCTCTTTCTGCCGCTTCCGTCCGACCGGGGACTGTGCTCTCCTCCGCCGACGGAAGGGGACAGAATGTCTACCACTGTCGCGCTTCCGTTCTTTCGATCCGATTCTCCGTCTCCGTCGATTTCTTCGCAATTCCCGGCGGCGCCCCCTCCTTTTCCTCTCCATCGGCTTTGCAAGTATCCAATCATGGGGCTCATCCAATCACGATCCGCCACGTTCCAAATTCCGCGATTCCCGCCGAAGCAAAGGAAAGACGGGGGTTCTCCATCGTTGGCTTCGTCCGACGAGTCATCCAGACCGTCCGTTCCATCCGTGCCGTCCGTCCCGCATCCGTCGCTGCTGGCGCTTGTGGTTCCGTTCGTGCCAGTACCGCTACCACCCCAAGCGCTTGACCTGCTCTGACTCGCTTGACTGCCATTGTACGGCGATGCAGGAGGTACTATCAGGAGCGGAGGAAGCGGAGTTGGGTTATCAGCGGTTCCAGCAGTTTCTGTTGCTGAGGATGACGCTGCTTCCGCTGTCAATGGTGCTATGGTGTTACTACGACCGAATAGCCTCATCTTTATCTCTTGAAATTCGCTTGAATTTTGCAGGGAAACGACACTATCGACACGAAAAGATAACAACAACAACTGTAAAATCGAGCTTCCTCGTTCACTTACGAATCCTCTAAGCAAGCAACGGAAGGGTTGAGAATGTGGATTATCCAAAAGTAACGAACCACTAAACAGCCTCGCGAACTGCAAAAGAACAGCTCAACCTTTTCCGAGAGAAACGCAGCAACACAAGCCATGCTTGGCTGGGAAATCACATCGATTGATCGACCAACCAAACAGCAAGGAGAACTCCACGGGGATGAGCGTGAGTGACCGGGGTCTGCCTGTTGCTGGCGGATATCGTCGAATATCGTCGGCGGGATATCTCTTCTTGGACGGAATGTACTGTATGTACAGTTCTTGCTGACTCGACGAAGGGCATTCCTGCGAAAAAAGTTCCAGCGGGGAGTTTGCAAGCCAATCAATCACGTCTGTCCCCCGCGCTAACTTGTGCGCTTCATGTTCTTTTTTTGGAATGTACAGTACCTTGTCCAGCTGCCTCCAGGCAATGAAACACCAGCACAAAAGCTGCCAGCTAGCGCTGTCTTCGGGCCTAATCTTTGCAGCATTGTGAAATTCCAGAGATCGAGTCGTGGAATTCCTGGGTGGTTCTTACATAAGCTCCGGTTTTCATGGGAGACACTGCTCTAGAAACCCAACAAAGAGGCTCCAGACCAAAAGGACGCAAGTTGGGCAACTGCACTAAAGGCGATTAAGAATTCAGATTTGGTCGTTGTGTCCTTTCTTCTGGGTGCAACAAACAGAGCCATCAGCAACCACAAGTTCCAGTACCCTTAAAGTTTTGTGGCTGCAGGTGACAGATCACTTCGCCGTACTAAACCAGCTTGTGGATAAGACCTCGTCAAATCATCATAGAGAGTCTTGGAGGGGCCACTGTGTCTGAGGTGGCTCAATTTGTGGACAGGGACCACAACTGTGTACCTACTGTATCGTGCGCGTGAGTTTTGTGGACACTTCTTCTCACGGCAGTGAGAATCTAACATCCAGCTTTCAAAATCCCCAGCTAAACCGATAGATTCGCCTGACAACAAACCGTTAAAGAGACAGAAAGTTTTGTATGCTTGATATCTACATTCAAGTGAGTGAATTAAATTTAAAAAATGCAATGTGCGGTTGCTAGTTCATAATGTAGATATTGCTTTCTAAAATAGGGCTAAGGAAGATATACATTTAGAGGAAAAAAACATAAAATCTATTCCACATACATCGTGTCTTGGAAGTGCTCTTTGTTAGGTAGCTTCACATATTTATGACACTTACGGTTATGGCAATAGTTTCAATCAAGTTGTTAGATTTCAGCCCCATAGGAACCATGTTGAATCCCTTTACATGGGACTAATCTACCCCTCCAAAACCTAACACATCAAACCTGTTTATGTGCTGAAGCGACACCATGCAAGCTGTTCGCCTGCCGATGGGCGACACGTTCTGCGTGGCGCACATCGTAACAGCTCAGGGGCCCGTGACGCACACGCCATGCGCGCGTTTCTAAAATTCGACGAGCGCCCCATCCCCTTTGACTCACTAAGGCATCCCAGTGAACCGCGCTGCATGCACGAGTAAACCATACCCATTTTTCGACCCATCATCCGTCGCCATCACCTGATTAGAACAGCGCCATGCCCAGACCGATTCCCCCGTCGCCAAACTGGGGCTGCTTCGCGGCGCCGCCTTCGCGGCTTCGGCGTTGCACCGCGCCCACAACCCACGTGCTTTCGTTTCCCCCCGGCCGTTCCGCCTTCCCGCGGGACCAATCTCCGCTGAGGTTCTCCCCTCGTGGCCACTCTGGAGTCTCCGCAACTTTAGACCCCTTGCCCGACCGCCAAAAGTGGGTGGGGGGGGGGGGGGGGGAGGAGGGGGGAGCAGAGACAAGCAGACAGGTCAGTCAGCCTGGGGAAATCCCGCGCTGTAAGTCGAGAGACTCACGCGCTGTCCCACAGAGAGACGCAAATCCCGGCACGGCACCTTTCATAACAGCCGTCGTTGCCGTCATCTCCTCCTCTTGCTTTCTGCTCTTCTCAGCAACGGACTCCGTCCTCGCGCCGCTTCTTGACGCTTACGCCGCAGCTACTATCAGGCTAGTTGCCCTACATACACGGGTATTACGAGGCTAGTTCCCCTCCCATGGAACGCGGGAAAGGCGGCAGGGAGGAGCTCGGCCCCACATCCGAAACGCACCTCCCCACGGGCTTCCCCCGCCACGGAGAAATCGCGGAAGCGCCTCCCCCCGCGCCCTTCGCCAGCGGCGCGCGCCCTCCGCCGCACCCCTCCGCGGAGGCTCCGCGCGCGGGCGCTGGCGGAGGCCCCCAGAGGCAGCCCACGCCCCCCCTGGGGACGCCTCCGCGGGAGAGGCAGCCCACTCCGCCGCTGGGCATGGGCCCGCGGGAGAGGCAGCCGTCTCCGCCCATCCCCGCGCCCATCCCCCCGCCCCACCTGCAGCCCCCCGCGCAGGGGCAGCCCGTGCACCCCGCTCCGCCCAAGGAGCGCCAGGCGCAGCCGCCTCCCCCCCAGCCCCAGCAGCCGCAGCAGCCCCAGCAACCCCCCCAGCCGCAGCTGCAGCCGCTGCCACCCCACCTGGCGGCAGTGCGTACCCACCCCATCCACCTGCCTCTCTCCTCCACAGAGGAGCAGCAGCGGCAGGGCACGTGGGGCCGTGAGACTGGCGAAGGCGCTGGTGCTGCTGGTGTTGCTGGTGGTGCTGGGGCTGCCCCAGAGGGAGCGGTGACGGTGTCGATATCGCGGGCAGGCATGATGGTGAAACCGGACAGTGTGTTCCGCCTGCGCGTGGGCGTGCGCCCCCTCTCAGGCGAGCTGGACCACGAAGCCCTTAGCCGTCTTCACTCCTCCAACCAGTGCTACGGGCTGGGTAAGTCACTGGTGCTGCTGGTGGTGCTGGTGGTGGTGGTATGGGCGAGCTGGACCACGAGGCGCTCAGTTGACTCCACTCCTCTCTGGTCCTCCTCTCTATAACATCCCTCCCATCCATCCGCGTTCCTCTCATCGCTCCCACACATCTCATCCACCCTTACCCCTCCCATTCGTCCAACCCTTCCCGTCGCATCCCATCCCTCCCATCCCGCCCATCCCAATGGCAGCTGTGCTGCTGGCAGGGCTGGCCCTCATTGCCCTCTCCGTGGTGCCTCAACTCGAATTTTGAGTCGACTCAAGAATCGTTCCTCCCACCCCCTTTCTCCTTCCACCCCTCCCGCCCATCCCAAGGGCAGTGGTGCTGCTGGCAGGTCTCGCCCTCATTGCCCTCTCCGTGGTGCCTCAAGTCTCGCTGCAGCCCCTGCTAGGTGCGTCCATGCGCCTAATCGGTGGTAGGTAACTAGGTGCGTCCATGCGCCTAATCGGTGGTAGGTAACTAGGTGCGTCCATGCGCCTAATCGGTGGTAGGTAACTAGGTGCGTCCATGCGCCTAATCGGTGGTAGGTAACTAGGTGCGTCCATGCGCCTAATCGGTGGTAGGTAACTAGGTGCGTCCATGCGCCTAATCGGTGGTAGGTAACTAGGTGCGTCCATGCGCCTAATCGGTGGTAGGTAACTAGGTGCGTCCATGCGCCTAATCGGTGGTAGGTAACTAGGTGCGTCCATGCGCCTAATCGGTGGTAGGTAACTAGGTGCGTCCATGCGCCAAATCGGTGGTAGGTAACTAGGTGCGTCCATGCGCCTAATCGGTGGTAGGTAACTAGGTGCGTCCATGCGCCTAATCGGTGGTAGGTAACTAGGTGCGTCCATGCGCCTAATCGGTGGTAGGTAACTAGGTGCGTCCATGCGCCTAATCGGTGGTAGGTAACTAGGTGCGTCCATGCGCCTAATCGGTGGTAGGTAACTAGGTGCGTCCATGCGCCTAATCGGTGGTAGGTAACTAGGTGCGTCCATGCGCCTAATCGGTGGTAGGTAACTAGGTGCGTCCATGCGCCTAATCGGTGGTAGGTAACTAGGTGCGTCCATGCGCCTAATCGGTGGTAGGTAACTAGGTGCGTCCATGCGCCTAATCGGTGGTAGGTAACTAGGTGCGTCCATGCGCCTAATCGGTGGTAGGTAACTAGGTGCGTCCATGCGCCTAATGGGTGGTAGGTAACTAGGTGCGTCCATGCGCCTAATCGGTGGTAGGTAACTAGGTGCGTCCATGCGCCTAATCGGTGGTAGGTAACTAGGTGCGTCCATGCGCCTAATCGGTGGTAGGTAACTAGGTGCGTCCATGCGCCTAATCGGTGGTAGGTAACTAGGTGCGTCCATGCGCCTAATCGGTGGTAGGTAACTAGGTGCGTCCATGCGCCTAATCGGTGGTAGGTAGCTAGGTGCGTCCATGCGCCTAATCGGTGGTAGGTAGCTAGGTGCGTCCATGCGCCTAATCGGTGGTAGGTAGCTAGGTGCGTCCATGCGCCTAATCGGTGGTAGGTAGCTAGGTGCGTCCATGCGCCTAATCGGTGGTAGGTAACTAGGTGCGTCCATGCGCCTAATCGGTGGTAGGTAACTAGGTGCGTCCATGCGCCTAATCGGTGGTAGGTAACTAGGTGCGTCCATGCGCCTAATCGGTGGTAGGTAGCTAGGTGCGTCCATGCGCCTAATCGGTGGTAGGTAGCTAGGTGCGTCCATGCGCCTAATCGGTGGTAGGTAGCTAGGTGCGTCCATGCGCCTAATCGGTGGTAGGTAGCTAGGTGCGTCCATGCGCCTAATCGGTGGTAGGTAACTAGGTGCGTCCATGCGCCTAATCGGTGGTAGGTAGCTAGGTGCGTCCATGCGCCTAATCGGTGGTAGGTAACTAGGTGCGTCCATGCGCCTAATCGGTGGTAGGTAGCTAGGTGCGTCCATGCGCCTAATCGGTGGTAGGTAGCTAGGTGCGTCCATGCGCCTAATCGGTGGTAGGTAGCTAGGTGCGTCCATGCGCCTAATCGGTGGTAGGTAGCTAGGTGCGTCCATGCGCCTAATCGGTGGTAGGTAGCTAGGTGCGTCCATGCGCCTAATCGGTGGTAGGTAACTAGGTGCGTCCATGCGCCTAATCGGTGGTAGGTAGCTAGGTGCGTCCATGCGCCTAATCGGTGGTAGGTAACTAGGTGCGTCCATGCGCCTAATCGGTGGTAGGTAGCTAGGTGCGTCCATGCGCCTAATCGGTGGTAGGTAACTAGGTGCGTCCATGCGCCTAATCGGTGGTAGGTAGCTAGGTGCGTCCATGCGCCTAATCGGTGGTAGGTAGCTAGGTGCGTCCATGCGCCTAATCGGTGGTAGGTAGCTAGGTGCGTCCATGCGCCTAATCGGTGGTAGGTAGCTAGGTGCGTCCATGCGCCTAATCGGTGGTAGGTAGCTAGGTGCGTCCATGCGCCTAATCGGTGGTAGGTAGCTAGGTGCGTCCATGCGCCTAATCGGTGGTAGGTAGCTAGGTGCGTCCATGCGCCTAATCGGTGGTAGGTAGCTAGGTGCGTCCATGCGCCTAATCGGTGGTAGGTAGCTAGGTGCGTCCATGCGCCTAATCGGTGGTAGGTAGCTAGGTGCGTCCATGCGCCTAATCGGTGGTAGGTAACTAGGTGCGTCCATGCGCCTAATCGGTGGTAGGTAACTAGGTGCGTCCATGCGCCTAATCGGTGGTAGGTAACTAGGTGCGTCCATGCGCCTAATCGGTGGTAGGTAACTAGGTGCGTCCATGCGCCTAATCGGTGGTAGGTAACTAGGTGCGTCCATGCGCCTAATCGGTGGTAGGTAGCTAGGTGCGTCCATGCGCCTAATCGGTGGTAGGTAACTAGGTGCGTCCATGCGCCTAATCGGTGGTAGGTAACTAGGTGCGTCCATGCGCCTAATCGGTGGTAGGTAACTAGGTGCGTCCATGCGCCTAATCGGTGGTAGGTAACTAGGTGCGTCCATGCGCCTAATCGGTGGTAGGTAACTAGGTGCGTCCATGCGCCTAATCGGTGGTAGGTAACTAGGTGCGTCCATGCGCCTAATCGGTGGTAGGTAACTAGGTGCGTCCATGCGCCTAATCGGTGGTAGGTAACTAGGTGCGTCCATGCGCCTAATCGGTGGTAGGTAACTAGGTGCGTCCATGCGCCTAATCGGTGGTAGGTAACTAGGTGCGTGCGACACTGCAGCCCCGTCCGGTTTGTGTCGTCTTCAATGCGCGTCCCATTTCCGGCTTTATCATGGATGATTTGATGATCCTGCTTGTGTTCGTGTGTGTGATTTTTAAGAATTCTCAGAAATCACATTCTTGAGAATTTTCAAAAAATACACGCTCCATCACTTGGTGATGTGGTGCTCCTGCTTGTGTTCATGTCGCCCACAGGAGACATAGGCATGCGAATTCCATGTTCCAAGCTGTAACTGAGAACACTAGCAAAAACGCACCCTCTTGTTGAAAATGCTCCTGCACAGGGTGACAGTGGTGCACGGACGGAGTCTCAGGTGTGTCTTTCAGCCATCCTCTTGTCCGTCTCCCCCGCTTTCTCTGCCCCTCACCAGGCGGGCTGCTGATCGCCATGGGGCTGGTAACCGGGTTACACGCGCTGGTGCTCTTCACAGCGCCAGGAGCCATCGCCCTCGTGCTGCTAGCAGCCGTGCACGCAGTTTTTGGTGCCTGGCTGCTGCAAGCCCTCCTGGACCTCTTCCTCCTCATTCTCTCCCTCCCTCCCCCTGCCTCATTCCCCAGTCAGGCATGCTCCATGCTTATCCTTCACCGTATCCCCTTTGTGGCGCCTCAAGCGTCCTTAGAGGCGTCTCTTTCAGCTGTTTCTCTACTCACCCCTCACCTGCCGCCCCTGCCCCGTTTTCTGCCCCCTACCAGGTGGGCTGCTGATCGCCATGGGGCTGGTAACCGGGTTACACGCGCTGGTCCTCTTCACAGCGCCAGGAGCCATCGCCCTCGTCCTCCTCGCAGCCGTGCACGCAGCCTTCGGCGCCTGGCTGCTTAAAGCCTCTGCAGAAAACTTCCTCCTCATCGTCGCCCTCTGGCTCGCCGCCCAGGCGCTCTCCAAGCTGGCCCTCGCCGCCCTTTGGAGCCTCGTTTCGTCTTATGTGGTGCTGGTGGTGACGGCGGTGGTGGGGATGGGGTTGGCTGGGGTGGCGTATTTTGGATTTAGTGCCAGCACGCCGGTGTGGGCGCGGGGGGTGCTGGTGGGGGGTTACCTCGTGCTGTACGGGGTGGCTTTTCTGCTCATCGCATGCATGGCGTATGCTGGTGAGTTGTGTGGACATGGCATGTATGTGCAGTGATGGGTGCTAGTTTGGGTATAAAAGGTGCTGGTGGGGGGATACCTCGTGCTCTATGGGGTTGCCTTCCTGCTCATTGCGTGCATGGCGTATGCTGGTGAGTCAAGTCCAAGACTGCTGTTGTTGGGGCTGCTTCTGGGGTTGCCTGGCTTGGTACTTTCTGAAGCTTCCCATTTGTCCATCCACCACCCCTATTATCCACACCCTAAACCCTTACCTCTCTCAGGTTGGCGTCTTCTGGAGGAGGACCAAGAGGAGGAGCATCAGCCCCTGCACCTGATTTTTTATAATTTAAAAAAACACCCGTGGTCGACCCATTCCTCTGAGAACTTGAATCCTGAGGGTGCACCCAGTGATTATTGTGCTGACTCCAAAGTCGCCTCTTTCCAACGTGCCACTCCCCACCGCACTGCACCTCTCTGTCAGGGCGGCGTCTACTGGAGGACGAGGAGGAGGAGCGTCAGCCCCTGCATCTGGTCGTCGACCCGTTCCACTGAGAACTTCAAGCCCACGGGCGTACCCGGTGGGACCATCAGGGCCCGCTTTGCAAGGCATAGTGGTATGCCGTGGGAGCAGTCATGGGGATGTCGATATGGGAAGAAAGCCCTCTGCAGGAAGGCTAGTTAGGAATGTGGGTGGGAAGCAGTCAGATTCCGCAGAATGCCTGGAGGATATCTTTTCACGGTTGCTGACTTGGCATGGTGGCTGGAGTTGCGTGTTCTTCTTTCCGTGCTAGCTTGGTCCTCGGCTTGCTAGAATCCATGGTTGGTAGGGTTCCGTAGTTGCCTACCATTTGGATCAGCCTTTTTTTGTAGAGGCCTAGTGAAGCTCAGTTCAGTTCATGTCTTGTTTGAGAAACTAACCTTTCTACCGGTATTGTACATGAGGCTTACACAGTGCAACAACCACAGAATTACCAACCGGATATTTCGCAACAATGGTACATTGATGCCTGTTGACTGGGTGGAACTTTGACTTCAGATGAAGCATACCGGTACATTTTGTCTCAGCAACGATAAGAGAACTTCTGTTTTTCGAGCAGCATCCGACTGGTATTTTCAACGTCCAAATCCTGTGTAGCTAAGGATACCGTATTCTCCCGGACAAAACACCCCCCCATGATAGAGCACCCCCGGGTAGCTTGTGCGGGGTGGGTGCTATGGGCGACCTCGATTTCACTATACCCCCCTTTTTGGATGATTTTTTATAACACCCCCTTTTCTTACTTATTCTATATTATAATTGTTAACGAAGAGGTGCATGTAAGGGAGTATATCGAGAAAATCCCTCGATTGATGAAATTTCCCGGTTCTTTCACATCAAATCTGCCGAGGTTCCCCCCCGCCCACTATTTCGCTGTCGCCACGTGCTGGCGAATCTTTCGCTGCAGGTGGCTAGAGAGGTGCCAAATGACATTTTCGAGGGAGTGATGACGTTCGCGTCGAAACTCACATTCGCGCCTCAACATGTGATGTTAAAAAGCCCATGGAAACACTCAGCTTCTCTAATATAAAAAACTCTAACCTTAAAATATACCATATATATGCACCCGGGTATTATGTAGCTTTTTCCTATGAGAAGACACCCCCCTTTTTTTTCCTGTATTTTTAGATCTACCCTAGGGTGTTATGTCCGGGAGAATACGGTAGGCTTTAGTGGCTTTTCCTGTTCATTTAGTGGCTCCCGCTGAAGCATGGGTTACACGGTATGCCACACACGGGAGCATGGGAGCATCCTGCACTCAATCCCCTCCACACCACACCCAGAGCTAACGTGGATGGGAGGAACACTTATTGTATCTAGTCACTTGGCGTACTGCCGTAATCTGATGGATCAATCAAAAGTCAACCCTACAACACAATGGTATTTCTACCATCCAAGCCTGACAAGCAATCTCACAATGTAGTGCCCTACCCTACAGTATTTCAGGAATGCACACATGCACCCTACAAGGCATCCGGCAGCTCATGCATGCTCGAACTCTTCTTCATCACCTTCCCTCCCACCCCTGTCCCTCCCCCTGCTCCTCCCCCTTCAGCAGCACCGGCATCTAAACTCATCCGCACACTCCCTCCCATCATGCCTCCTCCCCCTCGCAACGGCCCATGCAATGGGCTTGAGGAAATGGGAGTGGCAGCGACTGAGTTGGCAAGAGACGCCCCTCTAGACCAGCTCCTCCCTTCCAGCTCCACAACATCCCCTCTCCCCCCTATCGACCCTCCGACTCCCCCCACCCCCGTGCTCCTCCTCCCCCCTTTCACGCCCCCTCCCCATCCCACACCAGACGAAACCCCCTGCCCAGGAGTGCTCGCAGCACTGTAGCTGCCAGTTGGCCGTGCGACAGTGGCCGGCGACTCGGCAGCGCGTGACGTGGCAGGCCCGGTGCTGCTGGGCGCGCCACGTAGGACCGGCACGCGGGCGGCGAGAGTGGAGTGGATCCGACCATACCTCGCCCGCGTGGCGTTTGCTGACTTGGCGACGATGACGTGGACGATGGGAGCAGGAAGGAGCGGCGAGAGAACCGACCGGATCCGGTCCAGAGAGAACCCGGAGAGGGAGGATGGGTCAGGGAGGACAGAGAAATCGTCTGGCTCAAGAGACCCTGATGTGGTCTTAGCTGCAAACGCAGCAGCAGCACCACCAGCACCAGCACCAGCAGCAGCACCAGCACCAGCACTAGCAGCGTCGGCAGCAGTGGAGGAGTATTTGATCGCGAGTTGGAGGTGGTGTGTGGAGCCACACTTGATGACCAGTGGGCCCTCCGCACTGTTCAGCTGCACTGCCGTCCACTCCCTCACCCCCTCCTGCTCCGCCCTCCTCCGCACCTCCTCCTGCCTGGCCGCCACACTACCTGCTGCACCTCCTGCTGACACTGCCCCTCCTCCTGCTGCTTCCCCTGCTCCTCCTGCTCCTGCTGCTGTAACTGGAATATGGTCCTTCTCTCTTTCCCTAGAGACGCCAGCAGCAGCAGCACTGTCTCCTCCCCCTTCCCGCCCTCCTCCTTCTGCTCCATCCGCTGTGCCTCGCCCCAGTCCATCCACCAGCCCGGTTACCTGACTCCACAGGGAGCTCCCCCCTGCCCCTGGCCCCCCTGCCCCTACCCCCCCTGTCCCTGCCCCCCCTGCCCCTGCTCCTCCTGCCCTCTCTTGCAGTGCCTGACCGCCTTGGGACGAGCGGGAGGGCGAGGAGGGGCGGCGGGAAGGTGAGGAGGGGCGGCGGGAGGGCGAGGCGGTGGCACTGTGGCGCGATGGGGAGGACGGGTGGTGTGCTGCAGCAGCAGCACCAGCAGCAGCACCACCAGCAGCAGCAGCTGCAGCAGCAGAGGTGGAGTGTCGGGCAGGAGAGGAGGCAGCACCAGCATGGGAAGCAGGCGGGGCACCTGCCTGCTCACCATCAGGAAAAAGTCGCCTGGAAAGACTCTCCTGCTGCCCTTGATTGCTGCTGCTGCTGCTGCTGCTGCTGGTGATGGTGATGTGGGTGGTGGGTGCTGGCATGTGATGGGTGCGTGTGGGGAGCTTGCTGCTGCTGGTGGTGGTGGTGCTGGTGGTGGTGGTGGTGGTCGGTGTGTTGGTGTGAGTGTGCAGAGCCTGGGGTGCCAGGGAGGGAACCTGCTGCACTGACAGCGGCACTGGTTTCCGAGACCCGCTGGAGAGGGGCGATAGACAGACAGAGCACAAGGGACACGAGCGCGGATAGGAAAGAGCAAAGGGGTCAGAGATAAGGGACAGCTGATAGGGAAAAAACATAGGAAAGTGGAGACAGAGCCTGGTGTGCCAGGGAGGGAACCTGCCACGCTGACAGCAGCACTGGTTTCCGAGACAGGCTGGAGAGAAGGACATGGGACACGTGCAAATGGGGAAACAAAGAATGGCGAGGAAAGACATGGATTGAAAAGGGGATGAGGAGGGGGAGGACGAAAAGGGTCCAATCGGAAATATGGAGAACAAAGGGAAGAACAAGGGGAAGAACGAGGGAAGTACAAGGGGAAGACCAGGGGAAGAACAAGGGGAAGGGGAGGCAGAAACGAAAGAACATTAGGAGTTGATGCTGCAACACAAGTGGCCAACATCGAAAGCCAGTGGTGGCATGAGGAGCACAGAACTAGCCCATGTGTTTCTTTTCATCCTCAACCCCTTGGATTGTACACCTGTACTGGTCAAACCCCGAGACTCACGGGGAAGAACTGCAGCGCGTAAGCGATGATCTGTTCGCCCACCATCTTGTCCGGCCCGGCCAGCACTGTTAACTCCTCCCACAGACCCACTACCGCCTCGCCAGAACCATCTCAGTCAGCCACAAACCCTGACCCCCAACCCCAGCACTCACGGGGAAGAACTGCAGGGCATAAGCGATGATCTGCTCGCCCACCATCTTGTCCGGCCCCGCCAGCACCGGCAGCTCCTCCCTCTGCTGCCGCGCCAGCCCCTCCCGCATGCCATTCACCGCCTCGTCAGGCGGCATGCGCGATGCTGACAGCGCCTCCATGGCGTCCTGGTGGGAAGGATGGGAAGCAGGACAGGGCAGGGCAGGACAGGGCGGGGTAGTGAGCAGCATGATTGAAGGGCTGTATTCCCCGCCAGCACTGGCAGCTCCTCTCTTTGCTGCCTCGCCAGCCCCTCCCGCATGCCGTTCACCGCCTTGTCTGGTGGCATGCGCGAGGCCGACAGCGCTTCCATGGCGTCCTGATGCTGCAGGGGTAAGAAGCAGGGAGGGAGGCCTCAACCTCCTCCTCCTCCACCCACCAGGTCTTCCCTCACCTCACCCACCTGCCACACACAGACGCTCTCTCACCCACCCTCTGACCCACCTGGCACGCGCGGAAGATCTTTTCAAGAGCAGCAAGCGACCCGATTCTACTCTCCTCCTTTGCCCCACCCTCCGCCTCCCACCGCTTGTGCCCCTCCAGCAGCTCCTCCCTGTGCGCCCCCAGGGAAGCGTCTGCTGCCACGTCCCTCAGCAGCTTGGCGCGCTTGTGCCTCACTGCCTCCAGGCCCAAACGCAGCTTGATCACATGCTCCACGTCGTCTGCCTCCTCTACTAACAACGAGGAGCCCACGTCCTGTGCACCAAGGGTGTGAGAGCAAGCCAAATGAAGTGAAAGATTTGGAGCAGGGGCGGGAGAAAGCTTGTGCCTCACTGCCTCCAGGCCCAGACGCAGCTTGATCACATGCTCCATGTCGTCTGCCTCTTCTACTAGTAGGGACGACCCCACGTCCTGTGCAGTGAGGGAAGAAGGCAAAACAAGGGACAGATTTGAAACAGGAGGGAAGGAGAGCTTCTGCCTCACGGCCTCCAGGCCCAGGAACAGCTTGATCACATGCTCCACGTCGTCTTCTTACTCAATTGCGACCGATACTGCCGGAAGCTCCAACCCAGCGCATCCTCACTGTACCGTATCAACGTGCCCGCCTCGTCTCACACTCACTCACCTCACATTTGAATACCTGGTGCACTCTATCACGCACCTTAAGGTTCCCCAGCTGCGACTGGTACTGTCTGAAGCTCCAGTCAGCCAGCACCCGTCCCAGCGCATCCTCACTATATATCTCATGAACGTGCCCAGCCCTTCCCGCCACTTGTCCACCACCGCAAGTCCTTGTGCACCAAACTCACCTTGAGATTCCCCAGCTGTGACCGGTATTGCCTGAAGCTCCAGTCAGCCAGCACCTGCCCCAGGGCGTCCTCACTGTACCGCATGAACGTGCCCAGCCCCTCCCGCCACCCCTCCACCACGGCCGCCGCCACCGCCACCACGTCCTCCTGCGCGTCCCTGGGCGGCTCACCCGCCGCCCAGAATCCAAACTGCGATCCGATCCACTGCAGCACCCGCTGCTCCAGGCTCGTGACGTCAGCGACGCGCGCGATGAGGTCAGCGGGGAGCGAGGAGGGGTGGGAGAGCGGGGTGGCGGTGGCGGCGGTGGTGGTGGGTTTGGCGGTGGCGAAGTGGGCAAAGACCAGAGCGAGCTCCTTGTGGCCCTTGGCGTGGTCTGCTGCCTCCTGCCGTATCTCCTTGATTCGTGCCTCTGACACCTGCCGTGGTGTGATGTGCGCGGTGCAGCATGGCACGGGGTGTGATTCAAAGGAGTGTGCCTTAGAAATGATGATTCAAAGGAGTCCAGCCCCTGACACCTGGGGTTGTGGGCGATGTGTGACAGCAACAGGCGGATGACTACAAGTGTAGGAGGCGCGGGAACACCTCAGCAGAAACCGGAGCGTACATTTGAATCACCTTGGGAAATCTTAAAAGTCATGCGTGTGATGCCAACAAGTGGAAACGCAATCTGAACGCGAATGCGTGTTGGGGAGGGAGAGCAAGCAACGGCCGCCGCACCTTAACAGCAGACCCTCCTGCCCCCGCGGCCTTCTTCCCACCCGCTCGGAACGACGGCAGGCGGAACGACGCACTCCCCCGCCGGTCCGCAATGCTCGCACTGCCCCCACCCCCTACGCCCGCACCCGCGCCCCCCTTGTCCCCCCCCGGCAGCTTGAGATCGAGGCGGAATGTTCGGAGGGTGGATCCGGGCGCAGGCGTGGCAGTGGTGGGGAGAGCAAACGTGGCGCTCTTCTGCAGGGTGGGCTTGGCAGGTTGAGGCAGGGCTTTCTCTAAAAACCGCTCGATTGCCGGTATCTGGTGGGCAGCAGGTTACGAAGGGAGGGGAGGGGCGAGAGATTGATGTTTCCTCTGAGAGTCGCTTCTCCCTCCCCACAGCTTGAGATCGAGGCGCAGTGTGCGGTGGGTGGAGCCGGGTGGAGGGGTGGCGGTAGTGTGGTGGCCAGGGAGGTTTGGACAGGAGGGGGAGCACGGCAGATGGGTGCAGAGGCCTGAGGGAGGAAAGGCAGCAGCAGGAGTGGCAGTGGTGGGGAAGGCAACAAGGCAGATAGGTGCAAAAACACCACCCACTATCCCCACACTCAATTCCCTCCACCCCACACTCACTTTCCTCCACCCCACACTCACTTTCCTCCACCCCACACTCACTTTCCTCCACCCCACACTCACTTTCCTCCACCCCACACTCACTTTCCTCCACCCCACACTCACTTTCCTCCACCCCACACTCACTTTCCTCCACCCCACACTCACTTTCCTCCACCCCACACTCACTTTCCTCCACCCCACACTCACTTTCCTCCACCCCACACTCACTTTCCTCCACCCCACACTCACTTTCCTCCACCCCACACTCACTTTCCTCCACCCCACACTCACTTTCCTCCACCCCACACTCACTTTCCTCCACCCCACACTCACTTTCCTCCACCCCACACTCACTTTCCTCCACCCCACACTCACTTTCCTCCACCCCACACTCACTTTCCTCCACCCCACACTCACTTTCCTCCACTCCACACTCACTTTACTGGACTGCACATCGGCTGACTTGGAGCGCAGCACGCGCAGAAGCAGCAAGCGCGTGCACGACACGAGCGGCCAATCAAGCGAGAGCGCCTTGGAGTGTGCCCACGCCAGCAGCGCCACCACCGCCGCCCGCACCTCCTCTGCTGCCCGCCCCTCCTCCTCACTGCCAGCTGGCAGCGCCGCGACAGCTGTCAGCATCTGATTGGCCACACAGGGAGAGAAGCAGTGCGGACAAATGAAGGAAGGATGGGTTCGAAGGGGGAAAGGGGAATGGGGCCAGAGTTGAATTGGGTATGTTGTTGCTAAGATGATGCAAGGCTCCGCACTCGCTTCTGCTCTCCACCACTCTCCTCTCCTCTCCACCACTCACCACTGCTCTCCACCACGCACCTCCCTCAAGCACGCGTTGCTCTCCTCCGCAAGAGCAGCAGCATCGCTCTGCGCGTCCACCATCACTCGGTTCATCCGCCCCACCACCTCGTCCCTCCGCCTCTCCCACTCCCCACCACCACCCCCCACCTGCTGCTGCTGCGGCTGCAACCCCCCTGCACCCAATCTCACACCAGCAGCAGCAGCAGCAGCAGCAGGAACAGCAGGAGCAGCTCCCTGCCTTACTTCATTCCCCTGCCCCTGCCCTTGCCCCTGCCCCTGCTGCTGAGCGCCCTGGCCTTCGCCTGCCCCTGCTCCTGCATCCCCGGGTCCCGCTGTGCCATTCGCAGTGACTACCTGAACCTGTCCAGCCTGCGCCTGTGCCTGGGCTTGCACATGGGCGTCCACCTTCATGAGGGCGGAGTTCTCGAGAGCCGCCTGGGGAAGAGAAGAAGAGGAGAGTCGGAATATGAGGAACGGAGGGGGATTGCACGTGGAGAAATGTCGTGGAAGAGAAGAAGCTGGGCAGGGAGATGCAGTGGGGCTGCGGAAATAGTGCGGTCACATCAGCCGATCATTCAACCTCCGCTCTGAAGGCTCACAGCTCACCACCAGCTATACTGGAATCCCTTCTAAGAACTCTCACACGTGATTCTACTCGGTCAACCACAGTCAACCTCGGTCTATTTTAGTCAGTCGCACTGACCAGCGCACTGTTGGTGGCCTCCAGGCGCGACAGCAGACTGGCATTCTCCGCATTCAGCTCCTGGGATTGGACGATGAGGAAGGGGGGACGAGAGGGAGGGGAGAGAGGGGGGTGGGAGGTGTTAGATTGAGTTGAACTAGGAAGAAACGTTCAGCACTGTTGGTGGCCTCCAGGCGAGAAAGCAGACTGGCATTCTCTGCATTCAGCTCCTGAGGATTGGGGGAGGGAGCGAGGAAAGGAGGGTTGTTGGGGTTAGTTGCGCCAAAGGCTCGACTTTGCCATGATTTCTAGTCCTCTCACCCTCGCACCAACAACTCACCCAGGTGAGCGCTTCGCTCTTCTCCAGCTCGTTCTTGTACGCGGTCATCTTCTGCACCGCCACCTCGTGGCGCTCTGACACTGCCGCACCCACCACCTACACTTTACCAACACAGACAGCCCATAACCCCTCAGCCTCGCAACAGCAAGCAGCTCACCCGGGTGAGCGCTTCACTCTTCTCCAGCTCGTTCTTATACGCGGTCATCTTCTGCACCGCTGCTTCATACCGCTGCCTCAGCTCCGCCACCTCTGCTCTGTCATGTTAACCACCTATGCTTTAGCAACACACACCCTAACACCTCTGCCTGGCACCAGCAACTCACCCGGGTGAGCGCTTCACTCTTCTCCAGCTCGTTCTTATAAGCTGTCATCTTCTGCACCGCTGCTTCATACCGCTGCCTCAGCTCCGCCACCTCTGCTCTGTCATGTTAACCACCTATGCTTTAGCAACACACACCCTAACACCTCTGCCTGGCACCAGCAACTCACCCGGGTGAGCGCTTCACTCTTCTCCAGCTCGTTCTTATAAGCTGTCATCTTCTGCACCGCTGCTTCATACCGCTGCCTCAGCTCCGCTACCTCTGCCGAGTCCTCCTGCGGGCGACGCAGTGCCGCCACCGTCGCCGCCATTTCGGCTGCTTCTGCCAGCCGCCCGTGCAGCTGCTCCACTTGAACCTGCCATGGGGGGGAGTGGAGAAGAAGGGAGAAATAAGAGGGAGGGAGAAATTAAAGAAAGCCCATTGCAACGCAAAGACTTGCTTCCATTGCTGCTCAGCTGCTTCTGCCAGCCGCCCATGCAGCTGCTCCACTTGGACCTGCCGTGGGGGGGAGTGGAGAGAAAAGGAGTAATCAGAGAAGGGAGGTTGCACCCCACTGCTGCCGCCATTTCGGCTGCTTCTGCCAGCCGCCCGTGCAGCTGCTCCACTTGAACCTGTGAGGTTGGGAGTGGTGCAGAGGGGGGAACTTCGAGATTGGGAGATGGAAGAGGAAGGGGATTTCGAGAAGAAGGGAGCTGAGAAAGAAAGAGAGTTGCTTTCCATTGATTCTGCCATCTCGCTGCCAGTTCCCCTTACGCCTCTATCGTATGTATCTCACCTTGCACTTGCACCCCTCTATATCACTTTGAACCCGTCTATACCACCTTCTCCATCTCACCTTGTACGCCTCTATCTCCGCAATGTGTTGCTGCTGCACGCGCTCCATCTCCTCCTCATGCTCCCTCACAGTCTTCGCACCCTCCAACACCGCTCGAGTCTCCCACTCCTCTTCCATCCGCCGCTGCGCCTCCACCCCTGCAGCCACCTCAGCCTGCAAGCATGGAAAGGGGAACAGAGAGATTTCAACGCAAGGGGTTTTGCGGCAGCTCGAAAGAAGGCACGGGGATTTGAGCACACGGCACAGAAAGAGGAGTTCAAAAGGCCGTTGCCTTGCTGCGCCTCCACCCTCATAGTCACCTCAGCAAGCAGGCATAAGCCTCTCCTCTTCAGAGTGGTGTTGCGCTTCCGCCAGTGCAGTCTGGGCCGTACCCAGCACTCACACACAAATTCTTACCCACCCTTTTCTCCCCCTTCTCACCATAAGCCGTTCCACTTCGGCATGGTGTTGAGCCTCCACCAGGCCTGCCTGCGCCCAGGCGCGTTGCAGCTCGGTCAGCAGCACACACCCCGTCTGCTCGCTCGCCCTCAGCGCGTCCTTCAGCCGCAGCACCTCCTGCTGTGCTTCTGCAGTCTGCCTCTCGCTCTCAAACACCTCTCTCCGCGCATCATTTGCCTGAGGGTAGGAAGGGTATCAAGAAGGTAACACGTGAACAAGTTGCAGCACCTCCTGCTGTGCCTCTGCCGTCTGCTTCTCGCTCTCAAACACCTCCTTTGTGCAACAATTGCTTACAAAAACCGGGGAGGAAGGGAGGATACAAGAACATGACTCTTCCACGCATTACAGCGATTCCTGCTGTATCTGTTGTGTCATCCACCTCTCACTCTCCAACGCCTCCCTCGCATCTTAGCAGCTAGCGTGCCCAGGCTGAGCTCGGAGTTGCGCGAGTGAGGGGCAAAGGCTAGCAAAGAGAGCCGACACCATGCCATGTCCCTAAATCAACCCATACCCACCATGTCGCGCCACTTCTTGATGGTATCGCGAGTGCCCAGGCTGAGCTCGGAGTTGCGGGAGCGGGCAGCAAAGGCCAGCGAGAGCGCCGACTCCACCACGTCCCTCACCGACGGGCTGCATGTCACCACCACCACCGTCTTGGCCTCGCCGCCTGGTGGCAAGAGGGAGAGAGAGAAAGGAGGCAACGCGGGGACGAGGACAGGCAGAGGTACTGACTCCAAGCGTCCCTCACAGACGGGCTGCACGTCACCACCACCACCGTCTTGGCCTCGCCTCCTGGTGGGGCACGGGAGAAAGAAAGCGCCAGCGAAGGAGAGGGAGGAAGGAGGGAAACTGGGGAGGGGGACAGGCATCGGCAAGGCACTGACTCCGCCACGTCCCTCACAGAAAGGCTGCATGTGACCACCACCATCTTGGCCTCGCCGCCTGGCAAGAGAGGAGGAGAGAGAGGAGAAACGCACAGGTGAGGACGAGTACAGGCATGGGCACCAACTCCACCACTTCCCAGGGATTTGAGGAGCTGGATGGTGGCTCTGGAAGGCTGGGCAGTGCACGTGCACTGTGAGATGCTCACCTTCCATGTGAATCTGGCTGGACAAAGTAATGTGCACACACGTTCCGGGACGATTGTACCTTTTGGCTATGGAGACTCTCATAACGACTACTGGCTGGCCCATGCAGCAAGGCGTACTGAGGCAGTCGGTCGGAGAGCATTGTGGTGAGCTTGGAGGTGCAAACGGCATGGTGGGAACCTTGTACCTTCTACATACCAAGGATCCTCAGAACAAGTACTCAGCCACACACCAAGGCAGGCCCCCAACGCACGAGGCAGAGAGAGAGAGAGCAGCGTGGTGGGCTTGGAGTTGCCGTGCGGCACGGTGGGACGCTTGAACTTTGTACCAGATATTCCTATAACGCATATTGGGTCGTACCGAGGCAGTCGGAGAGCAGCGTGGTGAGCTTGGAGTTGCCGTACGGCACGGTGGGACGCTTGCCCGTGAGAGCAGACAGACAGTCGCCCAGCCTGCAGGGGAGGTGGACGGAAGGGGGGGAATACGAAGCAGGCCAAAAAAAAACAGCAGCATATAGGTTTGAACGCTGCTTTGAAAAGAGAGCAAGCAGAAACCCGGCATTACAGCCTGGGGAAGGAAGGACTTGTGCACATGCAGCGGGTCAGGGTGAGCCTGTCCCTTTTTGCGGAGGGCGTTTGGAACAGCACAAACCACGTGCCACCTTTGCGTCACATGCCGAAAATGAACCGTACGCACACTGCAGGGAGCCGGTGGGGCGGCCCTCCGAGGAAGAGGAGGATGTTTGATTGAACAGCACAGACCATACCATGCCACCACAGAGAAACTTGACACCCCATCCCACCCCACCCCACCAGCAGCACCGCACGCTGAGAAGGATTTCTGCACATGCAGCGAGGCAGTGAGCCTGTCCCCCGAGGCGGAGGAGAAGGTTTGAACAGCACAGACCATACCACAGAGAACTCTACACCCCACCCCACCCCATCAACCCATCAACCAACAGCACCGTACGCTGAGAAGGACATCTGCACGTGCAGCGAGGCGGTGAGGCGGTCCCCCGAGGCGGAGAAGGATATTCGAACGGCACGCGACATATCATAAAGAGCTCCAAACCACACCCCACCCCACCAGCAGCACCATACGCACGCTGAAAAGGACTTCTGGACGTGCAGCGAGGCGGTGAGGCGGTCCCCCGAAGCGGAGGAGGAGGCGAGGAGGCGCTCGCTGGAGGCGAGATCCGCCAGCAGCAGCTTGCTGCTCTGCTGCTCCCCCGTCACTGGGTCGTCGTGATGCACTCGCACTATCACCACCCTGGGGTGCAGTTACAGGGAGGGAAGGAGTGGGACAGGGCAAGGAGGAGTGGGGAGGAGTGGGGGATAAGCAAGGATGCGAGTTCTGCCAGCAGCAGCTTGCTGCTCTGCTGCTCGCCCGTCACTGGGTTGCCATGATGCACTCGCACTATTACCACCCAGCAAATGGGGTTTGGGACAGCAAATGGGGGCAGCAGGCGATGGAATGAGAGTCATGGAATAGATTTTACAGGCTGTCTCTGCTGTTCGGCAAATCGCCAGCCACTGGGTTGTCAAGGGGGAGGGGAGGGAGGGGAAAAAGAGCCAATAAACAACGCAAGGGGAGCGTAGAGCTTACAAGTACAGATGAGAGAAGCAACTCACAGGTGGGAGAGCTTGTTGCGCTCCTTGCTGTCGCCAACGAGCCCACCTCCCCCAGATGCACCTCCCCCAGCCGCCCGGTGTTGCAGAGCCGTCTTGACCACCTTGGCATACTCCATGGGGTTGCTCACCACCTCCTCCCTCACTCCCCGTAGCTCCACCTCCCCCCACCCCCCCACGCCTGCTCCTGCTGCCCCTGCTGCTGCGGTGCCTGCTCCTCCCCCCGCAGCTCCGCCCCCCCTCCCGGCCCCCCATGCACGATTTCCACCTTCCCCACGGACCCATGGCCGGCCAGCATGGGGTTCACCAGCAGGTCGCTCAGCTGCGTGGGCAAGGGGTGAGTGAGACGGGAGAAACCGGAGGAGCCGGAGAAACAGACGAGATGGGATGGGAGATCCGAGAGCATGACGATATCTGAAAACGGGGTTAATGGACGGCCAGCATGGGGATCACCAGCAGGTCGCCCCCTTTTCAACTTTTGAGATGTCTCAAAAGGCCAGCATGGGGATACAAGCACAAGCAGGTCGCCCCCTTTCAAAAGGCAATCCTTACCAATCCACTCCCGCTCAGCAGCTCTCTCCTCGCCCATCCACTCCTCAGCAGCTCTCTCCTCGCCAATCCACTCCTGCACAGCAGCTCTCTCCTCGCCAATCCACTCCTCAGCAGCTCTCTCCTCGCCAATCCACTCCTGCACAGCAGCTCTCTCCTCGCCAATCCACTCCTCAGCAGCTCTCTCCTCGCCAATCCACTCCTCAGCAGCTCTCTCCTCGCCAATCCACTCCTGCACAGCAGCTCTCTCCTCGCCAATCCACTCCTGCACAGCAGCTCTCTCCTCGCCAATCCACTCCTCAGCAGCTCTCTCCTCGCCAATCCACTCCTGCACAGCAGCTCTCTCCTCGCCAATCCACTCCTGCACAGCAGCTCTCTCCTCGCCAATCCACTCCTCAGCAGCTCTCTCCTCGCCAATCCACTCCTGCACAGCAGCTCTCTCCTCGCCAATCCACTCCTGCACAGCAGCTCTCTCCTCGCCAATCCACTCCTGCACAGCAGCTCTCTCCTCGCCAATCCACTCCTGCACAGCAGCTCTCTCCTCGCCAATCCACTCCTCAGCAGCTCTCTCCTCGCCAATCCACTCCTGCACAGCAGCTCTCTCCTCGCCAATCCACTCCTCAGCAGCTCTCTCCTCGCCAATCCACTCCTCAGCAGCTCTCTCCTCGCCAATCCACTCCTGCACAGCAGCTCTCTCCTCGCCAATCCACTCCTCAGCAGCTCTCTCCTCGCCAATCCACTCCTGCACAGCAGCTCTCTCCTCGCCAATCCACTCCTGCACAGCAGCTCTCTCCTCGCCAATCCACTCCTCAGCAGCTCTCTCCTCGCCAATCCACTCCTGCACAGCAGCTCTCTCCTCGCCAATCCACTCCTGCACAGCAGCTCTCTCCTCGCCAATCCACTCCTGCACAGCAGCTCTCTCCTCGCCAATCCACTCCTGCACAGCAGCTCTCTCCTCGCCAATCCACTCCTGCACAGCAGCTCTCTCCTCGCCAATCCACTCCTCAGCAGCTCTCTCCTCGCCAATCCACTCCTGCACAGCAGCTCTCTCCTCGCCAATCCACTCCTGCACAGCAGCTCTCTCCTCGCCAATCCACTCCTCAGCAGCTCTCTCCTCGCCAATCCACTCCTGCACAGCAGCTCTCTCCTCGCCAATCCACTCCTGCACAGCAGCTCTCTCCTCGCCAATCCACTCCTGCACAGCAGCTCTCTCCTCGCCAATCCACTCCTGCACAGCAGCTCTCTCCTCGCCAATCCACTCCTGCACAGCAGCTCTCTCCTCGCCAATCCACTCCTGCACAGCAGCTCTCTCCTCGCCAATCCACTCCTCAGCAGCTCTCTCCTCGCCAATCCACTCCTGCACAGCAGCTCTCTCCTCGCCAATCCACTCCTGCACAGCAGCTCTC
Organism: Closterium sp. Yama58-4; assembly: GCA_947470075.1. Classification (NCBI taxonomy): domain Eukaryota; kingdom Viridiplantae; phylum Streptophyta; class Zygnematophyceae; order Desmidiales; family Closteriaceae; genus Closterium; species Closterium sp. Yama58-4. The sequence goes on along the minus strand of CANIUD010000750.1, from coordinate 1,796,865 downwards.
TCCTCGCCAATCCACTCCTGCACAGCAGCTCTCTCCTCGCCAATCCACTCCTCAGCAGCTCTCTCCTCGCCAATCCACTCCTGCACAGCAGCTCTCTCCTCGCCAATCCACTCCTCAGCAGCTCTCTCCTCGCCAATCCACTCCTCAGCAGCTCTCTCCTCGCCAATCCACTCCTGCACAGCAGCTCTCTCCTCGCCAATCCACTCCTCAGCAGCTCTCTCCTCGCCAATCCACTCCTGCACAGCAGCTCTCTCCTCGCCAATCCACTCCTGCACAGCAGCTCTCTCCTCGCCAATCCACTCCTGCACAGCAGCTCTCTCCTCGCCAATCCACTCCTCAGCAGCTCTCTCCTCGCCAATCCACTCCTGCACAGCAGCTCTCTCCTCGCCAATCCACTCCTGCACAGCAGCTCTCTCCTCGCCAATCCACTCCTGCACAGCAGCTCTCTCCTCGCCAATCCACTCCTGCACAGCAGCTCTCTCCTCGCCAATCCACTCCTGCACAGCAGCTCTCTCCTCGCCAATCCACTCCTGCACAGCAGCTCTCTCCTCGCCAATCCACTCCTCAGCAGCTCTCTCCTCGCCAATCCACTCCTGCACAGCAGCTCTCTCCTCGCCAATCCACTCCTGCACAGCAGCTCTCTCCTCGCCAATCCACTCCTGCACAGCAGCTCTCTCCTCGCCAATCCACTCCTGCACAGCAGCTCTCTCCTCGCCAATCCACTCCTGCACAGCAGCTCTCTCCTCGCCAATCCACTCCTGCACAGCAGCTCTCTCCTCGCCAATCCACTCCTGCACAGCAGCTCTCTCCTCGCCAATCCACTCCTGCACAGCAGCTCTCTCCTCGCCAATCCACTCCTGCACAGCAGCTCTCTCCTCGCCAATCCACTCCTCAGCAGCTCTCTCCTCGCCAATCCACTCCTGCACAGCAGCTCTCTCCTCGCCAATCCACTCCTGCACAGCAGCTCTCTCCTCGCCAATCCACTCCTCAGCAGCTCTCTCCTCGCCAATCCACTCCTGCACAGCAGCTCTCTCCTCGCCAATCCACTCCTGCACAGCAGCTCTCTCCTCGCCAATCCACTCCTGCACAGCAGCTCTCTCCTCGCCAATCCACTCCTGCACAGCAGCTCTCTCCTCGCCAATCCACTCCTCAGCAGCTCTCTCCTCGCCAATCCACTCCTGCACAGCAGCTCTCTCCTCGCCAATCCACTCCTGCACAGCAGCTCTCTCCTCGCCAATCCACTCCTGCACAGCAGCTCTCTCCTCGCCAATCCACTCCTCAGCAGCTCTCTCCTCGCCAATCCACTCCTGCACAGCAGCTCTCTCCTCGCCAATCCACTCCTCAGCAGCTCTCTCCTCGCCAATCCACTCCTCAGCAGCTCTCTCCTCGCCAATCCACTCCTGCACAGCAGCTCTCTCCTCGCCAATCCACTCCTCAGCAGCTCTCTCCTCGCCAATCCACTCCTGCACAGCAGCTCTCTCCTCGCCAATCCACTCCTGCACAGCAGCTCTCTCCTCGCCAATCCACTCCTGCACAGCAGCTCTCTCCTCGCCAATCCACTCCTCAGCAGCTCTCTCCTCGCCAATCCACTCCTGCACAGCAGCTCTCTCCTCGCCAATCCACTCCTGCACAGCAGCTCTCTCCTCGCCAATCCACTCCTGCACAGCAGCTCTCTCCTCGCCAATCCACTCCTGCACAGCAGCTCTCTCCTCGCCAATCCACTCCTGCACAGCAGCTCTCTCCTCGCCAATCCACTCCTGCACAGCAGCTCTCTCCTCGCCAATCCACTCCTGCACAGCAGCTCTCTCCTCGCCAATCCACTCCTGCACAGCAGCTCTCTCCTCGCCAATCCACTCCTCAGCAGCTCTCTCCTCGCCAATCCACTCCTGCACAGCAGCTCTCTCCTCGCCAATCCACTCCTGCACAGCAGCTCTCTCCTCGCCAATCCACTCCTGCACAGCAGCTCTCTCCTCGCCAATCCACTCCTGCACAGCAGCTCTCTCCTCGCCAATCCACTCCTCAGCAGCTCTCTCCTCGCCAATCCACTCCTGCACAGCAGCTCTCTCCTCGCCAATCCACTCCTCAGCAGCTCTCTCCTCGCCAATCCACTCCTGCACAGCAGCTCTCTCCTCGCCAATCCACTCCTGCACAGCAGCTCTCTCCTCGCCAATCCACTCCTGCACAGCAGCTCTCTCCTCGCCAATCCACTCCTGCACAGCAGCTCTCTCCTCGCCAATCCACTCCTCAGCAGCTCTCTCCTCGCCAATCCACTCCTGCACAGCAGCTCTCTCCTCGCCAATCCACTCCTGCACAGCAGCTCTCTCCTCGCCAATCCACTCCTGCACAGCAGCTCTCTCCTCGCCAATCCACTCCTGCACAGCAGCTCTCTCCTCGCCAATCCACTCCTGCACAGCAGCTCTCTCCTCGCCAATCCACTCCTGCACAGCAGCTCTCTCCTCGCCAATCCACTCCTGCACAGCAGCTCTCTCCTCGCCAATCCACTCCTGCACAGCAGCTCTCTCCTCGCCAATCCACTCCTGCACAGCAGCTCTCTCCTCGCCAATCCACTCCTCAGCAGCTCTCTCCTCGCCAATCCACTCCTGCACAGCAGCTCTCTCCTCGCCAATCCACTCCTGCACAGCAGCTCTCTCCTCGCCAATCCACTCCTCAGCAGCTCTCTCCTCGCCAATCCACTCCTGCACAGCAGCTCTCTCCTCGCCAATCCACTCCTGCACAGCAGCTCTCTCCTCGCCAATCCACTCCTGCACAGCAGCTCTCTCCTCGCCAATCCACTCCTGCACAGCAGCTCTCTCCTCGCCAATCCACTCCTCAGCAGCTCTCTCCTCGCCAATCCACTCCTGCACAGCAGCTCTCTCCTCGCCAATCCACTCCTGCACAGCAGCTCTCTCCTCGCCAATCCACTCCTGCACAGCAGCTCTCTCCTCGCCAATCCACTCCTCAGCAGCTCTCTCCTCGCCAATCCACTCCTGCACAGCAGCTCTCTCCTCGCCAATCCACTCCTCAGCAGCTCTCTCCTCGCCAATCCACTCCTCAGCAGCTCTCTCCTCGCCAATCCACTCCTGCACAGCAGCTCTCTCCTCGCCAATCCACTCCTCAGCAGCTCTCTCCTCGCCAATCCACTCCTGCACAGCAGCTCTCTCCTCGCCAATCCACTCCTGCACAGCAGCTCTCTCCTCGCCAATCCACTCCTGCACAGCAGCTCTCTCCTCGCCAATCCACCATCCCCCAACGACCTTCTCGTCGAACATCTGCACTGCCCTCCCCCCTGATTTACCATGCACGCACACACCACTCTCCACCCCTTTTCACCGCACCTGCTCGTTGAACATCTCGAGTACGCTGACGTGGAAGGTGTAACTGTCAGCAGGGGCGTATGTTGAGTTGGCAAGGTCGTAGATCTCATCGAATGCACGGTAGAATATGCCACGGTCGTGGGACGGGCCCTCCTGGAACAACGAGGGGGAAGGAGAGGTGGGAGGGGGGGTGCGGAACAATAGGGTTGTCATGGGAGCAAGTTCGTAGATCTCATCAAACGCCCGGTAAAAGATGCCCTTGTCGTGGGACGGGCCCCCCTGGAACAACGAGGGGGAAGGAGAGGTGGGAGGGGGGGTGCGGAACAATAGGGTTGTCATGGGAGCAAGTTCGTAGATCTCATCAAACGCCCGGTAAAAGATGCCCTTGTCGTGGGACGGGCCCCCCTGGAACAACGAGGGGGAAGGAGAGGTGGGAGGGGGGGTGCGGAACAATAGGGTTGTCATGGGAGCAAGTTCGTAGATCTCATCAAACGCCCGGTAAAAGATGCCCTTGTCATGGGACGGGCCCTCCTGCAAAACCAGGAAGGGGGGATTGGAGGTCCCCTATGTTAAGTTTGTGAGAAGAAAAGGTAGAAGAGAAGTTGATGGATTGATTGAAAGGATGGGGGGTTTACATAGGAGATGAGTTGGAAACTAGCCTAGGTGAACATTATTGGACCCCAACCAAGGAGTTGGGTTGGGAGATTATTGGTGGGGTCCAATAATGTTGGCCAAGTTGGAGTTGGGCCAACATTATTGGAGGGGACCAATAATTCTACCCATCCCAACCCTTGGGGTCCAATAATTGGACCAAGGTTGGGTTTCCAACCTACAAATTGGGTAACCCCTGCTTGTACACCCAAACTAAGTTTGGGTGCTTATCTCTAGCCTATCCTATAGCATATATGCAGGTTACAAGAGAGGAGATATTCTAACACAACCCCTTAACCTGCAGAGATGCGGAAAGGCTGGAGAGCAGCAACCCCTGAATCAAGGCGCTCCTGGAGGAGCGAGGCCAATGAGGCGGAGGAGAGCAGAGTGCGCGGGGCGAAGAAGTGCTTTGGTGAAGATATCCGCCAAATTGGCTTCAGTGGCGATCTTGCGGACGGCGATAAGATTCTGTCGGACGAGGTCGCGGATGAAGAAATAACGGAGCTCGATATGCTTGGAGCGACCATGAAAGACTGGATCCTGGGTGAGGTGGATGGTGCTGGCGTTGTCACACCAGAGCGTGGGACAGCGCTGGGGGGCACCAAGCTCTGCCAGAAGAAAGCAGAGCCAGCGGGACTCTTGAGCGGCCATGGTGCCCGCATAGAGCTCAGCTTCGCAGGAAGAGAGAGCGATGGCGGAGGAGCGGGTGGAACGCCAGCTGATAAGTCCGCTGCCGAGGGTAAAGCCATAGCCTTGGGAGGAGCGGCGGTCTGGCTGATTGTCTGCCCAGGAGGAGTCACTGAAGCCCGAGAGAAGGGGAGGGGAGGATCCACCCAGTGTGAGAGCGTGATCCTTGGTGCCGCAGAGATAGCGAAGGACCCGCTTGGCGGCAGCCCAGTGTTCCTCAGTGTGACGGCCAGAGCCGACGAACCGAGCAAGGACGCTGACAGGGTAGGCGAGGTCGGGGCGGGTGCACATCATCGCGTACATCAGCGACCCAACGAGCTCGGCGTAGGGCCGGGAGGAGGAGGAGGGGGAGGTGGGTGGCGCAAGTTGGTGACCGAAGGGGAGGGGGGTGGAGACTGGTTTGGCCTGCGCCATCTCAAACCTCTCCAGGACCTGGCCGATGTAGTGGGACTGGGAGAGAGTGATGGTGCGGGCGGATCGATCACGGGTGATAGCCATGCCGAGGTAGTTCTGGAGGGGACCAAGGTCCTTGCACTTGAGTCGTTCCTGAAGTGACCGCTTCATCTGGTCCATGTCGGCCCTGGAATCCGCCAGCAGGATCATGTCGTCAACGTAGACCGAGATGAAAAAGCGACTGGGGGAAGAGCGGATGAAGAGGCTGGCGTCGGAGTGGGAGGGGGAGAAGCCAAGGGACTGGAGAGTAGCAGATAGCTTCGCATGCCATTCTCGTGGTGCCTGCTTCAGGCCATAGACCGGTCGCTTCAGCTGCCAGACGGTGTTGTCGGGGAACTTAGCATGGAACCCGGGAGGTCGGCGGAGAAAGATGCGTTCGTGCAGTTCACCTTGCAGGAAAGCGTTGGAGACGTCCATGGAGTCAATCTCCATGTCGTCTCTTGCACCGATGTCAAGAAGGGTGCGTAGGGTGGCCTGCTTGACGGTGGGGGCGAACGTGAACCAGTAGTCCTCAGCCCAGGTCTGGGTGAACCCCTTGGCAACGTAGCGGGCTTTGTAGACTGGTTCTTCTCCCGGCAGCTGCTTGACTCGAAAGATCCACTTGCCCTCAACCAGGTTGGCGTCAGGAGGGAGGGGAACGTCAATGAAGGAGTTATTGTGGATGAATGCTTCACATTCCTGAAAGATGGCGGCTATCCACTTATCGGCGTCAGGGCAGGTGATAGCCTCTTGGAAAGTGGAGGGGACGAAGATGGTGGGAGCGGGGATCGCGCTAAGGAGTAGGGCGCCGAGGAGGTCAGGGGAAAGTACTGTGAGAGAGGGAGTGTGGCGCCGGACCATGGTGAACTCCTCATGGGAGTCCTCCAGTTGGTTGAGGGAGGGAGGAGACGGTGCACCAAGGATGGGGTCAAGGGAGCGGGTGTGCATGCGAGGGAGGAGGAAGGGTGAGGAGCGGGCAATTGCCCTGCGCCGCTGCTGCTGCTGGTGCTGCTGGAACCCCTGCTGCTGCTGCGGCTGCTGCCCCTGCTGCTGCTGCTGCGGCTGCTGTTGCTGTTGTGGCTGCTGCGGCTGCTGCTGCTGCCGCTGCTGGTGCTGCCCTTGCTGCTGCTGCGGCTGCTGCTGCTGCTGGAGGTGCTGCTGCTGGAGGTTGAGGAAGGGTGTGGGGGGAGCAAGGAGGCGGAGGTGGGCTGGGAGGTAGGCTGGATTGGTTTGGATATCGGTGGGGGAGGGGCGTGGGGAGATGTTGCCCCACTTTGGAGGAGTGCCAACGTTACCCCGCGCGTACCAGGCATCGTCGAGAGCCTTGAAGCACGTGCCAGGGGGATGGTTGGTCTGTCCGCAGGGAGTTCCAGCCCGAGGACCATAGCGGCGGACATAGGTGCAGGGAGGAAGCGTGCCAGGGCGACTCCCGCGACTTGCAGTGGGTCCACCCGAAGTGGTGGTGCCGTGCTCATCCCCAGTGGTGCCACCACGGTTGTTGCTGCTTCCCGAACCACCACCTCCCTTGCCCCCACCTCCTCCTTTGCCGTTGTTCTTTCCCTGCTTGCGAGGCTGGGTAGCGTTGAGGGAGGAGGAGGTGGGTTGGGAGGAGGCGAGGTTGACGATGGGTGTACGGAGTTTAACTTCGGTGTCGATAATCCACTGTTCAACGGAGGCGAGACCGGCCATGGGATTGGCTTCGGTAAAGGCGTGGAGGCGGGATTCGTAGTCTGGGGTGAGGTTAAAGAGGAGGCGGTGGATTTGAAGAGGTTCGGAGAGGCCGGCCTGGCGGGCTTCGAGGCGATCAGCTACCTCGCGCATGCGTCCGACGTAGTCGACTGCTCCGTCACAGGTGGCGAGGGTGATGGAAAAATACTCTTGGAAGAGGATGCCGACGGAGCTGATGTCGCGGCGCTCAAACATGGCATGGAGTTCTGCCCAGATGACCGAGGCACGGAGTTCCCGAGCCTGGAAGCGACGCATGAGGGAGTCAGGGAGAGCTCCAAGGAGAACGGTGCAGGCACGGGTGTCAGCAGCTGTCCAGGCGATGAGTCTGGGGGTGAAGTCAGCCATGTCGACCTTGTATTTGGCGACGACCTCGAGGTGAGCGTCGCGACCAGCAACCGCCTGATCATAGGCCTCAACTGCAGCATCGTACTCGGCTTTGCGGATGAGGTATTCACGGCGGCGTAGGATAAAATCAGTGTCCGCAGTGGCTTGGTCGGGGGTGATCTGAAGATCGGGTTCACGAAGAGGGTCGCCAGGAGTAGGAGGAAGAGGAGGAGTCTCGCCGGGGTGGGGAGGTTCGGTGGGGGGGAGGGCATGGGGGCGACGGAGGATGACGTCAAGGACACGGTAGGGGGGAACCCATGCGTCGGAGAGAACGCGTCGGATGCTGCCGACGAAGGAGTGCCAGTTGACTGCGGACTTGTCCGCGGCGAGCTGGAGCTTATCAATGGAGGACGTATCAATAGGGGGAGGAAGTGGGGAGGGGGAGGGTGTAGGAGTAGCCATGATGGACGGCTGCAGGTGGACCCGCAGTGGTCACGGAGGAACAACGGCGACGAGGCCGCGGGGGGGGGGGGGGGGGAGGGGAGTGGCGCGGGCAGCAGCGGCTGGCGAGGCCGCGGCGGTTGGCGCGGAGGCGGCGTTGAAGCCGCGGAGGGGCGCGGACGGCAGCGGCTGGCGAGGCCGCGGCGGTGCTGGCGGGGAGGCGGCGTCGAGGCCGCTGGAGGGGAAGGCGCGGGCGGCGGCTGGCGAGGCCGCGGCGGCTGGCGCGGAGGCGGCGACGAGGCCGCGGAGAGGCGCGGGCGGCGGCTGGCGAGGCCGCGGCGGCTGGCGCGGAGGCGGCGACGAGGCCGCGGAGAGGCGCGGGCGGCGGTTGGCGAGGCCGCGGCGGCTGGCGCGGAGGCGGCGACGAGGCCGCGGAGAGGCGCGGGCGGCGGCGGTTGGCGAAGCCGCGGCAGTGCCGGCGCGGAAGCGGCGACGGGGTCGCGGGAGGGAGCGGCGCGAGCGGCGGCGGCTGGCGAAGCCGCGGCAGTGCAGGCGCGGAGGCGGCGACGAGGCCGCGAGAGGGAGCGGCGCGAGCTGCGGCGCTGGCGAGGCCGCGGCAGTGCAGGCGCGGAAGCGGCGACAAGGCCGCGGGAGGGAGCGGCGCGAGCGGCGGCGGCTGGCGAAGCCGCGGGAGTGCTGGCGCGGAAGTGACGACGGGGTCGCGGGAGGGAGCGGCGCGAGCGGCGGCGGCTGGCGAAGCCGCGGCAGTGCAGGCGCGGAGGCGGCGTCGAGGCCGCGGAAGGGAGCGGCGGCGGCGACGGCGGCCGCAGTGGCGTTGGCGCGGAGGCGGCGTCGAGGCCGCGGGATGGGGCGGGCGGTGGCGGTCGGCGGGACCGCGACAAGGCGAGCGCGGAAGCGGCGGTGGGGCCGCGAGCCGTGATGGCGTGGGAGGCCGTGGGGCTGCGAGGAAGGGAGTGCTTGAGGAGAGGGGGAGGGTGGCGAGATAGCCGCGGAGAAATGAGAGAAGAGGCCGGGGGTTGCGGCGGCCTTTGAAAAAAAACTAGGAGCGTAGGCCTAGGATTTTTAAGAGCTCTATACCATGTGAGAAGAAAAGGTAGAAGAGAAGTTGATGGATTGATTGAAAGGATGGGGGGTTTACATAGGAGATGAGTTGGAAACTAGCCTAGGTGAACATTATTGGACCCCAACCAAGGAGTTGGGTTGGGAGATTATTGGTGGGGTCCAATAATGTTGGCCAAGTTGGAGTTGGGCCAACATTATTGGAGGGGACCAATAATTCTACCCATCCCAACCCTTGGGGTCCAATAATTGGACCAAGGTTGGGTTTCCAACCTACAAATTGGGTAACCCCTGCTTGTACACCCAAACTAAGTTTGGGTGCTTATCTCTAGCCTATCCTATAGCATATATGCAGGTTACAAGAGAGGAGATATTCTAACAAAGTTGGCGAGGTCGTAGATCTCATCAAACGCTCGGTAAAAGATGCCCCTGTCGTGGGACGGGCCCTCCTGGAACGATGCAGGGGTTTAGATGGGGAGTAGAGGGTGGAAGGATTGGTTATGGGACTCTAATTCATGTGTGCAAGATAAAAAATCTCATCAAACGCCCTGGACTTGGACCTCATGTGGTGCACGATGCGTTTAAGAGAAGGGCTGAACAGAAAGTGTGTCCCACGGTTCCTGCTGGCTGAATGCTGGACGCGGTGCGTGCGTCCCACCAATTCATACCATGGTGTCTCGAGTTTTGAGTCGACTCACTCGACTCAAAACTTGAGTCGACTCAAAACGCGGTGCGTCCCACCAATGCATACCATGGTGTGGGATTTTCCCGAGCCGCTCTGCCCGTATGCAATGATGGAGGCGTTGAACCCGTCCATCACAGCCTGCACCATGGGCTGCACCGCGTCCACGAATAGATCGCCTGCACAACACCAAGGGGGAGTGGAGGTAGTAGGTAGGTACAGAGTGGTTCAATGCGGTGACAGGCGTTGAACCCGTCCATCACAGCCTGCACCATGGGCTGCACCGCGTCCACGAATAGATCGCCTGCACAACACCAAGGGGGAGTGGAGGTAGTAGGTAGGTACAGAGTGGTTCAATGCGGTGACAGGCGTTGAACCCGTCCATCACAGCCTGCACCATGGGCTGCACCGCGTCCACGAATAGATCGCCTGCACAGCACCAAGGGGGAGTGGAGGTAGTAGGTAGGTACAGAGCGGTTCAGTGCGGTGACAGGCGTTGAACCCGTCCATCACAGCCTGCACCATGGGCTGCACCGCGTCCACAAATAGATCGCCTGCTCAACAACAAGGTGGAGTGGATGTGGAGGTAGTAGGTAGGTACAGAGCGGTTCAGTGCGGTGACAGGCGTTGAACCCGTCCATCACAGCCTGCACCATGGGCTGTACCGCGTCCACAAATAGATCCCCTGCTCAACAACAAGGTGGAGTGGATGTGGAGGTAGTAGGTAGGTACAGAGTGGTTCAGTGCGGTGACAGGCGTTGAACCCGTCCATCACAGCCTGCACCATGGGCTGTACCGCGTCCACAAATAGATCGCCTGCACAGCAACAAGGTGGAGTGGATGTGGAGGTAGTAGGTAGGTACAGAGTGGTTCAGTGCGGTGACAGGCGTTGAACCCGTCCATCACAGCCTGCACCATGGGCTGTACCGCGTCCACAAATAGATCCCCTGCTCAACAACAAGGTGGAGTGGATGTGGAGGTAGTAGGTAGGTACAGAGTGGTTCAGTGCGGTGACAGGCGTTGAACCCGTCCATCACAGCCTGCACCATGGGCTGCACCGCGTCCACGAATAGATCGCCTGCACAACAACAAGGTGGAGGTAGCAGGTACAGAGCGGTTCAGTGCGGTGACAAACGCGTCTGCACAGCTACATTCACACCCCTCACATCGCCCTGAGATTCAGTGTGATCACCCCTCACCTTGCCCCACGTGCGGCCCATAGATGTGATCACCCCTCACCTTGCCCCACGTGCGGCCCATAGATGTGATCACCCCTCACCTTGCCCCACGTGCGGCCCATAGATGTGATCACCCCTCACCTTGCCCCACGTGCGGCCCATAGATGTGATCACCCCTCACCTTGCCCCACGTGCGGCCCATAGATGTGATCACCCCTCACCTTGCCCCACGTGCGGCCCATAGATGTGATCACCCCTCACCTTGCCCCACGTGCGGCCCATAGATATGATCCAGCTCATAGTCCCTCTTTGCCAGCCTATTGAGACGTCTCGAAAGTCATTGCACTGCGATTCAGTGCGGTTCAATGCAACTGGCTCACCTTGCCCCACATGCGGCCCATAGATGTGATCCAGCTCATAGTCCCTCTTTGCCAGCCCGCTGCTGCCACCGCCCCCACCCAGAGACCCAGGAGACCCTGCACTCCCCGCACCGCCAGCACTGGCTGCACCGGCTGCAGCAGTGGCAGTGGCAGTGGCGGAGGGGTTGATGCGGATGGTGGTTTCGTCTGGGAAGGAGAGCGCAAGCGAGTCCTCGTGCTCGAATGCCGGGCGCACCCGACACACCACTCGGATGTTGCCTGGTGTGTGTGGGGGAGGGGGGAAGAGAGCAGAGAGGGTTTGAGGAGAGAAGAGGAGAGGAGAACGAAAGAGGGAAAGTGCGAGAGAATCCTCGTGCTCGAATGCCGGGCGCACCCGACACACCACTCGGATGTTGCCTGGTGTGCGTGGGAAGGAGGGGGGGGGGGAAGGGGGAAGGGGGACGCGAGCAGAGAATGATTCAGGAGAGAAGTCGAGACGGAAGAGAGAGCGCGAGGGAATCTTCGTGGTCGAATGCCGGGCGCACCCGACACACCACTCGGATGTGCCTGGTGGGGGGAGGAGAAGAGAGGAGGGTATAGAGGAGACGAAACTGAGGAGAGGAGAGTGCGAGGAGAGGGATGCAGGATGGCACATGGATTGACAGAAAGGTGACGCACTGCACACACCACACAGTGTCGCCACGTGGGAGGTGGAGAGAAAAGAGCCTCAGGTGGGTGGGTTGGGCATCACATTCGGACTGCATGAGAATGACAAAGAGCCTCAGGTGGGTGGGTTGGGCATCACATTCGGACTGCATGAGAATGACAAAGAGCCTCAGGTGGGTGGGTTGGGCATCACATTCGGACTGCATGAGAATGACAAAGAGCCTTTCAGAGAAGGCATTGAGAGGTCGCATCATTGGGAAGCAAAAGGTCGCATCATTGGGGGTCGCATGTTTGGAAAGGGATGTGCTGGCTGGGAGGTTCACCTTTGGACTGGATGAGGCTGTTGAAGAGCCGCCGACGCTCCTTCTTCAGAGGCGCCACCTTGGACTCCGCCTCCTGCGCCACCTGGTCTGCATGCTCCCACACATCAACGGACATACACACATTAACGGACAGACAGGCAGTGAATACGGTTGAGGGACGTGTTCCGATCCGAGTCAAGTGTAGCATGCAGCGGCGTTGGCTTCAGTGAGGAGTCCAGGCCATCAAGGCACGTACCGAGTCCGTGGGCCTTCTTGGCGAGCAGCTGCAGGTAGGTCTGGGCGCGCATGAGCTTGGCAGAGGCATACTCCTGCAGGTCGCATGCGTCCTGCCGTAGCTCCAACACCTCCTCCCTCGCTTGCTAATAGAGGGGGGGAAAGGAAGGGAGGGGGAGGAAGGGGGATGGGTTTGATAAAAGTTGAGGGAAGGGCGGAAGGGCAGGAGGCATACTCCTGCAGGTCGCACGCATCCTGTCGCAGCTCCAGCACCTCCTCCCTCGCTTGCTGGGAGGAGGGAGGGGGGCGGGGGGGGAACGGGTGGGGGAAAAGGAGAGTGGGATTTTGGAGAGGTTGATGGGAGGGGGGTATGTCTGGAGGCATACTCCCGCAGGTCGCATGCGTCCTGCCGCAGCTCCAGCACCTCCTCCCTCGCTTGCTGGGAGAAGAGAGTGGGGGTGGGGGAAGGGGTTTGGGGTTGTGGGAAGGGCGATTCGGTTAAAGGCATACTCCCGCAGGTCGCACGCGTCCTGCCGCAGCTCCAGCACCTCCTCCCTCGCTTGCTGGGAGAAGAGGGGGTGAGGTGGAGGGGGGGGAGAGTGGGGGTGCGGAAAGGGGGTTGGGGTTGAGGGGAGGGCGGTAGGGTTGGAGGCATACTCGTGCAGATCGCGCACGCCCTGTCGCAGGACCAACACCTCCTCCTTGCAACGGCGCGAGAGTGGAGGTTGGGGGGGGAAAAAGGCTAAGATTGGATGTCAGAGTGGTGCGAATGATTCTTCCAACGGTGCCCTCCTGCAGGTCGCACACTGTTGGCACACCACAGCGATTCCCGCTGCACGACACGGGGGTTAACGGATGGGGAGTGGCGGAGATTGACGGGGAGTGACGGGGAGTGGCGGGGAGTGACTGGGAGTGGCGGGGAGTGACGGGGAGTGGCGGGGAGTGGCGGGGAGTGACGGGGAGTGGCGGGGATTTGCGGGGACAGTGATGGGGAGTGACAGGGAGTGTCAGGGAGTGACGGGGCGTGAGAGAAAAAGGGGTGGGTGGGATGGAGGGGGAGAGAGAGGTGTGCAGAGAGAAACGCTCGGATACGCTGCAGCACTCTCCGATGGAGAGAGAACGTCGCACCGCTCACGTGTAATGAAAATGGCTGCAACGTTGCACGGCTGGCGGAGCGCGTAGAATGGGCTCCCAACTGATTTCTTACGCGAAGCACAGCGGATATCTCCCATACGCTCCGATAAACTCCATGAACTTTGCAGTATCAGCCGCGCACCGGAGGTGCATCTACCACCTCCTCCCTCAGTCACCGTGAGACTCACCCGTAGTCGATCCTTCAACCCGACCGCCTTTTCCGTTACCGCGGCCATTCGCTTCTTCCCGGCCGTCATGCCGCCTGTCGCTCCTTTTGACGGAGTGCCAGAGCCGGCACCTTTGACGGTCCGGCGAGTTCCGGCCGACATTCGGCCGGTTTGCGGAGGAGGACCGCCCGTGCTTGACGCCGCTGATGGCGGGTCTGACGACGGCCGACCTATGTCTGACAGCGAGGCACCATGGAACCATTGCTCGTCTGCCATGGCTGCTAATTCACCGTTCTACTGACGTCGATAAATCGAGTGATGGAGGTCAAACAGCCGCAATGCTGGTGCTACGGTTTCGAGCAGCGTAATACCATATAGTCTGATAAGGCCGAAACGTCGGGCGATACCGTTTCTTTAGCCTCCTATAACAGACAAGAAGGGAAATTTCTTCGAATTGAACAAGTAGGCAATGGAAATTGGGGTGGATAGACGGCTTAGAACGGAAACGCCACTATTTATATCGAGGTGCTACAAGCATAATGAGAATTTTCCTGTGTTCCTAGTGCCTGCAAAAAAACACGTGTTGAAGGAGAGGTTCCAGGCAGCCATTATCATGCTGTTTCCGAGCATGCCTTCACGTTACAAGATATCGAAGCAGGCATGATGCATCCCAAGCTGATCTGACAGCAGTCCCTGACACAAGAATCGAAGGAGAAATAGAGGGAAACGAAACGGAAGGCAAGACAGCTGACGGGGAATGGAGGTATCCGAAGAACATGACGACCAGGAAGGGCGGGGAATGGCGCGATTGGTTGGGATGGGCTAGAGCCGATAATAGGATGGCGACAGTTACCGTTTGGTTTACAAGCTACACCTCGTTCGCACACGAACGACGTTAGGCTCTACAGTTCTACATGCTTTTACAATCGCGCCAGATCCACACGGATCAGCGGCACCAAAGAGCATCACTTCTGAAACGAGGAAGACGCGTTACAAGCTTATGTCAAATCACAACCAGCTTCGTGGCAGTAGCAGAAGCATCCAGCTGTTGTGCCACGCTGGAACACAGACACAAACGAAACATCTTCGGGCACTTCCATCATCTTCTACCACAGGCCGTGGGCAGGCCTAAAATGAATTTTCTAAAGTGGGAGGATGAAAAGGCAATGGAAGCATATCAGTTGATAAGAATTAATAAACATTTGTCCTCCCTTTTTCCCGCCCGGAAGCCCACTTCTCTGTGCTCGACCTGAAGTCAGCCAATCTCGAGGTCCCTGCAGCCTGCTCGCATCTACGCATTCCGTCAGCCTAAAAATTCTCCCCTCACTGCCGTTCTGTTCGGGCTGCCTCATTCTTCTGTTTCCTTCACCTCCATTCCCTCCGTAGTTCCCGCTAGCACAGCACCACTCTCTGTCCAGGCAGCCTTAGCGCCGAGCACATACACGTCACAATGGCGGCTACCGCCTTTCATACAGCTGCCTCTGTGGCGTCTCCGTGCCTATCTTGCAAGGTCCGTTAGCCATTCCTACTCATCCCAAGGTCCGTTCACCACATAAATTGTAGGAATCTGAGCATTTTTTAATATGTTACTCTGGTTCCTGTGCAGGCGGGGACCAGGTCACAAGCAGCCCGATCAGCGATGCCAGGTAGGCACCTTCACTAGTCGAAGGCCGAAAGAATACCGTTTGCATGATGTATGATCGCATTTGTTATGTAAACCGTGTCTGTCTCGCTGTGTCTCTACTTCCTTTTCTCGTCTTCATAACACCTAGCACTTGTTTTCTATTAAACAAGGCCATTATTTTATTCGTCTCACAACATAACAGCTAGCAGTGTTTTCCTCTTAAACGGATCCATGTTCTCACTGGTAGTGTCCGTCGTTCCTTCGCCTCCCCTCAGTTCTCCCTTCCCGCTCCCCTTCCCGCCTCCCACCCACCATCATCTCTCCAGCTCTCCCGCTCAGGAGCCTTTCCTCCCTCTCCCAGTCCTCCGCCTTCCGCCAAGCCTGCGCCCGGACCTCGGCCTCCCGAGCCAGCAGCCTCGGCGCGAGCCGCCGGGGAGGCGTGACGGTGCGCGCCATGGCATCCGAGGGCGGGTCCGGCGGCGGCGGAGGCGGAGTGGACATCTGGGTTGGGCGGCTGGCGATGATGGGCTTCGTGGGGGCTCTGGTGATGGAGGTGGTCACTGGCAAGGGGCTGCTCGAGGTACGTTATGTGAATAGATTTTCGTGACTGGCGACGATTGGGCTTGATGGGCTTTGTGGGGGCTCTGGTGATGGAGGTGGTCACTGGCAAGGGGCTGCTTGAGGTGAGCGATGTGATTGTTTGGGGTGAGTGAAGCGCGTGCTTGGAGGTGCGCGGAGTGCGCGGACGATTGTTTGGGGTGCGTCGTGCGAATGTAGTCCCGTGTTTCGAGGAGGCTTGAAGTGGTGTGACTGGCGATGATGGGCTTCGTGGGGGCTCTGGTGATGCAGGTGGTCACTGGCAAGGGGCTGCTCGAGGTGAGCGATGTGCTTGTTTGGGGTGAGTGAGTTGTTGGTCGACGACTGAGGTGAGTGAGGGGGCGCTTGAGGTATGCCATGTGAATGAGTTATGGGATGGGGCTGCTCGAGGCAAGTGATCGAAAAGATTCACATTTTGTATCCACCCCCTTCTCTCTCTACCTTCCTGTTTCATCTATAACTCACAATTTCGCATTGCCCTCTATATCATTACTCCCACCAGTTGATTGGAGTGCCCACGCCGCTGCCTGCCTTGGCGCTGGTCATTGTGGCTGCCACGGGAGCATTCACAGCCTTCGGTGTCTTCCGCTCCTCCCAAGACTAGATCCCTCAATACTAGCCATTGTTAGGCATTCCTGTCCCTCCAAACGACAACACCCTTTGCATGAGTCGTGAATGAATCGATGTCATGCTTTTTTGTAAATCTGCCACTTGCAACACCACCAAGATGTTCCTCGCATGAGTACATAAACAGTCAGAGGCTTCGAAACTGCTTCCAGAACACACCTTTCGGCCACTGATTGCTTGCTGGATCTCCAACACATCGTATGCATGCATGCACAATCAAACAGACAACCCAATAACAATTATAAGCTATTTGATTCCCATCCACCATGGCCCATGCCTTGGCTGGTGAGATGCCATCATGCCATGCCAGCAGGACGCCCGTCTGCCACGGAGAGAATATGTGCAGCTCCACAGTGTACAAATGACCTACCGCTTCAGGTAGGGTGTTGGAATGGAGGAAAGGTGTGTTGTGCAGTGTAGCAAAGTGTGGAATGAAGCGTTGCTTTGCTGGTGCTGCAAGTGAAGTGTACTGCTACACCACAAAGTTGTCGATCACATCACATGCTGTATCACACTGGCTCCATGCGCCTTGAGTGTTGCTTGTATGGTAAGCGTTTTCTGGTGCTGCAAGTGGAGTGTACTGCTACACCACGAAGTTGTCGATCACATGCTGTATCACACTGGCTCCATGCGCCTTGAGTGTTGCTTGTATGGTAAGCGTTTTCTGGTGCTGCAAGTGAAGTGTACTGCTACACCACGAAGTTGTCGATCACATGCTGTATCACACTGGCTCCATGCGCCTTGAGTGTTGCTTGTATGGTAAGCGATGCTGGTGCTGCAAGTAAAGTGAAGTGTACTGCTACACCACGAAGTTGTCGATCACATGCTGTATCACACTAGCTCCATGCGCCTTGAGTGTTGGGATGTTCACCTGCAAGGCGTTGGTAGAAGGGTAAAAGGGTAGAAGGGTTGACAGTGGAAACACATGGGCTGGCCGTCACATGCTGTGCTGCACTGGCCCTCATGGACTTGAGCGTTGTAAAGTATGGAAACATGGAATGAAACCCGAATCGTAACATAATGCAAACAGAGAGCAATAGGAATTTACTCAGTTGGCAAACAAAAACTCAAACTAATAACTCCAGTTCATTCAATTCTACACAAAGAAAGTCAAGAGACTGGCAAGAGCAATGAGGGGCAATACCTGAATGAGGATGTGAGCGAGGAAGGCGAGTGGAGAGGATGCAAAGTTGACATCGATGCGCGCCCATGGAACACGGTTTAGATTGTCCACCATAGCGTCTGTGGTGGGGGGGGGAGAGAGGAGAGGCGTGAGAGGGACTCCTGAATTGTACGCACGAAGGCCGCATAAGAAATGCTTTCTGTGTTGCCTAGAAAATCATAAGATTGTCCATCATGCAGGGGGGGGAGAGGGGGGGAGAGGAGAGGCGTGAGAGTCATGAAAGGGACTCATGAGTTGCATGCTCGAAGGCCGCATAAGAAATGCTTTTCGCATCGACTACAATATCACTGAACCCATGGGGCACGGTAGAGATTGTGCACCATGGCGACTGGAGGGTTGAAATTGCGAGCGGAGAGGCATGAGGGAGTGAAAACAAAGCTGAGAGCCGTTGATGCGTATGGGATGGATGTTTGGAGGCAGAATGATGATAGCACTTGTGTGAGCCCATGGCATGCGACTGAGATGATCCATGATGGCATGATGGCATGACGGCAGGATGGCATGATGGCATGTTAGGGAAGAGAGGTGCACGGATAGCAGATTGACGCCACGGTTACTTGAATGGAGAAGGGCACTCAAATGCTAGCGGATACTCAGGTAGAGGGTGTCTCAAGAACCAGTGCAGGAAAACAAAACAGCGGTACAGATGGTTGGTTGCTGCGCAAATCATGATAACCAACACAAAAAAGAGGCCCTTTTTGAGGAATAGTAAACAGCGGAAGCATCTGTTGTGGCTGGGGAGAGAAAGCCCACCTTCCCACTGCATCTGTATGCTGTGTGCTTTCTGTGCTATCCCTGCAGCACGTGGCAGCATGGCAGCACCAGGACCAACAACAGCACCAGCAGCACCAGCAGCAGCAGCAGCAGGACCACCAAGAGATGCTCTCCTCGCCTTAATCTCCTCCCCACGCCATTCCTCATCACTCTCATGCCCTTTGTCGGTCTTCATCGCCCCTTGTCCTGTTCTGCTGTTGCCACTACCTTCCCCACTGCTGCCCCCACTCCCGCTGCCGCCACTGCCGCCACCACCACTGCCCCTGCCACTTGCGCCCCTGGGAACCATACCCTCACTCATGCTACGCACCAGTTGCAACCGGCCCCCCTCACCCTCCTCAGGTGAACCCTCAGGTGGATCGTCAGGTGATATCTTTGGGTTCTCAAACTCCTCCTCTCCCTCCTCACCCTGTTTGGTATGCCCCTTCTCTTTCAGCTTCAGTGGTTGCTGCTTGAACGGCAGCAACTGCTGCTGCGGAGAACCAAACCCAAAGCCAAGGCCAAAGCCGGGAGTTGCTGCTGTTTTTCCCCCCACTTTCCACCTTCCCTTCAGCCGCGCAAAGAAATTAGTGTGCTCTTTGGGCTCTGGGGCGTCACCTGCAGATCCATCAGACGGACCACCTGAAGGAGCACCTGAAGGACCACCTGAAGCATTGCCCGTGGCATTCCCTGCTATGACATCAGAAGCCTCTGTTGCTGAAGCACCTGTTGTGTCTGCTCGTGCAGCAGCAGCAGCAGCAGCAGCAGCAGCAGCAGAGGCAGCACTGGCACGTGAAGCATCACAAGCAACCAAGTGCAATGACGGGGTGTTGCCGTAGCATCCTTTCTCCTCCCCTCTTGCACCTGTGTCGTGACATCCTGGGGCGCTTGCCTCTGGCTCCCTTGGTTCGGCCTGCACTGCTGAGGTGTCTGATTCACACGGCATGGGCTGCACTCTCACGATGAAGCGATAGTCTGGCAGCTCGTGCAGCTCGTCAGGCTGATGGGTGGGTGGACGGGCAGAGAATGGGGGAGCAGGGAGAAGTTCAGGGAGCAGGGAGTTTTGGTGATTGTTTCAAAAGCAAGAAGTGGGTGCTTGGGGTTGGTAAGACTTTGTGGTTTCAGAGGCTAAAAAATGAGACAATAGTTTGGGAGAAAAGAGGCTGGTTGGAGGGGAGGTGGGATACACAGCGAAGATCCAATCCAACACGTGGATGCTGGCAGCTACAGACCAGCAATGAGAGGGATACGTCGAGTGCACAAACATGAGGTAAGGTGGAATAACAAAAGAGGAGAAAAAGAGCGCAAAGATGGCTTCTGAGTCGACTCAAAAGACAGGGTACGGTGGAGTGAATGGAAAGATGGTGGAGTCGAGTCGACTCAAGAAGGAAAGATGAGCTCACGGATGGCATCTCCCACTGGTGTGGAGTAAATTTGAGAATTCTAAAGAATACTCTGCATCGACAAGGTACGGTGGAGTGAATGGAAAGCTGAGCCCACCGATGGCATCTCCCACTGGTGTAGAGTATTTTTGAGAATTCCAAAAGAATACTCTGCAACGATAAGGTACGGTGGAGTGAATGGAAAGATGAGCTCACGGACGGCATCTCCCACTGGTGTAGAGTATTTTTGAGAATTCCAAAAGAATACTCTGCAACGATAAGGTACGGTGGAGTGAATGGAAAGCTGAGCCCACCGATGGCATCTCCCACTGGTGTAGAGTATTTTTGAGAATTCCAAAAGAATACTCTGCAATGATAAGGTACGGTGGAGTGAATGGAAAGATGAGCTCACGGACGGCATCTCCCACTGGTGCCGGATCGAGGCTGTTCGCCAGCCAACCATTTCTGCAGAAGGAGGATGGACGCAAGGGGAAGAGTGAAAAGCGGCGGTTGAGGGAAGAGCGAAGCGAGGGGAGAGGTAATACAGTGCAACAAGAGAAAGGTAGAAGAGAAAAGAAAAAGAAAAAGGACAAAGATGCGGAATCTGGACAACAAATGGGCTGAGGCAATGAGAGGTGAAGGAGATGAGGCGGACGAGGGGAGGGACAGGAAAGCAACAGGAGAGGACCCAATGCAACAAAAGGGGATGCAGTGAGTGCTTACGATCCCCTGAAACATTGGCGTATGCTGCTCTGTACTTGAATGCAGCGAGAGCAGACCTGTTGTTGGGGAAGAGGGGGGTGGGTGTGAAATTCAAGAGCACAAGGTATGGAGAAGACTGAAGAGGTTAAGGAACATCCTAGCGATTCCCCGAGACATTGGGGTATGCTGGTCTGTGCTTGGATAAAATGATAGACCAACACTGGCTGATGAATGGCCTATTGGCATTACCATCCTCGTAGATGGAAAGCTTTCTCCTGTGTGAATGAGTTCAGGCTTTTGAGGCGCCTCAAAAGAATGAGTTCAGGAACAGAGACCTACCGTCTGCCATGTTAGTTAAGCAAAGAAAGAAGAAGACAGGGAGCAATGAACCGACAGGGTGACGTACAGGAAGGGGCCTTCCTCGTTGTCAGTGGTCATGCGGAGCAGCAGAGGCAGTTGGTGTTTCTCCTTGTGACTCCCAACCCCTTTCTCCGTTGTCTCCTCTGAACGGCCTTCTGCTCCTGTCACTCTTGTCACTCCTGTCGCTCTTGTCACTCCTGTCACTCTTGTCACATCAATCAGGCTGCTTCCCAGCCGATGCAGCCGCACCATCCCATGCTGCTGCTGCTGCTTCTGGTGCTGTTTCCGAGCCGCCCCTTTCACACTGGCAAGAGCTTCAGCAGCTGCGTTGGCAGAAAGGTCAGCAAGGGGACGACCAGCGTCAACGGAGGAGGGGAGAGTCGTGTCGGTGCTGAGAGGGGGATCGATACCAGACGCAGCAGTTGAAAGGTCGACACGACTCATACAAGGGTTACCATTCACAGCGGCTGCTTGGGTTTTTCCAGCCACAGCATCACCCAAAGCATCAACACCAGCAGTGTCTGGTTGAAGATCAGCATTGGAGGTGGTGTCAATCTGAGTATTGGCTGCACCCACGGTTTCAATTTGAGGTTCAGAGGCATTGGAGCCAATGCGAGGGTTGGCATCAGCGGCTTCAATGCCATTTGGAGGGGCGAAGTCGGGTGTTTCG
Source organism: Closterium sp. Yama58-4 (assembly GCA_947470075.1). Classification (NCBI taxonomy): domain Eukaryota; kingdom Viridiplantae; phylum Streptophyta; class Zygnematophyceae; order Desmidiales; family Closteriaceae; genus Closterium; species Closterium sp. Yama58-4. The sequence continues at coordinate 1,775,588 of CANIUD010000750.1, read as the reverse complement.
ACAGGAGGGTCGACGTCAGTGAGGAAGAGGTGGCGGGCGGAGCGGCCGAGGAAGAGCGGTGCGAGCGGCACAGACGCCCTCTCGAAGAGGCTCACCTTGAGCAGAAAGGGCAGCTGGACACGTGGGATGAGGGATGGGTGGGTGGAATGGTGGATGGGATGGGAGGTTAGAACAGCAAAAATCCGAGGGCTTGGAGTGGAGTCAATGTGAGTGCCAACGTCGGGTGATTCGACAGGAGGATCCACGTCTGTAAGGAAGAGGTGGCGCGCGGAGCGGCCGAGGAAGGGCGGGGCGAGCGGCACAGACGCCCTCTCAAAAAGGCTCACCTTGAGCAGAAAGGGCAGCTGGACACGTGGGATGAGGGTATGGGTGGATTGGATGGGTGGACGGGCAGAAGGGAGGATGGGACGAGGGGTTAGAACAGGGGCGGGTGGGGGGGTCGACGGCATCGGGTGTTTCAACTGGAGGGTCAACGTCAGTGAGGAAGAGGTGGCGGGCGGAGCGGCCGAGGAAGAGAGGGGCGAGCGGCACAGACGCCCTCTCAAAGAGGCTCACCTTGAGCAGAAAGGGCAGCTGGAGATGTGGTGATGGCGGGAAGGGTGGATGGATGGGTGGACAGGCAGAAGGGAGGATGGGACGAGGGTTTAGAACAGGGAGAATGGAGGAAGAGAGGGGCGAGCGGCACAGACGCCCTCTCAAAGAGGCTCACCTTGAGCAGAAAGGGCAGCTGGGCTCGTGGGATGGGGGGACGGGTGGATGGGTGGGTGGACGGGCAGAAGGGAGGATGGGATGGGGGGCTAGAACAGGAAGCATGGAGAGGAAGAGCGGGGCGAGCAGCACAGACGCCCTCTCGAAGAGGCTAACCTTGAGCAGAAAGGGCAGCTGGGCTCGTGGAATGGGGGGACGGGTGGATGGGTGGGTGGACGGGCAGAAGGGAGGATGGGATGGGGGGCTAGAACAGGAAGCATGGAGAGGAAGAGCGGGGCGAGCGGCACAGATGCCCTCTCGAAGAGGCTCACCTTGAGCAGAAAGGGCAGCTGGGAAACAGAAGAATACAAAGAAGAAGAAGACAACACAGAATAGAACTCCTGAAAAGCTTTTTTTTGTCAATCCCAACCATGAAATGTGCCTTTTCTGGAACAAACCAGACTAGCTAACCGAACCTGCCACACACGTTCAGCCATCCACGTTCTGTCCCTCCCACACAGACTTCCACCTTCCTATTCTCCAGCCTACCAGCTGCTTAGAGCCTCGACATGCGGAAACGCTACAAGGAGGTATACTTCTCTTACATGCCCTTTCCCACGAGAGCCCAGGTGTGGTGAAGCGAGAGTGACAAAGTTCATAGGCTCCAGCCCTGCTATACGCGGCCCTTGGTAAGACCCGCCCCCTTCGACCTCCTCATCCTCCTCCACTTCTTCTCCTCCTTCCTCCTCTTCCTCATCCCCCCCCTGCACGTCGCAGCGGTCTCCATCAATGCTTCTGATTGCTGACTCTCTCGCTCGATCACCTTCACTCTCTGCTGCTGCAACGTCCCTCTCCCGTTCCTCCGCCCTGCCTCCTTCTTCAGGGAAGTCATGCTCCTTCCCCTGCCCCTGGCCCTGCCTCTCCCCATGCTGCTGCTGCTGCTGCTGCTCCTCCTGCTGCTCCTCCGCGTCTAGACACAGCATGGGAGGGAAACCCAAGTCTGCCAGCTCTGACTGCTCCTCCTGCTGCCGCAGAACATCCAGAACCGACACGCTTGGTGATTTCGGCATGAGATGGGCCGGCAGGGATGGTGCGTCGGAGGGTAGAGAGGAGGTGGAGGCGCATGCGGGGAAGGTGGTATCTGGTGAGTGCTCGCCTGGTGGAGGTGTACATGAGGAGCTCGAGAGACAGTCTTTTGCTGGTTGAGCCTCTTGGCTTGCTTTCCCACGCGGGTGATCAGCTAAGGGGTTGCTTTCATAGGGATTCCTGGTTGCGGTGTCATGCGAAGACGGTTCATGTGAAGACGGTTCATGTGAGGCAGGCTCATGTGAGGGAGGTTCACGTGAGGCAGGCTCATTTGAGGGAGGGCGATCTGAGGAAGGTGGGCATGCGGGTTGGTACATCTGAGCGATGGCGTAGCGTGAGAGAACACCCCCCAGCGAGTGAGCAATGAAGGAGATCCGCCGCAGCTGAGGGTTCCTCTGAATCACTTGGCGCACCTGGGAGTGAGAGAGGGGAGGAGGGGGGGTTGGGGGGAAGAAGCGGGAGCAAGGGCGAGGGAAGAGATGGGTAGTTTGAAGAAAATCAGCAGCTACAATGAGAATCGTGAGAACTCAGATTGGTGGATGGCTTACCGTCTGAAGAAACCGTAACTGCTGAGAAGATTGTACAGCAAGAGGAGGGGTGGAATGATATATCCTGTAAAACCATGGCGTGAAAGTCCTGAGTGGATATTTGTGTATGGACTGTGTAGTTTATGGTTCTTGGATGCTGGCTTGTTTTGCGCCTGACCTCATCTGCAAGGCGGTTGCCGACAACATCCACACCGTCCACTGTTCGCCTCAGCGACTCGCAGCCTGACATGACATTTGAATTGCACAGTATGGATCGACGGCATAGTTGGATGGCGGAAATGAAAAGCATGGATAACATGGTTGCATGGCAAAACATCATGGGATGGTTACGTGAATGGCTAGTGAGACGGCATGGTTACACGATGGGGTTGCATGGCATTACACAGTGTGACGGACATGAAATGCGCTGTTGATTTTTGCATTTTACAGGGGGAACGCAAAGGCAAAAACACTTGCATTCCGCTTGAGGGGAGACATATACACGTTTTGTGCAATCGGCATGCAAAACCTCTCATAGAAAATCACGAAGTCCATCCATCGACCATTTAGCCTGACTAAATACCAAAACATACTGTGCACGAGCAGATGAGGATCCCCATGCGCCTCCAATTGTGCCTTGGTGTACGTCCAATTCATGGGACTGCGTAAAGGTCAGTTCAGTACAGGTCAGGTCAGTACAGGCACAGGTCAAGGGTGCGAGGTAGAGAGACTGATGAGTATGCACAACGTTCCAGGGTGTTTTGGTCATCACGAAGAGACGGGGTGACAAATTAAGCGAATTTAACAAAGAAGTAGTCTGACGCTCAGAACTCCTCAATACTGAACAGCAAGCGAGCCATTTTGCAGCGAATTCGCAACAGCCTGTTCACAGCAAGCGAACCGCTTCCCGCGTAGGATTCTTTCAAGAGCCAACTTCCATGCTATTTTTCTAAAGAGCCTCCAAGAACCACTTTTTGATGGCCAACCTCTAGACCGTTCATACCTTCCGGACCTTCCATGCCTTCCGAACCTTCCACGCCTTCCGGACCTTTCATTCTTTCCAGCTACGACGTTAACAAGAACGACCAGGTGGTCCTTCACCGCGGTCCTCCTATCGATTGCTTCTTGCTTCCAACTCAACTCAAAAGCCTTCCGGACTTTCCATACCTTCCGGCGACTCCATTAACGAGAACGACCAGGTGGTCCTTCACCGCAGTCTTTCTGTCGACCGAATCTTGTTTTCTCTCGCTCTCCTTCCCTCCCTTCTTTCCCTTAGTTCCCGTTGCTCTTTTCGGCGCTTTCGCCGTGCGATGGGCCCACGCGAAAGTCGTGTTGCTACTACTTTCCTTCGCCTTGGATCCGCCATTCTGTGGCAGCGATACGATCCTCGCTCTTGTTCCAGGCAGTGCAGCTGCCATGGCTGCCAATAAAAAAACTTTGATTATTCACGTAAAGACTCTCGTAGTTGTCCGCTCACTTCTAGCAAAGAAAACAAGCCAGCTCGTGCACGAAATGCATTTTCCACGCTAGTGGATGCTTGTCACTCAAGGGAGAACACGGAGTAACATTGGGAACTGCAGGTTTTTCCTAAGCAGGATTCACTTCCTTCACAGCTCCCGCTCTTGGGAATCTCCTTGGCTTCGGGAATGCTTCACGCAGCAGCAGCGGTGGCGGGCGGTGTGATGTGACGGGTCCAGGTGTTTCTCCATGTTGATGACGCAACAGCAGTAGTGTTGTGCCTCGATAGGCGGCACTTCCATTTTGCAATAAGGGTGTACACAATAAACAGTTGTCCTCTCAAGAAGGAGTGAAGATAACTCAGCCTAAATTTACTTGTGAATCAATTACTGGCACATTCGAAGTGCCATTCGATATTTATTTTCGATGGCACGAACGAAAATTTGATTTGAACCAGGTACACGAATGGCACCATGCATGAGAACGAATTTATCAGGTGCATATTTTTGTCGAAGGATTACATAATTGAATAATGGTAGGTTACCCTTGTACTCTTATATCCTTGTCCACGTCAAAGCAGCACCAATCTGCAAGGTTTCAATTGCGGGAATCACAAAAGCAGTGGTCAGTGGATTGGCATTGACTCTGACCAAGAAGGGCACCACCGCTTGTGACACAGTCAGTGCCTTGTATGTTAAAAATTCCAGCTTACATTCACTGACTGCTTCTGGATAAGTGGCACAGGGCATGTGTATCGACGGTGAAAATGGCAACAAGCATGACACCAGAAAAACCAACAATGACAACCCCCTCCTCCTCCCCCCCTCCTTCCCTCCCTTCCCCCCCCTACCCCACCCCTCTCCCCGCTCCCCTCTTTTGTTCTTTGACTTTGAGCAGCATCAGGAGTTATGCATGCTGTGCACTCCAAAAGGCTAATCTCCTGGTTGTTGCAATTAGTCACTTGCTGTGATCTCCTGCGTGGTATGATTGCTCGTTTGCTGCGATCGCTCACTTGCTGTGATATCTCGCTTGTTCCAATTTCTCACTTGTCGTGGTCTTTCGCTCGTCATGATCTCTCCCTTGCTGTAAGCTCTTGCTTTCACTTATCTCTCGTTTATTGTCACGACTCTTAGATCTCTAGCTTGCTCGTTACCTCTCATTTTTTGTTACATATGTCGGGTTGCTGTGATCGCTCGTTTGCCCCATAGCCTCTCCTTTGCTGTGGTCCCTCGCTTGCTGTTATCTCTAGATTGCTGCTATCACTGTGCATTGTACACTCGTTCGCATTGAACTCTCACATTCGTTGAACTCTCGCCTGTGCCCTCTCACTTGTTGTGATCTCTCGCTTATTGTGATCTCTCGCGTGATGTGATCTCTCGCTTATTGTGGCCTCCTGCTCGTCCTGTCGTTGGTGACTCAGCATGTTGTCCATTCAACGAGGAAAGTAGAGATATCATGGCCTACCTCTGCGCGCCGTTCGTAGTTCCTCACCATTAGTTCAACACGCAGGTATTAACGGCGGTCGGGAAGCCATCGTACCCTCTTTATATGCCGATGGAGACATGTGCGAGGGCCCCTCTTTGCGCTGATTATCCCCCACGTGGAAAGATTGAACGAATTAGTCGCAGTGGCGGTGAAAAGGGCTACTTTTATGCGACTCCTGATCTCGCTAAGCTTGAGGCTTCCTATATTCTCGCTCGAAAATCACAACTCCGGCCAGATTTTTGGACCACGAGTGAAACGCGCACGCGGCAGTCTTCCTAGCAGGATGTTTCTGACGCGAGATGATGCAACACCTTTGTCGACGCTTCACATGCTGGTTCCGCATGCTAGACTGGTGGTGCAACGTTCACGCAGCATGACTAGCACAACCGATGCATCAGGACCAGAGGTATAGTCAGTCAACGCAGCAGCGGCGGCCTGACGGCTTGACATAGTTCTCGCCGCTTCAACGGCAACTGTGTCGCCTAAAGATCAGCTAAAGCGAATCGCCATCAGCTACCCACTGCAGCGACGCATGCTTGCTGCTCTTCGTTCGACACTCCATTGAGTTCGTTGCATCAACTGCTGAGATTGTCATGCTGTTGGGGACTTAATATCCTTGAAACGTGGAAGCGTGATTGCCGCTTGAACAGTTTGGTTTGACTGAGAAAAGAGAGTATGCTCACCATGATGAAGGGAAGAAACCTAACCATTTGCGGCCAGCAGGAATATTTTCAGGAGATCCACTACACTTGAGCAACATCTCACGTCAGAGTACATTTTGCAACAGAAAATCGACGGCCTTTCGCCAACCTCGAAGCCCGTTGCATTGAGTGCTACGAAGCACTACGAGCAAGCACTCACCTGTGTTACGAGTGCCCGCTAGACTCTTAGTAAGCAGAAGACGACCCATAGCTTACAGGCAGAGCAAGCTCGAGATGCATGGACCGCGCTGACAATGCAACGCAAACTTGGCGTCGACTTGTCGAGCTGGGGGAGAGACGGAAATGCTGTGTGAGCAAGCAAATGCCTCAATTGTTGGAAGACAACCCCGATAATCCCGAATTCCTCTACACCTGTTCTCCGATATCTTCACTACCCTTAATTCACACCGCGGCTGGGTCTCACTTCGGGGTCCTCAGCCCAGCTTTCTTGGAAGCCGAGCTGCCAAGGTGTGGTTGAACATCTGGACCCCCCCAAACAGAAATGACGCAATTTATACTTGTGAGGCTGAGTTGGAAGCCACAACTTCTGAAATATCGGGGCGTATTCTTGTTGGAGGTTCGGACTTGGGAAATTCACTTCGTGTTGTGTGAGACTCCTGTAAAATTTGAACTTCGTCTCCCTTCAAAACAGTGTCAACGTTTCGTAGGCTGACATGAACTTCTTCGGAACATAACTAAGCAACGCCCTGATTCTGTTTAGGGTTTGAACCCAGCCCCACGCAATCCTGACGTGGTGATGTGGCACTGGCTGGAGAAATCTCCTTGAGATCGTGCGATGTACTTTATCCCTGTCAGCTGCAGGCTTTGCGGCTCGTGTGTGAAATTAACCAGAACTTTTTTGCTCTGCCAAATTTCACACACTTTCGGGCAAACGTTAACGCGACTCGGGTATGTCCCCCCGTGAAATTACCGGAGGACAGGTGTACCTGCTAATTTTCCTGACGGAACTGGGATGCTTTGGCAAGCAAGAGGGAGTGAATTCCTCTTCGGGCTTATCCCAACCAAGCCTTGACGCAGGGTCAACTAGTTTGCACCAGCTTTAGTGCTTCGGCGATGTTCTTGATGGTTGCCCACCAAGATCCACAAACCACAGAAATGGCCGACGTGGATGACATCCTAGTCAGCACCGCCATCTGGCGCCATTTCCTTTGACAAGCGGTTCGTCTGCCCCTAACTGGCAGGCAAGCTCCCTACACGTGATCAGAGATCGCCAAGCTGGAAGGCAGGATTTCTAGCCCATGGGGGACCAACAAGACCCGCGACTCAGTAGTTCGCGAAAGTCGATTTCGTTCCCCTCCAAGTTTACCGCACGAGCCCCCCTGACGAAAATAGTGGGTCTCCCCTCGTGTCACAAGCACATCCACCCTGTCAGTTTCCCAGCACCATGTATAAATTGCAGCCCGGATAACATCCTCGGCAATTCCAACTTCCCCTGCATCATCGTCCAAGTCGCTTACGCAGTCGCCATCAACCACATTTAGACCTCTAGTCTAATACTTTTTAAGAGATGGCTGCTGTCGCCTCGTCTTCCCTCGCCGCCAAGGCCCCTGCCGCTGCACTGGCACAGTCAGGGCTGACTGCCGCCTCCAGCTCCGCCCTTCCCAGCTTCTCCGGCCTCCGCGCTTCCGCCTCCGTCAAGGCCGCCAAGAAGACCAGCTGTGCGCGCGGCTGCAAGTGTGCGCGCCATGCTGTCGTTGTGCGCGCCGCCGCTGAATCCAGCGAGGCGTCCGAGCAAGCTATCTTTGCCAGCGTCAGCCAGTCCGTCGCCGCTCCCGCTGCTCCCGCCGCCAACTCCGGCGTGCTCGTCCCGTCCATTCTCGGCGCCGGGATTGTCGGTGGCGCCGCTCTCGCGCTTCTCTCTAAGAGCTCCGCTCCCGTAGCTCCCGCTGCTCCCGCCCCAGTGACCTTCGACGGCGGGTACGTTCCCCGCGCGAAGCGCGCCGCGCCGGCCGCGCTGGCAACGATGGCGGCAACGTTCCCGAACGCGATGCAGGAAGAAACATTCATGCACGCGGTGGCGGAGGAGCTGCGCAACCTGGGGTTCCGCCGCGACAACTGCATCGCGCTGGTGAACACGTGCCGCGACGAGGTGTGCCGGCCGATCGTGAACCTGATCGACCGCGAGTTCGGCATGAGCTTCAACATCGCCGGGCTGGGCGGGCTCGTGAACTGCGGCAAGACGGGGTTCAAAGCCGCCATGAGCCACTCGCCTGAGTTTCCCTGCGACAAGAGCGGCAAGCCCAAGGAACGATGTAAGTTTCCGCGTGCGAGTTACCCAGTATCAACACTAGTACGAGTAATGATAAAATTTAGCTAGCAGAAACGAAGAAGTTTACAGCACACGTCTGTCCTCGTCTGGCTTCTGCATCCTTGCTTTACATTCAGGTTGTCATCTGATGCACGGTTCTGACTCGCTCTCTCTCCCTCCCTGTTCCTTTCCAGACATCTTCTTCGGCTTCCCCCACGTGTCCATCGGCGAGACCGGCGAGGTCGGCTCGCTTCTCCGTCGCGGCCGCGGCAAGCCGTCCAACGCGTGCGGTGCGCTCATCGCCATCCGCGGTGACATTTGCGCTGGCGGTCCGATCGTTGAGGACCCTGACAACGCCGAATACGTGCTCCTTAAGAAGAAGGTCGCGGCCCGTATTACCACCGATGAGCCTAACTTGGTCCAGGTCACCCGCGCCGCGCTCCAGGCTATCACAGACGACCTCGAGTACCTTATCTCGCAGACCGTGGATCCCGCGACCGCGGATTACGCCGTAATTACCGGCGTGCAAATTCACTCCGGGAACAACCTCCCTGGCGAGCCCTTCCAGACCGAGCGCCTTTGCGATTACATCGCACCCAACGCCATGTACGCCGTGATCAACGGCGAGAAGCACATTCTCCACTGCGAGATCAACCAAATCAGCGCCATCAAATCCGTCCCTGCATACAAGTTTGCCAACTAAACCGTCCGAGGAAATAATGGGTTGAGCTAGCACCTGTTCGTTAGTGTCTTTTTCACTCTTTACGAGTGCTTGTAATAGCGAATGTAAATAAAGCCTGCTAATTCTCCAAAAGCAGCTCCAAATTTTCTCTGGAAGCCATTCCTACTCAACAGCACTTCGAGGATAGCTTGAATCATGCCGCTCCATTCGGCCATACGTTTATGTACATATAATACTGCTGAAGGAGAGGATGCTCAGCTGGAATGTGCCCAGAGCACGTACGCTAAAAGAAATTCTCTGATGTCAATAGCTGACGTGTCAAATATTGTTTTTGACAATTAAGGTGGGAATAGTTGTGGTAATCCAGTTCAAATCACCTGCAAGAACGTGTTATGTAAGAAGTAATGCACCATAACCATGCACATTCAAACTTTTGGAGATAAGATTATTCTAGAAAATTCAGAAGTGAAGACATAGGTTTTACTCTACTGCAGAGTAAAGATCTGATCATGGCCAGGATCCACTTGTGCGCTGCTACTACTGACCTGTAAGTTGTAGATGACTATTTGTCACGCCTTGATAGTTCTTCCCGAATTGGCTGAGCCACGCTGAGAGGAACAACTTACTGGACTCGTCATTAAGAAACTGCCGAAAGGCATTTATTACCTAATGAGTGTGTGCAATATGCTAAGTTGGGTGACCTTGTTCGTCAGATAATTTTTGTAAAAGCGCGTCCTTCTTGCCTGGTGGTGATGACGATTTCGACAATGATGACCTACCTTAATGTTCGTTGGTCGCCGTGGTTCGTCATCCTCCCATTAGGAACTTACCACGCCTGACCATCACCTGCATAGGAAGCAGATTCTCCGTTTTGCTTACAAGTATACTTTGAAGATGCGTTGGATAATTGGAAATATATTACACTCTACCGTCTCGTGCTGGTTCGGAGCATCACAGTGAGGCCATGCATCGATTTGCAGGCAAATGCCAAATGCGCTTACTGACCAGGCACGCCTTCTCCTAAAAATCGCAGTCTAAGTTGTTGTGTGTGATTCAAGAGTAAATTGCCGTGAAAACAAATAACTTAATCAATTGACGAGCGCATACTTCAGTTCTTCATGGAGACACGCATGCCAAGATCCATGCTAAGGATGGTGCAGCAGCACGAAAAGACGAAACTCTAAGCCTGAAACTCAGCCAAATCCAGCAACCACCTGTAGAACGGCAAGGGGTTCGCTCGTGGGTGGTAAGAAAATTGAGATGCTGGGAAGTGAATGCTATGTGCGATGTGTCTCCAAGGTGGTCTGAGAAAATTGAGTTGCGAAATTCCTCTTCAGGTCACTTTCCCATGTGAACTGGGCTGCTTTGGTAAGGCAGGGAACAAAAATTCCTCTTCGAGTTGATCCGAACCAGCTTAGGTACACAAGTCAAAAAGGTTTGCACCAGCCCAATTTTTCGCTTGGCCAATTTCGCGCCAATGTCAGCACACCACAGATATACCGACGTGGACTTCACGTCGTCAGCATCTGCCAGATGGCCCACCCGAGGCCACCAGCAGATCCTTTCACCCCTTCACCCTGGAAAGTTGACACAACAAATGATCAGTGTCACACCCCACAACAACCCCTGAAAGCTGAATTCCTAGCCGATGGGGGACGAACTAGAAGCGCGACTCGGTGAGCAACACAACCCAAGGTGTGCGACTCCTCTTTTCTGCCCTGGCTTACCCCTCCCGCGTTCCTCAAACAGCCCGCTCTCGACAATTATAAAATACATCACTAGAGTCCTCGTTCTCAATTATCAGCGTTTCATTCTGCATGCATTGCTCTTCAGTAGCCATTAGCTGATCCTCTCGTTGATTCAAGCCTTATACGAACGAAATGGCTGCTGTCGCTTCTTCTTCCCTCGCCGCCAAGGCCCCTGCCGCTGCACTATCACAGTCAGGGCTTACTGCCTCCTCCAGCTCCGCCCTCCCCAGCTTCTCCGGCCTTCGCGCTTCCGCCCCCGTCAAGGCTGCCAAGAAGACCGGCTGCGTGCGCGGGTGCAAGTGCGCGCGCCATGCCGTCGTTGTGCGCGCCGCCGCTGAGTCCAACGAGGCGTCCGAGCAAGCTCTCTTCGCCAGCGTCAGCCAGTCCGTCGCCGCTCCCGCTGCTCCCGCCGCCAACTCCGGCGTGCTCGTCCCGTCGATTCTCGGCGCCGGCATCGTCGGCGGCGCCGCCCTCGCGCTCCTTACCAAGGGGGCTGCTCCCGCCGCTCCCGCTGCTCCCACCCCGGTGACCTTCGACGGCGGATACGTTCCCCGCGCAAAGCGCGCCGCGGCGCCCGCGCTGGCAACAATGGCGGCGACTTTCCCGAACGCGATGCAAGAGGAGACGTTCATGCACGCCGTGGCAGAGGAGCTGCGCAACCTGGGCTTTAAACGCGACAACTGCATCGCGCTGGTGAACACGTGCCGCGACGAGGTGTGCCGGCCGATCGTGAACCTGATCGACCGCGAGTTCGGCATGAGCTTCAACATCGCGGGGCTGGGCGGACTCGTGAACTGCGGCAAGACGGGGTTCAAGGCTGCCATGAGCCACTCGCCTGAGTTCCCCTGCGACAAGAGCGGCAAGCCCAAGGAACGATGTAAGTACCTGTACTTGTTTCCAGCAACCAAATGTGTTGAAGAACGTGACTCACAAAGTAATATTATAACAATAAACAGAAATTTGTTTCTGTGCGAAACCAATGCTGTCTCCGTTACGTTTCTGACTTTTTCTCCCGTCTCTTGTTCCCTTTCTTCCCCGGCCAGACATCTTCTTCGGCTTCCCCCACGTGTCCATCGGCGAGACCGGCGAGGTCGGCTCGCTTCTCCGTCGCGGCCGCGGCAAGCCGTCCAACGCGTGCGGTGCGCTTATCGCCATCCGCGGCGACATTTGCGCTGGCGGTCCCATCGGTGAGGACCCCGACAACGCCGAATATGTGCTCCTTAAAAAGAAGGTGGCGGCCCGTGTTACCACTGACGAGCCTAACTTGGTCCAGGTTACCCGCGCCGCGCTCCAGGCTATCACCGACGACCTCGAGTACCTTATCTCGCAGACCGTGGATCCCGCGACCGCGGATTACGCCGTGATTACCGGCGTGCAGATTCACTCTGGAAACAACCTCCCTGGCGAGCCGTTCCAGACGGAGCGCCTTTGCGACTACATCGCGCCCAACGCCATGTACGCCGTGATCAACGGCGAGAAGCACATTCTCCACTGCGAGATTAACCAGATCAGCGCCATCAAATCCGTCCCTGCCTCCAAGTTCGCTTAAACTGACCTCAGCATGAGGGTAGAGCATTTCTTAAGAACTAGATTGGATGGATTGGTCATTGCTAGGGCTAAATTCCTCCCTTTTTCCACTCAGAATGAGTGGTTGTGTAAATTATGTCGCTAATAAATGTGCTTATCCGTTTCAATCCTTATCCCACTCACCCACGTTCCTCTTTCCCAATCGAGTTTCCTTCTGCTCTGGTGTGGCACTATCATTCCCTTGCCCATAACCTTACTACGATAGGGTGGTGGTCGCACTTTGGCCAAATCATCCGTCCCCAACTTCTGTTTGCATCACCGCCTGCTTGGCTCTCTATCTCTGGAAATTGCTTTCACCAACTGTCAGTGCAACTACTCGATGACGGGCTTCACCCTCACACACACGTATCGTAACAGAAACTAGCTTTCGTTTTGTCTGATAGGAACCTTTTTCGATCCTCTGTATGTTTTCAAAGTTGAAATGGCTAGATGTTCGTCCGTCCTAAAGTAGGCTCTACAAACGCATGTCTGTGCATTGCCACCATCAATGCGCACAACTCTCGGCAAGGTGGGAGTGGGAAATGAAAGAGCACGAATTTCGATGGACACGACCCTCGGAGATCCCTGCACTGTCGAGTAGGTGGGAGGTGGAACAGGACAGGGAGGGGCTTGTGTTCCTTCAATTCCATCCAACACAGAATCGAAGCGAGCGATCCCCTTTGGAAACCAACAGGGTTTGAAAATGGGCGAGAAAGCACTTGTTATGAGTTGTAAAAGAGAGTGCGCAGGTAAACGAATAACGAGACTGTGACTGAATGAATCTGAGAATACAATGAATGCGAGAACTAATGTAGGCTAGCCTAGCTAGGAGGAAACCTCGGACAGGCGAGGTTGGGTGCAGGTTTGGCGATGGGAATGCCGAAGGCGACGCGAGGAGCTTCGGCAGCGTGGAAATCGCCCGATCGTGCGAACTCCGAAAATCGGGTTGTACGCGCAGCAGTCAACCCCGATAAGGAATTCGAGAAAGTTCCTTACACCACCACCCCCCCTTAAAGCGACGGTGCACATTTGCCACCCGAACCCCTAAACCCTGGCGACCAGTTACTGCGGAGGAAAATTCCCCGCACGAATTCCAGATTTTCGCCAGCCAACACCTTCGCGCTGGCAAGCCTGGTTCAGAACAAAAACTTCTGAACCTCCGCTTGTCAAATCTAGACCCTCGTTTTAAGAAAGGCGGTCAATATCCGAAACACGCTTGCGTGCCAAATAATCACCAACAAGTGGCGAGGCGTCGAGCGAGGCGGATGGCACCCACGTGTCGTCCTCACTGGTGCGATCAGTCCAGCGGATTAAGAAATCCACGTGTCGGCCAGCTGCGTCAAGTCGAACCCGATGAGCGAGAATCTTCGATGGATCGAGTGTCGGCTCCGGGACAGGTCGAGCTGTCGGGACGGCTTGCCGACGTGCGATGTCGGTTGTGGCTGCACGAACTTGCGAAGCAGGCTGACGTGGAAGGCGTCATGAATTCGCCAGTCGTCCGGTAGTAACAGCTTCGCGGTGACAGGTGTCACCATCTTGATAATCTTGAACGGTCCGCAAAATCGGGGCCGTAGCTTCGATGGGCCGGGCAGATGCAGGTTCTTCGTGTCGAGGAGCACTAATTGCCCAGTGGTCAAGACGAGTTCCCGGCGTAGGAGGTCGGTGTACTTGCGGGAAGTAATATTCGCTTTGCGAATTGCGTCTGCTGCTTTCTCGCGGATGTGCTGAAGTTCCGTCACAAAAGTTTGTGATCGCGGGACCGGGTTGTCGAGCGAAGTTGCCGTGGGCACCGTCGGATCCATCCCGTAATTCAAGAAGAACGGGGAGTGATTAGTCGTGCTCGATGGTGCGTTGTTGAAGGCAAACTCCAACATGGCGAGGGAATCTTCCCATCGTGCGGGGTCGGGGCAGTTTGTCCGTATCAGCTGCTCCATCGTCTGGTTGGTTCGCTCGGTTTGTCCGTCCGTCTGTGGGTGGTAGGCCGATGAGAACTGTAGCTTCGTGCCGTACTGCGCCCATGTTTCCTTCCAAAACTTGGATGTAAACTTCGGGTCCCGGTCGGTGATGATCGCCGAAGGGATGCCGTGTAGTCGCACGACCGTTGAGATGAAGAGGCGCGCAGTTTCTTCGGCTGTGATCGTCGTTCGGCATGGTGCGAAGTGCGCCATTTTCGTGAAGCGATCGACAACGACGAGGACAGCGTCGTTGCCGGACGGCCCAGCTGGCATCCCCGTGACGAAATCCATCGTCACCTGTTGCCACGGTCGTTCGGGTGGCTCGAGGGGTTGCAGCAGCCCAGCTGGTCGCTGACGTGTCGATTTCATGGCTTGGCACACCCTGCATGAGGACACATAACGCTGCACGTCGTTAGAGGAATCGGGCCAGTAATATTGACGGTGCAGTAATTTCTGGGTTTTATCAACCCCGAAGTGTCCGGAGTAGTTCGAATCGTGGACCTCCTGGATGAGGAGTTCACGCAGCAGCCGGTAAGCGGGGACCCAAATCCTGTCGGTGCCGGCTTTTAGGTAATAATCCCCCTTCTGCGTCGTGGCCTGCTGATGATTTCCTGTCGTGAAGAACGGGTCCGTAGTGTAGCCGTGGGTGAATAGTCCTGTAAGTAGCGGGTTCGAATGGGTGATCAGTACAGCAGCGGATTGTACGGTCGGTCTGGTCAGGGCGTCGGCGATGTTATTCGCCCCTTTCTTGTACGTGATGCGGTAGGTGAAGTGGCTTTCCATGTAATCCAGCCACCGAATTTGTCGCGGGTTGAGGTTCGGTTGAGCTCGCAGGTACTGTAGGGACTTGTGGTCCGTGCGCACAGTGACGTCGGCGCCCACCAGGTAGCATCGCCACAGTTTAAACGCGTGGATTATGGCGAGCATCTCCTTGTCGTGGATCGGGTAGTTGCGCTCGGCAGCTTGCAGCTTGCGTGATTCGTAGGCGATCGGCTGCAGCCCGTTCCCGAAATCCTGGAGAAGCACTGCTCCGATGGCGAAATCAGAGGCGTCGGTTACGACTTCGAACGGCTTCGATGGGTCGGCGATGCGCAGCACAGGAGGGGAAACGAGAAAATTCTTGAGCTCCTGGAAAGCCACCTCTGCTTCCTCCCCCCACACGAAATTCTTGTCCTTGTGCAGCAGGTCGGTCAGCGGGCCGGTTATCCCCGCCATATTCGGGATAAACCGCCGGACATTAGTCGGGGCCTTCCACTCCTGTATGGTTTTAATCTTCGCCGGGTCGATTTTGATGCCGTCGCGGGAGATGACGTGCCCTAAAAACTCCAACTCCTGCTTAAAAAACTCGCACTTAGAGCCCTTGGTGATGAGGCGGTTCTCCTGCAACCGTTTAAATACTGCGTCCAGGTCGCGGAGATGCTGCTCCCGTGTCTTGCTAAAAATCAGGATATCGTCCAAATAGACGATGACACATCGGTCTAGAAGATCGCGAAAAACCCTGTTCATGGTCAGTTGGAATGTCGAAGGCGCGTTCGTGAGGCCGAAAGGCATCACTGTAAATTCGTAACTCCCGTAGCGTGTACGAAACGCGGTCTTGTGACAGTCGTCGGCGAAGACCCGAATCTGGTGGTAACCGCCACGTAAGTCGATTTTCGAGAAGTAGCGAGCGCCGCGAAGTTGATCGAGAAGGTCGTCGGTGCGTGGGATTGGGTAGCGAGATTTGATGGTCACCCGGTTCAACGCGCGATAATCGATGCACATGCGAAGCCCGCCGTCCTTCTTTGGAGTGAACAGAATCGGTGCCGCGAACGGGGAGGTGCTCGGCCGAATGAAGCCTTTCTCCAACAGTGCAACAATTTGTCGGCGTAGTTCCTCGAGTTCCGGCTGGGTCAACCGCCACTGTGTCCGAACAGTAGGTTGCGCGCCAGGTTCCAGCTGGATTTTATGGTCTTCGGGTCTTTCGGGTGGCAGCCCAGGTGGCAAATCGTCCGGGAAAATGTCGGGGTACCGTCGAATTAGCTCCGCTAAATCCGGAGGAACAGCTGCACACAGCTTTTCGATGTCCTTTCCGTCGGTGTCGACTGCCAACTCGCGCAAGCAGACGGCGAACAGCTGCGCACCCCTGTTGAAGTGGTGGGCGATGGTGATGGCTTTGACGCACGGGGCTTGTATGTAGTCAGGTGTCCATGCAGGCAACTTAATTAGCCCCTCGTGCTTGCTGACGCAGCACGATCCCGTTGTCCAGTCGATGACGGGGTTGTGTCGTCGCAGCCAATCGCGTCCCAGCAGCACGTCGCAGCCATCCAGCGTCGTCGCGAGGAACTTCATGCTGAAGCCGAAATCTTCGCCGCACTCGATCCGCACCGTCCGTGTTTCTTCCGTTATCGCCAGAGGCGTCCCATCCACGAGTCGTGCGTCGATTTCGGGCAGACACCTGTCAAGTTGCATGTTGCATTTTTTTGCGCTCGCCAAGTTGAAGAGGCTATGGCTGGCCCCTCCATCGACGAACATTTTCAAATGATGTTTCCCCACCTTGCCAGCGACCAGCACAGGGTGATCCACATGATTATCCCCGTTATTCGGCCGAGTGCGATCGATTGCATGAATCGGAACCACGACTCGGTGGGGATGGTGGTGTTCGGGCGACGGAGCACAGTCAGTAAAGGGCCCGCTACTTACTGACTCTTCCCATTTCCCTGCTCCTTCCTGTCGTTCTCTGTCAGCGGCATTTTCTCCTTGCATTCGTTCTTCCAGTGACCCACCTTCCCACACCGGAAACACTGACCCTTAGGAGGGCGGTCGGGTGTATGGACGGCGTTGATTGTGGCCCGATGGGTCTGGCCACGAAAACCTCTCCCATCCCTGGAAGCTGTTCTCGCGTACTGCATCAGCGCATCCGTTGACTCTGCCACGCGTACTGCTTCGAGGAACGATGTCGGGCGGCTGCGGCGAACTTCGAACTGTATCTCGTACTTAAGGCCGCTCACGTATTTATCCAACCGCTCAGCTTCCGACATGTCATCGATTTGGTCGGCGAAGCCCATAAATGACGCCGTGTAGTCTTGGACAGATCCCATCTGCGACCATGCACGCAGCTTCATGCGAGCTTGCTCCGAGGCGGATACGTGCTCGAAGCGATCCCGTAAGGCTGCGCCCCACTCCTTCCATGTGCGTATCTTGGTCACACCGAAGATCGGTTCTGCAACTTGATTAACCACTGTAGAGGTCCCGTCTGCCGCATGTGTCACACCTGTCGACGTCCCTGTTTCCAAGGTCCGGCGCCACCATTCAAGTGCTGCACCTCGAAGAAGCGAGACTGCGTAATTAATGCGCGTGGCATCGTCATTAACTCCGGCTGCAGTGAAGAAGACTTCAACCCCGAACAGCCACCCCTTCACTGTAGTCGTCTTGTCCGTAGGATTAAACGGGGGCGGGTTGACGGGCTTGATCTTGATCGTCGTAACTGCAACTGGCGCTGCCGCCGCTCGCTGCCTATCTTCTTCTTCGAAGTCGCGTGTGAGCTCGTCCAGAGGATTGCCCATCACTTGACTGTTGCCCTCGCCTTCGTCCACAGGCGACGTCTGACGCGCTTCACCTCGCGTCCGGCGTAGCTCGGCGTTTTCCTCCTTCAGTGTTGTCACTTCCGCTTGCAGCGATTCCATGCCCCTCGCCATTTCTGCCACTTGCGCCATCAGTCGGTTAACAGCCTCCTGATCCATGTTTCTAGCACTACGTCTGGTGGGCAGTTGGGTACCCGTGGCCGCCCGGCAAGTGAAAACACGAACTATCGGAGTCGGGCAGGATTGAATTAACAACCTCTGCAGCCAACCGTCGTGTAGTCACTAAACCAACCACACCCTATGCCACCAAACTACCCTTGAAAAGCGGGGTGAACTAGGAAAGTAGCTCTGATACCAGGTGTTATGAGTTGTAAAAGAGAGTGCGCAGGTAAACGAATAACGAGACTGTGACTGAATGAATCTGAGAATACAATGAATGCGAGAACTAATGTAGGCTAGCCTAGCTAGGAGGAAACCTCGGACAGGCGAGGTTGGGTGCAGGTTTGGCGATGGGAATGCCGAAGGCGACGCGAGGAGCTTCGGCAGCGTGGAAATCGCCCGATCGTGCGAACTCCGAAAATCGGGTTGTACGCGCAGCAGTCAACCCCGATAAGGAATTCGAGAAAATTCCTTACAGCACTATCCCGGCAGGAAAGTACAGGTCGTACATCGGCAATCACCGTCGGTGAGAAATGTGCGCTTGTTTGCCATTCAGATTACGGTTCAGTGTAGTAGACACTGATAACGGTACCAAATAACAAGCCAGCTTGAGGAATACCAAAAAGTAAGCATCCATGATCCGTCTTTATGCCAGTTGGCTAATCAAGTGGGGGAAGCTAATGTAGTCAGCTGCACTATGCTTGCCACCTACAGTAGGTCTACACCGTTTGCCAGTACTAATTTGAGTGCTAAGCACATTTCTGTCGGTGAATGAAGCGTAGAGAAAGAGCACACATGTGGAGAAATTTTGCATTGAAGTAGGAGAGACTCAAGTTTAGAACCTCTCGCCGAACCGGACAAACCACGAGCCAGTGCCCATGTTGCAATCCCGAGCGTACTCCGCACGCACGGTGCCGAGCCTGACGCCAGCACCCACCGAAGCTCCGAAGCCGGCTCGGCGGAAGAACTCGGTAGGGTTACCAGAAACCAACCCGGAGCTGCCAAGATCTGAAGCCATCTCAGCGAAGGCGTAAACATGGGTGGTCTTGACTGGAACCCTGATCTCACCCGCAAGCTGATGGGGATAATGGGGGCATGCGAACAGAGAAGGCAGGGATAAGGAAAAGGTTGATGAAGAGTTGAGAGGGGATGAGGAAGGAAGGCCAAGAAGGAAGTGATGGATCAGTGACGTGGAGATGGGAGACAGGTGAGAGTGGGTGGCCTCCCAGATCCCCACTTCCACACACAACACACCACACACACAAGCAGGCACCCCAAGTACCCCAAGTATTGTCCCAGGCGCTGAGGCACATCAACACCACCATACACCACCATACACCATCGTACACCACCATACACCATCGTACACCATCGTACACCATCGTACACCATCGTACACCATCGTACACCATCGTACACCATCGTACACCATCGTACACCATCGTACACCATCGTACACCATCGTACACCACCATACACCATCGTACACCACCGTACACCACCACGCACCTCAAGGAAGCGCCTGACAGCTCCAATTTCGCCCATGTTGTACCCGCGGACCGACTAGGGTCCACCCAGAGCATACGCCTTGTACGACGGGAGGCCCAGACATCCCCCGTAGCGCGCGTGCAGCACCCCCACCATGGGCGGGCGGTCCGCACCAGACAACCACACACAACCACACACAACCACACTTCCCCGGTACCCCAGCCACGCACCTCCAGGAAGCGCCTGGCAGCGCCAATCTCGCCCATGTTGTACCCGCGGACGGAATAAGGCCCTCCCAGTGCATATGCTTCATATGAAGGAAGATCGCCCAGACAACCCCGTAGCGTGCGTGCAGCACCCCCACCATGGGCGGGCGGTCCGCAAGGTCCGCACCACCCCCCATCCACACACATACCCAGACACACCCACACAGCCAACACACCCACCATGGGCGGGCAGTCACCCGGTCCACACCCACACGAAAAGCTCAAAGTTCCCTCCCTTCCCAAAGCACTCACCTCAAGGAAGCGCCTGGCAGCGCCAATCTCGCCCATGTTGTATCCGCGGACCGAGTAGGGTCCACCCAGTGCATACGCCTCGTAGGATGGGTCCCCCAGGCACCCTCCGTAGCGCGCGTGCAGCACCCCCACCATGGGCGGGCGGTCCGCATGGTCCACGAAAGGCTCAACACTCCCTTCCCAAAGTACGCACCTCAAGGAAGCGCCTGGCAGCACCGATTTCGCCCATGTTGTACCCGCGAACGGAATAAGGCCCGCCCAGCGCATATGCTTCATAAGATGGTAGGTCGCCCAGGCACCCCCGTAGCGCGCGTGCAGCACCCCCACCATGGGCGGGCGGTCCACACCACACGAAAGGCTCAACGCTCCCTTGCCAAAGGCACCCCCCACACGCAACAACTCGCCTCAAGGAAGCGCCTGGCAGCGCCAATCTCGCCCATGTTGTATCCGCGGACCGAGTAGGGCCCGCCCAGTGCATACGCCTGGCAGGTGGGACACACACCCCAAGACACACACGCGCTAGCTCCACCCCCCTCCCCCCATCCTCTCCCAGCCACCCACCTCAAGGAAGCGCCTGGCAGCACCGATCTCGCCCATGTTGTACCCACGGACCGAGTAGGGCCCGCCCAGAGCATACGCCTCGTAGGACGGGAGGTCGCCCAGACGCCCAGACAGCCACACACAACCATGCACAACCACACACCAGCCACGCACCTCAAGGAAGCGCCTGGCGGCTCCAATTTCGCCCATGTTGTACCCGCGAACCGAGTAGGGCCCACCCAGCGCATACGCCTCGTAGGACGGGAGGTCCCCCAGGCACCCCCCGTAGCGTGCGTGCAGCACCCCCACCATGGGCGGGCGGTCCGCATGGTCCACGTCCTCCTCACTGAGCTGCATGAAGCGCGTGTGCGTGAGCTGATGGCGGTTGAAGAATGGGAAGGCTGACCCGATGCCCAGACCCTGGTCCACCTGTGGAGAGGGGGGGAGGGGAGGAGGAGAAATGGGAGTTGAGACCAATCTAACCCACACCACACAAGGGTCAAGGCAGGCAAGGCAATCAGCTTGCCTCTTGCACTCTGCTTGCCTGGAAAATAGTAAGGTTGCCAACAGGCGTGCCATTCACGAACGAGGTGTTATCGCGCGTCACATTGGCCTGCAGGAATGCCCGTGCCGCTGAGCGTGGTGGGTGGGCCATTGGGGGTGGGCAGGCCTGAGGGCAGCACCTCACAACTGATGTCTATTTTCATGAATTCTCACCTGGAAAATGGTACGGTCGCCAACGGGGGTCCCGTTGACAAAGTTGGTGTTATCACGCGTCACGTTCGCCTGCAGGAATGCCACGCGGTCAACACCCGTGCCGCTGAGCGTGGTGGGCGGGCCATCGGGGGTGGGCAGGCCCGAGGGCAGCATCTTGAAGCCGTGTGTGCAGATGCTCGTGTTCTCATCACGCGTCGTCACCTCCTCTATCACCGCCCCGTACGTGATGCGGCTCTGTCGGGTGAAGTTCTGTGAGTGGATGGGAATGGGAGCAAGGAAAAGAGGCAGTGAGGGTGGTGAGGCGGAGGTGAGGAGAGCCAATCACTGATTCTGCTATGACGGGTGAAGTTCTGTAGGGGAAGGGCAGGTGGCAATTTCACCTCTCTGCACACCAGTCTATCCACATTGGTTGACCCCAATTCTCACCGTGTCTCATCCTGTCTCGCCTCATTCCACCTTTCCATCGTTTGCGACTAACCCCGACTCACCTCGCTGACAGTGGCCTTGATACCGGCTCGGTCCACCCAGATGGCCGGCACCTCGTCCAGCGACGGCCCGCCTGTGAACACAGCCGACACCTTGCGGTGGTTGAAGCACGTCACCCTTGCTTCCCCGCCTCATATTCCCTGCTTGGCACCGTTTTCTACCATTCGCTAGTCCATTCCTCACAGCTCTTTATCCTGTCTCACCTTGTCCCTCCTCCCCCTTGATCTCACCTCACTGACAGTGGCCTTGATACCGGCTCGGTCCACCCAGATCGCCGGCACCTCGTCCAGCGACGGCCCGCCCGTGAATACCGCCGACACCTTGCGGTGGTTGAAACACGTCACGCGGCCCACGCGGTTGCGACTCGTGTCATCCACGCCGTCAATGTATGGGTGCACGTACTCGAGCTTGAACACCAGATCGTCCTGTGATGGGTAGAGAGGGTTGGGGGGGGAGGAGGGGGAGGGTAGGAGAGGGGATCCTGGTCGTTCTCATCGGGGGCTCGTGTCATCCACGCCGTCGATGTACGGATGCACATACTCCAGCTTGAACACCAGATCGTCCTGTGATGGGGAGATAGAGAGAGGGGGAATAAGAACGGGAACCGAGTGAGAGGGGGAGCAGCAGAGGTAAGAGCGGGAGCGGGAGTAGGAGGGGGAGTACATGGGAGGACAGAAGATTGCCTGCACTCGCAGGACTTGGAAGACATGGATAGAGGCACGGCATGGCATGGCATGGCATGGCATGGGATGGCATGGGATGGCATGGCATGGCATGGCATGGCATGGCATGGCATGGCATGGCATGGCACGGCACGGCACGGCATGGCACGGTATAGAGGAGTACCTGCGGCGAGAGCAGGTTGCCGGCGCTGACGGAGCCGGTGACGGAGCGATTGAGGCCGTTGATGTTGCGGTGCTCGAATGACACGCTGCCACCTGGCAGGATGGACACCTGGCGTTGGGTTGGGGGACAGGACAGCGGGCGGAGAGGAGATGTCAGCGACAGCGGAGCGCGCGAGCAGGATGGCGAGGCGGAGAACGGGAAGGGGAGAATGGCCTGGGGGATGTGAGGCTCTGTCATCTGTACCATTGCTGTAGTTCCCCGCTTTTTGAGGCGCCTTTTTTTGAGGCGATCTTTGAGGCGCCTCAAAAATGGCCTGGGGGATGTGAGGCTCTGTCATCTGTACCATTGCCGTACTGCCCCGCCGACACTACACAGCCCCACGTGCCTGCGGCACAGCCCAGCCCAGCCCAGCCCAGCCCAGCGTACCGTGGGTTTCCCAGTGTCCCCAGGCTGAATGCTCCACTCGGTCTGCACCTCAGCTGAGGTCGGCTCCTGCTCGCGGACCTTCACCTCCATCACAATGCCCCCTTCCAGCTGGTCGTCGGGCCTTGGGTTGACCTCCCGACAACTCCACCGCACTGCAAACCCCACAACCTACCCCGCACCCTACACAACACCGTACAATTCGTACCCCACATACTGCCAGCTTACCGTGGGCTTGCCGGTATCCCCAGGCTGAATGCTCCACTCCGTCTGAACTTCCGCAGAAGTGGGCTCCTGCTCGCGGACCTTCACCTCCATCACAATGCCCCCTTCCAGCTGGTCGTCGGGCCTTGGGTTGACCTCCATGTTGGCGAACAGCTGCAGCGACGAGATGCTCTGCAGGGCCTTGCGCCCCGCCTCTATGTTGAACACGTTGCCTGGCTTGATCTGGGGTGGAGGGGGTGGGTGGGGGAGAAGCAAGAGACAGGGGCGGGAGGGGGTACAGGAAAGAGGAGCAGTGGTTGGTGGCCTCCAGATGCGCTGGGCCTCGATGTTGAACGCACTGCACAAGGAGGGAGAGGAGGAGGAAGGGGCGCAGGGTGGTGGGGAAGGTGCCCCCTTCCAGCTGGTCATCAGGCCGTGGGTTGACCTCCATGTTGGCAAACAGCTGCAGCGACGAGATGCTCTGCAGGGCCTTGCGCCCCGCCTCTATGTTGAACACGTTGCCCGAGTGAAGAAGGGAAGGGGAGGGGGAAGGGGATATGGTGGATGTGGGAACGAATGGAGGATGGGAGCTGATCTGTAGGGCCTTGCGCCCCGGGGCGCCTCTATGTTGAACACGTTCCCCGGCTTGATCTGCGAGTGAAGGGAGCGAGGCGCACGCAGGAATGGATGGGGGATGTTTGATGTGAACCGGGGAATGGGAGCTGCTCTGCAGCGCCTTGCGCCCCACCTCGATGTTGAACACGTTGCCCATCTTGTCAAGGATTTGCACCTCCACACCCGTGATGTCCTTATCCCCCTCTCTCCCCTATACCCCTCACCTCGATGGGCAGTTCCCGCATCACAACGCGTTCATCAGTGATGCCTTCGCAGCGCTGCCCCATCTTGTCAAGGAACTGCACCTCCACGCCCGTGATGTCCCCCTCCACCACCTCGCACACGATGTCAGGCGTGTTCAGGTTGCCAAAGTTGATCACCTGTAAGCATGGGAAGGGAAGGAAGAGGGCGAGGATAAAGGAGAGGCAGGTCATCTCAACTGCACCTCCACGCCCGTGATGCCCCCCTCCACCACCTCGCACACGATGTCAGGGGTGTTGAGGTTGCCAAAGTTGATCACCTGGAACGGGGGAGAAATCATGGAAAGGAAGGGATGCGGAAGGAGTGGGAGGGGGGAGATGAGGGGGGAGATGAAGGGGGGTTGAAACTGCACCTCCACACCCGTGATGTCGCCCTCCACCACCTCGCACACAATGTCAGGCGTGTTCAGATTGCCGAAATTGATCACCTGGAGAGGGCGGTGGAGGAGGGGAGGGGGAGAGGAGGGGAGGGGGAGAGGAAGGGAGAGGGGGGAGGAGGGGGCAGTTGGTAGCTTCACTCCATGCCGGTGACATCGCCCTCCATCACCTCGCACACAATGTAGGTCGTGTTCAGATCAGATTGGCCGATCATCCACATACCACACCATACCACCCACACGCTGCCACAAAACACCCACCTACAAACCACATTGGCACCCACACCCACCTACAAACCACACACGAAAGGTACTCACATTGGCGCAGGCATAGCCCTTGTCATGGTACCACTTGAGAATGCAATTGCGGATCTTCTGCAGCATGCTGCATTGCCACTCATCCACATACTGACCATCCACCAACCCAACTGCATACATACACCCACCCATGCAGGAGGGCCACTCACATTGGCACAGGCACAGCCCTTGTCGTGGTAGCGGATCTTCTGCAGCATGCTTGCGGTGAGAGCCGGCCACAGCCAGCCAGCAGGCCATTAACCATCCTCCCATCCACCCACCCCTATCCTCCCAAACACCGCCCCCCACTATGGCACTCACATTGGCACAGGCGTAGCCCTTGTCATGGTACCACTTGAGGGTGCAATTGTGGATCTTCCGCAGCATGCTTGCGGTGAGAGCCAGTCAGGCAGCCACGCACCCACCCTCTCACCATCCGCCCATCCCGCACCCACCACAGCGCACACATGAAAGCCACTCACATTGGCACAGGCGTAGCCCTTGTCGTGGTACCACTTCAAGATACGATCCCTAATCTTCTGCAGCATGCGCGCAGTGAGGCGCCCCTCGCGTTGCACCATGGCGCTCAGCTCGTTCTCCACCTTGCGAGGCAGCAGGCACTGCCGCGCCTGCCTCAGCCGCTCCGCATACGCCGCCTCCTGCTTCGCCGCGTCCTCTGTCGCCTCCTGCCCCGACGCGTCCGGCTGCACGAGCCCCATGTTCACACAGCGAACCGTCTTCGCCGCCTGCCACTGCGCCTCAAGCACCTTCACCTCCAGCTGCGGGGCACACGGGGTTCGGAGAGATGTGGCGATCGGGTAGGTGGCGGAAGGGGTGAGGTGGGGCAGAGGTGAGCTACAGTGGTTGTCACGGCCGTTACTCGCATACGCCGTCCGGCTGCACGAGCCCCATCCCATGTTCACACACCGCACCGTCTTGGCCGCCTGCCACTGCGCTTCCAGCACCTTCACCTCCAGCTGCAGTCCCCAGGCGTTCGGAGGAGCGGGGAGGAGTGGGAAGCGGAGGATGGGGGGAACGGGGCGGGGAGAGGTGGGAAGGCGCGAGGAAAGGGAGGCAGAGGTGGAAAGAACGACCGCCAAAGCTGCCGCGTCCTCTGACGCCCTCCTTCCTGCCCCCCAGCGTATGTTGACACACCGCCCATGATGGGTAACCCATCTACCCACTCCCTTTGCCACCATGTCTCAAACCACCCCCCCCCACCCCCCCCTCCTTCCTCCTAGTCCTCCTCCTCCTCTTCCTCACCTTAACAATCCCCGTTACAGTACGACCACCCGGCTGGACACCATGTTCGACACCTCCGCCTCTTCACCTCCACCCCACCTCATCCCCGTTTTAGGCAATCACCAACCCGTTATAATGCGCTATACGCACCTTGATGGACCCGTCAGGATTCGCGACGGTATCAGCCTCGACCATTTGAAACATGCCACTAGACGCCATGTTGGCCACCTCGGCCTCGAGCTGAGCGCGCGTGCACACGGTGCCCTTGCCCACCGACACCATCTCGTAGAACCCGTCCGCCTTGGGAATGACGCGGTCGCTGCGCTGGTCAACCAGGTCAACGTCCGCCACGCGGTACCGCTTCGTCGTGCTCAGCTTGTCCACCGCCACGCGCGTGCCCGCCTGGGGGGAGGTGAGGGGAAGGGGGGCG
The DNA here is from genome assembly GCA_947470075.1 of Closterium sp. Yama58-4. Classification (NCBI taxonomy): domain Eukaryota; kingdom Viridiplantae; phylum Streptophyta; class Zygnematophyceae; order Desmidiales; family Closteriaceae; genus Closterium; species Closterium sp. Yama58-4. Next base: position 1,749,262 of record CANIUD010000750.1, on the reverse strand, counting down.
GGTGGGGGTGGGGGTGTGGGGTGGAGGCGGAAGGGAGTAAGGATGAGGCAAAAGAAGGGCTTCGTCGTGCTCAGCTTGTCCACCGCCACGCGCGTGCCCGCCTGGGGGGAGGGGGGGAGGGGGGGGGAGCGGGAGGGGGAGGGCCGAGAGAATGGGATGGGCGAGTATATGGCGCAAGAAAGGGCTTCGTCGTGCTCCGCTTGTCCACCGCCACGCGCGTGCCCGCCTGGAACGGTAAGTGGGAGGGGAGGGGGGGGTTGTTGGGTTGGGTTAGACGACGGCAGTATGGAACGAGGGAGCGTGCCTCAGATTGCCCAATAACGGAAGGAGAAACGACGGGCAAGATGAGCGGGCGATGCTCGTCCTCGTGCTGCGTTCCGCGTGTCCGCTGCCACGCACGCGCAGCCTGGGTTGCGTGGAACGCGGGGGTTGAGGACTCCGGAGGCCATGCGGCCTGGACCGTGGGGAGTGGAGCGTGGAGGGAGGAGCGTGAGGCGTGGAGAGTGGGGAGAGGGGAGTGCGGAGGGAAAGGTGGCATTGCGCTATGAATGAGACAACATGACTAGTGAGTCAAGTCAAAAGTCGCAATGGGGGGGAGTGGTGACGGTATTGTGGTATCTTCGCAAGCAAAATGTTTAAGCATGCGCCCAGGATTTCAAACCTGCGACGCGCAACTGCTCCCACGGAGCTACGATGACGCGCGCTCCAATCGATTTTCACACGCATGCTGTGAGGGTTCGATTGATTCTAACCCGCATGTTATAAGGGCTGAACCCAGTCTCACCCGCATGCCGTGAGGGTCGAACTCCTCCGCCTTAACCGCCGCAGCCGCCGCTTTCTTCTCCTTCTCCTTCTTCGCCTTCTCTTCTGCCTCCTTCTTTCCCGCCGCCTCCTTCGCCTTAGCATCGCCCTCCTCCTCCTCCTCCTCCTCCTCGTCCTCCTCCTCCTCATCCGACTCCTCCTCGTCGTCGCTCTCCTCCTCCTCTGATTCCGATTCCTCGTCATCCTCCGCTGCTACAGCCGCGTCCCACTCCCACCAGTTCCGCTTTCCCCTGCCTCGCCCGTTCCCCCCTCCGCCACCCCCTCCTCCGCCTCCTCCGCCGCCGCTACCGCCTCCCCCGCCGCCTCCTCCCCCTCCTATAATACTGGTCAGAATATCAAGGCCATCTTGCCGCATTAAGACGCAGCCAATGCCGCTGCCGGCTGCTAGGCCGGCGCCGGTTAAAGCGGCTTTCCTAATCCATCCGGAGTCTCCGGAGGAGATTGATCGGCTGCGGTTATGGCTGCTGTTGCTGCTGAGAGCGACGATCTGGATGGGTCGGCGTCTGGAGGAGTGAGAGGCGGTGAGGTGCGGCGGAGGAGCGTGGAAAGCTGCTGGTTGGGAGTGAGCGTCGGATGTGCTCGCCGGGGATTGTGTTGCGACGAGCGATCTGATCGGGAGTGGAATGCGGGTTGAAATGCAAGGGTAAATAATGAGATGAAAGGACGCGTGAGCTTAGAGCTATCAGACGATGAAGCTGAGGAACTCGACTATGTCAAGTGCCCGTTAATAAAAGTCGGCGCTAATGTTGAATAGTGCACTATACGATGAAGAGAAATAGAGAAAAAAACCGTCTTAGTTTGTTTGTGATTCTACCTAACAGCCAAATAGTTGAGCAAGACAGAACGAAGATCGAACGTACCACGCCACGAGAAAAAATAAAACTAAGGACGTACTTGATACTCGCATAACTAGCAGCGACGGTGCTAGCTGCTGTCGCCATTGTCCTCTGACAAAGGTGGTGGACAGGTTAAAAAATCCCGTATATTATAGTGTCAGACTAGAAAGAGAGAGAGGACAAAGATATATGATCCAGGCTCTGCTGGATTAGGGTTCCACTCGCAAGAGATGCCGCGAAGTTAGCAAGGGTAGCGACAATGGCGGCCAGACTACCTCTGATCGCCAGCTCGATCAGGCTTCTGACCAGAAAGGAAGAAAACCAGGGAGGGTGGGGAAGTGATGTGCGCTACCATTCGAAGGCAGAGGGGGAGGAGCAGACGAGACGAGATGCCATGCAACGGATAGGATCAGGTACCAAGCGAAACGTGGTAACCAGTTCGATGCCCCCAAGGCCGGCTGATGGGGTGTGGTGCTGGCGAAATGTCCGTCTGGGTTTTGGGCGGGTTTGCCCTAGAGATTGACCCAAATATTCGAAGCTTGTCGTGCTGCCACCTGGCTATAGTTGCCAACTGGAAACTCCCTACACTAGCATCTTCGATAACGTTGATGACCTTATGAAAAGTGTGTTGATGACGTGTGTTGATGAATCCTGCCTCACAAAAATAAGGGTGAAAATATTTGCCAACAGCACACCTTTGGCCATGTATAGTGCAAGTCAGTATATGAACCATGATAGATTGGATCACTAGGAACCTAGATTCAAAACCTGTCCCCAATCAAAAATCATTTTACCGTATATTTCAAATCATGTATCAACTACATGCTAACGAAGATCTTGTATTCTCTTCCGATGCAAGCGACGTTGCATTCGAGCATGTGTATGCTGGCTAACAAATAGCGAGTTTATCGGGGAGGAGAGCAGGCTTCTCCTCCTTGAGTCAAGGCAGTACGGCAGATCCATCCCCAATGACTCCTCGCTCTCATCACCACTCTTCACTGCTTCATACCACTCGTGCACCAAGCAGCCTCCTGACCCAGCCACCTCCCCAACGAAATCTCTTACTGGAGGACACTGTAACGAGGACGGCTCTGTAGTCATCGCATTCCTCTCCTGCAATGGACTGACGAGACGGGCTGTTATCGCGTCCGTTGCAATTGTCTTCTTTGTCCCTTCCAGCACACTTTCTGCTACAGCTCTTACCCCTGCTCGTGCGGCGGCTGATGCTACAACTGGTGCGGGTGGTGCTGCCGGTGCAACAACCGGTGTTCCCAGTGCAACAGCAGCAGCCATGCCCTGCCGATTAGCTTCTGCTTCACGCATGAATCTGGTGGAGCCAGGCAGTGGCTTGTGCCCCCTGAATCCCCTGCTTCGACCTGGCTCCGAACTCGGTCTACGACCCCTAAATCCCCTGTGCATGGCACCACGAGCACCTCTCACTTCATACTGGCTCATTGGAAAGGTGCTGCTGCTGCCGCCTCTCAGCCACACACCAGATTGGTCACCACTGCTAGCCCCCACACCAGCATGGCAGCTGCCTTGTTTCATCCCCGTGCCAGCCTGGCTGTCAGACAGGCAGCTACTGCTGCTGCCACGAGCAGCGGTCACTTCAGCCTGGCTCACAGGGAAGGTCCTACTGTCACACCTCAGCCTCACACCAGCACCGTCGCCTTCTCTAGCCCCCAAACCAGCATGACTGCTGTCGTCTCCCATCCCCATGCCAGCCTGGTTGTCAGACAGGCAGCTGCTGCTGTTGCTGCTGGCGTGCTGCTGGTGGGGGAAGGGATTTTTGGGAGCAGTGGGGACACGTGCTGCTTCGAGAGCTGCTGCTTTCTTTGAAGACGCGCGCAGCCACTCGTACATCGCCACCTGGCACACCACCTCGTAGTCCGACTCCTCATCCTCACTATTGAGCTCCCTGGTTTTGCTACCATAGTCTGCCCCACAGTGCCAACGTGCCTGTTGCTGCTGCTGCTGCTGCTCCTCCCAATGCTGATGCTGCTGCTGTTGCTGCTGCTCCCACTGCTGCTGCTTCTGTCGTTGCTGCCTCCACTGCTGCTGATACTGTTGCTTCTGCTCCTGTCGCTGGGCCCACTGTTGCTGCTGCTGCTGCTGCTGCTGCTGTTGCAGTCGTTCCCACTGCTGCTGCTCCTGCTGATGCTGCTGATGCCATGCCACTTCCGCACCAACAGAAGCAGAAGCATCAGGGGTAACCAGCCTTGGGCTGGCACATGAAGCCTTGTGGCCTATGTCAAATCCCCCAGATTCACGGGTAGAGTCAGCACAGGATGCAGACTGGCACCCATGGCCGCGGCTAGAGTGATGGGTACTCTCACAGCGGTGCTGTGGCCGGCAGCAGCCACTCTTGTACGCATTGTTGTCACAGGTGTAGCATTCGTTACAGTCACACTTGAGGAGATGGCAGCTGGCATCACAGCTGCAGCCCCCTCCACTGTCACACGAGCTATTACAGTCATGGTTAGAGTGACGGGTTGGCCTACCACCATGCACCCTGGCATTTGCTTGAAGCAGGCATCTGCTCCTGACGTGGCAGCTGTTGACGTGGCATCCGCTCCTGACATAGCATCTGCTGGTGATGCATCCGTTTTCGTGGGCATGAGTAGCGTTGCTCCCGTAGCAGCTGCATTGCCAGCTGTCCCTTCTACAAGAGGCCACGGCACGTGCCAGGTGCCCACATGGACTGACAGCTTCAACACCAGGTGACCAGGCCACGTCAGCATCATGTGGACACGCCACGTCAGCACCCCTGCAGCTTCTCCTGTGGAGAAAACAGTCTCCAGGCAGAGTGATCTGGTGAACTGAAAAGTTTGCTGGAAGGCTTGCCTGCATGCATGTTGCTCCTGCCGCCCCTGCCACCCCCACCGCCCCTGCTGCTCCTACCGCTTTGGCTGCTTCAGCTGCAGGGTGGCAGGGGTGTGAGTGGCGTATGCCATGAGTCTGTGTGCCCACCACGCAGTGACCCTGCCGCCGCCCCTGCCACCCCTGTTCACACGCACCACGGTACTTCAGAGAATCCTCACAGCCACCCTGGGAGTGCACGCAATGGCTAGGCTCACAGGCACCTTCACAGGGTCTCCTCAGGAGCACGCCCACCCGCTCCAGCATGCCTCCCAACGCCTCTCCTCTTGCCTCATGCGCCCCTTTTCCCACCTCGCCCCATTCGGGCGATGCGCCACCACAAATGAATCGCCCTGCTTCTACACCCGCAACTGATTCCTCACACTTCTCTCCTTCTGTCAAACTCTTCCCTCCTCTCCACCCCTCTCCTTCGTCCCCTTCTCCCCTTCCATCTCCTCCTCTCCACTGCTCTTCGGTCCACCCTTCGTTTCCAGGGCACCATCCTTCAGTCCCCGGACACTCACTTTCCAAATACCCCTCTGTATTTGTGTTTTCTTCGTATTCTGTAAGCCCCTCACGACCTCGCTCGGTCTCAAGCCATTTTCCTTCCAAATACCCCTCTTCATCTAAATACCCTTCTCTTTCTGAATACTCCTCTCCTTCTGAATACCCCTCTCCTTCCGAATACCTAGTGTCCTCCGCATTCCCCTCTCCTTGCGAAAGTTCTTCCTCTTTCCTCAAACTATCTCCATCACTAAACCCCTCCTCGTCCGTACACTCCTCCTCCTCTAACAACATTCTTCTTTTGGCCCAGCCTCTTTCAGTCCGGAGCCAAACCCCTACCCGATGCGTCTCCCCGTCTGAACACCCATTGCTCTTCATGCATCCCTCCCCTTCTGAAATCCCCTCATCATTCTCTTCTGCAAAAATCTCTCCGTCTGCGAAATCCTCTCCTTCTGCACACCCCTCTCCTTCTTCACACCCCTCTCCTTCACCATACCCCCGTCTTTCTGCATACCTGTCCCCTTCTGAACATTCCTCCCCTTCAGCCAGGCCCACATCATCCACAGCCCCTCCGATCCACCTCTGAAAGCCATCACTCCAGCCCCACGTCCAGGCCCAACCATCACCTTCACACCCCTCTGCACCGCCCTCGCCACCGCCGTCCCCACCGCCGTCCCCACCGCCGTCCCCACCGTCGTCCCCACCGCCGTCCAAACCGTCGTCCCCGCAGCCGCCCCTATGCCTGCCCTGCACTTGCCCAAGCACAGGACGAGCGTCCCTTGGCCCCTTGGCCGCATGGCTGGCAGCCTTGTGTGAGCTGGTGAGCGCAGGGGAACTCTCGCCAGCCTTCCTGCGCTCTTTTCCGCCCTCCTTCAGCCTTTGCAGCCGGAGCAGGGCTCGCAGTGCCTCCGGTGCCCCTTGCATTGACTGGGTTGACTGCGTTGACTGGGTTGAGTGTGTTGACTGCGTTGACTGGGTTGACTGGGTTGAGTATGTTGACTGTGTTGCCTGCGCTGAGTGCGTTGACTGCGTTGACTGCACTGGTTGCATCGTCTGTGTCACCTGCTTAGTAGGCACGCCAGCCATCTCCTTCAGTCTCCGCAGCTTCTGCAGAAGCTTCCGAACCCTCTCAGACATGACGTCACCTACTGCTTCCTCACCAGCTGTTACACGACTTGTTTTGGAATGCCCATCCCGCATCAAACCCTCCTTCCCCAACTCCTGCCTCCTCATTCTACTGGATAACTTCTTTCCCCCCCCCACGTGCAGCAGCTGTTGAATCCTCTCCAGGTTCTCCTGCATGCAAGCAGCAGCTGCTGCCGGCGTGTCACTGGGAGGCACGCCAAACCGAGCCAGCCGTGCCTTGACCTTGTGCAGATGCATCTCAATGGCGGCTGCATCCGGTGCACAAGAGATGGGAGACAACACTCTCAGTGGTAGTGATGGTGATGATGTGTCCGAGCCATGCTCTGACGTGTCACTTCCATGCTCTGACGTGTCACTTCCATGCTCTGACGTGGCACTGGCGCTGCTGTCCAGGCTGTATCGTAACCTGCCGCTGCTGCTGCCACTGCTACAGCTGGTGGAGTGCTTGGTGCTGTAGCCAGTGCAGGAGCCCTTGTCGTCACTCCTGCTGCAGCTGCTGCAGCTGCTACAGCTGCTACAGCCACTACGGCTGTTACAGCTACTCACACTGGTGCATCGTAATGTGTCAGCGCTACAGCTGCTGGCGCAAGTGCTGCTGGTGCTGCACCATGTTGCCCTGTGCCCACTCAACTGACCATGCTGCTGCTGTTGCTGCTGTTCCTTCTGCTGCCTCTTTGTCAGCAGCCCTCTTACTGCTTCGTGCTGTTGCTTATGCTCGCTCTCTCTCTGTTGCTGCTGCTGCTGCTGCTGCTGCCACCGCCGATTTTGCTGATGCTGCTCCCTTGGCTGACATCCCTCCTCTTCCCACCCATTCCTTCGCCGTTCCAGATCCTCACTCTCTCCTTCGCTCCACCCGTCCTCTTCCTCCTCCCACCCACCACCTGTTTCATGCGCTTCTCGCTCTTCTTCCCCTTCCCACCCATCCCGTCCCTCTCTCCATCTAACCTCTCCTTCCTCCCTTTCACCATCTCGTTCCACCTCCTCATTCCCTCCTTCTCTCCACCCATTCTCATCCCATACATCATCTGTCTCGTGCTCATAACGCTGTTCTTCCCCTCCCCACCCATCCTCTCCCTCACTCCACTTAACCTCCCCCTCCTCCCATCCACCATCTCGTTCCACATCCTCCTGCTCTCCTTCACTCCACCCAACCTCTCCCTCCTCCCTCCCACCACCTGTCTCATGCCCTTCCCCCCTATTGCCTCCCTCTTCCCACCCATTCTTTTGCTCTTCTCGGACCCCATCTATCTCACGCTCCTCCTTCCCTCCATTCTCTCCCCACCCACACTCCTCTGCCTCTTTCTCCCGCACAAACTCCTCCCTCAGCTCCTGTTCTCGCTCCCACTCGCGCCGAGCCTCATCATACTCCTCCATTCGCTTCCACTCCGCCTCATCCATTTCCCCTCCCTCTTGCTCGTCCTCTTTTCCCAACCCCCACCAACCCCACTCGTTCTCCCACTCCCGTTGTTCCTTCTCCTCCTTTTCCTCCACTCCCCATTCCTCATCCGCCTCCAACCCCCCTCCTCCCCATCCACATAGTATATCCCACACGCATCTTTCCTCACATCCACAAGAGGAAAAGGATGCGGAACCTCATCCTTTTCCTCATCCTCATCCTCACACCTTTCGTCTTTCTTGCCTTCCTGAGTCACCTCCTCTTTCCTTACCTTCGTACTCCCTGCCACTACTTCCTCAACCTTCACACACTCGTCCGCACCCCCTTCTACCTCCTCCACCCTACCCCCTTCCACTTCCTCCCCCTCACCAGCTATACCAAACGACGGCATGGCACATGCTTTACATGCACGTGTGGCAGATCCCCCTGACCCAGATATACCTGCACAAGATCCACCTCCCTCAGAACTGATACTCCCTGCACCTGCCAACCCCCTTGTCCGCTCACGTGCTTCCAATCCCGCAATAGCAGCAGCAGCAGCAGCAGCAGCAGCCACTGGTGCTGCTGCTGCTGCTGCTGGTGGTGGTGGTGGTGGTGGTGGTGGTGGTGGTGCTGCTGCTGCTGCTGCTACTGCTGCTGCTACTGCTGCTGCTGCACGTCACACGCGCGTTCATGCTCCCACCTGGGCCTACCGCCATCCCCGGTCGCCCCATCTGCTCCCTCACTGCCCGCTGCATCGTCACTTCCCTTGCCACAGCAACAGCACCAACACTGGCGGCACTCCCGAGGGCAGCAGTTTCAAGGGCGGAAGTCCCAAGGGCGGCAGTCCCAAGGGCATTAACATTGGCACTCTCAAGTCTATCTTCAACGCCATGCAGGCAGGCGTGCAGGAAGACAGCGGCGCGTTGGTGGAGGAGAGGCGAGGCGATGATTTCGGCTGCTGAAGGTCGCTCAAAGGGGATCTGCGTGGGAAACAGTACATATGCGTTGGGGAAGATGCGGGGGGGGAGAATGGGGGAAGGGATGCGGGAAGGCAGAGGCATGATGACGAAAGAGAGGGGAGTGGAAGATGCGTGGAATGGCCAGAAATTGAGAGCGTGTGTGGGGACAAGCGATGGGAAACATGGAAAGGAATGGGGAAGGTTGATGCGTGGAAAGGGGTTGCATAGGGATGGAATTGGCTTGGACAAAGGCAATGTGATGAACACCATAGGATGGAATTCGCTCTTTGTAACGCATGGTAGCTTTAGGCATGCAGACATGCAGCTGAACGCGCAATTGCACCCACATATGCTCATGCAAATGAACACTCGAACGCACATGCACATGCACATGCACACACACATGCACATGCACATGCACATGCACACACACATGCACATGCACATGCACACACACATGCACACACACATGCACACACACACATGCACACACACACATGCACATGCACATGCACATGCACATACACATGCACATGCACATGCACATGCACATGCACATGCACACACACATGCACATGCACATGCACATACACATGCACATACACATGCACATGCACATACACATGCACATACACATGCACATACACATGCACATGCACATGCACATGCACATGCACACACACATGCACATGCACATGCACATGCACACACACATGCACATGCACATGCACACATGCACACACACATGCACACACACATGCACACACACATGCACACACACATGCACATGCACATGAACCTGCACCCAGACATCCAAGCGAACAGCACACACTATGCGAGTTAATTCAACTGTAGCATCCGACACTGCTCGACCTACCTGGGAGTGTTAAATGCACCTGAGAGTGTTGAAATCACCTGAGACTGTTGAATCACCTGAGAGTGTTGAATCACCTGAGAGTGTTGAATTCACCTGAGATTGTTGAATTCACCTGAGAGAGCATGCGTCTGACCAGCGCACAGAGGTCAGGAGAATAACTGCCGGATGGGAGAAGAGGACGAAGGGAAGAGCAAGGGGGTAGAGGAGAGTGGGAGAGTGGAGGAGAGTCGGGGAGTGGAAGAGAGTGGGAGAGTGGAAGAGAGTGGGAGAGTGGAAGAGAGTGGGAGAGTGGAGGAGAGCGGGGGAGTAGAGGATTGAAACAGGGAAACGAGTAGGGGAGCGGGGGAGTGGGATAGGCAAGCGATGGGGAGAAGAGCGTGCACCCATGCACTGGTATAGGAAGTGGCAAAGCGGAAGGAAGAGGGAGTGGAAAGAATGGGATTGGGAAGACGAGGAGGGCGAGTGGGACGGGTTGCACGAGAGAGGGAGTGTTGACATGAGAGATCCGAGGCGTCTCAAAGCTTGGTTAGCTTGAGAGCGTTCAAAGACCTTTGGTCGACTCATGTGCACTAGGAACCGCACCGCACCGCATGGCGCAGCACAACACAGCACCCAGCAAAGCACCGCACAGCACAGCACAGCACAGCACCGCACAGCACAGCACCGCACAGCACCGCACAGCACAGCACAGCACAGCACCGCACCGCACAGCACAGCACAGTACATACCAGTGGGGCGGGGCGTCATGGCAGCCCGAGAGCACGAACGAAACCAGATCGTGGATGGACGCGGGCGGGGGGAATGGCACTCGCGGTGTCTCAGGTGTCTCAACAGTTTTGAGGCGCCTCAAAACAGTACATACCAGTTGGGCAGGGTGTCATGGCAGCCTGAGAGCACGAATGAAACCAGCTCGTGGACGGACGCGGGTGGGGGAAATGGCTCTTGCGGTGTCTCAGGTCTCTCAGGTGCATCAACAGACGTGGCAGGGAAACATGCGTCGCTGACAGTCATGGCTGCACAGAGCATGCAGCCCAGCGCTTGAACGTCTGCGCAGGGCGAGGGCGGGGAGATGCAAGGGAGGAGGCCAGAGATAATGGTTTTGAAGGGAATGGAAGGAGAAGGGGGCGAGCTGGTGGTTGATAATGAAGGGAAGTGATGCCTCGGTGACGGCGGTGGCTGCACGGATCATGCAGCCCAGCGCTTGAATGTCTGCGCAGGGCGAGAGAGTATGATCATGGGAGGGATGGAAGGATCGGGAGACCGGCTGGTGGATGGATTTAAGTGAAGGGAAGTGATGGCTCGCTGACGGCCATGGCTGCATGGAGCATGATTAAATGCCATGTACCACCATGTGCCTGCGTCCCAAGCCGTGTCACCTATCGTTACATCTGGCGTTTCATCTCACCTGATTTGCAGTCGTACGGTTGCTGGCGTGTCATCTCGGCGGCCATGCCCATCCCCAGCCGCACACGCGCGGGGTTGCTGTCGCTTGGGCTGCAAAGGAGAACGTTCTCCGCCTGCTGCCACCAGGGGGAGTGTGGCGGGGTGGGGAAGAGACAGGAGGTGATGCTGATTGATAGGGTCGAAGCTCAGCTGCTCGCATGGGCTGCATACTAGAACGTTCTCCGCCTGCTGCCACCAGGGGGAGTGTGGCGGGGTGGGGAAGAGACAGGAGGTGATGCTGATTGATAAGGTCGAAGCTCAGCTGCTCGCATGGGCTGCATACTAGAACATTCTCCGCCTGCTGCCACCAGGGGGAGTGTGGCGGGGTGGGGAAGAGACAGGAGGTGATGCTGATTGATAGGGTCGAAGCTCAGCTGCTCGCATGGGTTGCAAACAGGAACGTTCTCTGCCTGCGGCCACCAGGGACGGGGGGGGTGTTGGGGTGGGGGTGGTTGTGTGACCAGGGGAGGTGCGGCACACGGGAAGGGGAGTGGAGCGGGGCGCTAAGGAACAGGATGTGACGTTGTTTAAAAACCAGATTTATGTGTTCATGCGTTCCCGTGAGTTCATCTGCTCTCATGTGTTCATGTGTTCCCATGAGCTCTCATGTTCTCTCATTTCTTCTCATATGGTCCCATGTGCTCGCATGCAATGATGCATGTACTCTAACGCCAAGATTAGGGGCAGTGCGCGTACTTATTTTTACGCGTTTTTGCACTCTGCGGTATACGCACCGTGACACCTCGATGCGGTAAGTTGTGGTGGTGCATATGCTCCATCGCTAAGGCCGCTTGCAGAAGCCAGTCAACAATACTCTGCTCAGGTATGCTGGGATGGGCGTAACAGGGAACATATGAAAGTGCAACCTGAGTGGACTTATTACACCGTTTCCAAATGTGAAAATTGTCAGTGACAATGTTGCAAGGGCAGCGGAAAAATTGTCTGGAAAAAAATTCGGAAGATAAACAACTTAGCACAATTAAGCACACTATGCAAGACCCTTCCACTCACAACGACTTTCTTTCTTCATGGCTTCTTATCAGGTCCGCGAGTGTGGCGCCTCCACAGTACTCCATCACTGTAGCAAACGAAGTGAAGCACAAATGGATGAATGGGTTCGAACGCTCTAGATAATACAGATCACTCTGGTAACTAAGGCTTATCACGTGAGACATCCAGAATCATGCGTGCGCACATGAACATGACGGCACAAGCATCAGCCGAAACTTACCAGTACAGAGGGTCTGCGAGGCCTCATCGATAAACACTTCCTGCGCGTAGCATCCACTCGACACGGAACGAAAACATCAGAAATGGCTGGAAAGTTATGCTGAATAGAAGCGTTTCGACATGATCTCGACAGGAAGGGACGGAAAGAAATTGAAGGTGTATGAGGCCTCGCGGCACGTTCCTGGTTGCGTATACATGCCAGAGATTCGAAAACTAGTTGCGCCGTCCCCGCGCCGTCTCACCCGCGCCCCTCTCACCCGCGCCCCTCTCACCCGCGCCCTCTCGCCTCATCCTACGCAACTTCACCGGCGCCCTCACCTTGCATTCAGCCAGGCACGGATGGCGCAGCTGCATCATCCTCTCTTCCTCCCTCACGCACGCCGCACGCTGTGCCGCGTCTTCCGGCAGCGGAACGACGCGCATCACCCACACGGCATCCGGAGGTACTCTCCCCTCGGACTCGCCTGCTCCCTCCGCAGCGTCATGACTGACGAAGCTCGCAGCTCCGCTTACTCTAAGCGAGCTATCGCTACAAGCTAAGCCGTTACCCCGTGCTCGCTTTTCACGGACTAGGTAAAATCTCCCATGCGCACCACGTCTCAGCTCTTCCACGACCTCATAATCGTTCATAATCGGGTGGCACGCGAGTGGATCCGCGGCCGGAACTTCTAACCCGCGGCGACTTGCGCGTCGACTCAACGGTTCCCCATCCGCACAATGACGGCTCAACTCTTCCACGACCTCATAACCGTTCATGATCGAGCGTCCGACGAGTGGAATCGCCGCCGGTGCTTCTAATCCGAGGCGACTAGCGCGCCGGCTCAAACGTCTCCCATCCGCATCTGCGGCAACATGACGGCTCTGCTCTTCCGCGTCCTCCTCGTCCTCCTCGTCATCGCAGGTGACTCGACGGTTGACTACTCGATCTGCCACATTCTCAAAACCAGACCCTGGGCCAGGACGCTCCAATAGTGTAATAAGTGTCGATTTGGCTACCGTCTTAAGCCCATAGTCCACGTGTTCCGCGTTTTGGTTCGTGTCAAAAATCGAGGCAGGTTCGTGGTCCCGGTGCTTCCCTATCTCCAAACCATCCATCCGCAAAAGGATTAAACACCGCAACCTCACTACATGCGCCTGGCTCCTATGTTCAGGCCAGTACCACTACTGGAAGGCGAGTTAACGTAGTACGATCGCGCAACTCGACAAGCTGCTACCAGGGAATAATCTGACAGAAATGGCACAATGGCAGTCTGCTATCGCAGTCAAGAACCAGAACGAGCTGTTTTGCGCCAGGTCAAGAGACTTGTTAGTTTTACTTCCTGACGTTTCGAGCCTGAAAAAGTTGTCGGCTACCTACTTTTCCGAGGCTCGGTGTCTGACTTCAAGTCGCCCGACGGCGCCTGGGATGTTACGCGTAGAAGCACCCGAAACATTTATTCTGACGATACTAGCGTGGCACGTTTTGCTTGCAACTGGCACCGCTGAGTGCACGTTCCCGAACGGGTAGAGAGCAACGTCCGAAAGCGTCAAGTCACAGCTGAGAGGTATGCAGTCACCGACATGCTTTGCGCCATTTTGAAGCACCCATTCCGTACGTAGTGTAGTGTGCCACGAAAATGACGAGGGAAACGAACACATGATCGAGAGAGCCGAAGCGAAGGACGATTCAATGGTCGAAATCTGGCGAAACCCGCATTCCCAGCAAAGGAGCCGAGTTACCAACTTCGTAAGTGCCGATTGCGAAAGACACGGCCACCAAGCGGCACGACGCCAAAGTCTGTTCGACAGGTTGGGGAATTGCGATCTGTGATTGGACATTCAGCCCCACGGCTTGCGCCAAGAAATCACCCGCGGCTCGATGGATTTTCCCAGCCCTTGGCTTTCGTGCCTCCCCTAGCAAGAGGACGAGCCAATCGGTTCATAGCGAAGCGATAAACAGTTCGCGATGCGAAATGGCCTCACATCACAGACTTTCGGTGCAGGGAGCTAGTGAAAGCTTTTTTTTCCGGACCCCCTTTGAGAACCCAGGTGAGACGTGACGTCACGTCACATCACTGCTTGTTGGCGGATGTCTTCGTGACCGAGGTCTAGTACGGTACATGCGTGATAGAGTACCAATAAAAGTGTGCTGTAACAGATTATAAATAAAGATATTGTCTCTGTTCCTATTGGTATAATATCTTTGGCCAACCTAATTCATGAGAGTGAGCTAACCCAGCAATCCACAAGTGCCCCTCAGAATGATTTGCGGCTACAGCTCCTCATGCTCCACATGTTCTCTTTGTTGTTCATGTGCATGGACACTGTTGTAAAATACATGTGAGTGTGCTTGCATCTCGTCTAATTGCAGGTACCCATCACCATTGCTGTCCGCCTGCATCGAGACAAGAAAATAAAAAACGGGGGGGAGCACAGGAAGAACCTGAGTTGAAGGATTTGGAGAGAATGAGCAGCCATCTCAACAAACAATTCAACAGCCCTAGTTGACTACTCTAAAATCCTTCACTCCCCACCACAATCTCCTTTCCCATCTCTAGCATCACTGCAACCAGGCCACCAACAGCACCTCCAACTCACCTGTCGAATCATATCCGCCGCCTTCTTTCCAGCAAAGTCCTTCTCGCTTGGCCACAGCACCCGCAGCACCGGCTCAAACTCGCCAGGCGTGAGGAAGCTGCCAAGAAGGTAAGCACACACAGCACGGAAAATTCAGCACTCCTAGCACAGGCTTAAACTTCCCTGGGGAGAGGAAGCTGCCAAGAAGGACACATCAGAAGCGGAAACAAATGCCAACCAAATTTGGTGGCCCGGAACAGAAGACAGCATACGAGGAGAAAGGACCTAGCGTGTCACTCACTCAGCCGTCCCCATATCACATTGTCAGTATTTCACTCGATAAAAACAACACACCACCCACTCACACATCCCCATCCTTATCAAGCTCCCCAAACCTCCCTCTCGCCCGCATCTCCTTCTTTAGATGCCTAAAGAGGAATCAGAGGTGCCTAAGAAAGGAATTAGAGGCACCAAAAAGATGATCTCACTCACCCATCCCCGTCCTTATCAAGCTCCTCAAACCTCCCTCTCGCCCGCCTCTCCTTCTCCTCCAGAGCCTCCCGGAACTCGCCGCCCGTGCGGTGCGGCCGGCGGTGGTCGTTGCTCCATTTGTCCTTATCCTCCTGGGCGGCGTGCAAGTGGACAAGCGCCTCCACAGGGTCATGGCTGTCGTCCTCATGCGCCATGAGCTCGTGAAACACCGTCTGCTTGAACTCCTCGAACGATATGCGGCTGTCATTGTCAGCATCGCGATCCCTGGTGAGGTGGTGGGGTGGGGTGGGGTGGGGGGTCAGTTAGGCAGAAGGGAGTGGCTGTCGTCCTCATGGGCCATGAGGCAGAAGGGTGTTTTTGAGAATTCTCAAAAACACCCTTCAGCATCCCTGGTGAGGTGGTGGGGTGGGGTGGGGGGTCAGATAGGCAGTGAGACTCTGGATGGAGTGGCTGTCGTCCTCATGAGCCATGAGCTCGTGAAACACCGTCTGCTTGAACTCCTCAAACAATATGCGGCTGCCGTTGTCAGCATCCCGATCCCTGCAGTGCGGGAGTGTTGAGAGGGTTGGCATAAAGGTAAGGAGGCTGTTGTCCTCATGAGCCGTGAGCTCGTGAATCAGTCTCCTTGAACTCTACGAATGAGATGTGCGGGGTATGGCTGTCGTTGTCACTGTCCCGGTGCCTGCAGTGGTGGTGAGGAGGGGGGAGGGAGTTGAGTTGAGAGGGAGGTCTGTGAAGAGGATGATGGGAGGGATAGAGAAATGTCAGAAGGCGAATAGTCAGGATTGTGAAAGCGCATGCCAAAAACATCATCTTGTTTGCGCCTGCGAAACCTTCAGCTCGTCCCCTCGTGATGCATGCACTGTGCTGGGCGCACTGTGCTGGGGGCTCTCACCCTAACTCTGTCGTACATGCACCATGCTGGGGACTCTCACCTCCTAACCTAACTCTGTTTTGATCTGAACTGAACCTCTCACATGAATAAGCACATGTACTCCTACATACATCTCACCAGAAATTTCACCTGAACTCTCACCTGAACTCCTGCAGCAACGTCAGGTTACGCAGGCTTGGATCATCACTGTCCTCTGGATGCAAGTAGCTGGACAGGAGGGAGAAAGGAGGATTGGAGGAAGGGAGAGCCGCGGGGAGGGTAGAGGGACATGAGGGTATAGTGGGAGTTGAGAGGAAGGGGGAAACGGACGTTTCAGCAGGTTTCATCATGTAATCCGAAAAATTGCGACGTCTCTAAGGTTTCATTATGCAATTTGTCTAAACAATACGAATAGTGCAATGTAGTCCATCCATCCAACTCCTTCCCATCACCATCACAGCAACCGACTCACCTGTTGAGTTCACTGAGGCTCAACTGGCCATCCCCATCAGCATCCGCCACGCGAAATCGCTGCTCCAGCTCCATCCGCTGCTCCTCTCCCCCCACGTGCTGCCACCCCCCCTCGCCATGGTGCACTGGCGGGGGTGGGCGGGCAAGGGGTTCATGGAAACGGGAGGTGGGGATGAGAAGGAGAAGAACAGTGCGAGTGCACACTTGGGGAAAGGCTGAGTGATATGGCGGGAGGAGCGTGGGAAGGAACCATGGGAATCAAGAAGACAGACTGTATGGTGTATGCGATGGGAATCAAGAACGATGGGAATCAAGAAGACAAGGGCGAATGGACTTGATTGAAGACTGTCGTCTTCCAAGAAAGGACCAGGAAATGGCAGATCAACGGGCTACCTGCCTGGTCGGCAAGTTCGTCTTCTAGCGCCTCGGCCAGCGTGATCCTGCCGTCCGCATCGCCGTCCACCGCCTCCATCTCCCGCCGCGTGCGGTGCAGGCTCGCCGCCCGCTCCAGCTCCAGCAGCCACGTGGCGAGCTCTGATTGGCTGATGCGGCCGTCGGGCGGCGAGGTGTCGAGGAGTGGGAAGAGGAGGGCGAGGCGGTGGGAGAGGTTCAAGTGGTCGTGCCTTAGGTCGTCTGCAGGGGTGTGAGGAGGGGGTGGGGGTGTGGAAGGTGGAGAGGTGGTATTGGGGCCGATTTGACAGCATGAAGAGGAGGGCGAGGCGGTGGGAGAGGTTCAGGTGGTCGTGCCTCAATCAAGTGGTGTGCAGGGAGAGGGAGGGGGAAATGGAGGAGACGGTTTCAGCTATCATCACCTTCAGTGCACTTGTGCGGGAAAAAGAGTGTTGGAAAGAGAAGAGGTTCAGGAGGTCGCGTCTCAAGTCATCTGCAGGGATAAGGGATGGGGAAGGAGAAAAGTGGGATAGGGAAAGGGAGGGGAAGAGGAAGGGCGACAAAGGGAATGTCGAGGTTGTGTGGGAGGATATCAGAGAGTGCTCCCTCGCTATAGTCACCTTCAGTAAATTCGAGGTGTTGTCCTTCAAGCTCGCCCCACGTGGCGTCATCCTCTTCATCCCTGTACCGCGCGTGCTCCTCTTTAAACTCCGCCAGCTCGCTGCCCTCCAGCGCCTTTGTGATTGGCTAAGAAACACTGCCATATTCTAGAGGAAAAAAGGCGGGAAAATGGATTCTCGAAGATGTATGAGTGCAACTATTACCTTCTGTGAACTCGTGGTGTTGACCTTCAAGCTCGCCCCACATGGCGTCGTCCTCTTCGTCCCTGTACCGCGCGCGCTCCTCCTCAAACTCCGCCAGCTCGCTCCCCTCAAGCGTGCCGTCGTCCGCCTCCTCGTCCCCCACGCCCACGCCTTCCCCGTGCAGGTGGTGCTTCCGCGGATCGTCCGAGTGCACGCGGAACGGCTTCCGCGCGCCGTGCAGGCGCGCGTACCGCCGCTCCCACGCGCGGTCGTCGCGCTGCTGCTCCACCTCCGCCAAGAGCGGATCGAACGCCACGTGGACGACGCGAGGGTTTGCCTCGCCCGTCGCGTCGCCTACCGCGTCGAGAACGCTGTCGCCGGCTGTCGCACTGGCGACGCCTGATCCAGCATCCTCGATATCGGACGATTCGCTAAACGAGATTCGCCGTCTGGTAAACTCGAGGAGTTTGCGACCGTCTGGAGCACGGGGAGCGCGGGTGAGAATGAGAGTTACGACGAGAATCAGGAGAAAGAGAGGGTAGAGAATGTGCGGACGAAGCAAGGCGCGAAGCGGCGAGTCCATCGAGAAAAATCTGTGCGAGGAGCAACGCCGATTCTTGTCAACGCAGGAACGCTACGAGAAAACGCGCCATTTGCTCAGCCTGGTATGCGCTACAGAATCTGGATACAATGCGGGGAACTGACTGTAGTGATGGGAAACAGAAATGGCGGAACTGAAGAAAAGCTTCTCCAGTTTCCAAGGCAAGCCTGACCACCTTGAGAAACCGAGTCCGCTGGGGCGTGGGACGAGGCGTGAACTGCCAAGGCTGGGGTTGTAGGTTTGCGAAAAAAGTAATCAAATTCGTACGTAGTGTTGGCAATTTCGCTAACCTCGTTTTCCACATTTCACATGGGTACGGCTTCGGAGTGGCGAGGCGTGTCACCACATCATTATCGCAAAGACGTTCTGGAAAGTAGCAAACAAAGGCTTTCGTTTCAAAATAATTTATGAACGTTTACACTCTTGCATACATTATTACCTGTCCCCAATTTCCTCCCCACCCTCCACCATCTTTCCTCCACAATTTACATCACAGCCATCATGTGCATAGAACTTTTCCCGAGGTCTAGATGACAGCAGCAGGCTGGCACTGGGTGGCAGGGTCGGTCATGGAGTAGCTGTTGCCATTGCTGAAGCGCAGCTCCTGCACGCAGGGGCGGAAGGCACTCGTCCAAGCATACAGAATGTTGAGCGTCTCCCCCGGGAACATCTGCACAGTGCCGTCAGCACCGCGGTTCATGTGCACCTCACAGTTCCCCGGCGACGACTGCACAAAGATGTCGCCTGTCTGGTACTGCGTGGGGTTGGGCGCAGGGTTGTCGAGAATGCCCTCCCACACGTTGCCGAAGTTGAGGCACTGGTACACGCGCAGCGGGCTGGTGACGTTGTAGGCGCAGCCGTTGTAATAGGTCATGTTGTAGATGTTGTTGTGCAGGTCGTACGGCCCCAGGTACTGCGACCGAATCGTCACCGTCGTGCGCCCACACGCTGGGAGGGGGAAGGAGATGTGGGGGGGTGAAGAGGGGGGTGGGGGTTGGAGGCAGGGAAAAACAAAATGAGAATCCAGAAAGGGGACGCAACCAGAGCAGAGGAATGAGAGGCAAGGGGGCCAGGGGAATGAGAAGCGATGGGGAGCAAAGAAATGAGGGGCAAGGGGAGCGAGGAGGGCTGTGAGAAGCAAGGGACAGCAGAGCTAAGGAACCAAGGCAGGTAAGAGAGGGAGAGGAGGGGACAGCAGCACGTACGTGGGGGTGAAGGACGGGATAACGAGGGGGAACAACGAGAGACTTATGACTTGGAGCAGCGAGATGAATGCAAAGAGAGCAATGAAATGGTTGCTGAGGGGAGCAGAGAAGTGAGTGCTGAGGGGAGCAGAGAAGTGAGTGGTGAGGGGAGCAGAGAAGTGAGTGGTGAGGGGAGCAGGGAAGTGAGTGCTGAGGGGAGCAGAGAAATGAGAGAAGCAGAGAAACTAGAGACAACGGAAGCAGGTAGAGAGGGAGTGGAGGGGGCAGAGCAGCAGTGCGTACTGGTGGCGAGGGCCTGGCGGCGGGGGATGTGGTCGAGGTAGCCGGGCAGAGGGGCGTCGTGAGCGAAGGTCTCAGCCGCGAGAATGCGCCTGCCCCCCTCTGAGACCAGCGCCCTGGCTACCTTCATGGCGTCCCGCGCTCCACTCACCGCCGCCGCCAGCAGCCCCACCGCCAGCGCTGCCAGCACCAGCACGCGCATGCCAGCCGTCGCCATGAGAGCTTGCACAGTAGCTGCTTCTGAGATGCCTTTGAAAAGGCCTCCACAGGAACTGGAGAAAGCTGGAAGGCTGCTGCAAGCGGCTGTTTGAGGAGGCGGAGTGGAGCTGATGAATCCATAGCTGCACAAGGCGTTGGCTTTATAGGCGGAGGAAGAGGCGTGCACACCTGCACTGGTTTGGAGAGGAGGTGGCTCTCCTTAGGCTAAGGAGATATCCGCGACTCGGCATCGGATGGGTGGCGTGGAGGAGGAGCTACTAGCTCGAGGCGACGCGAGGAACGAGGAGGCGAAGGGTCTGCGGGAAGCGAGGCTGCGGGCGATGCGATGGAAGGTGCATCGCAACCGTCGCTCGCACGTCGCGGCCGTTCCGAATGCCGCTGTCGTCGCTGTGGCGAAGAGTTTGACTCGGAGTGATCGCCACGAATACTCTCTTCGTCTTCATGACTAGTGCTAGTCTCGGTGTAGAGCGGTTCATGCGGCTGGCGGGACACGCCAAGAGTCGCGGTAGAGAATTAAGTCGGAGGGTACGACAGAAACAATCAGATATCTCACGAGCGGCTCGATCTGCCGACATGATGTAATCCATGCGACAATCGCGTTTGCTGGTGGTTAACCGAAACGACAGCGCTAACTACCACCCAGATCAGCGTTCCTTCCTTTGAATGAACCCCCTGGTCTCTGACTCCTCAAGTCTTTCCGAAAAGTCCTCGTTTCGCTACCAGACTTTCGCGCAGAAACACAACTGCAGAGACAGTTGGAAAGCAGTCCGCGTGTCCAACGACATGCATGATCCGCGTCGCGTCCAACATCAACGTTTGCCACCAGGGAGTTTGTCTACCCGAATAACGACAGGCGAGCACGACGGATCGCAGCAGACAAGCGCTTGTGTCGCAAGCAGGAACAACAGAAATCGACTAGAAGGCGGCAAAAAGAAAGGAATCGACGAGGGATAGATCGTTCCTCGCAGCAGTGTTTGTCCCTTGAATCCATCTTGGCCTTGGGATTTGGGATTTGAAATGACCGTTGGATTCCTCGCCGAGACGGTTATCGCTGCACGCACAACCGCGCGTGTGCGAAAAGTACGAACGAAAATATGCGTCGGTGACGAAAGTGCGAGGCTCGAATAACCTGTGCGAACGCTGTAGATTTTCCAGTTTCGCATGCCTTCGCCAAGGAGGCGAAGTTTCGCGCTTACAAGATGTTCCACATTCCTAATACTTACCACACATACTGGAATAATGTGAGCATAATCATGTCAAATTATACAAGAAATAATGAATCAAATTCCACACCATGCCTTCTCCCACAGCACCTAAATATCTCCCATCAGTTCCCGAATTATTCTTGCCTTTCGCAGCTTCTGTTACGAATAGTAATGTTTGAACATTACTGTGCATTCCTCACCGCAGCTAAGGAAACACGAAGTTGTTAAGATAGTAGCTAGAGGTGAGGAGCCATGCTAGGGTGAAGAGGAGAAAGTGTCGAGAGAGTTTAGGCAAGGAAAGAGGTGTTTCACTATAGCACACAAGGTACATATAGCAAAGCAACAAAGAAGGTGCACCACCAACTCTTAATAATAATAACTACAGTACCTACAGCACGCAGGGTATATATTAAACATATTGTTTGACACACCCCCTTAGCCTGCGTGCGGTAGAAACTGGTGCAGCCAGCACCCCCTGAACGAGCAAACCAAGCGCTGTGGAAGAAGGCAGAGAAGTGAGGAAGGTGAGAGGAGAGGAGAGAAGAGGAGAGGAGAGGAGAGGAGAGGAGGTGGGGGGCCAGGACCGGCGGACCCGCTTACGAACCTCCTTTTACAAAGGGGAGGTGAGAGAGGGAAGGGAGAGGAGGTGGGCTAGGCGGGCTTGAGCGCGAAAGCTCATAGCGATCCCCCCCCGTTAAGAACCCCCAAGTCCCGATGAGGAGAGGAGGTGGGCTAGGCGGGCATGAGCGCGCACGCTCAATGCGATCCCCCCCCGTTAAGAACCCCCTAGTCCTCACCCCCTCGTCACTCAACCCCGTCAACCTCACACCTTCCGCACCTGTCTTCTCCCGCCACCCCCTCACCCTTCTGCACTTCTCTCCCCCCCCCCCCCCCCCTACAGCAACAGTTGCTGCAGGGAGAGAGGAAGAGGGAAGGGAGGGAGGAGTGGCAGGCTCCTCACACCCGCCCCCCCCCCCCCCCCCCCCCCCTACAGCAACAAGTGCTGCAGGGAGAGAGGAAGAGGGAAGGGAGGGAGGAGGTGCTGGCTCCTCACAACCTCACACCCGCCACCCCCACATCTCCCCCCCCCCCCCCCCCCCCACGACGGAAGCAGTGGAAGGGAGGGCGGGCGGGAGGGGGCAGGGCGGCGGTAGCTGCTGCTGGCGCTGGCGGTAGCTGCTGCTGGCGCTGGCGGTAGCTGCTGCTGGCGCTGGCGGTAGCTGCTGCTGGCGCTGGCGCGGGCGGCTGGCGCTGGCGGTAGCTGCTGCTGGCGCTGGCGGTGGCGGCTGGCCGCGGTGGTGGCGTCCGCGCTGACGGGCCACGCTGGCGGCGGCGCCTGCGGTCCGGGCTGGCGCGGGCGCTGGCGACGGAACGGGGGGCCGCGAGGCGACGAAACGGGGTTCGCGGACGACGGGAAGGGGTGCGCCCCGACGACGGAACGCAGGGCGCCGCGGCGACGGAACTGGGGGGCAGCGGGCGACGGGCAGGGCGTCCGCGGGGCAGCCGACGGGGCGTCCGCGAGGCAGCCGACGTGGCACGTTCGGGGGGACGGGCAGGGCGCGCGTGACGGGCGAACGGGGAGAAAAAAAAAAAAAAAATAGCGCATTTCGCGCTGTAGTACGGGCGGGCCCATGATTCTTAAAAAAAAGAGAAGGTTCCGGGAAGGAACCAGCTCTGTACCATGTTAAGATAGTAGCTAGAGGTGAGGAGCCATGCTAGGGTGAAGAGGAGAAAGTGTCGAGAGAGTTTAGGCAAGGAAAGAGGTGTTTCACTATAGCACACAAGGTACATATAGCAAAGCAACAAAGAAGGTGCACCACCAACTCTTAATAATAATAACTACAGTACCTACAGCACGCAGGGTATATATTAAACATATTGTTTGACAGAAGTATCGAGAATGAATTCGAAGAGTCAGAATCGACTCGAATCGTCAGACAGTTGGGGAGGACCTGGACCGTCAGAGAAAACGGCATCGGCAGCTGCAAGCAGGAGGAAAATGGAGGGAACAGTTACGAAACTGTACGCGCCGCACGGTTGGGAATGAACTTGAATAAGGGAATGTACCCCTTAGAGTACATGGCTAGCTAAGACGATTCGCATTCCCTTGTACTCTTATTTATATCGTTGTATTTGCATGTTTTATTCATCTCAAGCATTTTACCGTCTTTTCCCGGATATAAGACTCGGGGGACTTTATAAAAATTCAGTTTAAAATGGTAGGGTGAACATCATGCTGGCTGGAAATTGATAAGACCCCTAGACATATATTTTACTCATAAGGGACCGATTTTCGCTATACAGAGGTTTTTTTTTCTTCCAGAATCGAACCTAACTAAACAGCAATCGCAAAAGTACCAAGTCAAACCTTTGATCTCACACGGTCAATGCGTCAGATTTCGAGTCTGACGCATTGATCGCGTCAGAATTTCCCTGTATCAGCCTAAAAACTGAGTCGTGAATGTTGAAAAACACTAGAAACTGCACAGTCTACACCAGCGAGCGGGGTCTTTAAATGTTTAATAGCAAAAGGGGGGTCCTCACAGATTAGACCATATTAAGTGTACACCCCCCCGCATATAAGTCCCATGGGACTTTATTTTCGGAGGGTCTTATATCCGGGAAAAGACGGTACATTCACTCTGCTATTGAGGTCAAGGGCCCACCAAACTATCTCACTGCGTGCGAACCTTCCTGAGTAGATCCTGGCAGCGATCATCTTCTGATCGTAGCATGGTATGAGGGTACTTTCTGCTGTAAACAGCGTCCCAATCGATGTGTCCCAATCGATTCTACCGCACTGCATCTTATTACACCGAATTACACCCTAGTTTCAAAATTTTCGCTTCTCTGGTTTAGTTCGGTTCGGAGCGGTACACCCGATTGGGACATGTACGATTGGGACATGTCCTGGGCGGAATGTACCCTGAGAGCGGCTCAGGAATCCTTCGCACTGCCACTCCCGAAAATTACGACATTCGGAAAGTGGCGTCCGGCACACGCTCGCGTGTGAGAATGGCCGGAGGATCTGGTGGTCAGACTAATTTGATGGAATAGCGCAAACCAACCTGGTTGCGACAAGCGAGGAAACGACGACGATCGGGACCGAAGTCCTCGCACAACTTCTTCAGCGACTCACCAGCTTGGAGCAAGGGCTCCAGACATTGCGGAACGGCGACGTGGGAACATCCTCGCAACGATCTCAACCGGCCCCAGAACGCTGCCCCGCACACGTTCTCCCTCGACACCAACGGTTCAAACCCCAAGGCTCCCGGTCCCTGTGAAGAGGCAATCCTCTCTGCACAATCAAGGTTCCTCAGCATATCAAAAATTGAGACAAGTACCTACTTTGATGGCAGATATTTCTAAACCTTGAGCTTTGAATTGGAGCTCATTGGAGCTCTTGTCAGAATCTAGCAGCAGGAATGGATGAACTAGCAGCATGCAGGAGTACAAGTAGTAAACCCTAATTGGGCTGTACCCCATATGGGCTACCCCACTACAGCCTAGACAATATGCAGCATATATGTTTGACACACCCCCATAGGCAAAGTGGGGGAGAACAAGGGGTCAAACGACCAGTCAAGAGAAGCAAAGCAAGCTCAGGGTGGATCTCAACGTCACCACGCATTCTGAGCACAAGCAAAGGGCCACAAGGCCAGTCCACATGCAGAGATATATATGCAACAATAACAGTACAGTGATGACTACCTAGCAAGAGCAGGCATGCATGTATATATATAGATCACAGTACAAGCAGAGACTACAGCAAGTGTGGAAACGTAGGCACAAGGCCTAACAGGGTACAAAAGCGCTGATGATCACCAGACGGAAGTGCCTTGGTGAATATATCAGCAGTGTTGGCCCGAGTGGCCACGTGACGAAGACGAAGCTGGCCTCGCTGCTGCAACTCTCGAGCCAGGAAGTAACGCAGAGCAATGTGCTTCGTTCTGTGCTCCAGTCTGTGCTCCTCACACAAGGCAATGGCGGCCTTGTTGTCGACGTACAGCACTGGAGGAGAACGAGGCTGCTCTCCCAAGTCAGTCAACAGGTAGGTGAGCCAGCATAACTCCTGTGCAGCCATGGCTGTGGCGTAGATCTCAGCCTCACAACTGGAGCTGAGAACTGAAGACGAGCGTGTAGAACGCCACGAAACTGAACCAGAGCCAAGGCTGAAGGTGTAACCCTGTGACGACCGCTGAGTAGCCTGGTCGTCAACCCAAGAAGCGTCTGAGTGCCCAGTGAGGACACTTGGGCTCGTCCCTCCAAGCACTAGCCCCATGCCTGATGTGCTGCACAAGTAGCGCAGTACCCTCTTAGCAGCAGCCATGTGCTCAGGTCGGTGCCGACCAGGAGCCACGTAGCGAGCCAGAAGACCAAGAGGGTACGCGAGGTCAGGTCGAGTGCAAGTCATCAGGTACATGAGGCAGCCGACTAGCTCTGGGTAAGGACCACTCGGCTCTACGGACTCGTCCGAAGGTGGAGCTGAGAGCGTGTGACCTGTAGCCAGAGGAGTGGCCTGTGCTGAAGACCAGGTGAAGCCGAAGCGCTGAAGGACCTGCTGCACCATGTGTGACTGAGTCAAGGTGATGGTGCGGCGTGCTCTGTCCCGGGTGATCTGCAAGCCAAGGTAGCTGCGCAGCTCACCCAAGTCTGTGCACGTGTGTCTCTTCTTCAGCTCCGACTTCACGTGGGCGAGAGCCTCAGTGTCAGCAGTGGCAAAAACCAAGTCGTCGACGTACACGAGGATGTAGAACGGCGGCAGTGAAGTGTCGGTGCGCAGAAACAGCGACGGGTCAGCAGTAGAAGGCGCGAACCCAAGAGCCGCAAGCGTAGTCCTTAGTGTGTCGTGCCACTCACGTGGCGCCTGGCGGAGACCGTAGACCGGCCGCCGGAGGCTCCACTGGGTACCAGGAGGGAACGACCCAGTGAAGCCCGGGGGGCGGCGCAGCCAGATCTCCTCGTGCAGGCTGCCCTGCAAGAAAGCTGTGCTGAAGTCAAGAGAGTGAAGCTCGTAGTCACGGTGAGCAGCAACGTGCAGTAGCACCCGAAGAGTGGTCATCTTCGGGGTGGGGGAGAAGGTCTGGAAGAAGTCAACTCCCTCTCGCTGACTGAAGCCTCGAGCAACGTAACGAGCCTTGAAGACAGGCGGAGAACCTGGCGGCCGCTTCACCCTGAAAATCCACATGCCACTGACGATGTTCGCCCCAGGAGGGGGAACCTCGTCGACGTAAGTGCCAGTGGACTTCCAGGATGCCATCTTTGCGTCCATGGCTGTCTGCCACTGAGAGGAGTACTCACCCACGATCGCCTCAGCGTAAGAGCGCGGGGTCGGGATGTCTGGTGCATCCGGGTCTCCCTCAGGGGCAAGCAGCATGGCAACGAGATGAGGCGCAGCGGCTGCAAGACACTCAAGGTCCTCGTGCCTGTCCTCAAGGACGTCCGTGCTAAGAGCACACTCACCCCCGACGGACGGAGGACACACAGACTCAGACTCAACAACAAGACTGGCAGCGAAGTCTAGACGACAGGCAGCAGCAAAGTCAACAAGCTCAGCGACAAGAGCAGACGCAGCAGTAGACTCAAACGACGGGTCAGTGACAACAGTGGCTAGTAGACGCGTGACAGTAGGGTGCTCAGCACGAAACCGGTCAGACGCAGGGTCCGGAACGTCAGGCAAAGAGGACGCAGGAGGAGACGGCAGAGGAACAGGCTGCGGAGCAGAGGAATGTCGACGGACTACGAGGTGTGCGCTGGGGACAGCCGGCTGACGCGAACGAGGAACACGACGACCGGTGCGACCAGGACGAATAGGCGAAACAGGACGCGACGCAGGCTCACGACGCTCAGCAGGACTACCAGTCTGCTCAGTGTAAGGAGAAGGAGCAGGCAGCGGTGAGCCAGGCTGTAACGGAAGACCAGTAGACGACGGGAGAGTAAGAACCTGACGAAGAACAGAGTCAGACGGCGACAGAGACGACGGAGACGGCGGAGCGAAGAACAGTCGTGTCGGCGCAGCTGCACCAGTACCGGCAGCTCCAGCAGCTCCAGTGCCTCCAGCAGCTCCAGTACCTCCAGCAGCTCCAGTACCTCCAGCAGCTCCAGAAGCTCCAGTCCCAGAGCCGACACCTCCAGTCCCAGGGTCTCCAACCTCTGTGTCTCCAGCAGCAGCACCCCCAGAACCAGCACCTCCAGTCCCAGGGTCTCCACCCTCTGTGTCTCCAGCAGCAGCACCCCCAGAACCAGCACCTCCAGTCCCAGGGTCTCCAGCCTCAGTGTCTCCAGCAGCAGCACCCCCAGAGCCAGCACCTCCAGTCCTAGGGTCTCCAGCCTCAGTGTCTCCAGTACGAGCACCTCCAGAACTAGCGACTCCAGCACCTCCAGTAGACAAAGGTCCAGCACCACTCCTAGCTCCAGCAGCGCGACGCTGACGGCGACCGTACCAGTCCTGCAGCTGCTGTGGGGTGAGAGGCACACGTGGACGAAGGCGGCTACTCCAAGGAGACCGCGCAACAGCAGACTCATAACCCCCAGCGCCCGCACACCCTCCGGTGTCAGTACCCTCAGCACCTGTACCTCCAGCGGCTCCAGAACCTCCAGCGCGAGCACCCTCAGCAGCTCCAGAACCTCCAGCTCCAGCGCCACCAGTACTAGGCCCTCCAGCAGCTCCCGAACCTCCAGCGCCAGCACCCTCAGTAGCTCCAGAACCTCCAGCGTCAGTACCGCCAAGCTCAGCACCCCCAGACCCCTCACACTCAGGCTCAGCACCACCAGGCTCCACACCCTCAAGCTCCGCACCCTCAGGCTCAGCACCCCCAGGCTCAGCACCCCCAGGCTCCGCACCCCCAGGCTCAGCACCCCTAGAAGTAGCACCCCGAGAAGGACCACCCTCAGTAGGACCTGAGTCACCAGTGACCTCAACCGGCGCAGTCAAGGGAGGAGGGTCTACCTGAGAAACACCTGAAGGAGCAGGACCAGGAGTGGGGAGGGGGTCTACCTGGGGAGCACCTGGAGCGAGGAAGAGCGGCGGGGGGGGGAGCGGGGCAGTGCGGTAGGGGAAGAGACGGTAAAAGGGAACCGACTCGTCGAACGTGACGTCCTGAGACGCAAAGACACGGCGCGAGGTGGGATGGTAAAACTGCCAACCAGGCGCGTCAGGGACAAAGCCAAGGAAGACACAGGGAACAGCGCGGGCGGAGAGCTTGTCCGCGGTGGTATCGCGGACAAAGGCACGAGCACCCCAGACCCGGAAACGCGACGCATCACCAACCTTCCCCGTCCACAGCAGTGTGGGCGAGGTCTCCGGCAAGGAGACACGGGGCCAGAGGTTGAGCTGATGCGCGGCGTACCGGACCGCAAACGGCCACAGGAAATGGGGGGCAGCCGCATGGATCATGGAGGTACGAGCGACCTCCATGACTAAGCCAATGCGACGCTCAGCAACCCCATTCTGCTGTGGAGAGGCTGGAAGCGTGAACGACTGGGTGATGCCATGCTCCGCACAGTAGGCTGCCAAGAGGTCAGAGGAGAACTCACCACCTCTGTCAGAGTGCAGACGCAGGACAGGAAAGTCCCGCCGGAACCGCTCGCGGAGCTGGAGACGAACAGCGCGGATCCAAGGGATCAAAACATCAGGGACGTCCCCCTTGCTCTGCAAGGGGAAGACCGTGGTGTAACGCGTGTAGTCGTCGACAACCAGCAGGAAGTACCGCTCGCGGCCCTGTCCCTGGACACGGGCTGGGCCCCACACGTCCAGGTGGAGCGTCTGCAGTGGAGCCTCTGTGGGAGGAAACGAGGAGGAGTGAGGAGCGGCGCGCTGCCGCCCCTCGACGCAAGGAATGCAGGGCGGCGCAGGCGAGGGAGGGAGGGCAGAGACCTGGGAAGACCAGAGACCAGGGAGCGAGAGTGCATGCTACGCAGGCGAGGCAAGGAGGGGTGACCAAGACGGTGGTGCCACAGGAGAGTGTCGTGCGACAAAGCGCGACACTCGCAGGGGGCCGCCAGCTGACCAGACGTAGACGCAGACGCAGCTACCTGAGGGGACTCAGTGGTCAGTGTGTACAGACTCGAGCCAGGTGCACGGGTGAACGTGGCCAAGTGCCGGCCCATCCTAGCACACGTGCAGTGAGTCACTCGCTGACTCGCAGGAGTGAACTGGTCAACCTCCCGATCCTGGAGGTCAGCTCCACTCACCAAGTTCGTAGAGAACGAGGGGAGGTAAAGACCTGACAGCGAGCCGGACGGGACGGCCGGACACGGCAGAACCGTGGAGTAGTGGGCAAGGACTGGACCCCCGGAGGGGTCCGCCAGGGAGACTGGAACTGGCCGACTAAGCGGCGTGAGTGTGGTGCAGTCGCGAAAGAAGGAGCGGGAAGCTCCTGAGTCAAGGGTGAAGGTGTGCGAGACCGTAGTTGGCGCAGTACCAGAGAGAGCAGACTCACCAGCACCTGAAGCCACGGCCTCACCAGTACCTAGAGCAGTAGACGTACTAGCACCGAGAGCAGCAGCCTCACCAGCACCTAGAGCAGGAGACGCACTAGCACCTAGAGCAGCAGCCTCACCAGGGTCAGGCGGTACGCACAGATAACAGGCACGATCAGCACTAGTAGGCAATGCATACATGGCAGTGAGAATAGCATCATAGTCAAGCGCAAAGATATCTACCCTCTGTCCATGCAGCTCCAGCCAGGTGGGGAGCTCAGCCTCGTCGCCAAACACTGTGCGCCAGTCGTCGCTCAGACGGGCGAAGCAGCGGGACTGTGTGTGACCAAGCGTCCCACAAGGCTGACCAGTCCTAACACCTGTGCGAATGACGTACGGGCAGTGAACTGTACGCGTAGACCTGCTACACTGAGCGTACCACTCCTGGAGCTGCCGGGGCGTAAGTGTCTCACGTGGACGCCCCTGCAGCTGCAGCTGGCCACTGCCAGACGCTCCCAACTGACCAGCTCCAGGGCGACAGCTACGACGGCTACTGCGACAACCCCAGCTAGTATACCACTCACTAAGCTGCTGGGGCGTCAGAGGCTCGCGTGAACGTCGCTGGAGCTGCATCTGGCCACCTGCCAGTAGCAGTAGCAGCAGCAGTAGTGCGGGCAAGGCAGGCGCGGCAGGCAGGCAGGCAAGCAGGCAGGCAGGCAGGCCGGCAGGCAGGCAGGCAGTCAGGCAGGCAGGCAGGCAGGCAGACAGGCAGGCAGGCAGGCAGGCAAGCAGACAGACAGGCAGGCCGGCAGGCAGGCAGGCAGGCCGGCAGGCAGGCAGGCAGGCACGCAGGCAGGCAGGCAGGCAGGCAGGCAGGCAGGCCAGCAGGCAGGCAGGCAGGCAGGCAGGCAGACAGGCAGGCCGTCAGGCAGGCAGGCAGGCGCTCACCAAAGGCTGGGAGAGCAGGCGCTCACCGGGCGAGCAGGGCCGGCGCTCGACGGGCGGCGGCCGAGTAGGCGCACGACAGCGGCGGCGTCGGGGCCGCAAAACCGGCTGCAGAGCAGGGCCGAAGCAGCTGCAGGGCGGGGCCGCTTCAGCGGCAGTAGCAGGGTGGGGCCGCGTCAGCGGCAGGTCGGGGCCGTGGCAGCTGCAGGGCGGGGCCGCATCAGCGGCAGGTCGGGGCCGTGGTAGCTGCAGGGCGGGGCCGCATCAGCGGCAGGTCGTGGCCGAGGCAGAGGGCCGCGCGCGGCTCGGCGCGGGCTGCGCTGACAGCGCGCTGAGCTGCTGCAGGCCGCGCGCGGCCGCGCTAGGCAGTAGCGGGCCGCGCGCGGCTCGGCGCGGGCTGTTGCGGGCCGCGCGCGGGCCGCGCGAGGCAGTAGCAGGCCGCGCGCGGCTCGGCGCGGGCTGCTGCGGGCCGCGCGCGGGCCTCGCGAGGCCGTAGCAGGCCGCGCGCGGCTCGACGCGGGCTGCGTGGGCTCGGCGCGGGCTGCGCGCGGCAGCTGCGGGCTGCGCGCGGCTGCAGCGGGCTGCGCGCGGCTCGGTGCGGGCTGCGCGCGGCTGCAGCGGGCTGTGCGCGGCTCGGCGCGGGCTGCGTGGGCTCTGTGCGGGCTGCGCGCGGCTGCAGCGGGCTGCGCGCGGCTCGGCGCGGGCTGCGCGGGCTCTGTGCGGGCTGCGCGCGGCTGCAGCGGGCTGCGCGGGCCTTACGGGCCTCTAGGGGCGGCGCGTGGGCCTTACGGGCCTCTAGGGGCAGCGCGCTAGCCTAGGGCAGCAGGAGGCAGCGCTAGGGCTGCTGGACGGCGCACATAGTGCAGCACGTCACAAGGCAAGGCAAGGCAGGCAGGTACGTGGGGTAGCGCGGTAACCGCAGCGGTAGGTGGGCCCGAAAAAAAAAAACGGTCCTACGGACCTTAGTGCTCTGAAACCATGTCAGAATCTAGCAGCAGGAATGGATGAACTAGCAGCATGCAGGAGTACAAGTAGTAAACCCTAATTGGGCTGTACCCCATATGGGCTACCCCACTACAGCCTAGACAATATGCAGCATATATGTTTGACAGCTCTTGCTGCATGACGCACAAATCTTCCGTTATTTCAATGGAAGCTACGCGGAACCCGCTGAGGACACCAACGATGCCAAGAATCAGTGTTACAACGAGTCTTTGATGCCGTACGAAATCCTCTTGCGCAACATGTCGCCGGCGGAGCAGCTGAACATCCGTTCGTACAAGACATCGGCTGCTCCAGCCCTCGACGCTTGGCGCCACCTAAACGGTGTGTATCAGCCAAAGGACTCCGTTTCTTCGAACCGGCTGCTCCAGCAGCTACTTCAGACTAAGATGAAGTTCTCAGGGGAGAAGGTCAACAGCTACATCAATCGCTGTCGGAGCCTTCGCGACCAAATCGCGAAGTTGGGAAGTTCGATTTCGGATGAAATCTTCGTGGATATTGTGCTTCAAGGGCTCGGCCCAGAGTGGCGGCCCTGCAAGGCGCTTCTCCGACAGCAGGGGGTCATCTCGGAGGCCGCCCTATGCGTCGCCCTTCTTGTCCAACGACGGGATATGGATCAGCAGCGACCAGCGCCACGACGAGAACGTGAACGGCTCGCCTTCTACGCCGACAACAACGAAGAGCGACGGCCGCGGCGCCTCTACTGCAAGGCTTGCAGAAACTTCGGGCATTTGGCGGATCGATGCAAGTACCGATCCCGCCCTCGCCAGACCAATCCGAGCAACTGGTCTGGCCGACAAGACGCACGAGTCGACATGCGTCCAGCCCAGGGGTATCAACCCCCACCCGCGCGCAACCTGAACCCAGCGGTTCACCATCAGCAGCAGCAGTCTGTTGAGATAAGGTTTAACTTAGGAGACTAGGGTTTGGTAAGGAGAGTAGCGAGATGGAGAATTGGCCAAAGAGAGGATTCAATATGGAGAGAAGATACATATAGGAAAGAAGGGAGGTGCACCACCTACAGGAAATAACACAAACACTACAGTAACTGCAGCAAACAGTTTATATCATAAACATAAGTTTAACACACCCCCTAAACAGTTTGCTGCAGGAACCAGTGCAAGGACCTGCAGGGGTACACCAAGGCGCAGCGGAAGGAGAGGGCAAGTGAGGATGAGGAAAGAGAGAGAGGAGAGGAGGAGGTGGTCGACGGCTGAAGCTGCTAGCTCACGGGCTACTGGAGCACTGGCTCGCGGGCACTGGGGTGACTGGCTCGTACGCCTAGAGCATTCCGCTCGTACGGCTAGAGCAACGGACCCGACGGGCGACTGGAGCGACGGGCACACTGGCGACTGGAGCTGCAGGTTTCACGGTGACAAACCCCCCTGCAACCTCTCCCCCACAAACCTCCTCCCCACAACGGCCGAGACGATTGGAGGAGCATACAAACGGAGGAAGCGGCTGGAAAAAAAGGAGAAGAGGGAGGACTGGAGGAGAGGCAGTTGCGGGAGAGAAGGTGAGGAGGAGGTAGAGAGAGGGGGCTGGAGCTGCAGATGCTCTCCTATCACCCCCTCAACCACCCCCCCTCTCCCCCCGCGGCAGCAAGTAGGGAGAGAGAGGGGAGAGAGGGTGGCAGTTGAAGCTGCAGGATCCCTCTCGCCACCCCCTCATCCCCCATTTGCTGGCGCAGAAGTGCTGGCGCTGGGCGCTGGCGTCGCGCTGGCGCTGGCGCCCGCCGTTAACGCTGGCGCCCGCCGTCGGCGCTGGCGTCCTCGCTGGCGCTGGCGAACGCCGTTGGCGACCGTCGCTGGCGCGCTCGCCACGGCTCGCTGGCACACTCGCCACGGGCAGAGCGCGACGGGGCGAGCGTTGCGGGACGGGGCAGCCAGCTCGCGGCGTGCTAACAGGGCGCGCTGGTACGAGGGCGAGGGGTGGGCCCATGGCGAGAAAATAAAACTAGGAGGCCTAGGAAAGGCCTGCTCTGGATACCATGTTGAGATAAGGTTTAACTTAGGAGACTAGGGTTTGGTAAGGAGAGTAGCGAGATGGAGAATTGGCCAAAGAGAGGATTCAATATGGAGAGAAGATACATATAGGAAAGAAGGGAGGTGCACCACCTACAGGAAATAACACAAACACTACAGTAACTGCAGCAAACAGTTTATATCATAAACATAAGTTTAACACAGTCGTCATCGACTGGCCCGGTACGCAACGTCATGAGCAACACGGCCATGACAGGCGAGTCGCATCGTCTTCGCGTGCGCTCACCATCACCTGAGCCAGCACCGCATCCCATTGGCGCGTTCTTCAACAACAATCCGTTCAGTCCGCGCCACGATTTCACCGACGACGACGACCAGGACTGGAACCTCCCAGTCCCGCTGCTCGGTAGTCCCCCGCACGTACCTGATATGTAGGTGGCGCCACTTGATTGGCTCTTGTGCGAGCAATTTCTGAAGTTCGACACTCCGCACATCGTCACGCCGCGATTGGCGCTGCTCGCACGTGACGACAACAAGCGCAACAACACCTGGTACTTGGACAGCTGCTGCGGCCAGCATATGGTGGGCTCCGAGCATTACATATCCAACGCCGTCGCCACCCCCACAGTCACCTACGTCACCGTGGCTAACAACACACGCCTGCGCGCAAGCGCGCAAGGCATCGTCGTGCTCAAGGCACGCGGAAGCCGCACGCACATCATGCTCAACGATGTGCTGATAGTCCAGAACCTGCGCTTCAACCTGCTTTCCACCGCATAGCTCATGGACTGCGGCGTTGACCTCAGCACGGATCGCGCGACGCGCGACATTCTGCTGCACTACGAATCAAGAACCTTCCCCCGCAGGCAGATCGGACAAACACACTCCGAAAATGGATTGTATGTCCTAGACTTCGATATTCCCGACTGCAGCGGCGACTCGCACGAGTTAATCGACCTCGTGCCACTGCGCTTCGAGCACATTCACCGCAGGGACTGGAAGCACCCTGACGGACGACCGTGGGCGCCGCATCACCCCCACCCACGTGAAACGGGGTTGCATGACCCTGGCCCATACGACATCTGCAAGGATTGCCACACGCCAACGGCGTCAACTAGCGCAATCGCCGGCCGCGGACTTGCCGCCATCGCCGAAACTGAGCACCACGCGCCGCCCGAGGAAGGAATGTCGCAACTAGAGCTCGAAGTCACCACTCAACGTGTATTCGGCTCCGACCAAAGCCCTCACGCCGGACCACCCTCTCAAAGGCTCGAAGGCATTCTGCGCAGACGGAGGCACGAAACCTTCGATGCGTACGGCGCCGCGTGGCCTTACACACTCAAAGAGTTCCTGAAGGTCTACCCCCACTGGCGCGACCCGACAACGAAACTTACCGTACAAGAAGAGGAAGAACTGGCGCGCGGCGAAGCTGAGGAACTTCGCCAACAAAGCCTCGCCGAAGTACGCAGAACTTTCGCCTGCGGCGCATGGGGTGCTGAAGAAGAAGAGAGCGCCTCCAATGAAGGGGGGTGGGGGAGCGCAGGCGGATGGGAAACGAGGGACACCGGCGGCACCTGGGCAAGCGCTAGCGGTGGATGGGGCGTTGCGACTGGCCACGACGGCAGCGGCTGGGGACCTTTTTGCGAAGAACAAAGGGGGGGAGAAGGAGAAGTGGAAGAAACTGAAGCAACACCTGCAGTGGTTCCCCTTGGTCGTCCCCCATGCCATGCTCCACCCGCAATACCTCCTCCTGACAATCCGCCGCACCACGATCCCTGGGACACCATCCACTTGGTCAACGAGCTGTCAACCCCGCGTTGCACCATCTACAAACCCGCTCCTGAACCACGCGAACCCACTTTTGTCCCTAGAACCATCCCTGGGACTAATATCCCCCTCTCTGAGATTCGCAACAGAGAATTTCTGGCGCTGATGCTGACCACCGGCACCAATGAAGAGGAAGCAGCAGAAGAAGCAGCAGCAGAACCTGCGTAAGTACCTGATGAAGACCCCGAAGACGCACATACGCGCTACATGCGCACTTCCGGCTTTCGCGCTGACGATGCACTCTGGCACCAGCGCCTCGGACACCCTTCACGCGCAACGCTGAAAAACTGCATCGACGCAGGCGTCTTCGCTCCTGGAGCGCTCCTGCGCCCCGACGGCACCGAAGTGAGAGGCGCGACACATCCGCGCAACTGCACCGTCTGCCCTGAAGCTGCGCTTAGACACCAGCCGTTCCCGCTGCTCGAGCCAGGGACGAACCGCTACCCCAAGCTGCACAAGGTGTACAGCGATTTCCTGAACGTGGGGCATTGCGGAGTTGACGACGAACTATACACACTTACCTTCATCGATGCCGGAACACGTTACGTGTGGGTCGCAAACGTGGAGTCCCGCGACAGAGCCTACGGGGTATTCAGCCTCTGGCCGGCGCACGCGCAGCGAAAGTCCGGGAAGAAGCTGAAGATCTGGCAGTCCGATGGCGCAGCAGAGTTCAGTAGCAAGCAGATGCAGGATTACCTGGCGCAGAAAGGGATTGAGCACCACATCTCTCTCCCCTACGCACATTAGCAGCAGGGCATAGCCGAGCGGACGAACCACACGCTCATGACGAAAGTACGAATGCTGATGAAGCAGTCAAAGCTGCCGCCGATTTACTGGACCTACGCGATGCACCACGCCGTGCGGGTGCACAACCTGCCGTCAACAACCGCCATCACCGGCAACTTGTCCCTACATGTGAAGTGGACCGGGACCAAGGGGACACATCCATGCTCCGCGTGTGGGGGTGCATGGTGCAATATCGCCCGCCGACATCAACCATCGGCAAATTCGCCAGCTGCGCGCGCTGGGGCATTCACCTCGGCATCAGTCACGAGTACAAGGCATGGATCGTGCTGGACCTCCTCAGTCAGAAAACCGCCCACGCTCGCGACGTAATCTTTTACGAACGACTCTTCCTCAAGCAGTTCCGCGATGACGAGCAGAGGAATGCGAACCGCGTCTACGCGAACAACGGGCACAGCTACGCAACGCCCGAAGACGAAGCCGCTGCAGCAATCCTGGAGCAGGATACTAGGGGCGAGTTCACATGGGGAGATCGCCACAGCAGCGACGACGACGACGACGACGATCCCGCTGGAAGAGGAATGGGCGGAACAGGCGGAAGCGGCAGAGGCGCAGCACCACCAGCACCACCTGAACCAGAGAGCGATGACGACGACGTGCAGGAAGTCATCCCGCAACGTTGCCACGATAGTACCGACTCAGGACTGCAGCTGCTCGGGCTCCACACCGCAACCTCAAAGGCGCCACGTGTCATCGAGCCACGAAACCCGCGCCAAGCTCTCACTGGACCACACAGCAAAGAATGGCGCGAGGCGATGGGCACGGAGATTAAGGCGCTCGAAGCTCGCGACACCTGGGTGTTAGTAAACCGCACAGCAATCAAGGGTGCAAGAGTTCTTTCGGGCAAGTGGGTCTTCCGCGTGAAGAGTGCAGCGGACAGAACAATCGAGCGCTTCAAGGCGCGCTGGGTGGTGCGCGGCTACGACCAAAGGCATGGCAGCGACTTCGACCAGACGTTCGCTCTGGTCAGCCGCCACCTCCGTGCGAATCCAACTCGCCATCGCAGCAGCAAGGCACCTGCCTCTCCGCCAGATCAACGTGAAAAACGCGTTCCTGTACGCGTTAGTAGACGCTGTAATCTACGTGGAGCAGCCGCATGCATACGGCGAAGGCGATTCGCACGTGTGCCAGCTACGCAAGTCCCTTTACGGGATCAAGCAGGCACCGAGGCTGTGGCAGCAGTATCTGCACAACATTTTGCTTGAAATCGAGTTCAAGCAGATGCCGCACGATCTTGGGATGTACCGCCGTGATTTCCTCGGTGAATATATCCTCCTGACGGTCTATGTCGATGACCTACTTTACACAGGATCAAGCAACAAATTACTCGAGCAGATCGAAAAGAATCTGGCGGGGCGCGTCGATATCACCTGCAACTACGAGGTGAAGCAGTTCTTAGGCCTGAACATCTCCTACGTGCCAGAAGCCATTCATCTCTCAGCGAAGTATGAAGAGGAGCTTGGAAAGCGCTTCAACATCTCCCCTGCACCACTCTCCACTCCCTACCAAACTCTCGAAACGAACCACAAACCTGACAATAAAGCCCTGTCCCCCACTGGCATCCAGACTTACCAGCAGCAGTTGGGCTGCCTGCTCTTTGCCTCCGTCACATGCAGGCCCGACCTTTCCTACATTGTGAGCCAGTTAGCCCAATATTCTCGCAAACCAACGGCTGAGAATCTTCTGGATCTGCAGCGCGCCCTATAGTTCTTCGTTTCAACGCCCAAAAATTGGGCTGTGCTACTCAACAGTGCCAACCCCATCCTTCAACCTCGTAGGCTACGTGGACGCCGATCACGCTAGCTAGGACGATTCAAACTCCTCCGTACTCTTATTTATATCGTTGTATTTGCATGTTTTATTCATCTCAAGCATTAGACATTCACTCTGCTATTGAGGTCAAGGGCCCACCAACACTATCTACCTGCGTGCGAACCTTCCTGAGTAGATCCTGGCAGCGATCATCTTCTGATCGTAGTAGCTTCAGCAAAGCAGGTATGGTGCAGATCCTTTGGCCCACACGTATCGTCAAGAGGAGGGGCTTCAATTAGCCAATCATTAAGAAGCTGTTGGAAACAAGTAACTTAAGCGCTTCTTATGTGTCGAAACAACAGAGTGCAATCGAGGCGAACTACAACGCAACACCAGGCGAATCAACCATCGGAGGTTGACATGCACATTAACCGCTGGAGGTTACGCGAAGGTCAAAGGTCGCTGACTTTTGTCTCAACAAATACAGCACGACAGCAAGGACACACAACTGACTCGATATTGAGCAGTTGCCCGAGTCGTCACTGTATCGAACCGCAACAGCAACAGTAAAACAGTTATAGCTGTATCCTTTCATATTCCTTGTACTCTTATAAAACCTTGTATCTCCTTGCTTTAATCAATCTACTTTTCCCTCACATATTAGCGCAAGGTGGTTCAATATCCTCATTAAACGCTTCCGCAATTGCATCAAGTTCTACCCAGAATTTAGTCCTGCAAAGATCCTAAGGGCTTTTCTCAGCCCAACATCGTATGAGAGCAGTCAAGGAAAACTCAACCACTTCCAAGACACCTACAACATCAGAAGGCATGGCTACTCAGAAGGAGAGAAGCTCCTCTAATGGTTCTCCCGGCACTACTCCTACTCCACCTCCTGCCTCTGGCATACAGATAGAGGAGGGTACGGCGACAAGACCAAACAGCAGGATCTACTGAAAGTCATGCAAATCGAGCTGCAGACTTCGACCCAAGCATGATGGAGAAGTTTTTCTCCTTCATGTCCTTCTACGAGCAACACCAGCAAGCGGCACCTGCGCAGTCAAACAACAGCAACAACAACAATGATGTGACACCGATGAGCCTCGACGGTTCATCTTACGCGCGAGGAAATCAGCAACAGCAGCCTACCTTTGCTCCGTACGAGCCCCAGCGTGGTTCAATCAGCTTCATGCCGCACCCGCAGCCTTCACCTGGACAAGAAAAGACATTGGATGCACTTCAAGTTCAGTCGTAGTTCGCGCACGTCTTAAACTACAAACATCAAGACCATTCGACGGGAAAGACTTCTTTACCTGGTCATTCGAGTTCGAGCTGATGATGGAAGGCGCGCAAATTCTCGGATTCTTCAATGGGTCCCTGGCATACCCAACAAACGGGACAAAATACGACAAGCAGCAGTACACCTATCAGTCGATGATGGCATACACGATCCTGATGAGGAACCTGACTCCAAACCAGCAGCAGAACATTCGGTCTTATCGGGGATACAGCAACTCCGCCGAGTTTACGTACAACCACTTGAAGAATCTGTATCAAGCAAAAGACAGTGTCAACCCTAGTCGATGAATGGCACAGGTGACAACGGTTGAAATGAAACCAGGCGAAAAGGGAATGGCGTATATCAGCCGTTGTCGCGAATTGCGCGACAAATTTCTTCGATGCGGAGTCTCAATATCTGAAGACGCCTTCGTGACAGTCATCATTGGCGGCCTCGGTCCTCAATGGCGCTCCACCCGAGCCATTCTCCGAGCCCACGTGAAGATATCCGAAGCAACACTCCGCGCCGAGATTCATGCTGAGCAGCAAGATATGGACATGCAAGAGGAGCGACACAAGAAGAAAACATTAGCACCCGAATTTGCATTCCACACCCAGCGGCGCTACAACAACACCACTCGG
Organism: Closterium sp. Yama58-4; assembly: GCA_947470075.1. Lineage (NCBI taxonomy): Eukaryota > Viridiplantae > Streptophyta > Zygnematophyceae > Desmidiales > Closteriaceae > Closterium > Closterium sp. Yama58-4. The sequence continues at coordinate 1,709,460 of CANIUD010000750.1, read as the reverse complement.
CATCAACCAAAACCTGTACCTCCGTTTGACATATCTGCAAGACATCAGGACATCCTCGCACACACTACCCAAATCGGCAACAATGAACACCAACGCAGCGGCAACTTCGACCTTCAAGCAGCCAAGTTGCCTCAACGCAAGCACACCCCGCCACTCAAGTGCAATCTTCAACGACATCGACGACGCAATCTGCACAAGGAGTAAGAAACATCGTCAGCTACATGGCCAAGTTGACTAATTCCTGCATCACCGAATCACCACCACATTACTCACCGGAAGAGCAACTCGACAACAGTACCCCTCGTCGCGAGTCACTACAACCAAACCCGACGTACGCAGCCATCACCCAAAGCAAGCCGTCCGGGAAATACACTTGGTTCTTGGACAGCTGGTGCGGACAGCACATGTGTTCCTCAGGCCACTTCGTTCAACGGGAACATCAGCTTCAACGAGAAGTCGTCATTACCGTCGCCAAAAACCAGAACATGCGAACACAACGAAAGGGCGTAGTTCAACTTCAATCACGGGAGACCAACGTCATACTGCAAATGTCAGAAGTTCTGATAGCAGAAGGACTCGGCTACAACTTACTGAGCGTCAGTCAGTTGATGGCGAAAGGTATTCACCTCGAAGCAGATAGCACAACACAGGAGTTCAAGTTATACCACGGGAGAGGCGGACTCTACATCGGAAGGCAGTGTTGAAGAACAACGTCTTCGTCCTCGACTTCGTTCCAGATTTAGGAACCGCCGACAGCGACGCCATCGTCAATTTCACTTCTTGTACGCACTCGCCAGATCTTGATCTCGACTTCAGTCCTGGAGGTTTCTGGCACTCGCACACCATCCCTAAAGCAGAACGAACAAGAGCATTAGCAACAACTCAACACTCGGCAGCAGCAGAGACAACATCGGCAGCAGCAGCAACAACATCGACAGCAGCAGAGATAACACCAGCACCACCCGCCGGCCCCTCAACGGCACCGGTCTTCATCGACGATACTCCTCCGACACCTGTGCAGCAGCTGACTCCCGCTTAATGAGAAGTCCATAGAAGCGCACACTACACCGCAGGCTTCTACTCCAACTCCGACATATACATGCGTTCACCCGGACATCGCGCCACTGAAGGAACCTGGCACGCAAGGATGGGACCCGAGCAACACAGTGTTAAATAACACGATCAGAGCAGACGTGCTCGACAAAGACTCACTGCTCCTAACCGACGGAAGTGAACTTCGGCGAGCCCGCGGAACGTGCTTTACCTGCCCCGAAGCCGACTTACCGCATCAGCCGTTCGTCTCTCACCATAACCCTAGTGCTCCAACTTACGCACCTCTGGAGAAAGTGTACAGCGACATACTATACAATCGTGAGCCTAGACAAGGAGCGTATAACTACGTCATCACGTTCATCGACGCCGCCACACGCTACGTCTGGCACTTCAATCTCCCGAGCCGCGACATGGCTCTCGACGCCTTCGCCGCCTGGCTTCCAGCAGCAGAACGAGAATCAGGGGTGAAGCTAAAAAGCTTCCAGTCAGACGGGGGAGGAGCATATCAGTCACAAAGGTTCAAGGACTATCTAGCAGAACGAGGCATCAAGCGCCTCATCTCTCTTCACTCTGCCCATCAACAGCAAGGCATGGCATAAAGGATGAACAGGACCCTCCAGAACACCATGCGCAAAATACTATGTGGTATGCGGTTACCCAACCACCAGTGGCCCGAAGCAATGGACCATGCTGTGATGCTGCACAACTTGCTCTCGTCATCATCGCTCCCGAACAACGCATCACCGCATCTGCTGTGGACAGGAAAATTGGGCAGCACAAAAATGTTGAGAGTTTTTGGCTGCATGGTACAGTACCGACCCCCAGCTGCACGAGCCGGCCGATTCTCCCAACGCGCACAGTGGGGAGTACACCTGGGCATCAAGAAACATTACAACGCATGGAAAATCTTTGACATCAGCACAAAGGAAACAGTGGCAGCACGTGATGTCATTTTCTACGAAGGACTTACCCTGCCAACGTACCTCGCCAACTTGCAAGAAGAAAATTCGGACCTCTCGGATAGATTTCTTGGCAACCGAGCCTTCGCCTCGGCAGCAGACGAAGCTGACTGGGACGAGCAGAATGTGGAAGGAGCCTCGGAAGAAGCCGGACCTCTTCCCTATTGTTCGGTCGATGTCCCGATGGACGACGAAAATCCTCGCGAAAGCGTCAACGCCGAAGCCTACTACCACTTCGCCGACAACGGTTACGTTACACCTGCGCAAGTCAACACCAACAAAGAACAACACGTAGGACCCAACTTCATACCGGACTCATAAGTGGGGGACGAAGCAGTTTATCCCGAGGACACCACACTCCCCCGCTACACACAGAGTGGACTCCAGATACTTGGCCTCGTCACTGCAGTCCACGGCGCGACGCCTCCTAAAGAGCCTGCCACAGTTTAGCAGGCTCTGGGGGGGGATCATAGGGAAACATGGCGCGAAGCCATGGACAGGAAGTTGAAAGCGCTGGAAGAACGGAACACCTGGAAAATTGTTACCATCGGCGTGGCACGCAACAAAACGGACATACTCACCGGAAAATGGGTCTTCCGTGTGAAAACAAAAGCAGACGGCACCATCGACAAATTCAAGGCACGCTGGGTCGTACGCGGCTTCGACCAAGAGCACGGACGCGACTTCACGGAGACATTCGCCCCGGTCAGCTGACACACTTCGCTGCGAATCCTCCTCGTAATAGCGGCCATGAAGAAGAAGAAGCTACGGCAAATCGACGTCGCCAACGCCTTTCTATACGCACCTGTCAATGCTGAAATTTTCGTCGAGCTACCGCAGGGCTCCAACACGAACCCCAACCAAGTCTGTCAGTTGATGAAATCTCTGTACGGTATCAAACAGGCCTCCCAAGACTGTGGCAACGGTACCTGCACGCTAGACTCATCCGCATCGGATTCCGCCAGCTACCGCACGACCAGGGCATGTACCGGCTTACAAAGGACACTGACTACATCCTGCTGATTTTCTATGTAGATGATCTACTCTACATTGGCTCGACTGACGACATCACCACCTGGTTTGAAAAGGAGCTGCAGCAGGATCTCACCCTCACGGTGTCATCGACCATCACGCAATACCTCGGCCTCAACATTCAGGAAGAGGAAAGCGCAATCTATCTTAGCGCCGCAAAATACGCCGACACCATCGCCAAACGCTTCGGACTCACCCCGACCACCATCTCCACTCCATACCGCTACGCTCAAACCCGCCGGCATACGCGACTACCAGAGAAAGCTGGGATGCCTCCTCTTTGCGGCCGTCACCTGCCGTCCGGATCTATCGTACTCTGCGAGTCAACTCGCCACCTACCTCAAGAAGCCTGAAGCGGAACACATGGCGGAGCTCGATCGCGCTCTTCACTACCTCATGAGCACCCCAACGATCGACCTAACCTACCATAAAAACGGAACTACAACGCCTAAGTTAATCGGCTACGTCGACGCCGACCACGCAGGAGACTCCGACAACAGGCGCTCACGCACCGGCTACATCTACCGACTCGAGCCTATCGGACCTATTTCGTGGCAGTCGAGCAATCAAGAGCTAATCGCTCTCTCCTCAGCTGAAGCAGAATATATCGCACTCTGCTCAGCCACCAAGGAAGGACTTTACCTTCGCGAACTGCTAGACAAAACGAAGTTGGCTCAGTTACCCAGCTTCTCCCTATTCTGCGACAACCAGTCAGCAATTCGGATAGCCAACAAGAACGAATTCGCAAACAGGACAAAACACATGGACTTGCGGTACTTCTTCGTGAAGGACGAGATCGAGAAGGGAAGACTCGAGCTGTCATTCTGCCCCACATCTGAGATGGCAGCTGACTACTTGACCAAGAAACTCGGAAAGCAGAAGTTTGAGTATTGCATGCTGCTGACTGGACAGAGCCACGTCACCAGCAACGACACTCCAGAAGTGAAGGGGAGTGTTGGAAACAAGTAACTTAAGCGCTTCTTATGCGTCGAAACAACAGAGTGCAATCGAGGCGAACTACCACGCAACACCAAGCGAGTCAACCATCGGAGGTTGACATGCACAATAACCGCTGGAGGTTACGCGAAGGTCAAAGGTCGCTGGCTTTTGACTTAACAAATACAGCGCGACAGCAAGGACACACAACTGACTCGATTTTGAGCAGTTGCTCGAGTCGTCACTGTATCGAACCGCAACAGCAACAGTAAAGCAGTTATAACCGTATCCTTTCATATTCCTTATACTCCTGTATCTCCTTGCTTTAATCAATCTACTTTGCCCTCACATACTAGCGCAAGGTGGTTCAATGTCCTTATTAAACGCTTCCGCAATTACAAGTAGCTCTACCCAGAGTTAAGTCCTGCAATGATCGTAAGGGCTTTTCTCAGCCCGACACTGTTCGCGTCAATTTGAATCGGCCAACTCCGATCGCCTCACACCAATCATGACATTCCCGAGCCACGCACATCTAGAGGTTCTCGCCTAGTTTCGCCGTATATATTCTTGCCTTTTTCATTGTTTCTGCATTCTGTAATCACGTTCTCTTTATAAAGTCTTCCGCGCACTCTGTCTAGTAAAAACTCATAACATTATGGAAAGTAGCAGACACGAGCTTTCGTTTCAGAATAATTTATGAACGTTACACTCATTGCATACATTATTACCTATCCCCAATTTCCTCCCCACCCTCCACCATCTTTCCTCCACAATTTACATCACAGCCATCATGTGCCTAAAACTTTTCCCAAGGTCTAAATGACAGCAGCAGGCTGGCACTGGGTGGCAGGGTCGGTCATGGAGTAGCTGTTGCCATTGCTGAAGCGCAGCTCCTGCACGCAGGGGCGGAAGGCACTCGTCCAAGCATACAGAATGTTGAGCGTCTCCCCGGGGAACATCTGCACAGTGCCGTCAGCACCGCGGTTCATGTGCACCTCACAGTTCCCCGGCGACGACTGCACAAAGATATCGCCTATCTGGTACTGCGTGGGGTTGGGCGCGGGGTTGTCGAGGCTGCCCTCCCACACGTTGCCGAAGTTGAGGCACTGGTACACGCGCAGCGGGCTGGTGACGTTGTAGGCGCAGCCGTTGTAATAGGTCATGTTGTAGATGTTGTTGTGCAGGTCGTACGGCCCCAGGTACTGCGACCGGATCGTCACCGTCGTACGCCCGCAGGCTGCGAGGGGGAAGGAGATGTGGGGGGGGGGAGGGGATGAGGGGGGTGGGGGTTGGAGGCAGGGAAAAACAAAATGAGAATTCAGAAAGGGGACGCAACCAGAGCAGAGGAATGAGAGGCAAGGGGGCCAGGGGAATGAGAAGCGATGGGGAGCAAAGAAATGAGGGGCAAGGGGAGCGGGGAGGGCTGTGAGAAGCAACGGAAAGCAGAGCTAAGGAACCAAGGCAGGTAAGAGAGGGAGAGGAGGGGACAGCAGCGCGTACGTGGGGGTGAAGGACGAGATAACGAGGGGGAACAACGAGAGACTTATGACTTGGAGCAGCGAGATGAATGCAAAGTGAGCAAGGAAATGGTTGCTGTAGGGAGCAGGGAAGTGAGTGCTGAGGGGAGCAAGCAAGTGAGTGCTGAGGGGAGCAGGAAAGTGACAGCTGAAGGGAGCAGGGAAATGAGTGGCGAGGAGAGCAGAGGAAAAGAGAGGAGAGCAGAGGAATGAGAGACAAGGGGAGCAGAGAAATGAGAGAAGCAGAGAAACTAGAGACAGCGGAAGCAGGTAGAGAGGGAGTGGAGGGAGCAGAGCAGAGTTGCGTACAGGTGGCGAGGGCCTGGCGGCGGGGGATGTGGTCGAGGTAGCCGGGCAGAGGGGCGTCGTGAGCGAAGGTCTCAGCCGCGAGAATGCGCCTGCCCCCCCCTGGGACCAGCGCCCTGGCTACCTTCATGGCGTCCCGCGCTCCACTCACCGCCGCCGCCAGCAGCCCCACCGCCAGCGCTGCCAGCACCAGCACGCGCATGCCAGCCGTTGCCATGAGGAGAGGCGCGGAACTGAACGGAAAGAAGCAAGCGAGAGAGGCTTGGCGAGGCGAATGATTGGCTCGGAAAAGGGAGCACTGGTCGAACTGATGAATTCATGGTAGCCATTATGGCCGCTTTATAAGTCGCGCTGGACCGTGTGATGCTGTGCGTGGATGATGCTAAGGGAGGTTTTCTCCCCTCTGGCACGGAGGGTGAATCGGCCTTCCTGCTACTGCTGCTGCTGCTGCTGCTGCTGCTGCTGAGAAATCCTAACTGCTGCAGTAATGGAGGAGGTGAGCATTCATGACGGCACAGCAAAGGTCACCGTCGATTGCCATGCTGCCTACAGGAACCGTTGCTCTTACTGCTGGCGTGATGTCGTAACTAATCGCGGTGTCGTATGGAGCGCGGATGTAACATATCGAATCCCACCAACCCAAGTCTCGATACATTGAACCTAGGTTGGGAAGAGAAACGGAAATGAACTGGTTGGAAAGCGGGGAAACGAACTGGTTGGCAAGCCAACCAATCAGAACACTTTTATACAAAGTGAGTCGAGAAGTTTCCCGCCGCTGGTTGGAGTTACAACCAATCACAAACATTCGAAGTCCAACACAACTCTTGCGTTGGAATTGCAACCAGTTGAAACATGACAGGTAGGGATAACATATTACATACACAGCATTTTATCCCTTTGTTTGTGCCATGTCATTGAGTAACCTTTGCCACATGGGCAAGGCCCAAGGGAGTGCACCCCTCCTTGCCATGGGGAAGGTGGTTGCACCCCAAGGGGGTCTAGGGAAGGGGTCTGAAGCCTCTTGGCTCATTCTCCATTTCCTACTCCCAACAAATCAATTGGGAAATAGGATTGCTTTTCTCCTCAACTCACCTTCCACAGTTTGTTACTGCATCTCCTAGCACTCTCCAGACTTAGTGATTTCCAGGAGCTGCTACTCTCTGGTTGTATTAGAACCTATTATTAAGTGGGTAAATGCCCTTTTTCTTCATAGATCCGTTACATTGGTATTCAGAGCTATTAGTAGATCCTCGCCTTGTGGGCATATAAGAGGATTTTGTGGATTTTTTTTTTGAGAAGTTGTGATTGTATTGTAATCTCTATTATAAAGTTTTTGAAGACTACAAGCTCAAGCTCAAGTTTTCAAGACTTTGAAGCTTCTCCAAGAGTTCTCAGCCCTCCCTCCCTCCCTGCTGGTGGAACCATTGGAGCTACTGTGAAGAAGTTGCAACCTGTGTGTATTAACATTCTCTGTTGAAGACAATCACTTTGTGATTGTTCTTGCCTTATCCACTGCGGTGGTAAGGATATTTTGCAACAGAGGTGTTTTTCACATTGCTGTGGTTGTAAGATCTATTGAAGAAATTTCTCCTTTGGAGAAAATCTTGGTTATTCACTGCGGTGATAACAATTTGCAGTAGATCTGTAACTCATTTTTATAATACAGTGACTTGACTCTCAATGGCTTCTACCAACTCCAATGCTGGAGGTGTTGAAGGGAACAACTCCCAGGCTGAACTGGAAGCTTGTGTGCAGAAGATTGACCTGAACAACTTGGATGAGGAAATGGCTGAAAAGGAACCTGCTGAAAACTCCCCTGCTAAGGACCCTTCAGCTGCTGAAAATTCCAAGGAGCAGGAAGGGGAGTCTCAGGAGGATGACATTGAGCTGGAGGGCGAAGAGGATATTCTGCATGCTGAAATTGCTAAGCTGCAGGATCACGCTGCTGAGCAGGATACGCGCATCCAGCAGCAGCAGTCTCTCATCTCCATGCTCAGGGGGGAGCTCTCTGACCAGGACAACAAAATCAAGTACCTGGAAGTTGAGCTCAAGAACATGAAGCACGATGCGCGGGAGCAAGGTCACCAGCTGGCGCGGCAGACCTCAAAGATCAACGATCTGCGCGAGGCTTTCAACGCCCTTCGGAGGGAGACCATGTATCGCCCTGCACCGCGAGCGGACCCGCCCGCCAACTCTGCTAGCGGTCGCACCAACCCTTCTCGCTCTGGTGGTGCAGTGGGTGACCCCGGTCCTTCTACGCAGCGCGCTGCTGAGCCGAGCACGCAGGCCTTTGGCTCTCTGCCAATCACCCTGCCGCCATTCATCCATGGCAAGACGGACGTGGCTGCGTGGCTGTCGATGATGACCGACCTGTTCAAGGCGCACAAGGTCCAAGACGACGCTCGCGTCGTCGCTGCCACCACCGTGCTGGACCAGAATGCACAGCGAGTGGTGTATGGCAGCAAGATCCAGGCTGAGGCGGATAGGAAGCCGTTTGGGTGGGAGGAATTTGCCTCTGCGCTCAAGCAAGCTTTTCAGGTCCAGCCGACCCAGCTGGAGGTGCGCAGTCGCCTTGAGAAGCTGCAGTGCGGGAACCGCACAGTGCAGCAGTACGCCGTGGAGTTCCAGGAGCTGCTACTCTCTGGTTGTATTAGAACCTATTATTAAGTGGGTAAATGCCATTTTTCTTCATAGATCCGTTACAGCGGATCATGCGGCGCGGCGGGCACGCCTATCGTCGCTGAATGAACACCGGGTAGAAGGGCAGCACTGAGAGATTGAGATGCTTCTCGAGCGATTCGATTTCTGAAAACAGGGCGGCTCGATCTACCGGTGGTTAAGCAAAACAAGAGATTCCGTCTGGTGGTTTAACGAAACGACGGCGTTAACCACCACGCACGACAGCGTCCCTTCGTTCGACTTCCTGGTTTCCATATCAGGCTCGTCCTCTCACGTCCTGGTGTCCTGACTCTCGACTCGATCTCACGTCTCCCCTTGTCTCGGTACTTGCGAGACAAATCATCTCGGAGAAGCGGCGCTGCATAGACAGTTAGAAAGCACTTCGCGCGGCTAACGACACGCAGCAGCCGGGTCGCGTCCAACATCAGCGTTTGCAACCATAATAACTTGTCTACCCTACAGTCTGGTATAACGAATTTCGCAGCTGACGAGAACTTCAAGGCGTTTGTCGCCTGTACATAGAACGCAAGCATGAAGAACAAAGGGGCCCTGTTCTACAGGCAAACGGGCACGGCGTGGAAACGGAAACACGGGAAACCACTTTCAGCTTTCCTCTAGACTCGTCATACTCTCCAAACCTCGAAAGCTCACCTGGTTGCGTAGGAAATTTCTTTCCGCCCATACGCTGGTGTCAGCCATCTTTCGCGTAAAGGCGGGGGGTGTAGTTTTTCTTTAGATTTACATGTTTAAAGTCTCCATTTCTGAATAGTGTTTTTTTTAACAAAAAACGTCCGTGGAGTCCAATCCCTAGGTATGTTACATATCTTGAATTTCGCTTCAACCCATCAGCGCCTAAAAATAGGAGGGGGTTTGCTTACGGAATTTCTGTAGTTTGGAGGGTAGAGCACTAGTTGCACCTGGACAATTGTTTCCATCTTGATGCCATTTTGCTTCCCGTAAAAAGGAGGTATCCCTTGGAAACCAAACAGAAACAAAAATCGCTGGGGAGAGAAGTTGGGTACACACCTTCCGTCTCGATGTTTCCGTTTCCACAAACCAGGTTGTTCTGCAGCCACTGTTTCCGTTATGTTCGGATGGAAACATGCAGGTATGACACTCATTTTCGGTCTGACCATGCTATCGAACCTAAATTGACTGTCGACGGAAGCAACCAAGAGGATTCTGACAACGGAAACAAAGGCCTGTAGAACAGGGCCAGGTAGAATCGAGGAACAGAAAATGGCAGCAGACAGGAACTTGTCTTCTGTGGATCGTTCATTTCTCGACTGTTGGTATTCCCTAGGTTTTCACGAAAACGGTTACAATATTGCCACCACCCATCGCTGACGAAGTGAGCGGAAGTAGCCGTGCGACGATTGCTTTGCTATGCGGTTCATTTGCGGATTCAAGACTTCGCCTGCGTTCGCCAGACTGGCGAGTCCATCGCAAACTGTCTTATCTGATGTAGTTCCATCCAAGAATCTGAACCTGAAACGGTTTCAACGAATGCTGGCGATGTGTAATAAATCAGGGTTCAAGATTTCGCGAATGTTGGGGGTGTTCAATCTCTCTCGAGATATTTGGGGTCTTCCGATTGGCTGTGAAACTTTTTCGCGAAACCGAACGGTACGGTAAATCAACCCCGTCAATGTGCATAAATCCCGCCCGCGAGGGGACTATACAGGTATAAACAATAAACAACAGTAAATATACCAGTTCTGGTTTGGGGCGTGTTGGCGGGGGATCCTAAACCGGAACGTTTGTACCCGCAAAGCAAGTTCGCCTGGCCCGCGCCGATTTCAAAAACCTTGCATCGAGCCGCGAGTCTATTGAACCTGCTAATCTGCTGCAGCAACCCTGTGCGAGCAAGCAGCCTTACTAGGGCCCGGCGTAGGCTTCAAAACGAAGCACCCTAAACTTTATCAAACCGAAATGAACCATATTCTGGGATCTTGCGATCTAAGACTTATCGGAACATTTCGTACGATTTTCACGAGATGATTGGTCTCAAGTTAGCTACTATTCGGTCGGACGAAGCCCCGGCGCCATGTCAGCTTTCTTATCTCATGACTCGAAACAGTCTTGGCTACCTTGTGTGGTCTTGTTAGTGCTATTCGCGATAGCGGTAGTTCCGTTACTATTCCACAGCTTCTTCATAGTCCCGTAAACGCTGTACACTGACCCACCAAGCCTCCAGCTTTTGCAAGGCGCGCTTTCCGCGGCGAACCAATCCGACGAACTGTCACTGAGCGCGACAGAACAGGGTAACTTAACCGCTGACGTGGCCACGAACCAGGAGAACTGCCAAGTTCCGGAAAGTTCGGTAGGATACGATCCGATTTGCTGGTGGTCCGGGGACCATGGCGGGTACAGCGGGGGCGACTCGTCGGGAACGAGCGGCGTGAAAGAATCGAATCATGGCGACACGGTGCAGAACGGTTCAACGCGGCAGAATGGTAGCACGCAGGCAGGGAACGCGGAGGAGGCTATTCGCCGGGAGCGACAAAGGGGAGGAGTGTTGATTTTCGGCGGGGGTTGCTCCCGTTGCACGGTGGGCGAGCTGTGCGCGTTCGAGATCGCCGTCAGACCTCCCGCCAGATGGGTCCCTCATAGGGCCCGGCTGAGCCGGATCGCTCAAGGGAAAAAGGAGTGGGCTATGAAACATACAGGCGGCGGCGGGGGTGGCAGCAGCAGCAGCGGCGCGAGGATAGGTATGGGTGGGATGCTCGAGTCGTTGGTGGTGAGGCTGATGGGGCCCGCATTGGCTATAGCGGATGTGACTACAGAGGACGGTGACGTCACGCGCTGGCGAGTCACTTACCACGTGTGGGACGCTGGTGACTACAGGTGAGGGTTGGGGGAAGGGGAGGGGGGAGGAGGGGAGGAGGGGGAGGGAAGGAGTCACGGAGGGAAAGGGAAAGTTTGGGAGGGGAAGAGTGGGTAAGGGGACGGGGAAGGAGGGAGGAGGAAGGGAACGTGGAAGGAGGGGACTGAGGGTAACGGTTAGCAGGTGAAGGGGGAGGGGAGAGAGGGTGGGATGGGTTGGGTAATTCGTGCTTCTTATTCCGTTTCCCCCCCATCCGTTTCTCTCCAATTCAGTTCAGCATTCACATCCTCACTACTGATAATCCCACATGCCTTACTTTCTTTCTTTTCCCATCCTTGCCATCCCCCAATCCACCAGCGTCCTCGTCCAATCAGAGTGCGACATGCTGGACTATGCTTCTGACTACTTGCATCGGGTCCGGAAGACAAAATCGCATGTCATGGCCAAATGGGTCCTCACTGTCCTCCCACCCACCAAACCATCCACTGGACCAGTTCCCAAGCCATCCACCGAACCATCTACCGAACCAACCGTCGAACCAGTCACAAATTCATCCACGAAATCAGCTACCAACCTATCCACCGAGTCAGTTACCGCTGAGTCCCAACCCAGCAACAGGACCTCTCACGATGCAACGTACGGTCCAGATTCGCCGTGCGACCATGCCATCCACGGCCGGTGGCTGTTCAACACACAGAAGCGGGCCTACGAGTGGCAACTCTACCCCTGCGCGCACCCCCTCCCCCCTGCCTCTCAATGGCTCTCCGCCCTCCAATCCCGGGGTATTTCCGAAATCAACTTTGTCGGCGATTCTCACGTGCGCTTTCTCTGTCACCACCTCTTCTTTTTCCTCACCGGCAAGGCCAATGCATCCATTGTGAAGCTTCATGAATATCATCAGTTGATCGTGCCACCCCCTAGCCCAGATTTGCAGCCTCTGACGCTCAATTTTTATTGGATCGGAGGGATTTACATCGATGGGCCTTTTGGCTGCAGGTGTGTGTGTCTGTAGGAGCGAAGCTCCATTGATTATCGTCCCTTTCCTTCATGACTGTAGCTCCACGCTGAATAGCAGTCCATTCACTGTCCTTTGATAGAAGTAGTTTTGAGACATATCAGAACTTTTCTACTTTCACGCGACTATTTATTTTCTGGTTCCGGTAGAATTTTGCTCGCACGAAGATTCCCTTCTGCTGGCTGTAGCATTGAGCTGAATAGCAGTCCATTCGCTCTCCTTTCTGCTTCGTCCTGTCTATATATTTTCTGGAGGGTTCAAGGCTCTAAACACTCTCCACATGCCTTCCCATCATGTCTGCCACCCCTCCCTTCACTGTAATCACCTTGCAGCTATAAGAACGTCACGGCATTTGAGCTGCTCACGTTTCCAAACATTTCTTCGACAGCCAATGTGACGCTTGTAGACGGCGGCTTCTGGATGACGATTTTCTGCGCCGAGCCGGAGAACGCGTTGGGTTACTACCTTCCCAACTACCTGCAGTGGGTTTACTCTCAGAGGGAACAGGCAATGCAGGCGCAGCAGCAGACGCAGCAGCAGCAGCCGCAGCAACAGCAGCAGCAGCAGCAGAAGAAGCAGCAGGAAAGTCAAGCTTCAGCGCTGCCTTCCAGGGCGGGCCCGTGGTTTCTGTTCCGAAGCATCCCTCCGAGGCGGCTCAACGACTTTTGTTACGACGGAACAAACACGCTCATTGCACACATGAACAAAGTTGTTGCCGGGCACTTGGGACGGTACGGGCTGCAGCTTCTCAATGATTGGCTCATCGCAGCCCCTCGCCCCGATGATACGTGCGGGCCAACGGATCCGCACCACTCCTGCTTTGCTGAAGCTGCGAAAGGCAAGAATAATAAAACGGAAACGGATGGGAGGTATGAGGGGGTTGTGGGTGAAGCGATGGTGTGGAATCTGGTTTACCATCTCTTGTATAATTTGGCTTGAATGTTCCCAGTGTTGAGCAGTGCATGTTCAAGTGCACTTGAGTTCAGGTTGTACCTACCGTACCTCACCAAGGTTTTTGCCAAGAACTTAATTGCAGGAGAACATGACATCTCTTAGGTCCCACAAATGTACAGTAACAACTTCCTACATAGGAACTGATCCTACGGTAAGCCCTACGCTCGCAACAACCTGACAAACTGACCACGTTAAGAGTTGGACGAAAAGGAACCCATATTCTAGTACTCTCCAACATGGAATTAATCATCAAACCATGTGATGTGAAACCAGGACACATGAAGAACTCAGTGAGATGACGATTGACCATTTGCAATGCCTCAGAGGTGACACCTGTGAGACCATGGCACATCCAATCCAGGAACTCAAAGCAACGATTGACATCCCAGAATGCTAAGTGCTCTGTGCCCCTGGCACCCTGGCCTCCTTGCTGGGACTGCAGCACAAGGTATTGCCTGAAGCTGAAACCAGGGGTGGGCAGAGCAGAGCGGTGGGCGAGTCGTAAAGGTTTGCATAAATCGCATTGCAAGTTACTTGAAGCTGAAACCAGTGGGCGGGGCAGGGGGAGCTCTCCTAGACGTGGCACGCAAGGGGTTTCCCATCCCCGCTCCTACATCCCTCCCTCCTGCTAGGGTCTGTTGCATCAGGGGACTCGCACCCGTCGCTCGCAAGTTACTTGAAGCTGAAACCAGTGGGCGGGGCAGGAGGAGCTCTCCTAGATGTGGCACGCAGGGGGTTCCCCATTCCACCTCCTGCATCCATCCCCCCTGCTAGGGTCTGTCTCAGAGGACTAGCACTCCTGGCAGTGCTTGCAGACGGCACCATTGGCGGCCCCCGGGCCATCACCGGGCCTGGGACCATAGCTCCGGGAACTCCTGCACCTAGCGGGTTCGGCACGGAGCTCATAGTCATGCCACGGGTGATAGCTGGCGGTTGGTTGGCGGAGGAGGTTCGGGAGGGCTGGAATGAAGAGGCATGTGTGATACCATACGGGGGAGCCGCAGCTGCTGCTGCTCCTGCTGCTGCTGCTGATGAGGTGGGAGGGGTGGGAGAAGCAGCAGCAGCAGCACCGGCTGCTGCTGCTGCAGCGGCTGCTACGGCTGCAGAGGCTGAAGATCTGGAGGCTTTGGAGGAGGAGGAGGAGGATGAGGAGGAGGAGGAGGAGGGGGGTGGTGGGGGTGATTTTCGAGAGGAAGGGGAGGGAAGAGTGCTGGAATCTGCAGAAGGTTCTTCGGGGATTGTGGGAGCGGCAGGGGCGGCCTTGTTGAAAGCTGTTCTCCATGCGTCCACTGTCTCCTTGGTGCCTGATGGGACAGCAGGGCACAAGATGGCAGAGAGAGAGGCGCATATGCACAGAGATTTGACACAGAGAGGGATGGACATGACACAGAGAGGGATGGACATGACACAGAGAGGGATGGACATGACACAGAGAGGGATGGACATGACACAGAGAGGGATGGACATGACACAGAGAGGGATGGACATGACACAGAGAGGGATGGACATGACACAGAGAGGGATGGACATGACACAGAGAGGGATGGACATGACACAGAGAGGGATGGACATGACACAGAGAGGGATGGACATGACACAGAGAGGGATGGACATGACACAGAGAGGGATGGACATGACACAGAGAGGGATGGACATGACACAGAGAGGGATGGACATGACACAGAGAGGGATGGACATGACACAGAGAGGGATGGACATGACACAGAGAGGGATGGACATGACACAGAGAGGGATGGACATGACACAGAGAGGGATGGACATGACACAGAGAGGGATGGACATGACACAGAGAGGGATGGACATGACACAGAGAGGGATGGACATGACACAGAGAGGGATGGACATGACACAGAGAGGGATGGACATGACACAGAGAGGGATGGACATGACACAGAGAGGGATGGACATGACACAGAGAGGGATGGACATGACACAGAGAGGGATGGACATGACACAGAGAGGGATGGACATGACACAGAGAGGGATGGACATGACACAGAGAGGGATGGACATGACACAGAGAGGGATGGACATGACACAGAGAGGGATGGACATGACACAGAGAGGGATGGACATGACACAGAGAGGGATGGACATGACACAGAGAGGGATGGACATGACACAGAGAGGGATGGACATGACACAGAGAGGGATGGACATGACACAGAGAGGGATGGACATGACACAGAGAGGGATGGACATGACACAGAGAGGGATGGACATGACACAGAGAGGGATGGACATGACACAGAGAGGGATGGACATGACACAGAGAGGGATGGACATGACACAGAGAGGGATGGACATGACACAGAGAGGGATGGACATGACACAGAGAGGGATGGACATGACACAGAGAGGGATGGACATGACACAGAGAGGGATGGACATGACACAGAGAGGGATGGACATGACACAGAGAGGGATGGACATGACACAGAGAGGGATGGACATGACACAGAGAGGGATGGACATGACACAGAGAGGGATGGACATGACACAGAGAGGGATGGACATGACACAGAGAGGGATGGACATGACACAGAGAGGGATGGACATGACACAGAGAGGGATGGACATGACACAGAGAGGGATGGACATGACACAGAGAGGGATGGACATGACACAGAGAGGGATGGACATGACACAGAGAGGGATGGACATGACACAGAGAGGGATGGACATGACACAGAGAGGGATGGACATGACACAGAGAGGGATGGACATGACACAGAGAGGGATGGACATGACACAGAGAGGGATGGACATGACACAGAGAGGGATGGACATGACACAGAGAGGGATGGACATGACACAGAGAGGGATGGACATGACACAGAGAGGGATGGACATGACACAGAGAGGGATGGACATGACACAGAGAGGGATGGACATGACACAGAGAGGGATGGACATGACACAGAGAGGGATGGACATGACACAGAGAGGGATGGACATGACACAGAGAGGGATGGACATGACACAGAGAGGGATGGACATGACACAGAGAGGGATGGACATGACACAGAGAGGGATGGACATGACACAGAGAGGGATGGACATGACACAGAGAGGGATGGACATGACACAGAGAGGGATGGACATGACACAGAGAGGGATGGACATGACACAGAGAGGGATGGACATGACACAGAGAGGGATGGACATGACACAGAGAGGGATGGACATGACACAGAGAGGGATGGACATGACACAGAGAGGGATGGACATGACACAGAGAGGGATGGACATGACACAGAGAGGGATGGACATGACACAGAGAGGGATGGACATGACACAGAGAGGGATGGACATGACACAGAGAGGGATGGACATGACACAGAGAGGGATGGACATGACACAGAGAGGGATGGACATGACACAGAGAGGGATGGACATGACACAGAGAGGGATGGACATGACACAGAGAGGGATGGACATGACACAGAGAGGGATGGACATGACACAGAGAGGGATGGACATGACACAGAGAGGGATGGACATGACACAGAGAGGGATGGACATGACACAGAGAGGGATGGACATGACACAGAGAGGGATGGACATGACACAGAGAGGGATGGACATGACACAGAGAGGGATGGACATGACACAGAGAGGGATGGACATGACACAGAGAGGGATGGACATGACACAGAGAGGGATGGACATGACACAGAGAGGGATGGACATGACACAGAGAGGGATGGACATGACACAGAGAGGGATGGACATGACACAGAGAGGGATGGACATGACACAGAGAGGGATGGACATGACACAGAGAGGGATGGACATGACACAGAGAGGGATGGACATGACACAGAGAGGGATGGACATGACACAGAGAGGGATGGACATGACACAGAGAGGGATGGACATGACACAGAGAGGGATGGACATGACACAGAGAGGGATGGACATGACACAGAGAGGGATGGACATGACACAGAGAGGGATGGACATGACACAGAGAGGGATGGACATGACACAGAGAGGGATGGACATGACACAGAGAGGGATGGACATGACACAGAGAGGGATGGACATGACACAGAGAGGGATGGACATGACACAGAGAGGGATGGACATGACACAGAGAGGGATGGACATGACACAGAGAGGGATGGACATGACACAGAGAGGGATGGACATGACACAGAGAGGGATGGACATGACACAGAGAGGGATGGACATGACACAGAGAGGGATGGACATGACACAGAGAGGGATGGACATGACACAGAGAGGGATGGACATGACACAGAGAGGGATGGACATGACACAGAGAGGGATGGACATGACACAGAGAGGGATGGACATGACACAGAGAGGGATGGACATGACACAGAGAGGGATGGACATGACACAGAGAGGGATGGACATGACACAGAGAGGGATGGACATGACACAGAGAGGGATGGACATGACACAGAGAGGGATGGACATGACACAGAGAGGGATGGACATGACACAGAGAGGGATGGACATGACACAGAGAGGGATGGACATGACACAGAGAGGGATGGACATGACACAGAGAGGGATGGACATGACACAGAGAGGGATGGACATGACACAGAGAGGGATGGACATGACACAGAGAGGGATGGACATGACACAGAGAGGGATGGACATGACACAGAGAGGGATGGACATGACACAGAGAGGGATGGACATGACACAGAGAGGGATGGACATGACACAGAGAGGGATGGACATGACACAGAGAGGGATGGACATGACACAGAGAGGGATGGACATGACACAGAGAGGGATGGACATGACACAGAGAGGGATGGACATGACACAGAGAGGGATGGACATGACACAGAGAGGGATGGACATGACACAGAGAGGGATGGACATGACACAGAGAGGGATGGACATGACACAGAGAGGGATGGACATGACACAGAGAGGGATGGACATGACACAGAGAGGGATGGACATGACACAGAGAGGGATGGACATGACACAGAGAGGGATGGACATGACACAGAGAGGGATGGACATGACACAGAGAGGGATGGACATGACACAGAGAGGGATGGACATGACACAGAGAGGGATGGACATGACACAGAGAGGGATGGACATGACACAGAGAGGGATGGACATGACACAGAGAGGGATGGACATGACACAGAGAGGGATGGACATGACACAGAGAGGGATGGACATGACACAGAGAGGGATGGACATGACACAGAGAGGGATGGACATGACACAGAGAGGGATGGACATGACACAGAGAGGGATGGACATGACACAGAGAGGGATGGACATGACACAGAGAGGGGCGGAGATGCACAGAGAGGGGCGGAGATGCACAGAGAGGGGCGGAGATGCACAGAGAGGGGCGGAGATGCACAGAGAGGGGCGGAGATGCACAGAGAGGGGCGGAGATGCACAGAGAGGGGCGGAGATGCACAGAGAGGGGCGGAGATGCACAGAGAGGGGCGGAGATGCACAGAGAGGGGCGGAGATGCACAGAGAGGGGCGGAGATGCACAGAGAGGGATGGACATGACACAGAGAGGGGCGGAGATGCACAGAGAGGGGCGGAGATGCACAGAGAGGGGCGGAGATGCACAGAGAGGGGCGGAGATGCACAGAGAGGGGCGGAGATGCACAGAGAGGGGCGGAGATGCACAGAGAGGGGCGGAGATGCACAGAGAGGGGCGGAGATGCACAGAGACCCGAAAAGACAGACACCCATCTTGTCCTTCGTCCTCAGCAGACGCGGGTGCCTCGTGAAGACTAAGCGCCCTCTTCAGCTGAAGCATGGCATCACGCATGCACTTGAAACTGTCAAGCTTGCCCACTTATGATTGCCCACTTAAGCTTGCCCACTTATGCTTGCCCACTTAAGCTTGCCCATCTCTAAGGCGCCTCAAACAGACACTCACATTGCCCTTCATCCTCAGCACACGCCCGTGCCTTGTGCAAGCTGAGAGCCCTCTTGAGCTACAGCATGGCATCGCACATGCGCTTGAACTTGTCGCGCTTGCCCACTTTTAAGGCACCTCAAACAGACACTCACCTCTCCCCTCATCCTCAGCAGAAGCGCGTGCCTCGTGCAGGCTGAGGGCCCTCTTAAGCTGCAGCATGGCATCGCGCATGCGCTTGAACTTGTCGCGCTTGCCGGCACTCTCCGCGTCCTCCTGCAGCATCGAATGCAGCTTGTCGTCTGACATGCCGCTCACCGTCTGGTACAGCTTTGTGAGCATGGAATCCCGTGCTCGCTCCACCTGAGATAACACAATCGCCTGTGGTGGTGGTTGGGGATAGCGGGGGGAGAGGAGAGGGAGTGAGCACGGGTATCGAATGCAGCTTGTCGTCCGACATGCCGCTCACCGTCTGGTACAGCTTGGTGAGCATTGAATCCCGCGCTCGCTCCACCTGAGATAATACTATTGCCTGTGGTGGTGGTAGCAGAGAGTGGGGGGAAAGGAGAGGGAGTGAGTGCATGCCGCTCACTGTCTGGTACAGCTTGGTGAGCATCGAGACTCGTGCTCGCTCCACCTGAGATAGTACAATCGGCTGTGGTGGTGGTTGGGGAGAGGGGGGGGTCAGCATTGAATCCCGCGCTCGCTCCACCTGAGATAGCACAAAGGCCTGACTTGTGGTAAGTGCAGGGAGGGGGGGAAGAAGGAAGGAAAGAAAGGAGAGGGAGTGAGGGCACGCATATGTAGCTTCACCGTCTGGTACAGCTTCGTCAGCATCGAGTCTCTCGCTCGCTCCACCTGAGCCAGCACTATGGCATGATGATGGTGGAGGTGGTCGAAAATGCACTATGGCATGATGATGGTGGAGGTGGTCGAAAATGCACTATGGCATGATGATGGTGGAGGTGGTCGTGGCTCTGGTGATTGGAGGGGTGGGAAAGAAACGAGAGAGAGTAAGCGCGTGTCTTGTCTCACTTCAGTCACCTGGCACCTCAACTCCTTCTCGGGATTCTTCCGCTGCTTCACCCGCCAGGCGCACACACACGTAGGCACACAAGCACACAGCAGCACACGCACATAGGCACACATGCACACACACAGCAGCACACGCACATAGGCACACATGCACACACACAGGCGCACACGCACATAGGCACACATGCACACACACAGGCGCACACGCACATAGGCACACATGCACACACACAGGCGCACACGCACATAGGCACACAGGCACACACACAGGCGCACACACACCTTGGCACACAAACACAAACAGAGCCTCACCTTGGGAATGTTGTCAGCCAGGTGAACAAGCACAGCTTGCACGTATCGCCGCACCTCTGTCACCTGCTACCTCAGCTCCTCCTCCGGATTCGCCACCCGCTGCTGCACTCGCCAGGCGCGCACACACATAGGCACACAGGCACACACAGTCTCACACGCACCTTGGGAATGTTGTCTGCCAGGTGCACAAGCACCGCCTGCACGTATCGCCTCACTTCAGTACCTCAGCTCCTCCTCCGAATTCGCCACCCGCCCCGCCCCCACCAGGCGCACACGCACGTAAGCACACAGGCACACAAAGCCTCACCTTGGGAATGTTGTCTGCCAGGTGAACGAGCACCGCTTGCACGTATCGCCGCACCTCTGTCACCTGGTACCTCAGCTCCTCCTCCGGATTCGCCACCCGCCCCGCCCCCTTGCCAGGCGCACACACACATGGGCATACAGGCAGGCACACACACAAGCGCACACGCACATAGGCACACAGGCACACACACAGCCGCACACGCACCTTAGGGATGTTGTCTGCCAGGTGCACGAGCACCGCTTGCACGTATCGCCGCACTTCAGTCACCTGGTACCGCAGCTCCTCCTCTGGATTCGCCACCCGTCCTGCCCCCGCCACCGCTCCCCCTCCCTGCCCCAGCGCCCCCGGCACAATACTCCCCCCACTCCCACCGCCAGCACCAGCAGAATCCCCGTCCCTGCCGGCCCCCTCGTCTCCTGATTGGTCGGTGTCACCCCCGGTGGAGGAGGAAGGGGGGGGAGGAGGCGGGCCCTCCTTGAAGGCCTTGGTGTGGCTGCGCAGGCGCGCCACCCACTGCTGCTTCTCCGCCATGCTGTCTGCTCGCAGGATGAGTGACTGGTGGACTGGTGGGGGACGGACGGGAGCAGGGGGGTGTGGTTGGGGAGAGAGGAGGAAGGGCAGCACGCGGAGGAATGTGATCAGAGAGGGAGAGTGAGCAAGCCTCGCCACTCACTGTTGCCTTCCCGCCATGTTGCCTTCCCGCCATGTTGCCTTTCCGCCATGTTGCCTTTCCGCCATGCTGCCTTTCCGCCATGTTGCCTTTCCGCCATGCTGCCTTTCCGCCATGTTGCCTTTCCGCCATGTTGCCTTCCCGGAGAATGAGTGAATGGTGAACTGCGGGGCGGGGAAAGGGGAGAGTGGGGCGGAGGAGGGAGGCGGAGAGGGAGGGGGAGGCGGGGCGTCCTTGGAGGCCTTGGTGTGGCTGCTTTGGTGCGAATTTTAAGGCGCCTCAAAAGGCTGCTCAGGTGCGCCACCCTCTGCTGCATTTCCGCCAAGTTGTCTGCCTGCAGGATGAGGTGAGCAACTGTTGGACTGGTGGCGGAGGGAGAAAGAGAGGGATTGAGGGAGCCCCACCGCCAATGCAGTTCCCTGCCACGCTGTTTGTTCGTGTGATGCATGGCCAGTGGACTGGAGGAGCGAAGGGGTACGAGAGGGGGGGAGGGCCGGGTTGTGTGGGGGAATGCGACAAGAGGTATGCGATCTGACCCAACTGTCGCCAATGATGACCCAACTTAAACCAGCGTCAACTTATAATTGACTAGCGTTGACCCACCTTTGACCACGGTCTTGTACGGCACTCTGTTGCCAATTTTGAAGGAGAGTGCCTGTGCTGAGGGGTTGGACCCCGCCTTGATGTCCGACGCTGATGGTACCTCTTCTGGGGGCACTATCTCGTCTATTATGCAGTCCTGTAACGACAATAACAGGGACAAAGGCAGGGTAGAGGGAGCTTATTGTGGATTGTACCCTTTTATACTTCCTTTGTTAACACTATTTGGTTCACTAAGCAGTCCAGTAACGATGTTTGCAATAATGAGGACAAAACAGAAGGGAATCAGGAAGATAGAGAATACTTATGGGAAAAGATGTGTCCATGTCTGTCTGCCTTCTGAGAGAAACTTACCAGAACTTTGTTTTCCACTGGCTCAACAAAGCAGATCTTGAAAATAACCACTAAATCTCATCACGCACACCGTTGAAAAGACCAAGTGCCTTACCTCGAGAGAAATGACGCCCCTTGGCGTCTTCCCATCGGGCTTCTTCACATAGTAGAGCTGACAGACACGGTACGGCGGACATGGCGGGAAAGAAGCACTGCACTCCCTCCCCATCCCGCCTCAAAGAGAAAGACATTGGCGCCTTACCTCCAGAGGAATGACGCCCCTGGGCGTCTTCTCATCGGGCTTCTTCACGTAGTAGAGCTGCAGGGACGTGCACGGGGGACACGGCAGAGGAACAAACATGAATAAGAAAAAGGCAGGTGGGTGGAGGGGAAGGGAGAGAGACAGTGTGGTGAGTGGAAGGGGAAGGAGGGAGACGGGTGGTGAGGGGAGGGGAAAAAGGGAGGTAGGAAAGGCAAGTGAGGAAAGTGCTTATTCGTGAAAAAAAAGTGGGGCAAGTGATTACACTGTGTGTGGAGCATAGCATACCCGAGCCGTCTTGTCGCTGAGTGCGAACCAGCGCTTGCTCCACCCCCCCTTGGAGCTCACTTTCCATAAGAACCCTGCCAGGGGCAGCGACAGCGACGGCAGTGACGACAGCAACGGCAGCAATAACAGGAAGGGCCCTATCTGTGTTAGACTCCAGACATAATATGGAAAACAAGAACTTTGCACAAGATTCCTGACAGAGGCGATGACAGCAAGAATCAGGTACAAAACGGATGAAAGCTCTTTCCACAGGAATCCTAACGGGGTGAGCGTAGCAACGACAGCAACAAGCAACAACAACGGCAAAAGCCATCCCAGCCATCCAACCCATCCCAATCCCTCTCAACCTATACGAGCACAGCACAGCACAGCCCCTGCAATGTCCTTCATGGTTGCCAGAGGCTGAGAGGCATCAGCGGAGGGCGGAGGCAGGGTGGAGGCTCCTGCTTGAAACATCCCATCCCATCCCATCCCGTCACAACCCATCCCATCCCATCCCGTCACAACCCATCCCATCCCATCCCGTCCCGTCCCAACCCATTAATAAACAGCACAGCACCTGCAAGCTCCTTCATGGGAGCCAGGGGCTGAGAGGCATCGGTGGGGGGCGGAGGTGGGGGAGGCTCCTTCTTGCGACTGAAGGATGACATGGCAGAGGCAAAGCGACCGCCCCCACTGTCTCCTGTCGACTGGGGTAGGGGAGGGAGTAAGTGGAGGGGTGAGATCACGAAGAGAGAGTGAGGGAGAGGGGAAAACGTATGAACAGAACTAGAAATACAGAAAACCTTTTTGTTTTACAAAGAAAACACAAGAAAAGGAGAGAGCACTTATGGACAGTTCGGAGGACAGAACAGTTCAAGTTCACGGAGCAGGAGAGTGGCCGCGATTCAGAGAATGGGAGAGAGAGGCCACAAGGACAGGGAAGACTCACAGAGCGGGAAAGCACGCCTCTGTCCTGCAGACCCTTGCGAGCCACTTCCAATTCTTTCCATAGCTTCTCCTGCCTGCGGGGGGAAGAGGAAAGAGAGAGAGAGAGGGGAGGGGAGAGGAGGTGTGGGGGTGGGGGATTGAGGCACATCAGCAGTCACCCCCACTTCCAATTCTTTCCATAGCTTCTCCTGCCTGCGGGGGGAAGAGGAAAGAGAGAGAGAGAGAGAGAGGAGGGGAGAGGAGGTGTGGGGGTGGGGGATTGAGTCACATCAGCAGTCACGACTCCGTCAATTCTTCGAAGGCGGGTGGGAAACCCTATACGAAGCGGCTCTAGCAGCTGTCAGCTCCCCGCCACCCCCCCGCCACCAGCCCGATGATTGGGAAGGCGCTCTCAGGCAGAAGGCTTGGCGCGGAAGGGTAGTCTGCGCAGAGCGGTAATGGCACTGGAAGCAACACCAGTGGCCACTCCTTCGCCCGAGGTGCTGGAAGCCCTGAGGTCCAAGCACCCACCGTCCTCTGACGAACCCATAGACTGGACCACCAGCCCAACAGTAACTCCCACCTCCATCGACAAGGCCGCCGTCACGAAGCTCCTGTGCAGAACAGAGAACGGAGTGGGAGCTGGCCCGTCAGGAATGACCTTTGAGCATCTGAGAGATGCGGCCATCACTAACGATGCAGTCAACAGCCACCTCCATGCCCTAGTTAACACCATCATGCGAGGGTCGCTGCCCTCCGAGGTCAATGACTTACTCACCTCCTCCAGGCTCCTTGCCCTCGAAAAGCCTGAAGGAGGAACCAGACCAATAGCAATTGGAGAGTGCCTCCTTCGTCTAGCCGCCAAATCCGCGTTATTTGCCATCGCAGAGGCCGCCCGCTCCTTCTTCCTCCCGATCCAGTTCGGGGTTGCTGTCCAAGGGGGGAGTGAGGCTATTATACATACGGCCCGAGCTTACATGAGCACACACCCGGGCGCCCTTATCCTGCAAGCGGACTTGGCCAATGCCTTCAACAGCATCAGCCGCGGAGCCATAGTCAAGGCCATACGGGGAACGGACCTGGAATGTTTGTTGCCGCTGGTCCGCCTGTCATACGGAGCCCCATCCCACCTGTACCTGGGCGCCGAATACCACAGCGAGCCGCTACTCAGCCAGGCAGGCGTCCGCCAAGGCGACCCCCTTGGCCCACTGTTATTCGCAGCAGGCATGCATCCGGCCCTCAAAGCCACCGCTGCAGCCTTCCCATCCGTCCTCTGCTTAGCCTACGCGGACGACGTGACATTCCTCGGAGCGGCGGACGACTGTGCAGCTGCGTTTAACCACTTCACATCGCTGCTGACGGACGTGGGGCTGATTCACAATCCAACAAAGTGCTCGGCCTGGAGCCAGAGCTTGGAGGACGCGTCAGTCTTACCTGCTGGGGTCCCATTCAAAGCGGAGGGACTCCGCGTCTTGGGGAGCCACATCGGCCCGGAAGAAGGGGCAGCCACATTCCTCCGAGACCAGCTGGCCAAGATGGCCGCGCCACTACCACTCATTGGCGAGTTAGACCCGCAGATAGCCAACCTGCTCCTGACCAAATGCATATCGAGGCGGGTTTCTTACCTAGCCCGCACCACACCGCTCCACCTCCTACCAGAATCAGAATGGTCCCGCTGGGGCCAGGCGCAGCTCCTGACGCTCCTGGACGCCTGCGGTGTTCACCACCCGAGGGGGTTAGCAGAAGAGCAGCGGGTGTGGGGACAGGCCTCACTTCCACCGTCCCTTGGGGGCCTCGGCATAACAGACCCCACGGTCGAGAGCAAATACAGCTTCCTGGCGAGCTTCGTACAGGCGCAGAACTTACTTAGCTCCCTACCGGGACCCGCGGGGCTCTACCTGACCGGCACCTTGGCGCGGCCAGCGGTCGACAGCACAGACCAGCATCAGCTGCAGCGATGGCTACTGGAGTGCGAGGCCGCCTTGGGGGAGGAAGCCGTGGAGCTGCTCGCGAAAGAACGGACTGCACCTACAAACAAGCTGCAGCACAGCCTCGCCCTTGTCGTTCAGGGCAGTCGCTTCGCCGCGCAGTTAGTGGCGTCAAGACAAATGGATCTGAACCCGATGTCAGGACATACGCAGCGGCTACTCTCTCTGACAGGTTTTGGGGCAGGGGACTGGCTGCTTGCCATCCCGTACATGCCCTCCCTCCGCCTCAGCCCGGAACTGTTTGCGTTTGCACTACAATTCCGGCTCGGACTGCCTCTCCCCGTTCCGGACCGCTGCGACTGCCGTGACAGGACCCACATCCTGGACAAACGGCTACCCAACCACCTGCTTCGCTGCGGCACGGGACACGGACGGACAGACACACACAACGGAGTGAGGGATGAGTGTATACGTATGGCACAAGACGCGGGCTTCACTGTGCACAAGGAAACGACAGCGTTCTGCCCGGTAGACAAGCAAAAGGCTGACCTAGCGATTCGGGACCGAACCTCAGGTGCAGTCTCGTTGTGTGACGTCACGGTAACCGACCCGATCAGCAGCCGCGACGAGAATGCAACAAAGGGGAGGGGCTGGATGGCGCGGGAGATGGCAGACAAAAAGATAGAGCACTACAGGACCCGCCTGCCATGGGTGGGATTCTTCCCGCTGGCAGTTGAAACCTACGGGTGTCCATGCGAGGAGGTCCCCGCCTTCCTCAAGATGCTGGCCGATGCAGCGGCTCGCAAGCTTTTCAACGCAGATCCGTCTTCCTACAAGGCGGCAAAGATGATGCATCAGTTCCGGCAGAGATGGTCCATCTCACTGCAGAGAGGACAGGCCCTCAGCTACCTTAAGAAGCTGAACCTTGCGGCACGGGCAGAGAACCCGCCAGTAGGAGGGCCGAAGGGGGTGCTGAACCCGGGGGACTGTTTTGCCACATTGGAGGGCTAGATAGGGAAGAAGATAGTTAGCCAGAATAGGTCATGTTGTGATTATTGGCGCTTGATTGTACCCAACATTCTACATCAATGAAAGGACCATTCGAAAGAGAGAGGAGGGGAGAGGAGGTGTGGGGGTGGGGGATTGAGTCACATCAGCAGTCACCCCTTGCGAGCCACTTCCAATTCTTTCCATAGCTTCTCCTGCCTGGCGGGGGGAAGAGGAAAGAGAGAGAGGAGGGGAGAGGAGGTGTGGGGGTGGGCGATTGAGGCACATTAGCAGTCGCCCCTTGCGAGCCACTTCCAACTCTTTCCACAGCTTCTCCTGCCTGGAAGGCAGAAGAGGAAAGAGTTCAAGAGAGGGGGGTTCTGAGGTTCCTCAAAAAACACCTCGTCCCATCCAACCTCTGCAACCCATCCCAGCCACCCATCCCAGCTCAGCTCATCTCATCTCATCCTCTTCCCACCCATCCCAGCTCAGCTCACCTTTTGTACTCGGCCTCAATGAAGTGCGAGGGCGGCACGAATCCCTTCTCCATGTCCACGATGGCTGTTACCATGCGCTTTGCCTCCGCACGATACTCGTCCAGCGCTGCTGAGGCGATGGCCACCAGCTGGGAGCAAGAGGGATTGGGGAAGGGAGGAAGGTGGGGTGGAGGGGTGTTGGTGGGGAAGAAGGGGAGAAGGCAGTGGAGCGGGTGCTGTGCCCTCGAGCCCTTCTCTCCATGTCCACGATGGCCGTCTCCATGCGCTTCGCCTCCGCGTGATACTCATCCATCGCTGCTCATTCTATGGCCACCAGCTAGGAGTTAGTGGGAGGGGGAAAGGAGGGGTGGGGAGCGGGGTGGGGTGGAAAAAGGGGAGAAGCCAGTGGGAAGGGTGGCATACCCATGGGCCCTTCTCACGAGTGTGAGTGTGGGGAGCGTGGGGAAGGGACGGGGAAGAAGGGACGGGGAAGAGCGGAGGGGCAAAAAGCATGGCACCGTGGCCGTGATGCTATGTGCTCCGACCAATCCCAACGAGGCTATGGCCATGGGGTGGCTATGATAGGGGAAGAGGGGCACGTGAGCTAAAGTTCGATTGCTCCTACTTGCCTTAAACTGAGCCATGGCGGTCAGAAAGGACGAGTGGGAGAGAAAGGGAGGGGGATCGGGAGGGAGAAGGCGTGGGGGCGGGATGAGGAGAGTATTGGTGTTTGGAAAGGGGAGGAGGAAGGATCGAGGGGGCGGCTGCAAAGATGGGTTGAACTGGGAAGCTTATAAGCAGGCACTCACTGTACCTCTGTTTTCATGGGTGGGAACCGGACGAGCGAAGGGGCTTGCGATGCGGCACCTGCAACGATGTCCACGAGAATCTTGTGCACCTGCATGGATGGATGGATATGGCATGGTTAAGAGCAGGTCAAGAGGAGAATGGGGTTTTGAGACGACCCAGAAGGGGCTTGCGATGCAGCACCTGCAACGATGTCCACGAAAATCTTGTGCACCTGCATGCATGGTTGAGTGACATGACATGGTAAAACGGCGGGTTAGGAGAAGGACTGGTTTTTGAGACGCCTCAAAAAGGGCTTGGGATGCAGCACCTGCAACGATGCACCTGCAACAATGTCTACGAGAATCCATCAGGTGCACCTTTTTGCATTGCCCCTGCAACAATGCCATACGCATCCATCGTTGCATGTGGCAGATCCATCACGAGGATCTGCATGGATGCGTATGGCATGGCATGGGAGGAGCAGGTTAAGATGGAAATGGACGTGTGAGAGGTCTAAACACAGCATTTGAGGTGACTTCTGAGGCGCCTCAAAATGCCTCAAAAGTTGAGGCGCCTCAAAAGACGTCTCAAAAGGGGTTTGTGATGCGGCAGCTGCAATGATGTCCACGAGAATCGTGTGCACCTGCGTGGATACGCGTGGCGCGGCACGACATGACAAGAAGAGCAATTAACGAAACATTTTTAAAACATCAACAAGTATGGCATGAGGATGCGCGCCATGGAAGGAAGGATGGCAGGCGGTAAGAGAGAACCCATGTTCGCACACACACACAGGCCCAGCACTGCATGATAAACATCTGGCAACTGCTCCACAAGGAACAAGAACTTGAAGCAAAGCAATCCTCAGCAAAGAAAAGCTCAACTCCTTGCCTTCCCTAGCAGCACTTCGCATTCTGAACTCTTTGCCCCCCTTCACCTTAAACCCTAAACTTTGCGAAGCTTCTGAATCTTCTCACCTCAACTGCATTACAACACAGCCACTTAGTCAAATCCACACTGATTTGGGGCTAGCAGGTGGATTTCAAAGTCATTCCGAATCAGCAATAAATAACCCTTCCTTCTCCTCCCTCTTCTGACCCTCCATCCTTCCCCTCCCACTCCCTCTCACCTCGTCCACACAGTCAATGCCAGGCTGCTTGGCCAGCTCGAAACTCCTTTTGATGAGCAGACAAAGTCAATCAGAGTCAATGACAATCAACGGGAGTAAAAAGCAGTCAGTCCTCTGCTCTCACCTCGTCCACACAGTCAATGCCAGGCTGCTTGGCCAGCTCGAGACTCCTTTTGATGAGCAGACGAAGGCCCTTCTCTGGCGACAGCAGGTATGGCTGGTACCCATCCGCCACCATCACCACCTGATGGGGCAGGAGTGACAGAAAAGAGGAGAGAGAGGGAGGGGGTGGTGAAAGGGAAGGGCAGGAGAGGCAGTCATTCGTTACGTTGACTAGAAATACATCAAAACCCCTTGCTGGCGACAGCAGGTATGGCTGGTAACCATCCGCATCCAAAACCACTTGATGGGGCAACGGCAAGAATGGTGCAAGGGAGTGGTGGGAAGAAGAGACAGACGTCGTTATGTTGACTAGAAATACATGAAGGCCCTTCTCTGGCGACAGCAGGCATGGCTGGTGCCCACCTGCGCCAATCTTCACTATGAGCCAAGAATATCATCAACAGCTCACTCACCTTCTTGACATTGTCAAAGCTGAACATTTCGTCTAGGGGGAGCCCTCTGAAGCGCAGCGGCAGCGTGCCCACAAACTTCTCCACCATCTGCGACCCTCCGCCCTGTGGGTGCAGCAGTGGAGGCGAAGGGGTGCATGGAATGGAAAGAACCAGAACGGGGATTGTTAAAACGTGTTGCTGAAAGAAGGGGCTTGAAGCGCAGAGGCAGTGTGCGCACAAACTTCCCCACCACCTGCGACCCTCCGCCCTGCAGTGCAGGAGGGTGTGGATTCGGGGCAAATTGCGTGCACGGAAGGAATCAAAATCTGTGCTTCAAGGCCTTCACTTCCACCCGTACTCTAGTCCATATCGTACTCCAGTCTATAATCCAGTTCATTTACGTACTCCAGTCCATATTTCGTTCAGGTGAGAAATGAGGAAAAAGAAAAATTCCGCCGCGTCTGTGTTTGGCGATCCCATAGGTAAACCCCGATTGCACGTCGATCTAGGCAGAGAACCACCCGTTGCACCCGTTGTATTTAGCCGTCCAATTAGCCGTATTGCAACGGGTGGTTCTCTGCCTGGATCAACGTGCAATCGGGGTACACCTATGGGATCGCCAGACGCAGACGCGGCCGGTTTTTTTTCACCTGAACGATATATAGACTGGAGTACGTAAACTAAGTGGATTATAGACTGGAATACGATATGGACTAGAGTACGGGTGGAAGTGGAGGACTGTGCACACTAAAGTCAGTCTGCGACAGTTCGAACTTCTCGAAGACAGGGGGAAGAGAATGCAGGGAAAGAATTTTCTTGTGCTTTGATTCTGGCCCAGCGATACAATAAATTGTGGTGAAGTGTCAAAATAAGAAGCATTTCAGTAATGAATAAACACACCTACCGTAGCACGCATACCAATTTAAAAGTTCCATCATGCTTGTGCATGAATACGAAGCATTCGAAAGAATCTCTTGAACCTAATATTGACCCATTATTTCCGATGCTTGAATCAACAGGTTAATCGGCATAGTGCAATATACGATGAGTCTCGGCAAATGGACCGCGAGATACGTAAATCCCGCGCACCACCCACGCGTGCTCCAACCGTTTCACATCGTGATACATCGCCGCCTCGTCGCCTCGCCCATGTCGCAAAGGGAGTTGACGGCAGTGAAAGGGGAGGTGACAGCAATGAAGGGGAGGTGACAGCTCTGAAGGGGGGTTGACTGCAGTGAAAGGGGATGTGATTGCAGTAACGGAAGGGGACGGGCGGGGACGGGCGCGGCACGGGGGCGAGGGGACGAGCGCGGCGCGAGGGTGGCCGTGCGGCGGGGCGCGCCGCCTTCCCGCCTTGGGAAACGTTGGCAGGAGGCAGCAGGTACGTGTGCAACTGCAACTGCCTGGTGCGATCGAGTGTGGTTGAGTGTGGTGGGGTCGAGCGCGGTTGAGTGTGGTTGAGTGCGGTTGAGTGAGGTTGAGTGCGGTATCTGCCCGGGAGCGCTCTACTTGTGCGCGCGTAAAGCGGTGAGCGCTGCCTGTGCGCTCGCTGTTGTGCGCGATGTAGTGCGCGCGCTCTGCTGTGCATGCTGCGGTGTGCACTGCTCTAGGTAGATGCTCAACTTTGCAACATTCCGCTTCCCCCCACCCCTCCCCGCCATTCCGCCACGTCAGCCTTCGGATCTGCGCCATGCTGCTTGCCCCTGAGGGGGATCCAGACGCCCTTGCCATGTGATGCTCACCTAAGTTTCGCACGGGGTGCGGCACGACGCGGCGCTGGGGCGCGGCACGGCGCGGCGTTGGGACGCTTTGCGCGGCAGAAGCAGCGATAACGGCACCTGAGTCAGCAGCAGTTGCAGCAGTTCCGTCCTGCCTTGCACCTCACCTCCAGACACACACCTGAATCCCATCCAGGTTCGAGTGCTCGCAGAACTTGGTCTCCGGCCCTCGGCACAACTCCAACACGCAGGCACACAAGCCGTTGAGGCCGGACAAAAGGGAGCCGTCGTTTCCTCTTACCTCGCCCCTCCATCCCACCTTGCAACACCCCAACATAATGTGGCCCCCCTTTCAACCCTCCAAGCACATGCACCTCACTGCCATCCACGTGTTCGCAGAACTTGGTCTCAAACCCTCGGCACAGCTCCAGGGCGAGCGCACGCGAGCCATTCAGGCTGGAGACCAGGGAGCTGCCCTTTCTCCCCACCTGCACCACCACCTTGCAACACCCATGATGTCCGCACCCTTCCCCAACACACGCACCTCACTGCCATCTAAGTGTTCGCAGAACTTGGTCTCAAACCCTCGGCACAGCTCCAGGGCGAGCGCACGCGAGCCGTTGAGGCTTGAAACCAGGGAGTCTCCCAGCCTGAGTAGCTCCGCATCCACCTCCTGAGACCGACCCTCCAAGCTGAAAGGGGTTGAGGGAGCGGGAGAGGAGCCGGGGCGGGCGGGGGAGGTAAGGTAAGAATGCATGGATACCAGAGGCCGTTGAGGCTGAACACGAGAGAGTCTCCCAGCCTGAGTAGCTCTGCATCCACCTCCTGGGACCGGCCCTCCAGGCTGATGGGAACAGGGAGGAGGGATGGGGGGTTAGCGAGCCCCTGAATGGAAGGCAGAGGGGAATCACCCAGCCTGAGTAGCTCCGCATACACCCCCTGAGACCAACCCTCCAAGCTGATGGGAACAGGGAGGAGGGATGGGATGGGGGGTTAGCGAGCCCCTGGGTGGAAGGCAGAGGGGAATCACCCAGCCTGAGTAGCTCCGCATCCACCTCCTGAGACCGACCCTCCAAGCTGATATGGGAGTCGAGGGGGTAGGAGGAGGCGGGGAGCCGGGCAATAGAAGAGGGGTTGGAAAAGGGGGGTAGGAGAATGCATGGATACCGGAGGCCGCTGAGGCTGGACACGAGAGAGTTTCCCAGCCTGAGTAGCTCCGCATCCACCTCCTGAGACCGAACCTCCAGGCTGATATGGAGGTTGAAGGGGTAGGAGGAGGCGGGGAGCCGGGCAACAGGGGAGAGGTTGGAAAACGGGGGTGGGAGAATGTATGGATTCTGGAGGCCGTTGAGGCTGGAGACCAGGGAGTCAACCAGGTGATATTTAAGTATTTTTGAGACGTTTCAAAAACACTTAAATATCACGAGACAAGGGAGTCAACCAGCCTGAGTGGTTCCGTGTCCACGCCCTGAGGCCGACCCTCCAAGCTGTGAGGAGCAGCTTGGACGGGGGAAGGAGGGGGGACGCGAGGGGAAGGAGTGGAGCGAGGGGAAATAGAGGGAAAGAGAGGGAGAGGATTGCAGAAAGGTGGGGGAAAGGAGGGGGTAAGAAGGCAGGAGAGAGAGGGTTTTGGCGAGCCAGTGAGAGTGAGCGAGCGAGTGAGAGTGAGCGAGTGAGAGTGAGCGAGCGAGAGTGAGCGAGCAAGAGTGAGTGAGTGGAGAGGGTAAGATGGGGTTGGAGAGGGTAAGAGGGGGTGGGAGAGCCTTACGCGGACATGATGCAGGGAATCTTCTCCTTCATCTTGTGCCGCACGGTGCCTTTATTGACGCGCCTCAAAAACAGAGTGAGAGGATGAGACGAGAGAGCCTTACGCGGACATGATGCGGGGAATCTTCTCCTTCATCTTGTGCCGCACGGTGCCTTTATTGACGCGCCTCAAAAACAGAGTGAGAGGATGAGACGAGAGAGCCTTACGCGGACATGATGCAGGGAATCTTCTCCTTCATCTTGTGCCGCACGGTGCCTTTATTGACGCGCCTCAAAAACAGAGTGAGAGGATGAGACGAGAGAGCCTTACGCGGACATGATGCGGGGAATCTTCTCCTTCATCTTGTGCTGCACGGTGCCTTTATTGACGCGCCTCAAAAACAGAGTGAGAGGATGAGACGAGAGAGCCTTACGCGGACATGATGCGCGGAATCTTCTCCTTCATCTTGTGCTGCACGGTGCCTTTATTGACGCGCCTCAAAAACAGAGTGAGAGGATGAGACGAGAGAGCCT
This sequence comes from Closterium sp. Yama58-4, assembly GCA_947470075.1. NCBI lineage: Eukaryota > Viridiplantae > Streptophyta > Zygnematophyceae > Desmidiales > Closteriaceae > Closterium > Closterium sp. Yama58-4. Next base: position 1,675,697 of record CANIUD010000750.1, on the reverse strand, counting down.
TACGCGGACATGATGCGGGGAATCTTCTCCTTCATCTTGTGCTGCACGGTGCCTTTATTGACGCGCCTCAAAAACAGAGTGAGAGGATGAGACGAGAGAGCCTTACGCGGACATGATGCGCGGAATCTTCTCCTTCATCTTGTGCTGCACGGTGCCTTTATTGACGCGCCTCAAAAACAGAGTGAGAGGATGAGACGAGAGAGCCTTACGCGGACATGATGCGCGGAATCTTCTCCTTCATCTTGTGCTGCACAGTGCCTTTATTGACGACGCGCCTCAAAAACAGAGTGAGAGGATGAGACGAGAGAGCCTTATGCGGACATGATGCGGGGAATCTTCTCCTTCATCTTGTGCTGCACGGTGCCTTTATTGACGCGCCTCAAAAACAGAGTGAGAGGATGAGACGAGAGAGCCTTACGCGGACATGATGCGCGGAATCTTCTCCTTCATCTTGTGCTGCACGGTGCCTTTATTGACGCGCCTCAAAAACAGAGTGAGAGGATGAGACGAGAGAGCCTTACGCGGACATGATGCGGGGAATCTTCTCCTTCATCTTGTGCTGCACGGTGCCTTTATTGACGCGCCTCAAAAACAGAGTGAGAGGATGAGACGAGAGAGCCTTACGCGGACATGATGCGCGGAATCTTCTCCTTCATCTTGTGCTGCACGGTGCCTTTATTGACGCGCCTCAAAAACAGAGTGAGAGGATGAGACGAGAGAGCCTTACGTGGACATGATGCGCGGAATCTTCTCCTTCATCTTGTGCTGCACGGTGCCTTTATTGACGCGCCTCAAAAACAGAGTGAGAGGATGAGACGAGAGAGCCTTACGCGGACATGATGCGCGGAATCTTCTCCTTCATCTTGTGCTGCACGGTGCCTTTATTGACGCGCCTCAAAAACAGAGTGAGAGGATGAGACGAGAGAGCCTTACGCGGACATGATGCGCGGAATCTTCTCCTTCATCTTGTGCTGCACGGTGCCTTTATTGACGCGCCTCAAAAACAGAGTGAGAGGATGAGACGAGAGAGCCTTACGCGGACATGATGCGCGGAATCTTCTCCTTCATCTTGTGCTGCACGGTGCCTTTATTGACGCGCCTCAAAAACAGAGTGAGAGGATGAGAAGAGAGAGCCTTACGCGGACATGATGCGCGGAATCTTCTCCTTCATCTTGTGCTGCACGGTGCCTTTATTGACGCGCCTCAAAAACAGAGTGAGAGGATGAGACGAGAGAGCCTTACGCGGACATGATGCGCGGAATCTTCTCCTTCATCTTGTGCTGCACGGTGCCTTTATTGACGCGCCTCAAAAACAGAGTGAGAGGATGAGACGAGAGAGCCTTACGCGGACATGATGCGGGGAATCTTCTCCTTCATCTTGTGCTGCACGGTGCCTTTATTGACGCGCCTCAAAAACAGAGTGAGAGGATGAGACGAGAGAGCCTTACGCGGACATGATGCGCGGAATCTTCTCCTTCATCTTGTGCTGCACGGTGCCTTTATTGACGCGCCTCAAAAACAGAGTGAGAGGATGAGACGAGAGAGCCTTACGCGGACATGATGCGCGGAATCTTCTCCTTCATCTTGTGCTGCACGGTGCCTTTATTGACGCGCCTCAAAAACAGAGTGAGAGGATGAGACGAGAGAGCCTTACGCGGACATGATGCGCGGAATCTTCTCCTTCATCTTGTGCCGCACGGTGCCTTTATTGACGCGCCTCAAAAACAGAGTGAGAGGATGAGACGAGAGAGCCTTACGCGGACATGATGCAGGGAATCTTCTCCTTCATCTTGTGCCGCACGGTGCCTTTATTGACGCGCCTCAAAAACTGAGTGAGAGGATGAGACGAGAGAGCCTTACGCGGACATGATGCAGGGAATCTTCTCCTTCATCTTGTGCCGCACGGTGCCTTTATTGACGAGCCTCAAAAACAGAGTGAGAGGATGAGATGAGAGAGCCTTACACGGACATGATGCAGGGAATCTTCTCCTTCATCTTGTGCCGCACGGTGCCTTTATTGACGCGCCTCAGAAACAGAGTGAGAGGATGAGACGAGAGAGCCTTACGCGGACATGATGCGGGGAATCTTCTCCTTCATCTTGTGCTGCACGGTGCCTTTATTGACGCAAGCCTCAAAAACAGAGTGAGAGGATGAGACGAGAGAGCCTTACGCGGACATGATGCGGGGAATCTTCTCCTTCATCTTGTGCTGCACGGTGCCTTTATTGACGCGCCTCAAAAACAGAGTGAGAGGATGAGACGAGAGAGCCTTACGCGGACATGATGCGCGGAATCTTCTCCTTCATCTTGTGCTGCACGGTGCCTTTATTGACGCGCCTCAAAAACAGAGTGAGAGGATGAGACGAGAGAGCCTTACGCGGACATGATGCGGGGAATCTTCTCCTTCATCTTGTGCTGCACGGTGCCTTTATTGACGCGCCTCAAAAACAGAGTGAGAGGATGAGACGAGAGAGCCTTACGCGGACATGATGCGCGGAATCTTCTCCTTCATCTTGTGCCGCACGGTGCCTTTATTGACGCGCCTCAAAAACAGAGTGAGAGGATGAGACGAGAGAGCCTTACGCGGACATGATGCGCGGAATCTTCTCCTTCATCTTGTGCTGCACGGTGCCTTTATTGACGCGCCTCAGAAACAGAGTGAGAGGATGAGACGAGAGAGCCTTACGCGGACATGATGCGGGGAATCTTCTCCTTCATCTTGTGCTGCACGGTGCCTTTATTGACGCAAGCCTCAAAAACAGAGTGAGAGGATGAGACGAGAGAGCCTTACGCGGACATGATGCGGGGAATCTTCTCCTTCATCTTGTGCTGCACGGTGCCTTTATTGACGCGCCTCAAAAACAGAGTGAGAGGATGAGACGAGAGAGCCTTACGCGGACATGATGCGCGGAATCTTCTCCTTCATCTTGTGCCGCACGGTGCCTTTATTGACGCGCCTCAAAAACAGAGTGAGAGGATGAGACGAGAGAGCCTTACGCGGACATGATGCGCGGAATCTTCTCCTTCATCTTGTGCTGCACGGTGCCTTTATTGACGCGCCTCAGAAACAGAGTGAGAGGATGAGACGAGAGAGCCTTACGCGGACATGATGCGGGGAATCTTCTCCTTCATCTTGTGCTGCACGGTGCCTTTATTGACGCAAGCCTCAAAAACAGAGTGAGAGGATGAGACGAGAGAGCCTTACGCGGACATGATGCGGGGAATCTTCTCCTTCATCTTGTGCTGCACGGTGCCTTTATTGACGCGCCTCAAAAACAGAGTGAGAGGATGAGACGAGAGAGCCTTACGCGGACATGATGCGCGGAATCTTCTCCTTCATCTTGTGCTGCACGGTGCCTTTATTGACGCGCCTCAAAAACAGAGTGAGAGGATGAGACGAGAGAGCCTTACGCGGACATGATGCGGGGAATCTTCTCCTTCATCTTGTGCTGCACGGTGCCTTTATTGACGCGCCTCAAAAACAGAGTGAGAGGATGAGACGAGAGAGCCTTACGCGGACATGATGCGCGGAATCTTCTCCTTCATCTTGTGCCGCACGGTGCCTTTATTGACGCGCCTCAAAAACAGAGTGAGAGGATGAGACGAGAGAGCCTTACGCGGACATGATGCAGGGAATCTTCTCCTTCATCTTGTGCCGCACGGTGCCTTTATTGACGAGCCTCAAAAACAGAGTGAGAGGATGAGATGAGAGAGCCTTACACGGACATGATGCAGGGAATCTTCTCCTTCATCTTGTGCCGCACGGTGCCTTTATTGACGCGCCTCAGAAACAGAGTGAGAGGATGAGACGAGAGAGCCTTACGCGGACATGATGCGGGGAATCTTCTCCTTCATCTTGTGCTGCACGGTGCCTTTATTGACGCGCCTCAAAAACAGAGTGAGAGGATGAGACGAGAGAGCCTTACACGGACATGATGCGCGGAATCTTCTCCTTCATCTTGTGCTGCACGGTGCCTTTATTGACGCGCCTCAAAAACAGAGTGAGAGGATGAGACGAGAGAGCCTTACGCGGACATGATGCGGGGAATCTTCTCCTTCATCTTGTGCCGCACGGTGCCTTTATTGACGCGCCTCAAAAACAGAGTGAGAGGATGAGACGAGAGAGCCTTACGCGGACATGATGCGAGGAATCTTCTCCTTCATCTTGTGCCGCACGGTGCGAGCAATCAGCCGCAGCAACGCATCGCGACCCATGGGCGTGTCCATGCCCTTCACTCCATTCGCCCGCATCACCTGCCACGCAAGGCATGCAATGCGAGCAAGAGAGTGTTTTGAATGCATGACGAAACAGGCGAGGAAGCTCTCCTTCACCTCAAAGCGTCGCGACCCATGGGCGTGTCACTCCATTCGCCCGCATCACCTGCCACGCAAGACATGCAATGCATGAAGCAACAAATGGGCGAGACAAGGTAGTATTCTCCTTCATCTCATCCCCTCCTCCTGACCCATTGGCATCCCCATGCCTTCACTCCATTCGCGTGCATCACCTGCCATGCAAGGCATGCAAGGCATGAAGCAACAAATGGGCGAGACGAGGTGATTTCCTCCTTCGTCTCATCCCGTCCTGACCCATCGGCATCCCCGTGCCTTCACCCCATTCGCGAGGCATCAGCAGCAATGCATCGCAAGAACAACGAACAAAACATGAGTTATTTACCAATGCCTGAGACAAAGCACAATCCACACCACCACATCACAACACGCACCTGAGACAGGACCTTGAACTCCTCCTGCCATGCACCATCCATGGGCTCGTTTGTGTCCTTGTCCCCCAGCGGCTGTCCAATCACCGCCACCCACGGGTAGTCCTGAGCCATGGCCGCCCCCTGCCTCTGCAGCAGATCCACTGCCAGCTTCGCCGTGTCTCTGTCCTTCATGACTTGGTCGAATTTCGTGATCACTCCAATCGTTCTCACACCTGAGGTTGGTGGCACAGAAAGAGATAAAAGAAGGTGCGTTCTGACTCAGTCCAACCTGCCTCTGCAGCAGGTCCACTGCCAGCTTCGCTGTATCTCTGTCCTTCATGACTTGGCCAAACTTCGTAATCGCTCCAATCGTTCTCACACCTGCATTGGGACGGACGGTTGGAAACATAAACGAAGAGCCAACACCAGGATGACTGCGCTGATGAGGCGCCTAAGATGCAGACCGCGGCAGCACGAGTTCACATTCACGCCCTCCACTCACCTTCTCTGTCAATGTCGTGCGCAGTGCAGAGAATCTTAAGAGCGCCTCTTGCCTGCATTGGTGGAGGTGAGGTGACCTATGAGAATCTCAAGAACGTCTCTCAACGGCCATCCCATGCCCATGCCCCCACTCACTCACTCACCCTCTTTGTCGATGTCGTGTGCGATGTGGGGGATCTTGAGAGAGTCCTTTACTGCCGTGGCAGAGACAAGGTGACTGAGTCAGCTCAAAATTCATCCCATGCCCCCACTCACTCACCTTCTCTGTCAATGTCGTGCGCAATGCGGAGAATCTTGAGGGAGTCCTTGACTGCCGTGGCAGAGACCACCACCAGGATGACTGCATCGTTGTTGGACACGTTGTCCTGGAACTGCACTCATGCATGCACGCGTGGGGAACAACGGAATCCAAGTGTGTGGTAGTACAGGGCACGTTGTCAGAACCAGTCTGTGATGCTGGCTTCACTAGAGCCGTCTCACACCAAGATGACTGCATCGCTGCATCGCTGTTGGGCACCTCGTCATTGTCTGCGCTAGAGCCGAACGGAACAAGTAACCAAATACAATTCAACAAGACAAGAAACAACGAGTCGTATACAAAACAATACAAGCGATTCGCAGTGGCATGGCATGGGAGAGGGAAGGCTTACTGCTCCGTCCATTTGAGACGCCTTCTCAATGCCAGGCAGGTCAATGATGCGCATTGGGGGGGCTGTAGGAGGGGGACAAGGCACAGCAGGGGCCAAAAGGACGCACAGGAGAAGGACACAGTGACTGAGGGGAATGCAAAAACAAACTTGGAGAATGTAGAGAAACACACCACACCACACCACACCACACCACTCTGGGATGCAGTAGTTCTGCTCAGGCTGCAAAGAGAAAGGTGAACACTCATGAGATGCAAGTCGAAGAGGGAAGGAAGGAAGGAGGGACAGACAGACCACTTGGCGAGCGGAGAATGCACAGGGATCAGACAGCTTTTGGACAAAGTAGTTCCTTTTACATTCGTAGATCACAAAAGAACAGCTGAAAAGAGCGAAGGAGGGGGACGGGCGGACCGATTGGCGAGCGGAGGATGAGCTGCGCCTCCTCTCTGTGCCTGGATGAGCCCTTGGCCTTGCTCATGTCCGACTGCAGTGCCTGCCGGATCTCCGCTGCTCACAGATAGAGAGAGAGGTACGCGGGGAGGAAAGGGAAGGGACTGACTGGTGAGTGCAGGACAAGCTGAGCCTCCTCTCTGTGCCTGGACGATCCCTTGGCCTTGCTCATATCGGACTGCAGTGCTTGACGAATATCCGCTGCTCACAGAGAGAAAAACGCCGACGGCAGAAAAGAGAGAAGGACAGGCGAACGTTTCACTCTCAGATTGCCGTAACTGGAAGCCTTCTTTCGAATGACCACCAGAGTCAACAGTTACCTTAGCACTCCTGGAGTTTACTGAAACACAAAATCAGAGCACCAGGCCAGACAATGAGCCATATGAGTTAGTCACCCCTGGCAAGGGTTTGCTCTTACAAGGCTTGGGCATGTTGGTTCGGGCGCCCAGATTGGCGCGCACAGAGCCGCCTTTTGAGGCGCCTCAAAAATAGGAAACCAGGGCAGTCCATGGGTCATTTGAGTTATTTACCCCTAGAAAGAGTTTGCTCTTACATGGCTTGGGCATGTTGGTTCGAGCGCCCAAATTGGCGCGCACAGAGCCGCCTTTTGAGGCGCCTCAAAAATAGGAAACCAGGGCAGTCAATGAGCCATTTGAGTTATTTACCCCGAGAAAGAGTTTGTTCTTACATGGCATGGGCATGTTGGTTCGGGCGCCGAGATTGGCGCGCACAGAGCCAGCCGAGAGGTTCGGGTCGCGATGCAAGTCGACCAGCACTGGGAAGCGCGTGCACCCGCCCTCTCCTGTTGGCTGAGAGAATAACACAGCAAGGAAAAGTTGGTAGAGGAAGCAAAAGTTTGGAAAACGAAACACAATACAGGACAGAAAGCAGAGGAGTCAGAGATCAGCCAGAAGAGCATTAAGTGGGTTCTGATTGCGGTGCAAAGGTGTGCATGCATTAAAAGCAACAGAAAGAGATACAGGTTAGTAAACGGATTGCGGGTGACAATGAGATGCATCCAGGATGACAACAATGAAAGCAAATAAGAAGAAAAGTTGTCAGAAGAAAATACTTGTCCTATCAAAGTCACCAGTGGAACTACGATGAACCGCCTCAACAGTCACCAGCAAGTATTGACTCGACTCAGGAGTCACCAGCAACTGAACAAATCTAGTTGCAAAAGACAAAATCAAGTACATCGTGTCAGACGTTGAAAAAAACTTTAATACTTTATTCACCGACATACCAGAACGGCATGGCCGATGAGCGTGTTGAGAACAGCCGACTTCCCTGAACCCTGCAGGTAATACGGGGAAAGCAAAACGACTACCAGACTTGAAACTCATGAAGAACAAATATTCAACAGGGAGAAGAGACCGACGGAAGAAGCATGTGAGAATGAAAGCTTAATCATTGCTACGGTGCCCTGCAGATAGTGTCAATAGTCGGACATTGACACGCCGTTCATGACAAAGTGTCGTACGCAACGGGATCATGTCCGAGTACATCGTACGCGAAGGCATCACAATAGCCTGTCGTACGTGTCGGACATCATGATCGAACGTGTCGTACGCCGAGGCATCGCAATAATGTGTCAAATGCAAACTCACGTGTCCCGAAGCGCGGACGACGGTCAGCAGGATGGGAGCAAAGCAGTGTCCTATGATATGAAAACAAGCGTCGTGCTTCCCTGTCGACTAAGAAACGTGGTAACTCTGAGTCCCGAAGGTCGTACGGCTGTGTCGACTCGACGAGAATCGTACGCGTCGAATCAACAAGCAACGTACATCTGCGTCGACTCCAAGAGCATCGTACGTACGACTGCGTTAACTGAACGAGCATCGTACCGGCGCGCCGATGACCAAGAGCTGGATGACGGGAGCCGACCCTGATCGAGGGTCCGCCTGGATGTCGTCTCCCACGAGCGCCGACGACGCCTGCTGTAACGTCTCGCCTAACGATATTAGGTCGTCCATGTGAACCTACTGACTAATCGCAATAGTCGCAAGATTGCGATAGTCGTAGTGGATGCCACTATAATCGCGACGGACACAGCAACGGTTGGACGGAGTGACAATGAGCGAAACAAAATAGTCTGACGAACCACCGCCGCAGCGATTAGTGAACTGTGATTGTCAAGTCAGCTGGATAATTCAAAACACGATTATTTCGAGGGATCACAAGAGATGATCAGCCGGAGAGCACGCCTGAGCTAGCCAGCAGCCGAATAGGCATGCATGGACCATGGAGCTCACATGAGCAGCTACAAGCGGAATCCCGCGCGCTAGAGACCCAGCTGCTCAGACGAGCATGTACGTCCGTTTGAACACGCCATATATTCCCAAGACTGCTCGGTGATTCTCACATACAGATTCATGTCTGTTGTGTGTTCAGCCGACCCTCTGCGAGACGTCTGCAAATGGCGAAATTGGTTACCACAGGAGGGCACCCCTTTTGTCCCAAAAAGCAATTTCAAGGCCAGACGAAGAAGCTCCCAAGGCTGGCGGGAGAGTGGAGAACAGATCAGAGATCAAGACTGAACATCTTTCGAGCAGCGTCCGATATGCCGTGCCCGTGACATTTCGTACAAAAGCCTGATCAAAGCCCAGCTTCCACGGTTGGTGTGGAAAGCTGCTGTATAAGGGGTACGGTATACACTGCGCTAACATAAGAATTGCATATTCCTTATCTACACTTAATGGGCACTCAGTTAGACTTGTTGATGCCAATGAGATGGAGAAATATCATCTTCGTGAAAACTTGTTCTCAAAAAATCTTCAGCCATCTCCCATATTGATACCCCAAGTGAAGCCTACTGTCCTCCTGCTCGTGAACGTTCCCTACGGCTTGTGTGCTGCAATGGATACAGTCAGACCATCTCCTAGTCTCAGCAGCCATGATCCTGTGCCTGGCTCTTACGAACAACCTCCCTGCAAAAAACAACCACCTGGTGAGCGCGTATAACTATCCCTGGCGAGTTTGGACCAACTCAGCGCCCTTGATTATCGAGCATGGTCTTGAGCTCCTTCAACCGCTGCATGCCCTCGCTCATGTAGAACCGTATTTTGCTGATGTCGCTCTCCCCCACATGCTTCTCTGCTTCGTCTCGAATTATCTTCTGCAGATCAGCTGCTTGGAGCGAAAAGAACAAGCAGACAAAGCAAAAGACATTGGATTACATTATAAAAGAGAGTAAAAGTGGACTAGGCCAGCACACAGCACCTCTATCTAACAAATCTATTCACCAGTTGCGTAACAAGCAGTGCCTTGCCTAAAGCATTGACTCTTTGGAGCAGCAATGCACCTCGTCATTCCCGAGGTGCGAATTGCGCCGTCCGGAGAGCATCTCGGTAAAGCACCTTCACTTTCGCTTGAAGCACCTCTAAATTCAGGCGGAGCGTCCCACAGCCCGGAGAGCATCTCGGTAGAGCGCCTTCACTCTCGCTATAAGCACTAAATGAAGGAATATTATGGAGAGCACTACGACGGCGAGAGAGATTCTGCTTATGGGAATGATGTTGCGCTAGGAATTCGGTAGCGTTTGGGTAGCGTTGGTCTCAAATGACTAAGTGAGAATTTGAGTAGAGATTGGACTTCACTAGGAAAATAGAATATATGAAACACACAAGCAAACACAAACATATAAAGGCAAGCAAGCGTTCACAAAAGGTAGCGAGGGCGCTGCGAGTAACCCAACCCACACGAAAGTGCTGTGGGAGTTGGCGAACGCGCCCCGCCAAACTTCCATCCAACTCAGCAGCGAAAACCTTCCGAGCACGCAACTCCATCCGACTCAGCTTGGGAGTGGCGTGCCTCATAAGGAAGCACACAAAGACTCCCACGACTCTACTTCCCAGCACCGACTTCAGCAGATTCCTTACTGCAGCTCGCATTCACCCGTAGTCACACTTGACTGCCATCGAACCTGTGCGACGGTGCCGAGTAGACCAGGTCGTCGGTCGTCAACCTGCCAAGTCTAACATTTCGCGAGGGCCCTTGCTGTCGTAGGGCCCTCTAACACTAAACGCAAATTCAAAAGTTTTCGCGGCGTGCACTAAGCGTAGTATATGGTCAGCAACCGCACCTCGGGATTCAGGCGGCGCGAGTCGCGCAGTCCTGAGAGCATCCCGGTAAAGCGCCTTCGCCTTCGCCTGAAGCACGAAATGCTGCAGCGACAACCCTGTCCGTGGCCTCATGCCTCCGTTAAAAGAATCATCCCTATGCTTTCGTTAACAGCACATGATCGCAAAGCCAGGAGGCAAGCTCGTGTCAGATACGGGAGGAATCACGACGCAAGACTAGGAGAATGATGATGGGGCAGGGCTTGGCTTTGGTCAGTCTAGCCTAGTACTACTTGGCGCGGTAATCGCGTTAGAGAGGGAATCTGCTACAGGTTTTGGCGATCAGTGTCTATTGGCTTTAGGAGCATTACTCTCGTTTGAGGATTGAGGGGTTGAGTTGCATTCCAATGCATGGCAGTACTGTGCAGCGAAACTCAACCATGTTACCAATTGTATTTGGCAAACTCACAAGCACCCCACATAAAGAAATGTCATTGCGGAAGCAGCTTGCGCAACGTAAGAGAGATTCTTTCTTGTCTAGCCACTTGCTTCCCCTCCCATTGCTGGTGCTCATCATCTCTAATTATACCATGAGTCCAATTGTACCTAGCAGGGCCCGAAAACAGCAGCAGATCCCCAGGAGCAAGGAGCACTGGGAGGGAAAACCCAAGATCATAAGGACGGTCTGACGATCTAGCAGCAGTAGACGGTGCATCTGCAGCATCAGAAAGGGGCATTGCTGCAATGGATGAGGGCCGTTGATCCGGGAAGCCAGGAAGGGAAGAGGGCGGACTTGCAGTGGCAGTGGTGGGGATGGTGCTGGTGGGGGTGGCAGTGGTGGTTGGGGTGGGGTTGGAAGCGGTGGTGGTGGGTGGAGTGGGAGCAAGGGTCATGATGCAGGGAGAGAGGAGGGAGAGAATGGCGATGCCATCATCGAATCGCATCAAGTCCACATGCGGCTTGATACCCTGTGCCACCTCAGCAATGGGAGGGCGGATGGGTGAATGCGTGCCACATCAGCAACAGGTGGATGGATGCAGGCCATGCCACGGATGGTTGAGCGGGAGAAATGGGGATAATGGGGGACATGGGAATAGGAAAGGGTGTGTGCATGGGGAAGGACATGTGGATCAGTGAGGACATGTGGACATGTGGATAGGGGATGGTATGTGGACATGTGGACATGTGGATAGGGGATGGTATGTGGACATGTGGACAGGAGAGGACGTGTAGATAGAAAGGGGAAGAGATGGGAAGAGACCTCACGCTCAGTGTGGTGACTCAGGAGGGACTCATGAGTAGATGGGTGCATGGGTGAATGGATGGATGGGAGGATGGGTGGGTGGGTGGGTCGTTGGGTGGGTGGGTGAGTGGGTGGAATGATGAGTGGGTGGGTGAATGCAGGAGTGGAGGGATGAGAGGACGTGAGGCACGGGCCGTTGGAAGGATGGGATGGGTGAGAGAAACATCTCACTTCGTCTCCGCTGTACCAGTTGGCGATCATCTGGTCGAACAGAGGCTCTCGCTTCGCTGCAGCACACGCCGTGCATGGATGGGTGGGTGAATGGGTGAATGGATGTATGGGAGGATGGGAGGCATGGTCGAGTCTAGAACAGAGCCTCACCTCGTCTCCACTGTACCAGTTGGCGATCATCTGGTCGAAATGGGGCCCTCATTGCAGCACGTCGTGAAGGGGTGTGTGGGAGAGTGAATGGATGTATGGGAGGATGGGAGGCATGGTCGAGTCTAGAACAGAGCCTCACCTCGTCTCCGCTGTACCAGTTGGCGATCATCTGGTCGAACAGGTGCTCTCGCTGCAGTACACGCTGAGACAGCGGCTGCGCTTGTAACTGCTCAGCTTCGTCAGCTTCAGGTCCACCCGCCTGCAATTGCTCACTTCCAACGTTGAAGTCAGTCCCAGCCTTCTCAGGTTCGGCTCTGACAACACGGTAGAGCTCGGCATTAGCATGCTTGCCTGAAAGCGCGTCCTCAAGGCCGTTCACTTCCTGCAATTCTCCTCCCTCTTGCTCCTGCACACCTCTCCTCTCTTCCCTTCTCGACGCATTCTCCAAGTCTCCCTCATGCACTCCTTTCTTCTGCCTTTTCCGACAACCACTCCTCACGTGCTCTTCTTCGTCCCCACTTCCTCCCCCCAATTGTCCCTCCTCGCTACCTTCTACAGTCAAATCACTCCCACCCCCCGCACCATTCCCCCCTCCTCCACTCTTCTCACGCAGCCCCCTCCCACAGCAAGCAGCACCATCACCCCAACCTCCATCCCTCTCCTCACTCATCAACCCACAAGCACCATCCACTCCACTAGCAGCAATCGCTCCATCCCCTCTAGTAGCTTCTCCATTACACCAGCGCGTGTGAGCCAGACTGCCCACAGAAGCCACCCTGGAACCTGCTGCTACTGCACCAGCAGTGATAATGCCATGATCAGCCACTGCGGCAGTAGAAGCAGCAGCATGCGTTTTCTGGCTCAAAACAGCAGCGTCTGCAACAGCAGGAACAGCTGCAGTGTCAGCAGCGACAGCAGCAGCAGCAGCAGCAGCAGCATCAGCAGGAATAGCAGGAACAACATCAGGAGGAGCAGCAGCAGCAGCATCGGCAGGAATAGCAGGAACAACATCAGGAGGAGCGGCAGCAGCACCAGGAGCAGCAGCAGCAGCAGCAGCAACGGCAGCAGTGGAGACTAGAGCTTGTTCAGAAGCAGCAGCTCGGATAAGCTGGGTCAGGCGAGCAGCAATAGGGGGAAGGTTACCAAACCGCATGGCCTGAGGGAGGGATTGAAAGGCAGAGCAGAGCGATGCCAACAGCTGAGCGGGTAGAGTGGGGCACCTTGAAGGTTTGACATAGAAAAACGCTGTTTAACAAAAAGGAATTACGATGGCGTTGGAAGATAATGTGATGTGGACAATGTGGAACACACAAAAAACGGGGAAAAAAAAAGAGCATGGGAGCAAATGAGAGATGCATGCCAGTGTATGTTTACAATAAAGGCCTACGATAAAAAAAAATCACCTGAATTTTCTCGGAGCTTGTTCAATGTCATGCACTTCTTTACCTGGTTTTTTACAGGTGGGTCGAACCATTTTTCTGACGCATAGCAAAATTTGAACACATGACATTGTAGAAAGGAGGGACACAGAGTGAAAAGAGTTGGAGAAAGTATTGAATATACGTAACAGAAACTGCAGTACTGATTTGATCAACCTCAACCCAGAAATGTGTTGTAATCCCTCTGCTATGACATCTAGTGCCAGTACAATCGTTTGGGCGGAAACGGAAAACTAGCTTATTTATTTAAGTTTGTGTTTGTTTGTCTACCTTGTGCAATAGCATTCAGGACAATGGCTTGTTCCCTCGTTGTAAGAAACGCCCGGCACAGCCACAGCCCCTCCACCTCCTCCACACGCGTCCATTCCCGGTTGCCTTGCCCGCTGATACAATCACACTCGCTACAGTCACGAAGAGCCACCTGAGGGCGGAACATATGGAATGCGGAACAATCGTAAGCGCGTGGGAAGCATAGAAAGTAGAATTATGCGACTCGACAAATAACAAAGGATGGTGGCGGGGAATGGCTAAGAGGTCGGAGGAGATAGTCTCAAAAAGACACAGGACGAGCTGGAAGCGGTGGAAAGCGGTGATGCGGGGCTATCGGGTCCAGCACGACGGATTTCACGGAAATAGAGAGTACGGAAGATCATGGGAGACTATGGGAGATTACGGTAGGGCTACAAGGCAAGGCAGGACGCTCGGGTGGTGGTGACGGCGGTCCAAACACGTCATCAAGCAACGAATCTTCCATCGTTTTCACGAAATCTTTTTGCTGGAAGAACCGTTGTGACGAGGGATCAGAAAAATATGACGGAATAGTAGCCGAGTTGTAAGATTCTGCAACTCGTCCTAATCGTTTTCGAACGCGCTTCTTTCTTGCCTTCGTCCGTCACATCCCTGGGTGGCGGTTTCCAGAGTAACACAACCAGAAAACTCCAAACACGAAAGCTTCAAACCAGAAGACGCGAATCGCAGTAGGTGCTTCAGACTGGTTGCCACCTACTCGCGGTGGGTGCTTCACAGATTCTTCACATCCGACAAGTGCTACTTTCCCAACTCCAGCTCTATCTACGGCTGAAGGAGACTCGGAACCCTAACCGACCGCTCCAGTGTTTGGAGAAATCGTTTAGCAGCAGAAGCCATCCTACTGAACCGCACTGAGGCGAAATAGTGTGATGTCATGAGCGTATCTGTTTGTTTGTCGAAAGCATGACACATGCTCGCGTGTCTAAGGACTGAGTGTAAAGAGCTGCACTGTTCCAAAGCACAAAGTTCTATTGGCCTTCACTTTATGTGGTCCTCCTCAGCAATACTTGTCTCCCATTCCTGGGTGGGTGCAGGAGGAGACAGTCGAGCCTTCCCTTATCCCACAGCTCTCAGTGGAGGTACTCGGCCAGGCGATCCACTCAGCGGCTAGGGCGTCCGCACCAGGACCGTCGGGGTGGGTGACGGAGCACCTGCGCGACACTTTTCTCTCTGAGCCCGCGTATCTGTCCCACCTGCTAGAGGTCTTCACCCAGTGGACCAAGGGAGAGGTAGCGGAGCGCGTGCGACCCTGGCTCACTGCGTCCAACTTGGTGGGCCTGTCGAAGCCGAATGGTGACGTTCGCCCGGTGGCTATAGGCGAGGTGCTCCCCCGCATACTATCTCGGGCCATATGCATCGTGCTTCGCCCGAAGATGATGTCGCACTTTGCTCCGTGTAACCAGTTTGGAGTCGGGTCCAGGTCGGGAGTGGAAGTCCTCGCACATGCCTTTCGCTCCGCCATCTCTACTCACAAGTCGTGGTGCGCGCTGCAAATTGACGTGGCGAACGCTTTCAACTCCTTCCATCGGCGGGAAATGTTTGAGGGTCTTCGACAGTCGCCTTTCAAGGGATTGATTCCATTTCTGCGTGTCTTCTACGGCACTCCTAGCGACCTCTATCTCCGAGCGGGCCCTTTTGTCGAAGCTTTGGCTTCCGAGCGGGGCTCGAGGCAAGGGGATCCATTGGGTCCGTTTCTGTTCGCGTTCACACAGCAGCTGGTTATGGAACCAACCAAAACGGAGTACGCCGACTTACTCTTCCTCAGCTATGCTGACGATACGTATATCCTGGGGCCTAGGGAGCGGGTTTTAGCAGCCTATGAGGCCTTGCGGGAACGACTGGACGGGCTGGGTTTGGAGGTGCAGCCGCATAAGTGTAAGCTATGGGAGCGAGGGAGGGACCAGGATGGGGAGGAGAGAAATGAGACTGTCCCGCCCGGCATGCAGCAGACATGGACGGGGCTCACTGTGGTAGGGGTGCCCATTGGGGAGGAGGACTGGGAGGTGGCTAGCCTGCGTCGCCGGCTGACGGAGCTGCATGCACCTGTCCCCTGGCTTCCTCTGCTTGACCACCCACAGATTGCGTCCCATTTGTTGGCGATCGCAGTGTCGGCGCGCCCGATCTACCTCACACGGACGATGCCTCCACGACCTGAGGTTGTGGAGGCTTTTCGGGACTGGGACACGAAGCTGGAAGATTGTTTCGAGGAGCTGTTTCCAGATAGTACCTGGGATCACGATTCGGGGAAGTCCCAGATGGCTCGTTTACAGCTGCACCTTCCTGCCAGACTCGGGGGGTTCGGCATTCGATCTGCGGCTGACCTTAGTCCTCTGTCGTATGCATGTGGCTGGTGCCAAGCAGTGAGCGATGTGGCTCGGTTGGGGGTGGCAGGTGAGGAGCGGATGTTTGAGGAGTTTTTCCGCACGCCCGAGGCTACGACCTTGTTGGACCCCTGGTTTGCGAGAGCAGTGGATCTGCTTCCACAGTCGGTTCGGCAGGAGATGCCACCCCTTGCCTTGTGCACCGCTGATCCGCCTATGCTGCTCTTCCCCACACAACACCGTCGCCTGGCGGTTGAGAGCCTCCAATCTCTTCGAGGCATGGCCCACAACGATGCCACCCTGGCCCGTTTGACATCCCTTCAGGGCCCGGGGGCTGGGGCGTGGGTTTCTGCCGTTCCTTCGCACGAGGAGGCTACCTTCACCGCAGCCGAGTGGAGCATCTGCGCGTCCATGCGCCTAGGCCTCCCTATTCAGCAGCTGATAGTGGCCGGCAAGTGCGCGTGTGGGTTTGAGTTTGCTGATCCCTCTGACCCGCATCATGCCCTTCGCTGCAAGTATCAGTATGCACCTTCTCGGGTTCACGATGCGGTTAAATTTGTGGTGGCGAAGATAGCTAAGGGTGCGGGTGGGATTGTGACCATGGAAGACGACACGTTGCTGTCAGAGGTCCACTGGAGATCCCCGATGATCCTAGGGAAGGGTTACAGGCATGTTGGCCTGGAGGGTTATGGGCGCACTCACCCGCCATACAAACAAGCCCTTTTATCCCAGTGGTTAGTGGCTGGGATTCTGACATGGTATCAGAGCGAAGGTCTTGGGTTCGAATCCCGGTGTGTGCACCTCGGGCATCCCAGTGCGGGGGGGTGTCAGAGGTCCACTGGAGATCCCCGATGATCCTAGGGAAGGGTTACAGGCATGTTGGCCTGGAGGGTTATGGGCGCACTCACCCGCCATACAAACAAGCCCTTTTATCCCAGTGGTTAGTGGCTGGGATTCTGACACGTTGCTCCCAGGGAAGAGGGTTGATGTGGCGGTTCGGAAACTGAGGGAGGGGGAGGAGCACGCGCTGGAGGTTAGTGTGGTAGATCCTATCTCGCTATCCGCGCAGCACCATGGACAGATTGGTCGCAAGGTGGGTTTTGCCGCGAGAGAGAGAGAAAAGCGGAAGACGGCGGACTACAAATCGCTTCTACAGCGGCATAGGGGAGTGCAGTTCACACCACTCATTGCTGAGACATGGGGATGCTTGGGGGGGAGTTTTGGACGGTGGCTTAAGAAGCAGGGTGACGCGCAGATCGAGATAGCAAAGACGAAAGGGGCGGCGCGAGCTACGGGAAAGGGTTTCTCGGCTTATTTGCTCGGATCGCTCAAAGCGGCTGTGGGTGTGGCTTTGCAACGGGCTCAGGCGCGTGTGATCTTGTTACGCGCGGCGTCGATGATGAGAGGCCCAGAGGCTGTTTGGGTGGAGCGGGAGGATGTTGAGGAGGAGATGGGATGGGATGCTCCGTGGGCGGAAGCTGTCAAATGTTGAGGGAGGGGACAGCAGTAGGTGAGAGGCAAATTAGGGTTCGGCGGTACTCTGGGGGTGCTGGTGCGGAGTCTGGGGGTGCTGCGTCTGGGGGTGAGGGTGTCCCTTCGGTTTCTGGAGAGCCTGGGTCTGGAGCTGGTGTTGGTGCTGCCTCTGGGGGTGGTGTGCTTGGTGCTTCGGAGGTCGACTCTGGGGCTGCCGCTGCCCCGGACACTACTCCTTCCCCCCACCCCTACCCGACCAGGTTCCAGGCTCGTGTTCGCCGTGCTCGTGAGGAGCAGCTGGAGTTGGAGAGAGAGGAGAGAGAGTTGCAGCGGCTCGAGGAGCAGGAGCGACAGCAGCAGGAGCAGCAGCAGGAGCAGCAGCAGGGGCAGCAGCCGCTGGAGCAGCAGCAGCCGCAGCAGCAGCAGCAGCAGCTGCTGCCGTCTCCTCCTCCTGTCTCGGGTCTTCGGACCCTTGGTCTCCCGTCTCCCTCTCCTTCCTCCTCCCCCTCTCCTCCCGTCTCTGGTCCTCCGCTTCCTCCTCCTGACCCCTCTCCCGCTGTTTTCCCTCGTTCTCAGTCTTCGTTGTCTCCTCCTCCTTCTCAGACTTGGGCCTCTCGTCGCTCCCCTCGTGCTCGTCCCTCGTCTCCTGTTCCCTTCACTGACCTTCGTACAGCCTTCCTTTGTTCTCGTCCACCTCGTCCGTCTCCGTCTGTGCTTCCGTCTCCTCCTGAGTCGGCCCTCACTGTGTCGCTTCCTTCTCCTGTCACTGACTACTACCGCACGTACCGTCCTGTTCTCTCTCGTGTTCTCGCCTCTCTTGTTACCCACTTTCGTGCCTCTGTGTCCTCTGTGTCCGCTCTTACTGCCGCAGTCACTGAGTTTGCCTCTACCCGCCGCCTTGACTTCGCCACCGCTCTTGTGGCTGCTCCTCCTTCCAGTCCTCTGGCCGTCGGGGGTGTGTCTGCCCTTGGCTGTGACGCCCTAGAGGACAGGCAGTTTGAGCTAGAGTTCCTGGCGGCCGCTTCCCCTCATCTCTGTGCCATGCTCCTCGCCCCTGAGGGTGACCCCGACGCCCTTGACATTCCGACTCCTCGCACTTACGCTGAGGCAGTGTCAGGGCCTTGGGCCTCTCAGTGGAGAGCTGCCATGGACGCAGAGATGGCCTCCTACAGATCCACAGGCACCTACGTCGATGAGGTTCCCCCTCCGGGGGCGAACGTAGTCGACGGCATGTGGATCTACAGGGTGAAGCGGCCACCGGGATCTCCTCCGGTCTTCAAGGCGCGCTACGTGGCTAGAGGTTTCAGTCAGCGCGAGGGAGTTGACTTCTTTCAGACCTTCGCGCCCACCCCGAAGATGACCACTCTTCGGGTGTTACTACACGTAGCAGCACAGAGAGACTACGAGTTACACTCTCTCGACTTCTCTACTGCTTTCCTTCAGGGCAGTCTTCACGAGGAGGTCTGGTTGCGTCGTCCCTCTGCCTTCACTGGCTCTTTCCCTCCTGGGACCCAGTGGAGGCTGAGGCGACCGGTTTACGGTCTTCGTCAGGCTCCTCGTGAGTGGCACGACACCCTGCGTTCTACCCTGTCTGACCTTGGGTTCCAGCCGTCTTCTGCTGACCCGTCGCTGTTCGTTCGTCGTGGCCCCACACCTTTCTTTGTTCTGGTCTACGTTGACGACCTTGTTTTCGCCACCCCTGACAGGGTTGCTTTGGCACACGTGAAGTCCGAACTGCAGAAGAGACACACCTGCACTGATCTTGGTGAGCTGCGCCACTACCTTGGCCTGCAGATCACCAGGGACAGAGCTGCTCGCACCATTACACTTTCACAGTCGCACATGGTGCAGCAGGTCCTTCAGCGGTTCGGGCTTCAGCACTCCACAGTACAGCGCACACCTCTTGCTGTTGACCACAGACTCACTGGACCCTTTCCTGACGAGCCGTTCGAGCCTAGTGGTCCCTACGCAGAGCTTGTGGGTTGCCTCATGTACCTGATGACTTGTACTCGCCCGGACCTCGCCTTCCCTCTCAGCGTTCTTGCGCGCTTTGTTGCGCCAGGGAGACACCGTCCTGTTCACTGGACAGCAGCTGTGAGGGTGGCGAAGTACCTAGCGACGACATCAGGCGTGGGGCTAGTTCTTGGAGGACAGCAGTCTGTCGTACTTACTGGTCACTGTGACTCCTCTTACGCTGACGACGCTGAGACTCACAGGTCTACTCAGGGGTACTGTTTCAGCCTGGGTTCTGGAGCTGTTTCCTGGCGGTCCACGCGCTCCTCTTCGGTCTCGACCTCTACAGCTGAGGCTGAGATCTACGCTGGTGCCATGGCGGCACAGGAGCTGCGTTGGTTGACCTTCTTGCTCACCGACCTTGGTGAGCGGCCGAGCTCTGCACCGACCTTGTTCACTGACAACAAGGCGTCTATTCTGTGTTAAACTGTATTATGTTTGTAGGCTGTAGTGGGGTAGCCAATATGGGGTACAACCCCAACTAGGGTTTGCTACTTGTACCCAATTCTTCCATTCAATGCATCATTCTTGCCTAGTTCTTTTCACATGGTATTCAGAGCAGGAGGTCCCTAGGACCTACCGACCGTTTTTTTTTAAGGGCCCACCACCGCTCGCATGCGGTTACCACGCTACCCCGTGCCCTAGCCTCGTAGCGCCCTCGTGCGCCCTCGTTAGCGCCCTCGTGCGCCCTCGTTAGTGCCCTCGCGCGCCCTCGTTAGCGCCGTCGTGTGCCTCTCGTTAGCGCCCTCGCGCGCCCTCGCTAGCGCCCTCGCGCGCCCTTGTTAGCGCCCTCGTGCGCCTCTCGTTAGCGCCCTCGCGCGCCCCTCGCAGCGTCGCCCGCCCGCCGAGCCGCCCGCTCGCAGCGTCGCCCGCCCGCCCGCTGCCCGCTTCGCAGCGTCGCCCGCCCGCCGTGCTGCCCGCTCGCAGCGTCGCCCGCCCGCCTCGCTGCCCGCTTGCAGCGTCGCCCGCCCGCCCGCTGCCCGCTTCGCAGCCCGCCCGCCGCGCTGCCCGCTCGCAGCGTCGCCCGCCCGCCCGCTGCCCGCTCGCAGCGTCGCCCGCCCGCCCGCTGCCCGCTTCGCAGCCCGCCCGCCGCGCTGCCCGCTCGCCGCGTCGCCCGCCCGCCTCGCTGCCCGCTTGCAGCGTCGCCCGCCCGCCCGCTGCCCGCTTCGCAGCCCGCCCGCCGCGCTGCCCGCTCGCAGCGTCGCCCGCCCGCCCGCTGCCCGCTTGCGACGCTGCCCGCCCGCCCGCTGCCCGCTTCGCAGCCCGCCCGCCGCGCTGCCCGCTCGCCGCGTCGCCCGCCCGCCCCGCTGCCCGCTTCGCAGCCCGCCCGCCGCACTTCCCGCCTGCAGCGCCGCCTGCCCACCGCGCTGCCCGCTTCGTAGCCCGCCCCCCGCACTGCCCGCTCGCCGAGTCGCCCGCCCGCCGCGCTTCCCGCCGAGCTACCTACCTGCAGCGCTGCGGCAGCTTCCTTTGCTCAGTCGCACTGTCACTATGGCTTCCATCCGCGTGCTGTCGTTCGATGCTGAGGGCCGCCCTGTGAAGTTCGCAACTTGGCTGGACGACCTGCAGCTGTTCCTTCTGAGCGATAGCAAGGAGCATGTGTCGCTCTATGATTACGCGTCTGGTGCTGCACCTGCCCCTCCTGCCACAGCTGAGCTTAGTGTTCGTTCCCACTGGCAGACTCGTGACGCAGCTGCTCGCCTAGCCATTCGCAGTCACCTGCCGCTAGCTGAGCTCGAGCATTTTGGCGACTGCAAATCCGCTAAGGCCCTGTACGATGCTGTCGTTGCTCGCTACTCCTCGCCTGCCACAGCCGAGCTTAGCCGCCTCATGCTGCCGTACCTGTTCCCTGAGCTGTCCACCTTTGCTACAGTCGCCGATCTTATCACCCACCTTCGCACTAGTGATGCTCGCCTGCGTGCTGCCCTTCCCACCGAGTTCTGCGCTAAGAACCCCCCTCCACTGTACTGGACACTCCACTTCATAGTCACCCGACTCCCTGACACCCTCAGCTCAGTTCGAGACCACTTCCTTGCTCGCTGTCCCACTGAGCTCACAGTCGCCCTCCTAGAGGAGCAGCTGCTAGCGGCCGAAAAGAGCATTGTAGCTGTCGGTGCTGCTCGTGGCGCTCCTCGCACCCCCATCTTTGAGGGGTGTTCTCCCTCTCCCCTCGCTCCCTCCTACGCTACTGCTGCTGCTGTTGACTTCCTTGGTGCTGAGTCTGCTGGCGCTGCTTCTACTCCTGGTGGGAGGCGCCGCACCGGCAAGGGCAAGGGGGGCAAGGGTGGCGGGGGTGGCGCTGGGGGGGGAGGAGGTGGGGGGGGGGGGGGGGGAGGCGGTGCTGGAGGGAGCGGTGGCGGGAGTGCTGGTGGGAGTGGGGTCGGCAGCGGAGGCGGGGGCGGCGGAGGGAGCGGTGGCGGTGGTGGCGGCGGCGGCGGTGGCGGCGGTGGCGGTCGGAGCGGAGGTAGTGGTGGTGGCGGAGGTCGGAGTGGAGGCACTGGCTCGGGCCAGAGCTCCCAGCAGCAGCAGCGTCCCCAGACGACCCAGCAGCTTCGTGAGTGGCTTGCTCAGCGTGGGACGTCGGGGGGCAATGGCCGCTGTTCCTATGTCATTCGCACAGGTGACCGCAAGGGACAGACGTGTGGGAGGTTCCACACCCCGTACCGCTGCTTCTCCCGCCTTGACGACGCTTGGCGTGAGGAGATGGGCGAGGATGTTGAGCGCCCCCGCTGGGCTGAGCTCATGAGGGCTGGTGTTGATATCTTTGCTCTTGACTATGATGCTATTATTGCTGCCATGTATGCATTGACTGTTAGTGCCGAGGGAGACTGTTACTTGTGTGTGCCGCCTGACCCAGGTATAGAGCCCGCTGTCCTGGGTACTAGTGAGTCTGCTCTCTCTGGTATGGTGCCCCCTGTACTTGCTCCCTCCAGTGCTGTCCCGACTGTTTGCGAGTCTGCTCTCTCAGGTACAGCACCCACAGAGACTGCTCTCTCAGGTACCGCACCGGCTGAGGCCTGTCACACCTTCACCCTTGACTCAGGTGCTTCCCGCTGTTTCTTTCGTGACAGTACTGAGCTCACACCGCTTCCTGCACCGGTCCCAGTCTCCTTGGCTGACCCCTCTGGGGGCCCAGTCCTTGCCCATTCCACTACTGTGCTCCCTTGTCCAGCGGTTCCGTCTGGCTCGTTGTCGGGTTTCCACCTCCCCTCGTTCTCGACGAACCTGGTGAGCAACGCTGTCATCCAGGATCAGTGGGTTGACACCTTTACTCCTGGAGGACAGCGTGTGGCGATCTGCACGTGCTCCAGGACCGGCCGTCACCTGGCTACGTTTACCCGTCGGCCGGGGTCGAGTCTCTACACACTGTCCACTGCGTCTCCTCAGGTCGCTGCTGTCGGTCAGGTGTCCGCGTCAGGTCTGGTGGCCCACGCCTGTGAGTGTCGTTCCCTGTCGCACCAGACCCTTCTCTGGCACCACCGCCTGGGTCACCCCTCCTTGCCACGCCTCCGTGGCATGCACCGTCGCAGCCTTGTGTCTGGTCTTCCCAGGTCCCTCCCTCCCCTCCCTGCCTCGCCTGCGCCGCCTTGCCTTCCTTGCGTCGAGGGGCGACAGCGCGCCGCTCCTCACTCCTCCTCGTTTCCCCCGACAGAGGCTCCTCTGCAGACCCTCCACCTGGACGTGTGGGGCCCTGCCCGCGTTCGTGGCCAGGGCGGTGAGCGGTACTTTTTGCTGGTTGTCGACGACTACTCGCGTTACACCACGGTCTTTCCCTTGCGCACCAAGGGTGAGGTCCCTGCTGTTCTAATCCCTTGGATCCGCACAGTTCGTCTCCAGCTCCGCCGCCGTTTCCGGACGGATCTTCCTGTCCTGCGTCTGCACTCTGACAGAGGTGGTGAGTTTTCCTCCGATCTCTTGAGGACCTTCTGTCAGGCGGAGGGCATCGAGCAGACCTTCACGCTTCCGGACTCCCCACAGCAGAATGGGGTTGCTGAGCGCCGCATTGGCCTGGTCATGGAGGTCGCTCGTACCTCCTTGGTCCACGCGGCGGCTCCCCATTTTCTGTGGCCGTTTGCTGTCCGGTACGCCGCGCATCAGCTCAACCTCTGGCCCCGTGTCTCCTTGCCGGAGACCTCGCCCACACTGCGTTGGACGGGGGAGGTTGGCGATGCGTCGCGCTTCCGGGTGTGGGGTGCTCGTGCCCTTGTCCGCAATACGTCCGCGGACAAGCTCTCCTCCCGCACACTTCCCTGTGTCTTCCTTGGCTTTGTTCCTGACGCGCCGGGCTGGCAGTTTTACCACCCCACCTCGCGCCGGGTCTTCGCCTCTCAGGACGTCACCTTTGACGAGTCGGTCCCTTTTTACCGTCTCTTCCCCTACCGCACTGCCCCCCTCCCTCCCCCGCCGCTTTTCCTTGCTCCTGGTCCCCCTCCGGTAGACCCCCTTCCCCCTCAGGGTCCTGCTCCTTCAGGTGTCTCTCAGGTAGATCCTCCTCCCGTCGCTGAGCCTGTCGAGGTCACAGGTGACTCAGGTGCTGCTGCAGGTGGTGCTGCTGGGAGTGCTGAGCCTGGGGGTGCTGAGCCTGCGGGTGCTGGGCCTAGGAGTGCTGGGACTGTGGGTACTGGAGCTGAGGGTACTGTGCCTGGGAGTTCGGCGCCTGGGGGTGCTGAGCCTGGGGGTGCTACGACTGGGGGTGCTGAGCCTGCGTGTACGGAGTCTGGGGGTGCTGAGCCTGGGGGTACTGCGCCTGAGGGTACTGGGCCTGGGGGTGCTGCTGCTGAGCCTACGGAGCCTGGGGTTGCTGCGTCTGGGGGTGCTCTTCCTGGCGGTACTGGAGCTGCTGGAGCTGACGACGCTGGAGCTGACGGTTCTGGACACGGTGGTCCTGCTGGTTCTGGAGGTGCTGGCGAGGGGAGGTCTGTCGCTGCTGGGGCCTCTGGTGCTGACGTCGCCGACTCGGGGGGTGCTGTGGCGGAGGGTGCTGGTCCAGGTGCTTCTGGTGCTCCGGGTGCTGGAGGTGCTGGCGGAGCTCCGCCGTCGCGCCTGTTCTTCGCTCCTCCGTCGCCGTCGGCTTTGCCGCCGCCTGACACGGTTCTTCGCCAGGTTCTTTCCCTCCCGTCTTCCACTGGCCTTCCCCTTCAGCCTGGCTCCCCCCTCCCTGCTCCTGTGCCTTATACTGCACAGCCGGACTCGCTTACGGAGCGTCGTGAGCCTGCGTCTCGTCCTGCCTCGCCTGTTCGCGCTGCTCGCGCTGCTCGCACTGCGCGCACTGGTCCCACTGGTCGTCGTGTCGCGCGTCCGCGTCCTCCTCCTGTTCCTGGCACGCATATTATGGCCCTTCGTCCTTCCACTGGTCCACAGCGTGTCCCCCTACCGTCTCCTCCTGCGTCTTCTCTTCCTGACGTTCCCGACCCTGAGTCTGACAGTGTTCGTGCTGCCCACCCTACTGTTACGCGTCTTCTCGCCACTGTTGTCACTGACCCGTCATTTGAGTCTGCTGCTGCGTCTGCCCTGGTCGCTGAGCTTGTCGACTTTGCTGCTGCCTGTCGTCTAGACTACGCCGCCAGTCTTGTTGCCGGGTCTGAGTCTGTCTGTCCTCCGTCCGTCGGGGGTGAGTGTGCTCTTGGCACGGACGTCCTTGAGGACAGGCAGGAGGACTTTGACTCTCTTGCGGCTGCTGTACCTCATCTCGTGGCCTGGTTGCTTGCCCCTGAGGGAGACCCGGATGCACTAGACATCCCCACTCCGCGCTCTTACGCAGAGGCGATCTCGGGTCCCTACTCCTCTCAGTGGCAGACAGCCATGGACGCAGAGATGGCATCCTGGAAGTCCACAGGCACCTACGTCGACGAGGTTCCCCCTCCTGGGGCGAACATCGTCAATGGCATGTGGATTTTCAGGGTGAAGCGGCCGCCAGGTTCTCCACCTGTCTTCAAGGCTCGTTACGTTGCTAGAGGCTTCAGTCAGCGTCAGGGGGTTGACTTCTTCCAGACCTTCTCCCCCACCCCGAAGATGACCACTCTTCGGGTTCTGCTACACGTTGCTGCTCAGCGTGACTACGAGCTTCACTCTCTTGACTTCAGCACAGCGTTCCTGCAGGGCAGCCTGCACGAGGAGATCTGGCTGCGCCGCCCACCTGGCTTTACTGGGTCGTTTCCTCCTGGTACCCAGTGGAGCCTCCGCCGGCCAGTCTACGGTCTCCGCCAGGCGCCACGTGAGTGGCACGACACACTGAGGACTACACTTGCAGCTCTTGGGTTCGCGCCGTCTACTGCTGACCCGTCGCTGTTTCTGCGCACAGACACGTCGCTACCGCCGTTCTACATTCTCGTGTACGTCGACGACTTGGTCTTTGCTACTGCTGACACTGAGGCACTCGCTCGTGTGAAGTCGGAGCTGCAGAAGAGACACACCTGCACTGACCTGGGTGAACTGCGTAGCTACCTTGGCTTGCAGATCACCCGGGACAGAGCTCGCCGCACCATCACCCTGACTCAGTCACACATGGTGCAGCAGGTCCTTCAGCGCTTCGGCTTCCAGTTCTCCTCACCACAGGCCACACCTCTGGCTACCAGCCACTCGCTCTCAGCTCCACCTTCGGACGAGTCCGTAGAGCCGAGTGGCCCGTATCCAGAGCTTGTAGGCTGCCTCATGTACCTGATGACTTGCACACGACCTGACCTCGCGTACCCTCTTAGCATCCTTGCTCGTTACGTTGCGCCTGGGAGACACAGGCGAGAGCACTGGGAGGCTGCTAAGAGGGTGCTGCGTTACTTGTGCAGTACATCAGGCATGGGGCTGGTGCTTGGAGGACGCGACAGAGTTGTCCTCACTGGTCACTCGGACGCTTCTTGGGTGGATGACCTGGCTACGCAGCGGTCGTCACAGGGTTACACCTTCAGCCTTGGCTCTGGTTCTGTCTCGTGGCGGTCCACCCGCTCTTCTTCTGTTCTCGGCTCTAGTTGTGAGGCTGAGATCTACGCCACAGTCATGGCTGCACAGGAGTTACGCTGGCTCACCTACCTGCTGACTGACTTGGGAGAGCGGCCTAGTTCTCCTCCAGTTCTGTACGGTGACAACAAGGCGGCCCTTGCCTTGTGTCAGGAGCACAGACTGGAGCACAGGACGAAGCACATTGCTCTTCGCTACTTTCTTGCTCGAGAGCTTCAGCAGCGCGGTCAGCTTCGGCTTGTGTACATGGACTCGAAGGCCAACACTGCTGATATCTTCACCAAGGCGCTCCCGTCTAGTGATCATCAGCGGCACTGTACTTCTTTAGGCCTTGTGTCCACTTTTCCTCATTTGCTTACTGCTTGACTTTCTTTGTACTGTACTTTATATATATCTTGCTGCTTGTCCTGTTCTATATCTAGCACTGCATGTGAACTGGCCTTGTGGCCTTTGCTTGTGCTCGGATTGTGGTGACGTTGTGATCCACCCTGGGCTTTGCTTTGCTGGACTGGTCTTGTGACCCTTTGTTCTCCCCCACTTTGCCTATGGGGGTGTGTTAAACTGTATTATGTTTGTAGGCTGTAGTGGGGTAGCCAATATGGGGTACAACCCCAACTAGGGTTTGCTACTTGTACCCAATTCTTCCATTCAATGCATCATTCTTGCCTAGTTCTTTTCACGTCGATTCTCCTTTGTCGAGAGCCACGACTGGAGAGCAGAGTGAAGCACATTCACGTCAGGTACTTTCTTCTGCGAGAGTTGCAGAGGCGTGGACAGGCTCGCTTTGAGTTTGTGGAGTCAGAGGCCAACACTGCAGACATCTTCACCAAGGCGCTTCCGCCTTGTGACCACCAGAGGTGCTGTGTGCAGTTAGGCCTTGTTGACACTGGTTCTCGTGTTGCTTAGACTTGAGTGTACTGTTTACTTTGCTTTCTATATATCTCTGTTACTTCTTGGACTGGCCTTGTGGCCACTGTTGTTTGTGCTCAGACTGTGTGGTGACGTTGTGATCCACCCTGAGCTTTGTTTCTTGGACTGGTCTTGTGACCGTACTCGTTTGGTTCTGCTAGACACCCCTCACTTAGGCTATGGGGGTGTGTCAAATGTTGTAGCCTATAGTGAGGTTTGTCTTAGGGGGTACAAAACTTAGGGTTAGCTATATGTACCCCAACCAACATCAATGCATCATCCATTCTTCATTTTGACAGATGCACCATACTTGGTAGACATGCGGGTTTAGGGAGTGGGTTTAGGGGGGGAGGTTTGGTTCGATGGGAGTGCAGTTGGGGTGCTTTGATGGGAGGGCTTGATGGTGTTTTAAATGTGTGTGCTATTGGGGTTTTCTTGGGGTTGTGTGTGCTGCTTTTTCTTCCTTCTTCCCTGTTTTTCTTCCTCCTATCATTTTTCCCCTATTCCCCTCCTTCTTTCTTCCTCTCTCCTTTTTTCTACTCACGTTATTCCTCCTTTTCTCCTCTCTTCCCGTTTCCACTCCTTTTCCTTGCGTAATTATGCTACATTGTAATATTTTGAAGTAATACAAAAAGCGCTAAACATTTAGGGATAATGTTTCCATGGAAAAAGAAGACTAATCACAGCAAGGCCACGAGAGGTATGCCATACCCCATACCGTTCGAAGCTATAGCAAGGAAAAGGGTGGAATGTACATGGAAAGACACAAAGAGGAACTTGATGTTAAGTAACTCATCATGGCGACCCATGGCTCGAAATGAGCTCTTTGGTCACTGGAACAAACCCTCGGCGTACGTCCAGGCGTTGTGCACCTTGGGATCCGCCATATGCTCCATCAGATTTTCAACTGGTCCCTTCCCTGTCACGGCCGCCTGTGCTGCAAATCCCAAGATAGAGAACATAGCCAGCCGTCCGTTCTGAAGCTCCTTGGCCTTAAGCTTCGCCAGCTCAGTTGCGTTACTGCTGTCTGCCAGACCCAGCGGGTCGAAGAACCCCCCTGGATAAACAGAGCCGCTTGCGTCGCCTAGAGGCCCCCCTGAAACCCGAAACGCCTCGACGGCAGCCATGCCGAGGATCTGGATCGCGCCAATAGCGAGGATGGTCTTCGCGGTGCAAAAGTCACAAGACTCGACCAAACTTGTCGTACTATCAAGGATCGAGCTTCCCAGAGAGTCGATGTTGCTGCCGCCAGCGAGGTGTGAAGCTTGAAGTATCCGGAAAGCAGTCTCTGGAACGAGGCACGCGACGACGCCAAGCATAGCCCAACGCGCGTGAATCACCTGGAAGGAATCCAAGCGGCATCACCAAAGTACACAGGTTTAGACAGAAAAGTAGAAAACGAAGGAACGGGAGCCTAACATGCTGACCTACAGACAGGAAACAGGAGGGTGGTCGGGGAGAGGTGCCGTAAACGTGATGGGTACCTCGAGTGCTGTAGTCTTGGCGAACGATTCAGGATCAACAGATAGTCCCGCCGAGCGCCATCTGCTCTCTTCCGGATATTCGCCGACGAGGAAGGAGAACTGCAGTTCCCCTGGAGAACTGCGCCATCTGGACACAGCTTCAAGGCGTTCAGCTTCGCCCTTCCAGACGCTGACCGACGACGCAACCCGCGGTCCTACTCGCATGGTGAGTCGAGCTCCAGCAGCATCGGGTCCTTTAAGGAGCTCTATCCTCGATCCAAGGAACGAGGGTCTGATAACTGTCGACATGGCTGTTACAGCGGAAGACATCTTGTCGCGTCAGTGCAAATCGGCTGGAGGAGAGGGGCGTCAAACTCTTGCCAGGACCGACAAGACTGTGGCAACGTACAGCGTCTGGTGCTGAGACTGCGAAGCTCAGAAACCGTGGTTGCAGCCTTCGAAGGGAAATAGCTTCGCCTTGTGTGAAGGAGCGTCAGCGTTTCTGTTATTGCTGCTCCATTTGTACCCTCAACCGAAATGCTGGTTGGTTTTCTGGACAGTGGGGGGCTTGGGGTGTTCAGCAGCAAGCATGCACCAGCAAGAGCAGCAGAACACCCCAAGCAGCAGCCCAGGATGATGCGGTAACAAGCGGTAACGAGTGGTGCAATGCGTTGCTTGAGGGTGAGGGAGCAACTAGAAATATCCAGAATCTAGGAGTGCTGAATGCTTGATGCTGATTGGTGGACGCGTTTCACGATGTTCCCACCGCTGGCGGCTCGGCGAATCATCCATTTGCTCCATCAATGGCTTGGTTTCAGGAGTCACAAATTTCCAGCACACGGAGTCCGATCATCTCAAGGCCACACCAGGGATGCGGTTGGTCAGCCTTGGAGTGTGATGATGGGGGTGGTCCCTCCCAAACCATCCCAAGCCAAACGCCAAATGGACGAGCCGCTGAACGGAGGCGCATTTGCAATGCGTTATGATTTGGCAGACTCCGATTCGAGGGTTGAAGCGTTGACGAATAGAAATGCAAAAAGCGAACAGCACAGCACAGAGCGAGACGTGAGAGGCTGCTCTCCGCAGCAGCCGGATTGCGCTGAGCTCAGACAAATCGGAGGATAAGCGGATATAGTGCCCCAACTGTAAAACATAGAGCAGCAACTGTAGATCAGGAATACCGTAAAACATTTGTCTATCAGATTTACGTTTTCATGTTGCGGGTGCTGCTAGATAATCTGACAATTCCCTCACAAGGAATGGCTTGTTAAATCTGCGAGCCTGCGGGTCATAAAGGAAAAAAATAAAGGTAAACGGAAAACAAATCAACAAAAAAAATCAAATAAACAATTATATAAATGAAACAGAACAAAATCACTCAAAGCTATGCACAATTGTTTGTAGTACCATACAAATTTCCTTACCTTTTCTACAAGCTGTTGTACAAAATGGCGTTTGTCCACGGGGAAGTCGGGCACCGAGAGAAGAGCAAAGAGCTGCAGGGATTCAACAGGGATTCGTTAAAAAACTTTTATCTAACTACTGCCCGATACCAGCACCGTAGCCATACACATTTAGACATTCCATCCACACAGAACATTCCTTTTAAATGCATCCCTCTTACCTGCTTTGTGTTGTTGGGACGTGCGGACCGCAGCACCCGATAGATCGACAGCAGAAAATCCACCACCTCCTCCTGATCCCTCTCGTTGCCAGCTGGCGTGCGCACAGTGCGCCAGCGAGGATTGCCCCTCCGCATTGCCAACGCCACAACATCCTCCTGCTCCTCCACCCGCTCCTCCAGCCCCACATCCACCGTCCAATCCCGTGCCTCCCCCTCCGCTATCACCCTCCGCCGCTTCGCCCCTCTCCCCCTACCCTCAATTCCTCCCGTACTCTCCATTGCGCCTCTACCCTCCTCCCCTGGCGCTCTTCCCTCTCCTGCTACACCCCTGTCTCCAATCTCCTCTGCGACCCCTGTTTGTCTACTCTCTGAAACACCTCCTACCACTTCTCCCTGATCTGAACCTCTCTGCTCTCCTGCTGCCGCCTCTCTGGGCCATTGCATGGACTCCTGCTGGCGCCTCTCCATCGCCTGCGCCGCCCGGTAACAGCTCTCTGGCATGAACAGTGGATGGCTGAGCTCGCGTCGTTTGTCTTCTTCCACCGTGGCCGGGGAAATGGCAGAGCCAGTAGCAACAGTGTGATCCAGTGGCTTAGCCACCGCAGCAATAGTGGCAGAAACTACAGGGGCCGCAGCGTCTGGTGCTGCTGTATCAGTGCAACCTGCTGCGGCAGCGACTGCACTAGCTGCTTCCAGGACTGAACCTTTAGCTGCTTCCGCGGCCCCTGCTTTGCCTGGCTTTGCAGCAGATCTTCCATCTGTTGCTGCTGCTCCTGCTGCAGCAGCAGTTGGACCAGGGCGAGCACCAGCGGCAGCAGCAGCAGGAACAGAGCCCGGTGGTCTCGCAACAGCTGCACCTGAGCTTGCAGCAGCAGGAGGCGTTGACGCTTCCGAACCAGCAGCCCCACCAGGCCTTGAGGCACGGTCCACTTGAGGTGCGGCCGGAGCTGATGCTGAGGCCTGGACAGGCACCGCACGGGGTGATGCGGAGGACAGGGGCAGGCAGGGAGAAGGAGTGGACGGGGGAGTGTGAGAGGGAAGAGAGGGTGAGGGGGGAGGAGAGGGGTGAGGTGACATGGGGGGCGATGGTGATGGTGGTGCTGGTGATTCTGACCGCCGCCGCCTCTTCTGAGAGCGAGCAAGGGCAAGCACACTGGGAGAAGCAGCACCACTGGCACCAGCAGCACTATTAGAACCAGCAGCAGCAGCACCACCACCGCTGCCAGCACTAGTACCACTGGCAGCAGCGCCAGATAAGCCTGCACCAGATGAGCCTGCAATGGCGGGTGGGCCTCCACCAGGTGCGCCTGGGGTCTGGTCGTCCAGGCACAGGAATGCCTCGTTGGCTGTGGGCATGTCTGGCTTGTCCTGCCGGTACGGGTTGCCAAAGGCCGTCCGTGCAGCCTTGATGCGATCCTGATCGTCGATCTGTTATGGGGAAGAAAAAAGCAGGGAGGGAGAAGGAGATGGATGGGATATGGGATAAGGTCGTGAATCGAGTTGCCTGTGATGAGCTCACAACGATTCTTGAAACGGATCAAAGGAATGGCGCGTTGTTTCGGGCTACATGGTACATGACTTGCTAGCACTGCCCATGTAGCTAGCAGCGATCGGCCCCGTCCAACAGCAGCCAGCACACACATCAGCCTGTAGAGCGGGAGTATGAAAAGCTCAACTTCACTTCAAGCCACACAAATGGCATATGCTAATACGGCATGGGCTCATCGTGCACACATAGGGGTTGTGAGATACTGTGCTTGCAAAAGGGCATAGTTGAGCGTACATAAGGGCTGCGGGGTGGTTGCTGTCGCTGGAGAGCGTCGTTGAAGTCACCCATCTGATGCACACACACGATCAAGGAGGGCAAGGAGAGCAAAGAGGGTGGAGAAATTTCAAGGACTAAAAATTTATATGTATAGATACAAAAGAATGGGTTTGAGGCTGGGGTGAGGCAAAGATGGAAAAGCCACTAAGAGCACCCCGAGTGTCAAGGGAAGAAACAGGCAGATGGGCTGAAAAGAGGGTGGAGGGAAGGGGGGAGAATAACTGAACCGGGACAAATGGGTGGGAGAAGATCGGACAGAGAGGAACAAGTGGCACTGAGAAGAGGTGATCGAATTTTTAGAATTTCCAAAACTCGCAAACAGAGAAGAACAATTGGCACTGAGAAGAAGTAAAGAATTTCGCTTCAAGGGCTTAGAAGCTTTCTGAAACCTCGGAAGCACCTTTTCGATGCTGACGGTGTGCTTTGCCTCCTCTTCTGCCAGAAGCGCCCACTTCCCCACCGCACCAATCAGAGCGCGCCATCTGTCAACGTCATATCCACCAGCAAACCACGACGCCGGCACCTTATCTGCTGCAGCAGCAGCAACAGCAGCAGCAGCAGATGCTGCTCCCCCCTTTGGCCCAACCCCCACCCCTCGCTGCAGCACTCTCTCCTCTTGAATTGGGTCCAGAGGCGCTGCTGCTGCCTCTCCCTTCACCCCCCGTTGCCCAGCCCTTGTTGCCCCTGGTCTTCCTGCTGCGCCTGCCAGTCCTTCATCCTGTGGTGCCGCGGGTCTATATGCAGAAAATGTTTTTCCAGGTTCGAAGGCAGGGCTGCTGCTGCTGAGGATGGCGGCAAGGCGAAGGGGCAGCTGAAGCACTTGCCTGGAGGGTGGGAGGCGAGGGGAGGGGAGGAAAGAGGGGAAGGATTGAGAATGGGTGGGGAGTGAAGGGTAGGTATTAGGAGTGAATGGGGAAGGAGAAGAGAGGGGAAGAAGAAGAGAAGAGAGGAAGACTATGGTGAGAGGGGGGAGGAGGGAGGGGGGAGGAGGGAGCTGGGACAATCCTAAATCAAGAAGAGGGTTCCACTCACTGGTTCCCTCTACCCACCCTCACCCCCCAACTATACCACTTCTCCATGCACACCCACCCTCGCTCCCTCTATACTATTCATCCCTCCACACCCAACTGAACCCACATTCACCGCAACAAACCCTCCCGAGAAACTTCACACGGGTTTGTGAAGATAGTTGCTGGTCGCCCTTGCCCTGCCCCACCCTCCGCCCTCCCTTTCTCATTCCTTCCACTCCACCCGCCACCAACACACCAACACCACCCTACTCACCGCAGAGAGTCCTCTCGAGAAACTTCACACGGGTTCGTGAAGATGCTTGCTGGTCGGACTTGCCCTGCCCCACCCTCCACCCTCCCTTTCTCATTCCCTCCACTCCACCCGCCAACAACACACCAACACCACCCTACTCACCGCAGAGAATCCTCTCGAGAGACTTCACACGGGTTCGTGAAGATGGTTGCTGGTCGCCCTTGCCCTGCCTTCGCCCTAACATTCTCTTCCATCCAAGACTCACCACCCACCCTCACCCCACCCAAACTCACCGCAAAGAGTCCTCTCGAGAGACTTCACACGGGTTCGAGAAGATGGTGGCTGCACGCCCTTGCCCTGCCAACGGCGTCTCACCACCTCCTGAACCCACCCCTGATCCCCCTGCAGGACCACCAGCACCACCAGCACCACCAGCACCACCAGCACCTGCAGCACCAGCTGCAGCACCAGTAGCACCAGAACTATAAGCACCACTACTGTAAGCACCAGCCTCCCCAGCCTCCACAGCTCCAGGGAGGGAAAAAGGGACAGATGGAGCGAGTGGATTGGTGGAGGCAAGGGAGGGATGGGAGTGAGAGGCGGAAAGCGGAGGAGGGATGGGGAAGACAGGGAAGGAGCGAGGAGGCGGTGGGGGTGGTAGCAGCTGCACCACCCTCTGCTGCTGCTGCTGCTGCTGCTGTTGTTGCTGCTGCTGCTGCTGCTGGTGCTGTTGCTTCTGCTGATTTGGTTTGTCAGAGGGCAATTGAACAGCACTGAGTGGGGCGATGGAGGGCAGAGCCAGGGGAACCTTGAAGGAGAGCGTGGGCAGGGGAGGGGGCCGGGCAGCAGCAGACTGAGCCATCTGATTGGCCGTCTGCAAGTGGGCGGGCAGATCAAAGTTGCCGAGAGGAGGTCGAAATGGAAGCAAGGAAGGAAAAGGGCATTTTTATATCGTGAAAGTCATCAGGTTAATTTACTTCACATGTGATGATAACAGAGAGTCTTCGTCAAGTCACAATAGGCAAGCAGGGATGAATCTGTCAGCTGCCTTCACAAAAATTCAGATGTACCCACAAAAAAAAAAAAAAAAAAAAAAAAAGCAGAAAAGAAAGAAGACGGAAACAAACTGCACTCTGCCTACCTTCGCAATCTCCTGCAACTGCTCTTCAATCTCCCCTTTGGCCTTCACCCGCCACCGCCGAAGCTGCGATGCCACCGGACCTGCTGCCAGGCTCGCGTCCATATGGTCCGGCACTGCCGCGCCTGCGGCTGACACGCCGAGCCTGCGCATCGCGGATCGGAGTGGGGCGGCGTAGTACGGAGGGACGCTGGCGCAGTAACGCTCAAAGTCGTGCCGCCAGCCGGCCGGCGGGGAGGCCCTTGTATGGGGCGGCATTCTTTGGAGCTGCTCTATGAGAGGGAACAGCACCTGGATGAATGGGGTGGAGGTGGAGGGCAGAAGTGACAACACACATGAATGGAGAGGAGAGCTCAATCACAGCTCTGGCCAGTGGGTGGAAATTGGGATACCAGGAGGTGCACAGAGAGGGCTTGATCAAAGCTTGCATGGAGCAAACAGCGTCGAATTGTCAAGAGCAGGGGATAAGCAGGGGATTAGCAGGGGGTAGCAGGGGACTAGCAGGGGATTAGCAGGGGGTAGCAGGGGACTAGCAGGGGATTAGCAGGGGGTAGCAGGGGACTAGCAGGGGATTAGCAGGGGGTAGCAGGGGACTAGCAGGGGACTACCAGGGGATTAGCAGGGGGTAGCAGGGGGTAGCAGGGGACTAGCAGGGGATTAGCAGGGGGTTAGCAGGGGACTAGCAGGGGACTAGCAGGGGATTAGCAGGGGGTTCCTTCATGCAATAAGAAAGGGCTTGAGCACTGACAGGGTAGTTGTAGGGAAGAACGTGCAGTGTGAGCGAGCTGCCTGGCCGGTTCACTCTGAGGTATCTGCCGGCATGCAGGCAAGGGTGCATGGCATGGAGGAGGCATGGGGGCACGAAGGCAAGGGCACATGGCATGGAGGCATGAGGGCGTGCGGGTGTGGAGGAGCCATGGGGGGTGTGGGGTCACAACGTGCACAAGACATGCAGAGTCAAGTGGCCATGACCGCGACGTGCGAGTGAGCACGTCGTCCCATGCAAGAATCAGGGTGAACAGAAGCACACACAGGTATGAAGCACACACAGGCATGAAGCACACACAGGCATGTGTGAGACGTTAACTACATGCTCTGGCGAAGCAACGAACCTGGGGCGCCACGGATGAGAGACTCACCCAAACGGATCACCCAGGCCGTTCCGAAGACCCTTGCTCCCTCGCATAAACACCTGCCGACACGCATGCATGCAACACAAGCATGCCCACATGCACACACGTGCGCATACGCATGAACGCACGCATGCACACCCACATTGTTTGCTGTGGAGCTTGAGGACAATGACAAAACCCTTCTTCTTAGCACCAGACCCATGCCCCTTCCCATAAAGCAGCTGCCAGCAGACACACGTGGACATTATGTGTACATGCAGGAACGCATGCACTCACGTCCTGCTTGCTCGCTTGCTGCCTTGCAGATTGGCTGCCTCGCTGGCTGAGGCTGGCTAAAAACCACCTGTGAAGCACCCACCTGCCCCCATCCCACCTTCCAACCTGCCCTAAACTCACCTGCCCTGCTCCCACCTGCCCTACTCCACCTGCCCTGCTCCACCTGCCCCAGTCTCACCTGCCCCAGTCTCACCTGCCCCAGTCTCACCTGCCCCAGTCTCACCTGCCCCAGTCTCACCTGCCCAAGTCTCACCTGCCCCAGTCTCACCTGCCCCAGTCTCACCTGCCCCAGTCTCACCTGCCAGCACACGTTGGGCCCAGCCTTGCTGAGGAAGCCCAGAATGGGACACCCTTCGATCTCGTACTTGTCTACCGGTATCCCGGGCGGCACGCGTGCGTCTGTATCCACTGCCCGATAGGTTATCACCGGGTGCGGGTCGCGCGGAGGAAAGAGAGGAGGAACAGGAGGGCTGGGGGAGAGAACTGTAGCACCCAGAGACAGAGTTCCTATAGCCCCTCTCTCTCCTCTCTCCCCTCGCTCTGCCTCCCCCTGTACCTGTCCTGTTCCTGCTGCCCCAGAAGTGGCAGCAGTAGCAGGACTAGGAGTCTTAAAATCTGGCCAGAATGCTTCAGGTATGGGCCAAACCACTGGAGGCGGCCCGGGCCCCGGCTGCGGCGGTGCCAAGCCTAGCTGTCCTGCCAACCCTGCTGCGCCTGGGGCGGCCAACCCAGCTGCCGAGCCTACAGGTCCGGCAGTGGGCAGGTTACGAACGAATAGCAGCTTTCGTTGGCATGCAGCGTGGACTTGGGGCGGCATGGGTGCGCCGCCCGGCAGTGGGACGTGGTCGAATGAGACGATGACAGCTGGCGAGAGGCGGGAGGCGACAATATCTAGGTGCTGGAAGAGCATCTTCCAGCTGGTTACCACACTGCACTTGCCACTGCACAGGTTACAAGCAACGGGATGGCACAAGCAATGCAAGTGGGGAACAGAATGGAAAAGGGGAACTGAATTCAAGTGTGGGAGGAGAGAGTCAGTGAAAGAGGAATAACACGCTCCTCCATTCAGACAGATGGCACGTTCTGGAAAATGGGCTATGAATGAATACACCAGCTTGTAGAAGGGTGGGAAGCAATAATATTTTTACCTTGATTTAACAGCATTATTTAATGACACATGAGTGATGACATAATGGATGTATGCATGTTCCCACAGTCTCACCCAGTGGCTTCACACAAGGCTGACACGCTCGTGACCACAGCCACAGCAGCTGGCGACTCACTCCTCTTCACACGCACACAAGCCACATAGACACCATTCAAACAAACTCCCTCTCATCCACGCACCCGGTGGCTTCACACAGGGCTGACACACTCGTGTCCACAGCCACAGCAGCTGGCGACTCTGAGATGGGCCCAGCAGCAGGCAGAGGGCCGATCCTGTCGAGGTGGTCGGGCTTGGCACTGGGTATGCGGAGGATGGTGGCGAGCACGCGCTGCTCCCACCGGAACGGCTGCGACGCCAGTTCGCTGCCTAGTGGAGGGGGCGAGGCGTTTGGTAACAGAGCCAGGCTCGTTGACACTCCTCCAAACCGCTGCACACAGGGGGGTGTGGGAGGCGGAAGTGGGGGTTGATGAGAAGGGACCGTGAAGCGGAGTAGGTAGAATTGAGAGAACGAATTGAGAGAACGGGTAACAGAAACCAGGGGGGCGGGGTGGGGGCGGGGCGGGTGCGGGGGAATGGGGAAAGAAGGTCGGTGGAGAGGGGAGGGAAGAGCTGAATATCTCGAGGTGTTCGGGCTTGGCAGTGGGGATGCGAAGGATGGTGGCGAGCACGCGCTGCTCCCACCGGCACGGCTGTGAGGCTAGCTACCACTGCCCTGGGGATTCGGACATACCGATGTGAAGTGTGTGCCATCAGTGAGAAGCATGACAACCGTTGGATCCACAGCGGCGAGATTGCGACCCATGCCTGAGGAGGAACCAGGGGCAGAGGCAAGAGAGGGAAGATTTGGAGTAAGAGGAGGCAGAATCCACTTTGATCTTCAACAGGTGGCGCATGGGTGGCGCGTGGGTGCATAAGGGGATATATCAGCATACCACACTTACACCACCTGCGTCTTGAGAGTAATGTTTGAAGGTATTTAGTCGATTCTAAATTTATTCGACTCCAGTAAAAAGGCCACCATCGCATAAGAGACAAACCACACACACTCACCCCATCGATCGACGTCTGCTGCGAGGCGCTGAGTGTGCAGCAGGTCAAACGTGGCGCGCAGCGATTGGCCGACAGACGAGAGGCCCCCCACCTTGACGGCTTTGAGGACCCGCAGGAAATTGGTGAAGGGGAAGCGGTTCACCACCTAGGGAATCAAAGAGCAGACGGGTGTGCAAGAAGGTATGGATAGTGAGGGCATGTGAGAAACTGGTGAAGGGGAAACGGTCCACCACCTGAGGAAGGGGTTAGAGACGACAAGGAGGTAGGGATGCATAGGGATGGTAAAGAGAAAGAAACCGACCACGTGCAGTGACAGAGAGCACAACAGAGAAAAAGTTTCGGATGCCAAGCTGTGTTCTTTTTGTAAAATTGTGTAATTTCTCAGTGTTTTCTTCTTCAGCAAAGACTTGAATGCAACAGAGACAGCAAAGAGGATTTGCCATGGGGAGGAGTGAAGTGTGCAGATTATGGTAAACGCCGGTTGTGTAACGTTCAGCACATTTATGCACTCTGCATATGCATCCGTTAGAGAGATTCGGAACGAGGGAGAAGGGGACGGAGAGCAGATGAACTGAGTGAGAGGAAAGGGGTAGCGGGGAAGGAAGAAGGGTAGCAGCATTTTATATCACCTTGATTGCTGATGCACCTTCATCGCATGTCACCAGTACGTATCTGGACGGAATGTGAAAGAATAGCATTTTAAACAGTTATGTACAATAAATTGAAGTGCTAACAAACAAAAGGTTATCAAAAGTGGTAAATCAGGTAAACGGCAAGGGGGATTTACCTATCTGCCCTGGAAGAGATGTCTCGCTGCCGGACCTGCAATGCAAAATAAGGCGGCAAAGGAGATCGGCCGTGACAAGAAATGAGAATCTTTGAACGTTGTGCAAGGGCAGGGATACGTGTACACTCAAATACGCGCCGAAATACACTTGGACGGAGCCTGACGAAAGGACGTTTGTTCGACCTACCTTGTGAAGGTGTTTTAAGCTACCCTGTGGAACCGTCCTACATACTTTGTGGACGCGTCTTGCCTACCTTGTGAAAGTGTTCAATATACCCTGTGGAACCGTCCTCCCTGCCTTGGCGTCCTACCTACCTTATGAAAGTGTTCGACGCTGCTCTTAGCGCAGTCTAGCAGCGTGAGCCCGTTGGCGATCCGCTGGCCCATGGACGGACTCGTGTCCACCACGAATACTAGCAGCATGGTGGCCGCCGAAGGATGGAGTACGTAAGAGTAGAGCGAGGGCGAGGATCAAATAGGAGCTAGAAGAAGATAGAATGAGAGGTAGATGTTGCTTGGGATCGCTGTATAGCATCCACGGACTCGTGTCCACAACGGGCAGGAGTACCACCGCCGCCGGACGATGACTAAACGAGAGTTCGACTAAGAATTATTTCTAGGGGGTTGACGGGAGGCTTGTGAGCGGCTTGACAACGGCTCAAAAGTAGATGCTGATGGGGTTCGGAGTACGGAAAAAGCGTGAGATGATTCCGTGAACCGTGAGAACTACAATTGGATCCCGTGGAAAGCGAGGCTGATGTGCTAGTGAAAGGAGAATTCTGGAACAGCTCAGAACATTCTTGAAAGAGTTCTTTAAATTCTACCGCGAAGACGTTGATGAGCTAGTAGCGAACGGTAATGGGACGGTTCGGAGGAACACGGACGAGCTGGAGGCTACCATGCGAACTGAAGGGGAAGGAATTGGCAAGGTTCAGCTGCTGAATCTGATCACGTCAGGAGAATCTAGAGCAGATAAAACACGCGGAAATAACAAAGTTTTTGGTTGCTGGCCCGCTCCGAAAACCGATCCCGTGACGATCGTCTTTGTAAAGAGGGAATTCGATTATGTCACGGTGAGCACCTGACTGACTGCCTCTGAGGAGATTTTAAAACAGATGGAAATTAGAAAGCACTGCAGCAGCAATGCTTCAGTGAAATACAGATCAAAGAGAAGGTGGAGCATATAGAAATAGATGACTTGCACTACGAGCGACACGCCACTGGCCTAGAACCAGGTAAAGCTGGAGATGAGGATTGCGGAATATAGGGACGATGCAGCGTCATGCACTGCTAATTGTTCTGGAAAGAATGCGTCTGTTAGCTGCAAAATATCAGCCAATTTACAAGACAAGGACCTGCCTTACCCTACTCACGCTAACCCTCTCAGTTTTCTTCCTCGAGTCTAGTCTGGCTGGCACGGTTTTGCCTTCGCCTTGAGAATTGGTTGATATGGTTGGGATCGGCTAAATGCGGTGATTCGGGTTACGGGATGCATGGATGATGGCGGCTGGTGGTGGCTGGTGGTGGCTGGCGGCAATCCCAAGAAAACAAACCAGGAGGGGGCGAGTCACGCGGGGTGGGAAGGGAAGGGAATCGGACGGAACGGCCTGTCACAGCCTTGAAGGTCGAGGTAAAAAGGGCTGACAAAGGTGTCAGGCTCATGGCACGATTTGCAACAGGCGTCCCCCTCAGAAGTTCTTCGCTAGTACCGTAGTGGTTCCCTTACAACGAGTTCTATAAACAAATCAGATGCAGGTCAGTTCTTGGACATCATCTGACTGAAATCAGAATCAAATCCATGTACTAATCTATTTCGATATAAATGTACCTGACAATACTAACATTTTCATCATAGTTTCAAATCACAAAACGTGTTCTATATCTGGAATATAAATGGGCAGTACCGGCACAATCACATGGATGTTCTCAGAACTGTCACATACGAGGTGCGAAGGAAGGCGGGCCACGAGCTTCCAAGGCTATCACTGAAAACGCATCCATGTAGTATGGCGACGATACTCTGTAAAACATGCAAACAAGATCACAAGGACCCAAACATGCACAAGTATAGCATCAGTATGCGATGTGAAGTTCAAGCACCAACATTCAAACATGCCCATGTAAATTTACTCCTGTGCTCCTTTTTACTTGCACTCCATGTTGCACTGGTTACTCAGTATAGTCACATACCTGCCAGCGATGGATGGAGGCATGCCTTGGGCTGGTAGCTCTGTGATGTCAGCGGGATAGTCCTTAGCTGTGTCTAGAACAAGGTGCCTGCCGTGCACCACATCTCATGCACCACATGCCATGCACCACATGCCATGCACCACATGCCATGCACAACATGTGGTGAACCAGCATGTGACATGCACCACATTCCATGCAAAACACGCCACGTGCCCCACCCACACAAGCACATGCCATGTCACATACTCATGCCATGTGCGACATGTACATATGTTACATGCACATACAATGCATGCCCACGTGCCATATGCAGACACCCACATATGTTGAAATCAGTAGCGAGCAATGGGTGATGTGAGTTACAGGTCAAAAGCCGCAGCTCACAAAGCATGGGTCTGAAAAATTGATTCATATGCCACGGGTTATGGTTGATGGTCGGGCTGGGTGATGACTTCTGTCATTGGGCCCATGCCTCGTGCCTCACAAGTCGTGCCTCACAAGTCGTGCCTCACAAGACGTGCCTCACAAGACGTGCCTCACAAGTCGTGCCTCACAAGTCGTGCCTCACAAGTCGTGCCTCACAAGACGTGCCTCACAAGACGTGCCTCACAAGACGTGCCTCACAAGACGTGCCTCACAAGACGTGCCTCACAAGACGTGCCTCACAAGTCGTGCCTCACAAGACGTGCCTCACAAGACGTGCCTCACAAGTCGTGCCTCACAAGTCGTGCCTCACAAGACGTGCCTCACAAGACGTGCCTCACAAGTCGTGCCTCACAAGCCGTGCCTCACAAGTCGTGCCTCACAAGTCGTGCCTCACAAGTCGAGCCTCACAAGTCGTGCCTCACAAGTCGTGCCTCACAAGTCGTGCCTCACAAGTCGTGCCTCACAAGTCTTGCCTCACAAGTCTTACCACATCATGCCAACAGGCGGCACAGGCAGCTCCACAATCATCTCATTCCCATGGGCGTTAAAGGCGAAGTAGAGATCGCCAACCGGCATGCTGGGTGTTACAGCTGGGGCCGCTGTGGTAACCGGCACTCCTGCCTCCTCTGCTGCCTCCTTGGCTGATGTTTCAATGCCGGCACTGTGAACGGTGCAGGCTAGGAAGCAGCTGGAGGGGTGGTGGGAACAAGGGTAGAGGATTAGGAGAAGGACGCATGGGTGTGTGGTTCATGAGGCAGCACAAAATTTCCCCCTAAGATGATTGGTGCAGGCTAGGAAGCAGCTGGAGGGGTTGGGGGGACGAATGGTCCGAGGAGACGGTAAAGGGAGGATGAGCAAAGGTTGTTCAGGTGTGCCGCAGGTACTGCTGCTGGTGCTGTCGGTGAGAGCAGGTAATGAAAGAAAGGGACGATTGAAAAGGAGGAAAAAGGGTGCCAAGCAAGCAGTAAGGGAGAGAAGATGGAAATTGTAGAAGTCGAAGGAGCCCGGACTGTGTACCCCCGAGAAAGAATCTGACTGTGTACCCCGGAGGGTTTTGAGATGTCTCAAAACCCTTCTTTATACAAGGGGCTAGTGTGAGAAGTAAGAATGTGACTGTGTACGCCGGAGGCACGGCAAGTTTCAAACCATATCGCCAGCAAGGTTTGGAGCGTACCAGTTGGGGTTGTCCCATTCAGGCTGGTTGGGGAACGCGCCGTGCCACACAATGTCCTCCCCGAAATAGAAGTCCTTGCGCTGCCATGGGCATGGGGATGGGGATGGGGATGGGGATGGGGATGGGGATGGGGATGGGGATGGGGATGGGGATGGGGATGGGGAGATGGAAAGAAGGATGAGATAATCTGTGCAGAGGATGTTATTTGTTTCACTTTAGCGTGCTCAGGCTAGATCAGTACAAGTACCCCAGGGTTTGGGTGTACAGTGTACTGTACACTCTAGTCTCTACCACACACAGCATCAAGCAGCTGATCTAGATCACCCCTCTCCCATCCCTTCTCCACGCCTTTTGAGACATCTCAAAAGCTCTAGATCACCCCTCTCCCATCCCTTCTCCACGCCTTTTGAGACGTCTCAAAAGATCTAGATAGACCCCTCACCCATCCCTTCTCCACACTCTCATCTGCAGCAGCAGCAGCAGCAGCAGCAGCAGCAGCAGCAGCAGCAGCAGCAGCAGCAGCAGCAGCATGCAGCACGCTTCAGTCAACCCCCTCTCCTCCCCTCTCCTTCCCTCTCCTCCCCTCTCCTCTCTCCTCCCCTCTCCTCCCCTCTCCTCCCCTCTCCTTCCCTCTCCTCCCCTCTCCTCTCTCCTCCCCTCTCCTCCCCTTCCCCTCTCCCCCTCTCACCTGCAGCAGCAGCGTGCGGCGGCGCCGGAAGTTGGCGAGAGAGAGGCCTGACCCACCCCCTCCCCTCCCCTCACTTTCCAACATTTGCCCGCTTCACTCACCTCTGTTTCTTATCCTCTCCCCACCTCACCTGCAGCAGCAGCGTGCGGCGGCGCCGGAAGTTGGCGAGAGAGAGGCCTGATGACGCCTTCCCTCCCTCTCCTCCTCTCTTACCTCACGAGATTGGCGTGCTTCAAATACCTTCCACCCCTCTCCTCTCCTCCCTGTTGTAAATGTATCTTATATATACAACATACATAGGCTAGAATAGGTGTAGCTCTTTAAGCCATTGGGGGGTTGGGTGTACACTCCAACCACACTTTGTGGTTGGGTCAAGATTTGGTTTGGTCTTGGTCCTTGGTTGGCACTTGCCAACATTTGGTCCTAAGGCCAACCAATCACAAGCTAGCAACATTGTGGGGTTCCCTACTCCACAAGGCAACTCACCCATTGGCCAACTTAGTGGCCAATAGGGTTGCACCTTCTTCCAACCTCTCTTCCTTGCATGCTTGTACTATAGAGCCTCCTTGGCTCATTACTCAACCATTCTTGAATTCTATCATGGTATTCAGAGCCAAATGGCTCACGCCACCTCCCTCGATCCTTAGGCCGTAATTTCCTCTCCGCGTCTTAGATCTAGCCTCCCGCGGCCTCAATCCTCCCTCCCGTACCTCAGATCTAGCTTTCCGCGGCTCAGATCTACTCCTCCGCGGCCTCAATCCTCCCTCCCGTACCTCAGATCTAGCTTTCCGCGGCTCAGATCTACTCCTCCGCGGTCTCAATCCTCCCTCCCGCGGCCACAATCCTCCCTCCCGCGGCCTTAATCCTCCCTCTCGCGGCCTCCGACCGCTCTCCCGCGGCCTCAATCCTCCCTCCCGCCGCCACCCCTCCCTCACGCCTTCCGTCGCGGACGGCCAGCACACCGTCGCGGACGGCCAGCAAGCCGTCGCGGACGGCCAGAAAGCCGTCGCGGACGGCCAGAAAGCCGTCGCGGACGGCCAGCAAGCCGTCGCGGACGACCCGCAAGCCGTCGCGGACGGCCAGCCAACCGTCGCGGACGGCCAGCCCGCGGCCACGAGCACCCCGCGCGTCGACGCGGACGGCCAGCGCGGAGTCGCGGCCGACCTGTGCGCCATCCCGAACGGCCGCCGCGCGATCGCCGACGACCT
This sequence comes from Closterium sp. Yama58-4, assembly GCA_947470075.1. NCBI lineage: Eukaryota > Viridiplantae > Streptophyta > Zygnematophyceae > Desmidiales > Closteriaceae > Closterium > Closterium sp. Yama58-4. Next base: position 1,630,880 of record CANIUD010000750.1, on the reverse strand, counting down.
CCGCGCCGACGCGGACGACCGACGCGGAGCCGCGGCCGACCCTCGCGCTGACGCGGACGGCCGACGCAGAGCCGTGGCCGACCCTCGCACTGACGCGGACGGCCGACGCAGAGCCGCGGCCGACCCTCGCGCTCTCACGGGCGGCCGACGCGCCGCCGCGACTGACCTGCGCAACCTCCCCCCTTTCATCCGCGCCCTGCCCCACACTTCCGCGCCATCCTCCCTCTCCCCTACCTCCTCCCCCCCCCTACTTCACCCTTAATCGCACCAGCAACAGCACCTAGCAGCGACCTTTAACCCTAAACCAGCAGCGCCACCCTGTCAACGGCACCAGCAGCGGCACCTTCAACGGCACCAGCAGCGGCACCTTCAACGGCACCAGCAGCGGCACCTTCAACGGCACCAGCAGCGGCACCTTCAACGGCACCAGCAGCGGCACCTTCAACGGCACCAGCAACGGCACCTTCAACAGCACCAGCAGCGGCACCTTCAACAGCACTAGCAGCAGCACCTTCCCGACTTCGCCATCATGGCGTCCGCAGACTCATCGGTCGACCTGGCGACCATTGACTCTCTCGAGTTGTTGGGCGACAACTCGGCCGCCAACTGGCACTCTTATGCCCACTCCGTCGAGGTGTTGCTCTCCTCGGTTGTCGTCAGCGGATATACCCTCCGTTCCGTCGTGTTCCAGGAGGAAGGCGGACTCCAGCCCATCGCCCCTTCCGCCCCCACCGGACCTCCTCCTGACGAGCCCGGACCTGAGCCCGAGCCTCCTGGTGATCCTCCCACCTTCGCGCCGGATGTCAACAATCCTCAGAGCATGGAAACTGCCATCCGTACCTACCGCACCGCACTCAACGACCACCTTCGCCGTCAACTGCGCTATGAGGACGACAAGCGCGCCTACGACGAGGCTGCTGCCCGCCACCGCGATTACCAAGCTCGACTCGCCACGTACACTACACGTCTCGCCAGCTACACCACCGACATCGCTGCGTGGCGCATTGCTGACCGTCGAGCTCTCGCCATCCTCCTCGCCACTATCCCCTCCTCCCTCAAACGAGAGCTTTCACCTACCTCCTCCTCCCACCTGTGGCAACTGCTTGTCGACCTCTTTGACCGGCAGGACATCGCCACCCTCTATGCCCTCATCAAGGAATTTGGATCCATCACCATGGATTCCACTGCCGGCGCAGCCGCCTTTACTCGCCGCGTCCTTGACCTTGCTCGCCGCCTCGCAGCACTTGGCGTTACCTACCCTGACACTGTCATCTGCTGCCACCTCCTCGAAGGCCTCACTCCCGCCTTCGATGCCCACAAGCTCGCATACATGCAACTCCTCTCCAAGCATGACACTCCCGCTCAAGTTGCCCAGTGGATTATCACCACTGAGGCTGAAATCCTTCGCCACTCCTCCTCCACTGCCGCGGTAGCACAGCAGCGCAGCGGCAAGGGCGGACGTGGGGGAGGGCGTGGAGGTGGGCGTGGTGGTGGTCGAGGCGGCTCTGGCGGTCGTGGTGGTGCGGGTCGTGGGGCAGCAGCGGCCTTCCCACCCTGTCAGTATCTTCCCCTCTATGGCCCCACCCGAGGCCAACGCTGCAACCAAACCACTCATGCAACTGACACGTGCTTCAAGGCACTCAGCGATGAGTGGTTCGCTCGTGGGAACTCTGGCACCCCTCCTCGCTGGTCCGCCCTTAATCCCCGCCCCACTCCCCTCGATGTTCGCACCTCTCCCCTCTACGCCCCCTCCTCCTCCTCCCAGGCCCACCAGGCCTTTGCTCTCCCCTCTCAGCAGCAGCAGCAGCAGCAGCAGCAGCAGCAGCAGCAGCAGCAGAGTGTCCAGCAGCAGGGACCGCAGCAGTATGGGCAGCAGCTCCAGCAGCAGCTTCAGCAGCTCCAGCAGCAGCTCGACCTCCAGCCCCAACTTCCTCTCCTCCCTCCTCCTCCTGTCCCCCAGCAGCAGCCGTTTCCCAGCTGGACCGCCGGAAATGCCGCCTCTGCGGCCCACCTCTCCGGTCCATCCCCTGCGCCGTCCACAGGTGGCAGTGTGACCCCCTTTCCCTCCTCTGGCTTTGTTGGTCTCCTTAGTCAGCCTCCTTCTGTTGCATCTCCTATGTATGCCCCTGCTATTAATGAAACCTCAATTCAGTATTCCGCCTCACCCTCCTCCACCCTTGAGTTCGTCTTGGACAGTGGAGCCACTGATAATGTCTTTCGAGATGCCGGCAAACTCAATCCTCTTCCCACATCCACGTCCCTCCTTGGCGCTGATAGCAGCTTTTCCATCCCCTGTCACAACACCTCCACCCTTCCCTGTCCTCTCTTTCCCTCAGGTACTGTCACAGGTCTTCACATTCCCTCCCTTCGCACCAACCTCCTCTCCCAAAGGTCCCTCCAACAATCCATGATCACCACTCTCACCCCAGGTGGTGCTAACCATTGTGATCTCTACCACACCTCCACAGGTCGTTTCCTCGCCCGTATTCCTTACTGTCCCCGCACCCGTCTATACACCCTTCGAGTTCCTCGCCCCCTCACCTTCCAAGTTGCCTCCCCCCCCTCTTTCCCCCCCCCCCCTCCCCTCCCCTCCACTAACCCACCCGTCACCCCCCGCCCCCCTGACTCTGACTGCTCATGTCGCTCCCTCTCCCACCCTGCCATCCTCCTCCATCACAGGCTAGGTCACCCCAACTTCGCCACTCTGCGCTCCTCTGTATCCTCCGGTCTCCTCCACGGTCTCCCCTCTTCCCTCCCTCCCCTCCCAAAGTCCCCTGCCCCCCCTTGCGTCGTCTGCGTTCAGAGCAAGCTCAAGCAGCAGCCGCACCGGAGCTCCCCCTCCGCTGCTGCTCAGCCACTTGATCTTGTTCACATGGACCTCTGGGGCCCTAACCCTTCCCCCACTCGCCAAGGCCATCGCTACCTCCTCGTGCTCGTCGATGACCACAGTCGGTACTCGTCCGTCTCTCTCCTTCGGACGAAGGCGGATGCCCCGACCGCGATCATTGCTTGGCTCGAGCAAGCCAACACCCACTTTGGCCGCCCTGTTCGTCGCCTCCACTCTGATGGTGGTGGTGAGTTCCTTAATACCCAAATTTCCTCCTACTGCCAGTCCCGCGGCATTCTCCAGACTCACACCCTCCCTCACTCCCCACAGCAGAACGGTGTCGCTGAGAGCCGTGTTCGGGAGATCACCAAAACGGCTCGGTGTCTTCTTGTCCACGCCTCATGCCCCCCTTCTCTGTGGGGCTACGCCCTCCTTCATGCCGCCCTCCTTACTAACCTCTACCCTCACCCCCTCCTCCCCTCCACCACCCCCACTGAGCTATGGACAAAGGACAAACCCGATGTCTCCCCTCTTCGAGTCTGGGGCTCAAAGGCCTATGTCCTCATTCACCCGTCTGACCGATCCCGCTCCCTTGGAAAGCTTGCCCCTCGTACCCTTCCTTGCGTCTTCCTTGGTCATAACCCCTCCTCCCCCGACTACCTTTTCCTCCACCCCCCTTCCGGTCGACTAATTCGCAGCAGAGATGTCGTCTTTGACGAGTCCACCCCGTACTATTCCTCTCCCCCGTCCACTGACCCACTCCCACCTCTGACCCGTCCCCTTGTCTGGACTGACACCACACCTCCCCCTCTCCTCCCTCCTCCCCCCATCCTCCCACCCCCTCCCCCTCCGCCCTCCCAGTCCCACGGTGCCCCTCCCTCGTCTGGTGACATCTTTGACCCGGACCCTCTATCTTCCCCTGTCTCCCCCGCCCACTCCTCCCCCGGTGCCCCTCCCCCTCCCTCCCAACCACCTCCCTCCCCCACTCCCCGCACCATACTCACCCGGTATCCTCACACCAGGTCATGTGACAGTATCCTTGGTGCACCGCCCCCTGTTACCCTCTCTACCTCTTCCCTTCCCCCTCTTTCTCCCCTCCTTCACCACTTCTTCCAGGCTGTCTTACACCACGCCTCTCCTGCACCAGCCTCCTCGACCACCTCCCCATCCTCGGTAGCAGCACCTCCAGCAGCAGCCATTGCAGCGGCACCAGCAGCGGCAGGTGCAGCAGCAGCAGCGGCACCAGCAGCGGCAAGTGCAGCGGCAGCAGCGGCCTCCACAGCAGCACCAGCAGCGGCACCAGCAGCGGCACCAGCAGCGGCACCAGCAGCGGCACGAGCAGCGGCCCCAGCGGTTATCCGCGCCTTCCACACCTCCCTCTCTGAGGACTCCCATGAGGAGTTCCTTGACCTCCACCTTTCCGACCCCTCCCTCCTCCCCATCACCTTTGACCTGTCTGGAACACCAGTCTTCGCCTTTTCCTCTGCTCCCTCCATCTTCGTCCCAACCACGTACGAGGAGGCCATGGCTTGCCCCGACGCCCCGCTCTGGCTTGCCGCCATCATCAAGGAGCTCGAGGCATTTATCGCCAACTCCTCCTTCGTTGATGTCCCTCGCCCTCCCTCCTCTACGAACGTGGTAAAGGGGAAGTGGGTGTTTCGCGTCAAACAGCTACCAGGAGAACCGCCCGTCTACAAGGCCCGGTATTGCGCCAAGGGCTTCACGCAGCGGTATGGTTTTGACTTCTTCGACACCTTCTCCCCCACCGCCAAACCTGCTACCGTTCGCGCTGTACTCGACCTCGCCGCTCGCCTCAACATGGAGATCCACTCGATGGATGTCTCCAACGCCTTCCTGCAAGGCGTACTACGTGAACTCATTTACATGGAGCGCCCAGACGGCTTCCACCTCCCCTTCCCCGCCGACTCCGTCTGGCAGCTGCGCCGACCCGTGTACGGGCTCCGTCAGGCACCCAGGGAGTGGCATGCCAAGCTTGCTGCCACCCTTGCTGAGCTTGGCTTTCGCACCTCCCGCTCTGACGCCAGCCTCTTCCTCCGCACCTCTCCCTCCCCCTTCTACATCCTCGTCTATGTTGACGACATGATCCTCCTCACCGCCGACCTTGCCGAGCTCGAGACTGTCAAGGCGGAGCTGGGCAGCCGTCTCAAGTGCAAAGACCTGGGAGAGCTGCAGAACTACCTCGGCATGACCATCACTCGCGACCGCTCCGCCCGCACCATCTCACTCTCTCAGGGTCACTACCTCCAGCAGGTCTTGGACCGGTTTGACATGGCGCGCGGCAACCCCCAGCCCACTCCCCTCTCGGTTGGGCACCACCTCTCCCCACCCTCCTCTCCCTCTCCCTCCTCCCATCCTTATCCGGAACTCATCGGCTCTCTCATGTACGCCATGGTTTCCACTCGCCCCGATCTTGCCTACCCCATCAGCGTCCTCGCTCGGTTCGTTGGCGCTGGCAAGCACACGGAAGAGCACTGGCAGGCCGCCAAGCGTGTCCTTCGCTACATTCGTGGCACCAAGGACTATGTCCTCACTCTTGGCGGCCCTTCCCCACCACACCTCAACGGCTACAGCGACTCTTCCTGGGCTGATTCTCGACCGGATCGGCGGTCCTCTCAGGGCTATGGCTTCTCCCTCGGCAGCGGTCTCATCAGCTGGCGGTCCACACGCTCCTCTGCCGTCGCCCTCTCCTCCTGCGAAGCAGAGCTCTATGCTGCGACCATGGCCGCGCAAGAAGCACGCTGGCTCACCTTCCTCCTTTAAGCTCGGAGCCCCCCAACGCTGTCCCACCATCTGGTGTGACAACGCCAGCACCATCCACCTCACCAAGGACGCTGTGTATCATGGGCGCTCAAAACATATTGAGCTTCGCTACTTCTTCATTCGCGATCTCGTTGAGGCCGGCCACATTCGTCTTGGCAAAATCGACTCGGCAGCCAACCTCGCCGACATCTTCACCAAAGCTCTTCCCCAAGCGTCCCACTCCTTCCTGTTGCGTCTCCTTGGGCTCACCCCGCCACCAGTTTTGGCGGCCTCCTGATTACATTTTTTCTAGCCTTATGCATGTTGGGGGGTTGTGTTGTAAATGTATCTTATATATACAACATACATAGGCTAGAATAGGTGTAGCTCTTTAAGCCATTGGGGGGTTGGGTGTACACTCCAACCACACTTTGTGGTTGGGTCAAGATTTGGTTTGGTCTTGGTCCTTGGTTGGCACTTGCCAACATTTGGTCCTAAGGCCAACCAATCACAAGCTAGCAACATTGTGGGGTTCCCTACTCCACAAGGCAACTCACCCATTGGCCAACTTAGTGGCCAATAGGGTTGCACCTTCTTCCAACCTCTCTTCCTTGCATGCTTGTACTATAGAGCCTCCTTGGCTCATTACTCAACCATTCTTGAATTCTATCACTCCCCTCTCCTCGTCTCACCTGCAGCAGCAGTGTGCGGCGGCGCCGGAAGTTGGCAAGAGAGGCGATGAAGCGAGAGAGCTGCACTCCCAGGTCCGTGTGCAGAGCGGCCCAGAGAAAAGGGGACTCGCTGTGAGGGGACGAACAGTGTAGTGTAACAGACAGACAGGCAGCAAGCAAGCGAGAGAACGAGATAAAACTGAAGCGAGAGAGCTGCGATTTCAAATCCGTGTGCAGAGCAATCCACAGGAGGGGGAACTCTCGCTAAAAGGGAGGGAGGAAGGCAGGCAGCAAGAGCAAAAGAGAAAGCGAAGAGGCGAGAAAAGCTGCACTACCAACCCCGAGTGCAGGCAGGCAGACAGGCAGCAAGCAGCGAAAGAGGTAGGGTCGAGGTAAGGAGGCGGGAAAGGAAGAGAGAAAGCACGAGAGAAGGAGCTAGGAAGGAGACAATGTGAGGTGGTGCGAGTGCCTTGTGTCCCAGTGGAGAGGGTGGGGGGCTGGCCGGTGGGCACGCAAGTTGGCAGTCCAGTTAGCAGGCAAGGCCCGGGGCAGTCCAGTTGGCAGGCAAGGCGGGGGCAGAAGCCGTAAGGATAGAGGAGGCCTGGAAGGACAGGAGGAGGGCACTGACGAGTAATCTGCTGCCAGCTGTGCTGCCTTGGAGTGGCCGTACTCGTCGCCAGCTGTCAGCACCGGCACGCCCAGCGAGAGGAAGAGCACCGCCAGGTGGTTGCGCACCTGGGGGGGGTGAGGGGGGAGTGGGAGAGGGGGAGGAAGGGGGGAATCAGGAGTGTGTAAGGGCAGTGAGGTCGGTCGAAGTGGGTTAGGCACCTCCCATCACGCCCAGCGAGAGGAAGAGCACAGCCAGTTGGTTGCGCACCTGAGGGGGGGGGGAGGGGAGGGGGAGGGGAGGGGGAAAGGGGGAGGGGGAAAGGGGGAGGGGGAGGGGAAGACCAGGAGAGGGTGAAGGCGGTTGAACGCCGTTGAACGCGGTTGAGGAGCCTCTCAGCACCCCCAGCGAGAGGAAGAGCACCGCCAGGTGGTTGGGCACCCGGTGAGGCAGAGAGAGGGGAGGGAGGGGAGAGGGGAGGGGGAAAGGGGGAGGGGGGAAGGGGGAGGGGGAGGGGAAGACCAGGAGTGGTTGAAGGCGGTTGAACACGGTTGAGGCGCACCAGGTGGTTGCGCACCCGGTGAGGCAGAGGGTAGGGAGGGAGGAGTGGAGGTAAGCACGGGCGCGAGACTTTGAGAGCAGTTAAGGGTGGTTAATAAATTCACACAATCGGGGGAAGACGAGCAGGGAGAGAGGGGGGAGGCACGGGAGGGACGAGTGGATGAGAGGGAAGGGAAGGATGAGTGGGCAAGAGAAAAGGGAAGGAAGAGTGGAAGAGAGAAAATGAAAGGATGAGTGGGCACATGGGAAGTGAAGGATGAATAGGCGAGAGTATGAAAAAAGTATTTTGAGACGTCTTCTAGACACATGAGTAGACCTCTTCTAGACACATGAGTAGACCTCTTCTCAGAAAACTTCTTCATGCACATGGGAAGTGAAGGATGCATAGTCGAGAGGTACATGGGTGTGCGAGAGAAGGGAGTTGAGACGACTTGCAGCACATGCAGCAGCATATAGAAGGCTGTGCACGTGAAGACAGACAAGTCTTAGGCCCAAGCCAGACAAGCATTAGGCCCTCCCACAGACCAACCTGCGCACCACCATCCTTTCCTCCTTACACTCTCCCCCTTACATCCACTCCCTCTACCCTCTGTCCCCCACTCTCTCCACGCCAGCTCTGTCTCAGTCCACCTGCTTCAGACGTGTCCTCATGACCCCCTCATCCGCGCTCACTCCCTCCACGCCGCAATTCCAGCTGAACGAAACAAGAGAGCAGGGCAGGGAGCGAAGGAATGGGTCTTGAGGTGCCTGGAAAACGTCAGACATCACATTGGGACACAGAGTGCACGTGCGAGTAGGTGTGCCTGTGCGTGTGTCTGTGTGTGTGCGTGTGCGTGTGTTTGCGCGCATGCACATGCGCACGTGTGCGTGTATGTTAGAGCAGCCAACCCCCACCTGGCCTCAGACTCCATGCTGTAGCTGACGAGGTCAGCCAGTGTGAGCCCTTGGAACGCCTTTTGAGGCTCCTAAAGTATCACATGCTAGGGTGTGCGTGTGCATGCGTGCATCAGTGTATGTGTCTCTTAACCTCCACAGCAGCCAGCCCAAGCCCACCTGGCCTCTGACTCCATGCTGTAGCTGACGAGGTCAGCCAGTGTGAGCCCCTGGAACGCGGTGATGTAGTTGAAGGCAAACGCTGGGCCTCGCCCCGAGAAAAAGAGGTCGCCACTGGGAGGGAGCGGAGGAAGGAGAGAGGGTAAGCGGAGAGGGGGAAAGAGGGGAAGGGAGAAGGGGGATAATGGGGAGGGTGGAGTGAGCCCCTTGAATGCTGTGATGTAGTTGAAAGTGAAGGCTGGGCGTCGTCCTGAGAAGAAGAGGTCGGCACTGGGAGGGAGAGGAGGAGGAGAGAAGAATTCGCGTGGAAGGGGAGAGAGGGGTTAGAATTCGCGTGGAAGGGGAGAGAGGGGTTAGAATTCAAGTGGAAGGGGAGAGAGGGGTTAGAATTCAAGTGGAAGGGGAGAGAGGGGTTAGAATTCAAGTGGAAGGGGAGAGAGGGGTTAGAATTCAAGTGGAAGGGGAGAGAGGGGTTAGAATTCAAGTGGAAGGGGAGAGAGGGGTTAGAATTCAAGTGGAAGGGGAGAGAGGGGTTAGAATTCAAGTAGAAGGGGAGAGAGGGGTTAGAATTCAAGTGGAAGGGGAGAGAGGGGTTAGAATTCAAGTGGAAGGGGAGAGAGGGGTTAGAATTCAAGTGGAAGGGGAGAGAGGGGTTAGAATTCAAGTAAGGGGAGAGAGGGATTAGGATTCAAGTGGAAGGGGAGAGAGGGGTTAGAATTCAAGTGGAAGGGGAGAGAGGGGTTAGAATTCAAGTGGAAGGGGAGAGAGGGGTTAGAATTCAAGTGGAAGGGGAGAGAGGGGTTAGAATGCAAGTGGAAGGGGAGACAGGGGTTAGGATTCAAGTGGAAGGGGAGAGAGGGGTTAGAATTCAAGTGGAAGGGGAGAGAGGGGTTAGAATTCAAGTGGAAGGGGAGAGAGGGGTTAGGATTCAAGTGGAAGGGGAGAGAGGGGTTAGAATTCAAGTGGAAGGGGAGAGGGAGCACGGAAGAAGGGGAAGGGGAGAGGGGATAGGGGAGTGGGGGGAGGGGGTAAGGCAGAAGGGGAGAGGAGGAAGGGCAAGAGAGGGGAAAGGGGAAAGGGAGGAGAGTGAGTCCTTGGAATGCCAATATGAGGAGGAAATGGAGAGGAGGAAAGGCGGAGGAGGAAAAGCTTCAGTTAACAGCAAGTCTTTGATTTGAGAGTGACTGGCACATGCACGCACACACACAGTCAAAGGACCGACTGGCAACCCCTGTCAATGGACAGGGTGGGGAGGGAGGATTACCGCCAACCTGCATTTTGAGTAGACAAGAAGATAATGTAACATCGCCGATTCTCCCGGGGGAACAGGTGACTTTTGAGTCGACTCAAAAGAAAAGACAGGCGGCTCATGAGTCATGACCCTCGGTGCCAAGATTTTAACTGTGACAGGCGGCTCATGAGTCATGACCGTTGGTGCCAAGATTTTAACTGTGACAGGCGGCTCATGAGTCATGACCGTTGGTGCCAAGATTTTAACTGTGACAGGCGGCTCATGAGTCATGACCGTTGGTGCCAAGATTTTAACTGTGACAGGCGGCTCATGAGTCATGACCCTCGGTGCCAAGATTTTAACTGTGACAGGCGGCTCATGAGTCATGACCCTCGGTGCCAAGATTTAAACTGTGACAGGCGGCTCATGAGTCATGACCGTTGGTGCCAAGATTTTAACTGTGACAGGCGGCTCATGAGTCATGACCGTTGGTGCCAAGATTTTAACTGTGACAGGCGGCTCATGAGTCATGACCGTTGGTGCCAAGATTTTAACTGTGACAGGCCGCTCATGAGTCATGACCCTCGGTGCCAAGATTTTAACTGTGACAGGCGGCTCATGAGTCATGACCCTCGGTGCCAAGATTTTAACTGTGACAGGCGGCTCATGAGTCATGACCCTCGGTGCCAAGATTTTAACTGTGACAGGCGGCTCATGAGTCATGACCCTCGGTGCCAAGATTTTTTTAACTGTGACAGGCGGCTCATGAGTCATGACCCTCGGTGCCAAGATTTTAACTGTGACAGGCGGCTCATGAGTCATGACCGTTGGTGCCAAGATTTTAACTGTGACAGGCGGCTCATGAGTCATGACCCTCGGTGCCAAGATTTTAACTGTGACAGGCGGCTCATGAGTCATGACCGTTGGTGCCAAGATTTTAACTGTGACAGGCGGCTCATGAGTCATGACCCTCGGTGCCAAGATTTTAACTGTGACAGGCGGCTCATGAGTCATGACCGTTGGTGCCAAGAATTTAACAGTGACAGGCGGCTCATGAGTCATGACCGTTGGTGCCAAGATTTTAACTGTGACAGGCGGCTCATGAGTCATGACCGTTGGTGCCAAGATTTTAACTGTGAGAGGCGGCTCATGAGTCATGACCCTCGGTGCCAAGATTTTAACTGTGACAGGCGGCTCATGAGTCATGACCGTTGGTGCCAAGATTTTAACTGTGACAGGCGGCTCATGAGTCATGACCCTCGGTGCCAAGATTTTGACTGTGACAGGCGGCTCATGAGTCATGACCGTTGGTGCGTAGATTTTAACTGTGACAGGCGGCTCATGAGTCATGACCCTCGGTGCCAAGATTTTAACTGTGACAGGCGGCTCATGAGTCATGACCGTTGGTGCCAAGATTTTAACTGTGACAGGCGGCTCATGAGTCATGACCGTTGGTGCCAAGATTTTAACTGTGACAGGCGGCTCATGAGTCATGACCGTTGGTGCCAAGATTCTAACTGTGACAGGCGGCTCATGAGTCATGATCCTCGGTGCCAAGATTTTAACTGTGACAGGCGGCTTATGAGTCATGACCGTTGGTGCCAAGATTTTAACTGTGACAGGCGGCTCATGAGTCATGACCGTTGGTGCCAAGATTTTAACTGTGACAGGCGGCTCATGAGTCATGACCGTTGGTGCCAAGATTTTTACTGTGACAGGCGGCTCATGAGTCATGACCGTTGGTGCCAAGATTTTAACTGTGACAGGCGGCTCATGAGTCATGACCGTTGGTGCCCACCTGCCTGCGAATGACCCTCGGTGAAACGCACCTGCCACACAGCCGGGTTGCCAGCCCGCTGATCTGCCCAGGCTGCCCGGAAACGAATCGGCGGATGTCGAAGCAGAAGGCGCTGTTCATCTCCTGCCACCGCTTCCAGTGCGGGAATGCAAAGGCCTAGTGAGGGCCAAAAGAGGAGTTTACCCAGAAAAACAAGGGGAGGGAGGTATCAAGGTAAGGGATGATTGGTTGGCTAAGAATGAGCATTGCACTAGCTGCTGGGAGGGGGACATAGGTGCGAAGGGCAGAGGGGGGAGGACAAGGATTGAAAGGAGACATGAGCTGTTCATCTCCTGCCACCTCTTTAGTGCAGGAGGGGACCCAAGGAATGCCAAGGCCTGCTCCGGACCCAAAGAGGAATTCAGCTATATTGAAATCACTTTTGAGAATTCTTTAAAGTGGTTTCCATATGTGCCACCGCTTTTGGTGCAGGAATGCCAAAGCCTGCCCGGGACCAAAGGGAGATTCAGGAGGGGATGAATGAATGAGAGGACGGGTACTGAGAGAAAGGGACAGGTGAAGAGGGCTGCTGGCGGAATTTTGAGAATTCTCAAAAAACCAGTTTGAAAAGCCAACCCAAAGACATAGCCCTGCGCTGCGCTGTGCTGCCGGGGCCCAGCGCACAGTGACTCTCTGGGAACGAAAAGAGTGAATTCGGAAACAGACACTCGCCTTCTGGGGAGAATTTGGGGGACTTTCTGGCCCAGCGACCACTGACCTTTTGTGCGGAGAGCAGCGGCATGGCAGCGTCAGCCAGGAGCTTCACGGCAGCCAGCAGCGGGTCGAAGGCCAGGGCCTCCACGAGGGGCGGGCGGGAGAGTGGCTGTGCGTGCGGGCCCGTGGTGAGCGCTGATGCGTTGATGAAGGAGAAACCGTCCACGTGATACTCCTCCACCCAGTGGTGTAAGGAGTCTATTATCTGGTAAGGGAAAGGAGGAAGGGGAGAAAGGAGGAGGGGGAGAAAGGAGTAGGGGGAGGAGAGAGGAAAGGGCGGAGGCACAGGGGTGCAGGGGAACAGTTGATGAAGGAGAAACCATCCACGTGGTACTCCTTCACCCAGTGATGCAGCGCATCGACTATCTGATAGGAGGAAGGGTGGGGGAGAGGAAGGAGGAAGGACTCAAGGGGGTTCCATGAAAGGATCAGGGAAGTGAAGGACAAATTCCCCATGAAGCCATCCACGTGGTATACACCATACAACATCGCACGTACTGTATGCACGCAGACAAGCAAACAAGCAAGCGAGCAAGCGAGCAACCAAACAAGCAAGCGAGCAACCAAACAAGCAAGCAAACAAGCAAGCGAGCAAGCGAGCAACCAAACAAGCAAGCGAGCAAGGGAACAAGCAAGCAAGGCATGTACCAAGTTGAGTGCCACAGGGCTGTTGCAGTTGAAGGCGTTGGGAGATCCATACTCGGGCACCACCTGGTGGGGGAAGCATGGTGGGGGGGGACATGGGTGGAACAGGGCAGGGGAACAGAGTGGCACAAATCGGTGTAAGTCAGTTGTGTCGTGGTGGGGGTAAGATGGCAACGGGAGCATGGGGTTGGCATTGTGGGGAAGAGGAGGAGGTGGGGAAGGCAGGAAGGAATCGGGTCGGGTCGGGGGACTCTTGCCATTGCTGCCCTCTTGTTGAGTCAGCAAGAAAAATCCAGTGACGATCAAAGCTTTCTATCAACTGATAAACCTGCTTGCCATAGGCATCCGCAAATGTAAGGTCTTCTCATCTCGTGCGCGGTTGTCAGTGCCACAGCACAGGTCATGAAATGAGATGATATTTAGAGTGACTTTTGAGTCGACTCAAAAGTCACCTCGTCAGTGCCACAGCACAGGTCATGAGATGATATTTAGAGAGTGCTCCGAAAAATCCCCCCCACCAACCTGCTTGCCATAGGCATCAACGATGTAGTAGGCGCGGTTGTCAATGCCACGGAAGGAGATGGGCTTGGGATTCTCATCACTGCCCTCCGCGGTGTGGCTGACCACCACCTCCACGTGCACCTCGATTCCCCGAGCATGCAGCTCCCTCACTAGGAGTTTGAGGGACTCAGTGGACCCGTAGGATGGCATGGGGGCGAAGAAGCTGGCGGCAGGGAGTAAGAGGAGAGGGAAGAAAGGGATTCTCATCACTGCCCTCTGCCGTGTGGCTCACCACCACCTCCACGTGCACCTCGATTCCCCGAGCATGCAGCTCCCTCACCAGCAGCTTGAGGGACACAGCGGGTCCGTATGATGGCATGGGGGCGAAGAAACTGGTGGGGGGAGAGGGGTGTAGCAGAAGTGAAGAGGCAAGGGAGGGAAGGGAGTGCAGGGTGGGCTTCTCATCGCTGCCCTCCGCCGTGTGGCTCACCACCACCTCCACGTGCACCTCGATTCCCCTCGCATGCAGCTCGCGCACCAGGAGTTTCAGAGACTCCGTAGATCCACACGAGGGCATAGGGGAGAAGAAACTGGTGCCAAGGGTGGGGAAAGGGTGCGGAGGAGTGGGAAGTAGAGGGAGGGCAGGAGATGGGCTTGGGATTCTCATCACTGCCCTCTGCTGTGTGGCTGACCACCAACCACCTCCACGTGCACCTCCACTTCCCTCGCGTGCAGCTCGCACACCAACAGATTGAGAGACTCGCTTGGCCCGTAGGATGGCATGGGGGCGAAGAAACTGGTGGGGGCAGGAGGAAGAAGGATGGGGAGGAGGGGGAAGGGCAGAGTGATAGAAAATCTTGGAGAAAAAACAGAGGGTGGTTGGGAAGGGAAGGAGAAAAGAGGGGAAACGAGCACAAATGCATGCATATATGGACGGATGGACATGCGATCGCTGGGGTTGGGATGTGATGGGTTGGGATGGGTGGGGCGCTTACTTGATAGGGAAGTATGGTCCTTGGGTCTCGTCGAACGCTGCGATTGGTTGAAGAAGGACCGAAGGACCGCATTCACTCCTGTGGCCGAGCATGTGGCGGGTGAGAAGAGGAGGATGGGAGTAGTGAAGAGGGTTCAGATAAAGGCCATATGGTATAGAGAGAGAATGCATGCTTCCTGCAGCTCACACATTGGTCACACGTTGGTCACAAGTTGGTCACACCTTGGTCACACACACGTTGGTCACACACACGTTGGTCACACCTAGACATGATCAATCGAGGCGAGTTTTAGCTCGACTCGCTGGCTCGACTCGACTTTTGGTCGAGTCGAGTCAGTTATTTTATTTTCCTGACTCGAGTAGAGTCGAGTCGAGTCGAACTCAGGAGAAATCTCGATGCATCGCTCAACTTTGGACGGTCTGGTGAGCCACGAGTCGGCTGACTCGATTCGAGCTGGCCTGACTCGAGGGCCACCAATTTTATCCACGTGGATTCCCGTTGTCTTCCTCATGCAATTTCTCCCGTCACCGAATTTCCGACCATCACTCAATTTCCGCTTGACAAGCAAATCTTCCCCGACACTCAATTTCCGCTCGACATGCAAATCCCCCTCCGACACTCAATTTCCGCCTGTCACGCAAATTCCGCCGACACCCAATTTCCGCCTTTCACGCAATTTTGGGTGCGCATCAAGTTACCTGTGCGGAAAGGGGAAGGGACGGGATTTTGTCATTCCTACCTTGCATGCTAGCTACGAATCAGGACACGACTTTTCGGGCCTTTGAAAATTCTTTACGGTTAAGTCGAGTCAAGACTGACTCACGAGTTGTTGGCTCGTGCTCGAGTCAAGGTATGACTCGATTTCAGAAGTCGAGCACGAGTCGGCAGTTCCGGAAAGCTGACTCGACTCAACTCGACTCGACGCAACTCCCGACTCGACCGCGATTCGAGGTGACTCGACTCGACTCGACTCGTGATCATGTCTAGTCACACCTTGGTCACACCTTGGTCACACACACGTTGGTCACACACACGTTGGTCACGCGTTGGTCACGCGTTGGTCACACCTTGGTCACACACACGTTGGTCACACCTTGGTCACACACACGTTGGTCACACGTTGGTCACACCTTGGTCACACACACGTTGGTCACACGTTGGTCACACCTTGGTCACACACACGTTGGTCACACCTTGGTCACACCTTAGTCACACACACGTTGGTCACAAGTTGGTCACATCTTGATCACACACACGTTGGTCACACACACATTGGTCACACCTTGATCACACACACGTTGGTCACACCTTGGTCACACACACGTTGGTCACACGTTCGTCACATGTTGGTAACACACACGCTGGTCAAACCTTGGTCACACACACGTTGGTCACACCTTGGTGACACACACGTTGGTCACACCTTGGTCACACACACGTTGGTCACATGTTGGTCACACCTTGGTCACACACACGTTGGTCACACCTTGGTCACACACACGTTGGTCACACCTTGGTCACACACACGTTGGTCACATGTTGGTCACACCTTGGTCACACACACGTTGGTCACACCTTGGTCACACACAAGTTGGTCACACCTTGGTCACACACACGTTGGTCACACGTTGGTCACACCTTGGTCACACACACGTTGGTCACATGTTGGTCACACCTTGGTCACACACACGTTGGTCACACCTTGGTCACACACACGTTGGTCACACCTTGGTCACACACACGTTGGTCACACGTTGGTCACACCTTGGTCACACACACGTTGGTCACACGTTGGTCACACACACGTTGGTCACACCTTGGTCACACACACGTTGGTCACACGTTGGTCACACCTTGGTTACACACACGTTGGTCACACCTTGGTTGGTCACACACACGTTGGTCACACACACGTTGGTCACACCTTGGTCACACCTTGGTCACACACACGTTGGTCACACCTTGGTCACACACACGTTGGTCACAGGTTGGTCACACGTTGGTCACACACACGTTGGTCACACCTTGGTCACACACACGTTGGTCACACCTTGGTCACACACACGTTGGTCACACACACGTTGGTCACACGTTGGTCACACCTTGGTCACACACACACACGTTGGTCACAAGTTGGTCACACCTTGGTCACACACACGTTGGTCACACCTTGGTCACACACACGTTGGTCATACCTTGGTCACACACACACACGTTGGTCACACCTTAGTCACACACACGTTGGTCACAAGTTGGTCACACCTTGGTCACACACACGTTGGTCACACCTTAGTCACACACATATTGGTCACAAGTTGGTCACACCTTGGTCACACACACGTTGGTCACATGTTGGTCACACCTTGGTCACACACACGTTGGTCACACCTTGGTCACACACACGTTGGTCACACCTTGGTCACACACACGTTGGTCACACACACGTTGGTCACACCTCGGTCACACACACGTTGGTCACACGTTGGTCACACCTTGGTCACACACACGTTGGTCACATGTTGGTCACACCTTGGTCACACACACGTTGGTCACACCTTGGTCACACACACGTTGGTCACACCTTGGTCACACACACGTTGGTCACACACACGTTGGTCACACCTCGGTCACACACACGTTGGTCACACGTTGGTCACACCTTGGTCACACACACGTCGGTCACACATTGGTCACACCTTGGTCACACACACGTTGGTCACACACACGTTGGTCACACCTTGGTCACACACACGTTGGTCACACGTCACCTTGGTCAGACACACGTTGGTCACACCTTGGTCACACACACGTTGGTCACACCTTAGTCACACACACGTTGGTCACAAGTTGGTCACACGTTGGTCACACACACGTTGGTCACACCTTGGTCACACACACGTTGGTCACATGTTGGTCACACCTTGGTCACACACACGTTGGTCACACCTTGGTCACACACACGTTGGTCACACGTCACCTTGGTCACACACACGTTGGTCACACCTTAGTCACACACACGTTGGTCACAAGTTGGTCACACCTTGGTCACACACACGTTGGTCACGCACACGTTGGTCACACACACGTTGGTCACACCTTGGTCACACACACGTTGGTCACACCTTAGTCACACACACGTTGGTCACAAGTTGGTCACACCTTGGTCACACACACGTTGGTCACACACACGTTGGTCACACACACGTTGGTCACACCTTGGTCACACACACGTTGGTCACACCTTAGTCACACACACATTGGTCACAAGTTGGTCACACCTTAGTCACACACACGTTGGTCACATGTTGGTCACACTTTGGTCACACACACGTTGGTCACACCTTGGTCACACACACGTTGGTCACACCTTGGTCACACACACGTTGGTCACACACACGTTGGTCACACCTCGGTCACACACACGTTGGTCACACGTTGGTCACAAGTTGGTCACACGTTGGTCACAAGTTGGTCACACGTTGGTCACACACACGTTGGTCACACCTTGGTCACACAGACGTCGGTCACACATTGGTCACACCTTGGTCACACACACGTTGGTCACACCTTAGTCACACACACGTTGGTCACAAGTTGGTGACACCTTGGTCACACACACGTTGGTCACACACACGTTGGTCACAAGTTGGTCACACCATGGTCACACACACGTTGGTCACACCTTGGTCACACACACGTTGGTCACACGTTGGTCACACCTTGGTCACAACCTTAAACCCTGCCTCCATGACACCCTGCTGCTCTCTCAAAACCCAACTCTACACACTTAAAGTCCAACCCCCGAACCCAGAATCTCTCACCCAGCCAGCAGGTGGTCGACCTTCTCCAGCACTCCCTGCAACGTGCCGTAGCTTTGGCTCCTTCTGCTGTATCTGCCTGCCGTAAGCTTTTAACCCTGACTCCCTAAGCTTTAACCCTGACCCTTCCTTACCCTTACCATTCCTCACCGAGTGACAGCAGGTGGTCCACCTTCTCCATCACGCCCTGGAACGTGCCTTGGCGTTGCCTGCCTTTTGCTGCACCTGCCGCCCTAAGCTTTAACCCTGACCCTTCCTTACCCAGCGCCAGCAGGAGGTCGACCTTCTCTTGCACGCCCTGGAACGTGCCCTGTCTTGGCCATCTGGGTGCCACTCTCAAGCCCCGCCCCCCTGGCTCTCGCCACACTCACCCACCGCCAGCAGGTGGTCCACCTTCTCCAGCACGGCCTGGAACGTGCCTCAGGTTTGCCCACCTGTTACCACACCCGTCGCCCCCTCACTCTTCCTTACCTAGTGACAGCAGGTGCTCCACCTTCTCCAGCACGCCCTGGAACGTGCCTCGCCCCGCCTCGCTCACCCCGCTGCTCTCGTCCGCTGTGAAGGCTGCCACGTTGAGGCGGTACACCACCAGCTGCTCCGATGGGATGCTGGCGGGCGGAGGAGGGAGGAGGGAGGCGAGCGGGCAAAGGCTTAGTTACACTAGCGAGGGCATTTCATTGCCCAGTCCCCTTGCTGCTCTCGTCCGCCCACGTTGAGGCGATACATCAAGGTTCATCGTGGAGTAGCTGCAAACCTGTAGAAATCTCACAACCTTCAAACTCGGAAAACCCCTATTCGCAAAGCCCACGTTGAGGCGATACACCACCAGCTGCTCCGATGGGATGCTGGCCGGCGGAGGGAGGGTGAGGGAAAAAGGATGGTTGCACTCATGGGCTCATACCCATTACCCACTCCCGTTGCTGCTCTCGTCCGCTGTGAAAGCCGCCACGTTGCGGCGAGACACCACCAGCTGCTCCGATGGGATGCTGGCGGATGGAGAGAGGGAGGGAGGCAGGCAGGCAGGAAAAGACACTACTGAGCACACGCCCATTGCCTGTTCCTCTTGCTGCACTTGTCCGCTGTGAAGGCTGCCACGTTGAGGCGATACACCACCAGCTGCTCAGATGGGATGCTGGTGAGCGGAGGGGGGAAGGGGGGAATGGGGAGGCAGGCAATGGACTGGTTACACTAACGAGCATATGGTCATTGCCCACTCCCTTTGCTCCTGTCGTCTGTTGTGAAAGCCGCCACGTTGAGGCGGTACACCATCAGCTGCTCCGATGGGATGCTGGCAGCGACGACGGAAGAAAGTTGCGGAGGTTTTGGAGCACACAGACATATGGAGTTCCACCAGGGGGTAAACTAAGCAGTTTTCCAGGGATTGGGGGGGAGAAATCTTGAGTTTTGCATGTATATTTGAATTATAACTCAATCATTTCTAGAAAAGATCTCTCAATGAGGCATGTACTACCACCACCAACCACCCGAAAGAAAATGCATACCAGTTTTACACCTTCCTCACAGAGAAAACACATCCTTCCAGCATGAGACGAGATGCAGCAAGCGGGGCATGCAGAGAACTTACTTAAGGGGCATGCAGAGAACTTACTTAAAGGGGCATGCAGAGAACTTACTTAAAGGGGCATGCAGAGAAATTACTTAAGTCGTCCTGCCAGTCAAAGGGCGGCTCTTGCATGGTGGAACGAGTTTTTAGCCCACTAAAAACTGGACTGGGAATCCCGTTTAAAAATAGAGATAGGCAAGACGGGCAGTGGGCATACTTGGGGGGGAAGTCGTCCTGCCAGTCGAAGGGCGGCTCCTGCATGGTGGGGATGACGGCCAACGCTGCTGCTGGCGATGGCAGGTCCTCTGATGGGACGGTGGGCGGTAGGTTTTAGGGTTGAGAGGAGGCGAAAGGAGGAGAGGAATGGGAGGGGCAAGAGGAGGGGAGACGAGATGGGAAAGGGGGGGAGCTCGGAGAGGGGAAAAGAGGATGGAAACGAGGACAGGGGAGAGAACATGACGTGTTCTAAGAGGGAGAATGGATGGAAGTCATTCAAAGCGCAGTGGCACACCAGAGAAGAAAGTGCGAGCAAGGTCCTTATTTTCTGGTTTAATTTGGAAAGCACGAGAGACTGCAGAACCGCTTGCGTCACGATGCTGCCTATGACGAGGAGGAGGGCTATGCTGAGCCTTCTGCAGCTTGCGTTGGGCTCTTCATCTGAGCATACCTTGCCCTGCCACGTCAGCATACCTTGCCCTGCCACGTCAGCGTACCTTGCCCTGCCACGTCAACATAACTTGCCCTGCCACGTCATCATAACTTGCCCTACCACGTCTTCACCTGAGCATACCTTGCCCTGCCACGTCAGCATACCTTGCCCTGCCACGTCAGCATAACTTGCCCTGCCACGTCAGCATAACTTGCCATGCCACGTCATCATAACTTGCCCTACCACGTCATCATAACTAGCCCTGCCACGCATAACTTGCCCTGCCATGTCAGCATAACTTGCCCTGCCACGTCACCATAACTTGCCCTGCCACGTCACCATAACTTGCCCTGCCACGTCAGCATAACTTGCCCTACCACGTCAGCATAACTTGCCCTGCCACGCCATCATACCTTGGCCGGGCACGTGTGCAGCCATCTCCTTGGCGTAGGGGTCCATGAGCACAAGGCGCGAGTGGAAGCGGTTTCCCCCCTCCCAGTCAGGGTCGCCCTGAGAAACACAGAGTGCAAGGCACACAACGCAGGGCACGGAGTGCAAGGCACACAACGCAGGGCACGGAGTGCAAGGCACACAACGCAGGGCACGGAGTGCAAGGCACACAACGCAGGGCACGGAGTGCAAGGCACACAACGCA
This sequence comes from Closterium sp. Yama58-4, assembly GCA_947470075.1. NCBI lineage: Eukaryota > Viridiplantae > Streptophyta > Zygnematophyceae > Desmidiales > Closteriaceae > Closterium > Closterium sp. Yama58-4. The sequence continues at coordinate 1,609,792 of CANIUD010000750.1, read as the reverse complement.
GGGCACGGAGTGCAAGGCACACAACGCAGGGCACGGAGTGCAAGGCACACAACGCAGGGCACGGAGTGCAAGGCACACAACGCAGGGCACGGAGTGCAAGGCACACAACGCAGGGCACGGAGTGCAAGGCACACAACGCAGGGCACGGAGTGCAAGGCACACAACGCAGGGCACGGAGTGCAAGGCACACAACGCAGGGCACGGAGTGCAAGGCACACAACGCAGGGCACGGAGTGCAAGGCACACAACGCAGGGCACGGAGTGCAAGGCACACAACGCAGGGCACGGAGTGCAAGGCACACAACGCAGGCACGGAGTGCAAGGCACACAACGCAGGGCACGGAGTGCAAGGCACACAACGCAGGGCACGGAGTGCAAGGCACACAACGCAGGGCACGGAGTGCAAGGCACACAACGCAGGGCACGGAGTGCAAGGCACACAACGCAGGGCACGGAGTGCAAGGCACACAACGCAGGGCACGGAGTGCAAGGCACACAACGCAGGGCACGGAGTGCAAGGCACACAACGCAGGGCACGGAGTGCAAGGCACACAACGCAGGGCACGGAGTGCAAGGCACACAACGCAGGGCACGGAGTGCAAGGCACACAACGCAGGGCACGGAGTGCAAGGCACACAACGCAGGGCACGGAGTGCAAGGCACACAACGCAGGGCACGGAGTGCAAGGCACACAACGCAGGGCACGGAGTGCAAGGCACACAACGCAGGGCACGGAGTGCAAGGCACACAACGCAGGGCACGGAGTGCAAGGCACACAACGCAGGGCACGGAGTGCAAGGCACACAACGCAGGGCACGGAGTGCAAGGCACACAACGCAGGGCACGGAGTGCAAGGCACACAACGCAGGGCACGGAGTGCAAAGCAGAGCAGAGCGCACAGTGAGAATCAGATCAGGGCATGAAAGTGGAAGGGCAAGCATGCAATACCATGCCGCCTCGTCGGCTTTTTGCTTCCACTCCTGCATACATACACTTCCGCACGTGGACGTTGCATCGCACACACAGACACATTATGCATGCATCATAAATCACCCCACTTGCACCGCCTCACCTGCACCCGGTACCCGTAGCGCGTGAAGCTGCTCACGTCAGCAGCATCAATGCTGACGTGCCACACATCTCCCGTGCGGTGAATGGACGGCTCCAGATCGATCTCCAGCTGCAGGAGGCATGGCGGGCCAATTTGTTTGGGGGGAAAGAGGGGGGTGGGGGTTGAGGGGAGATGCCGCAACATCAGTGGTGGATGGACGGCTCCAGATCGATCTCCAGCTGTAAAACGCACGGCAGGTGTTTTAACTAGTGGTGGTTGGAGATGGGGCTTCAACAATCACCCTTCATCCCTAACCATGATCCCTACCGTGGGTTCCGCGTCGTCAGGCAGGTAGAGGCAGAGCACCACGCCCTCAGCGTAGCGCGAGTAGAGCGCAAAGTTCACCGACCCGTCTGCTTTGGGCGTGGCCCCCAAAGGGCTCGCGCTGCCGCGGCCCATGCCGATGGGCACGCATAGGTCCATCTGCCGGGAGTTCCTGTGTGGGTGGTGATTGGGGAGTAATGGGAAAGGCATGCTGAGGCCATACAACGGTCCAGCCATCCATCCCTCACCCCCACTCATCCCGTCGCACATCCACAGCCTTCCCTTCCACCAGCAAGGCTCACCTGAGCCGCAGCCCTTCGAGGGGACTTGTTGCCAATGCCGCTGCCAGTGACGCCAGCGAGTGGTTGGAAGAGCACGAGGTTGAGGGAGAAGGGGGCGAGCTCCGCGTCAAAGGAGAGCACCAGCGAGCGGTGCCGGGCGTGGGTTCATCTCCAAAACTACATGCTCCCACCACTCACCCAGGCTTCCATGACTCACCTCAGCCAGAGCCCTTCCAGAGACTTGTCTCCAATGCCGCTGCCGGCCATGCCAGGCAGCGGTTGGAAGAGCACGAGGTTGAGGGAGAAGGGGGCGAGCTCCGCGTCAAAAGAGAGCAGCAGCGAGCGGTGCCCGGGCGTGGCGTCGTCCTGCAGCACCGTGCGCATGGCGTCGGTCCTTCGAGTGGGGAAGAAAGACGGAGGAGTGAGCGGGGAGTGGGGGGAACGGGGTTGGGGGAGGGAGAAGGGAAGCGATGGAGGGGGAGGAGGGGGGGGAGGGGGGGGGAGGGGGGAGAAGGAGAACGGATGGGACTGGGAGGGCTGGGAGGCTCGAGACTCTGGTAAGGGATCGAGGGATGGGGTTGACCATTTTTAACGGGGGGAGTGGTTCGGGACTACAACTGGGGGGAGTGGTTCGGGACCAATATTAACTGGGGGGGGCGGTTCAGGGCCAGGGGTAAAGGATAGTGCCCGTCCTCTTGTTGCATGACCAAAAAAAAAGGAAGAGAACAGGGGCAGGAACACACACACACACACGCACGCACGCACGCACACACACACACACACGAGAAAACAAATTGTGCATGCGTAGATAGACATGGGTGGGTGCATGCATGCATGCATGGATGGATGGTTTGAGGACACTGGATATCCAAACGAGCGGAAAAAGGTGGCGGTGGCGGAAGCAGGAGAAGCAGCAGCAGAAGCAGCAGCAGAAGCAGCAGCAGAAGCAGCAGCAGAAGCAGCACTCACTTTCCTCTGAGGAACACAGTGCCTGGCGGTGTCTGGGAGTCGTTCAGAAGGAACCACATGGAGCGGTCCGAGCGGAATATGCCCTGTGGGGATGGAAAGGTGGGAAGAGAAGGGGCGAAGTACGAAGGGGGCGGGTGGGAGCATGTGAAGAGGCAGAGAAATGAAAGAAGGTGTATGGGAGGATTTTTGAGGCGCCTCAAAAATTGTATGGGAGCCGTTGTGGGTGCATGGGAGGCACCATGTGGAGCAGGCCAAGCGGGTGGAACATGCCCTGTGGGTGGGGCGGGGCAGGGGGAGGAAGTGGGGGTGAGAAATTTCTCTAAAAGGCGGTGCCTGGCGGTGGCCTGGGGTTGCCTGGGGGTACAGACAGACAGACAGACAGACAGACAGACAGACAGACAGACAGACAGACAGACAGACAGACAGACAGACAGACAGACAGACAGACAGACAGACAGGCAGGCAGGCAGGCAGGCAGGCAGGCAGGCAGGCAGGCAGGCAGGCAGGCAGGCAGGCAGGCAGGCAGGCAGGCAGGCAGGCAGGCAGGCAGGCAGGAAGGCAGGCAGGCAGGCAGGCAGGCAGGCAGGCAGGCAGGCAGGCAGGCAGGCAGGCAGGCAGGCAGGCAGGCAGGCAGGCAGGCAGGCAGACAGACAGACAGACAGACAGACAGACAGACATACGGACAGACATACGGACGGACGGACGGACGGACGGACGGACGGACATACAAGCAGGCAGAGGGACGTACCCAGTGGATGCAGAGCGGCAGGTCGTGACGGCACTGCATGTCAGCAGTAGCAACATCCAGCAGCACGTCGAAACACCCGTTGCGCTCCACCACGTATGCCGTCACCTGGGCGTGTGGATGGGTGGGTAGGGGAAGGGAGGGGGAGGTCGGTGTTGAGTGGACTCACGAATCAGTAGCAGCAGCAGCAACAGCAGCAGCAGCCACGTCCAGCAGCACGTCGAAACACCCGTTGCGCTCCACCACATATGCTGTCAGGCGGGGGCATAGGGGGGAAAGGGGGGAGAGGAGGGGGAGGTAGGTAGGTTGTGAGTCGACTCACAAATCAGCAGCACGTCGAAACACCCGTTGCGCTCCACCACGTATGCCGTCACCTGGACGTGTGGGAGGGTGGGGAGGTGGGTAGGTGGGTGTTGAGTGGACTCAAGAATCAGCAGCAGCGGTTGCGTTTCACCACGTATGCAGTCACCTGGACGTGGGGATGAGATGGGAGGAGCATGTGGGATGTTGGGGGGGGGGGAGACACGGGAAAAGGGGTTAGGTGGGAATATGTGTCACACGTGGCACACATGGCACACATGGCACACGTGGCACATGTGGTACAGGTACTGACAGCATCCCGGCGGGTCTTGAGTCAACTAGGAGTCTACACCCAACCGCCCTCCCCTCTCTCACCCGCTCTCCCTTTCATCACCTTCCCTCCCCCTTCCCTCCCCCTTTCCTCTCCCTTGCCACCACTCCACGGTTACACGTATCGCCAACGTCCCCACGGCTCTTTGAATCGACTTGGAAGTCTCCTCCCCAGTTTCCCTCCCTCACATCTCCCTTCTCACCTGCCCCTCCCCCTCCACATATCGCCAACATTCCTTCGAATTTTGAGCCAACTGCCTGTGAAAGATGTGAATTGAACAAGTGATCTCATTAGAGAGCAAACCTAGCATACATAGTTTGGGAAGAGAAGCTTGGAAGGGAAGGAGGAACCCAACCTATGGTTGGGTTGGCCTCACTTTGGGAAGTGAGGTAACCATAGGTGGGGTGGGTTGGGTTGCCCACACTTCTAAGAAGTGTGGCAACCCTAGGCCCACTTGGCTTGTGGTGGCCTCAATTGTGAAGTGAGGTACCCAAAAGTCAAGAGGGTTGCAATTTGGGGGCTCCACCACAATTGGGTGGATTGGCACCCCAAAGTGCAAGGCTACACCCAATGTTGGGTGTAGTCCCAACCCAACTGTACACCACAATTGGTGTACAGTCACATGTGCTTAGCATGCTACAATGTATAATTCTAACACAACCCCTTAGCATGCTAACACAAGGAGGGAACAACCCCTGAATCAAGGGGCGCCCGGGCGAGCGAGGCCGATGAGGCGGAGGAAAGCGGAGTGCGCAGGGCGAAGGAGGGCCTTGGTGAAAATGTCGGCCAAGTTGGCCTCGGTCGCAATTTTGCGAACGGCAATGAGACCCTTCTGGACAAGCTCGCGAATGAAGAAATAGCGAAGTTCGATGTGCTTGGAGCGGGCATGATAGACAGGGTCCTCAGTGAGATGGATGGTGCTGGCATTGTCGCACCAGAGAGTGGGGCACGTCTGGGGAGCGCCAAGCTCGGCAAGGAGGAAGCAGAGCCAGCGGGACTCCTGAGCGGCCATGGTGCCGGCGTAGAGCTCGGCCTCGCAGGTGGAGAGAGAGGGCGATGGCAGAGGAGCGGGTAGAGCGCCAGCTGATGAGGCCGCTGCCAAGGGTGAAGCCGTAGCCCTGGGAGGAGCGGCGGTCCGGCTGCGTGTCGGCCCAGGAGGAGTCGCTGAAGCCCGAGAGAAGAGGAGGGGAAGAACCGCCAAGGGTGAGGGCAAGGTCCTTGGTCCCTCGAAGGTAGCGGAGGACCCGCTTGGCCGCCTTCCAGTGCTCCTCACTGTGGCGGCCGGTGCCGACGAAGCGAGCGAGCACGCTGATGGGATAGGCGAGGTCGGGGCGGGTGCACATCATCGCGTACATCAGGGACCCAACGAGCTCGGCATAGGGGTGAGGGGAGGAGGTGGGAGAGGTGGGTGGGGCGAGTTGGTGGCCGAAGGGGAGGGGGGTGGAGATGGGCTTGGCCTGTGTCACGTTGAACTTCTCCAAGACCTGGCCGATGTAGTGGGACTGGGAGAGGGTGATGGTGCGAGCAGAGCGGTCACGAGTGATAGCCATGCCCAGGTAGTGGGTGAGGGCTCCAAGATCTTTGCACTTGAGACGCTGCTGCAGGGACTGCTTCATCTGCTCCATGTCGGCCTTCGTGTCAGAAAGCAGGACCATGTCGTCCACGTACACCAGGATGAAGAAGCGGCGGGGGGAGGAGCGGATGAAGAGGCTGGCGTCGGAGTGGGAGGGAGAGAAGCCGAGTGACCCTAAGGTGGCAGCCAGCTTTGCATGCCACTCGCGCGGCGCCTGCTTCAAGCCGTAGACAGGGCGACGCAGCTGCCAGACAGTGTTCTCAGGGAAGGCTGCGTGGAACCCGGGTGGCCGGCGGAGGAAGATGCGATCATGCAGGTCGCCCTGCAGGAACGCATTGGAGACGTCCATGCAGTCGATCTCCATGTTATCACGCGCACCAACGTCGAGGGTTGCGCGAAGGGTGGGGGGTTTGGCGGTGGGGGCGTAAGTGAACCAGAAGTCCTCCCCATGTGTCTGTGTAAAGCCCTTGGCGCAGTAGCGGGCCTTGTAGACCGGTTCCTCGTCCGGCAGTTGCTTCACCCGAAAGACCCACTTGCCCTCGACAAGATTGGCATCGTCAGGGAGGGGGACGTCGACGAAGGAGTCGTTGCGGATAAACGCCTCGCACTCCTGGAAGATAGCTGCGATCCACTTGTCCGCGTCAGGGCATGTGATGGCCTCTTGGAAGGTGGAGGGAGTGAAGATGGTGGGGGTGGAGGTGGCGCCGAGGACGGGGAAGCCAAGGAAGTCAAGAAAGAGGGCGGCTATGAATGGAGTGTGCTGCTGGATGGTGAGGAACTCCTCGTGAGAGTCCTCAAGGAGTTGCAGGGAAGGAGGAGGAGGGGACCCAAGGATGGGATCCAGAGAACGGGTGTGCATGCGGGGAAGGAGAAAGGGGGAGGAGCGGGAGGTGGCGCGCTGACGCTGCGGATGATGGGGTTGCTGCCCCTGCTGAGGCGGCGGCGGCGGCGGCGGCGGCGGCGGCGGCGGCGGCGGCGGCGGAGGAGGGGTGCCAGTGTTACCTCGGTCAAACCAGGCGTCGTCGAGCGCCTTGAAGCACGTGCTGGGGGGATGGTTGGTTTGGCCGCAAGGGGTACCAGCATGGGGACCATGGCGGCGCACATACGTGCATGGGGGGAGAGTGCCAGGGCGAGCGCCTCGAGTCACAGCACCACTAGCACCGGACGGTCCTCCAGCAGAGGTACTGCTAGCACCACCACCACCTCCGCCACGGCCACCACGGCTACCGCCACCACCACCACTACCGCCACGACCTCCACCACCACCACCCGCTCCACGGCCTCCACCGCCGCCGATGCGACCACCCTGGTTGCGCGGTTGCGTAGCATTGAGGGAGCTGGAGGAGGAGGGCTGAGGGGTGGTGAGGTTGACAACGGGGGTGCGGAGCTTGACCTCCGTGTCGATGATCCATTGGACCACGTCGTTGAGGCCGGCCATGGCGTTCGCTTCAGTGAAGGCATGGAGGCGGGACTCGTAGTCCGGGGTGAGGTTGTAGAGGAGGCGGTGGATTTGCAGTGGCTCGGGGAGGGCAGCTTGGCGTGCAGCAAGGCGATCAGCGACCTCCTGTATGTGTTTTACGTAGTCAACTGCGCCGTCACAGGTAGCGAGGGTGATGGAGAAGTACTCCTGGAACAGGGCGCCGACAGAGCTGATGTCGCGGCGCTCGAACATTGCCTGGAGCTCGGCCCAGATGAGGGAGGCGCGCATCTCCCGAGCCTGGAAACGGCGCATGAGGGTATCAGGGAGTGCGCCGAGGAGGATGGTGCAGGCGCGGTTGTCAGCAGCGGCCCATGCAATGCTCTTGGGGAGGTAGTCTGCCATGGCCGTGTTGTATTCATCGAGGAGGGCCAGGCGGTTGGCGCGTTCCGCTACTGCGAAGTCGTGATGGTGGACTGCGACCTCGTGCTCTGCCTTGCGGATGAGGTACTCGCGGCGGTCATGGAGGAAGGTGGCATCGGCGGCACTCTGGAGCGCTGAGGTAGTGGCGATCTCCAAGGAGGGTTCAGAAGGAGGAGGGCCAGGAGGATCGGGGGGTGGAGGGGGTTCGCCGGGGTGACTGGGTGCCGTGGGCTGGAGAGCTTGCGGGCGGCGGAGGAGGACGTCGAGGACGCAGTAGGATCCGACGAATGCGTCCTGAAGAACGCGGCGGATGCTCCCGACGAAGGAGTGCCAATTGATCGCCGAGCGGTCCGCGGCAAGTTGGAGCTTGTCGACGGAGGAGGCGTCAATGGGAGGGGGAAGAGGGGGAGGAGTGGTATCCATGAGGGGCGACGGCGGGTGGACCCGCGGCGGCCTCGAGGGGGACGACGGCGGGTGGACCCGCGGCGGTCAAGGAGGAGGGCGACGGCGGGTGGACCCGCGGCGGCCAACAGGGGGGGGGGTGTGGGGGGGGGGAGGGGGGAGGTGCTGCTGCAGGAGGATGGAGCTCTGCTCCGGCTGCTGTTGCTGCTGCCTCTGGTGCCGCTGCTGCCGCTGCTGCCGCTGCTGCCGCTGCTGCCGCTGCTGCCGCTGCCGTGGAGGGGAGGGGAGAAGGGGAAGGGGGAGGAAGTGGGCGCCGCGGCGGGAGGCGCAGGCGGCGACGGTGTGAGAGAGGCGACGACGAGGAGAGGAGGCGGCGGCGGCGGAAGCGGCCGCGGGGACGAGGGGAGGAGGCGGCGGCGGGGGGAGTGGCCGCGGCGGCGGAAGTGGCCGCGGCGGCAAAGGGAGGGGGGGCGGCGGCGTCGGAATCGGCCGCGGCGGCGAGGGGAGGAGGCGGCGGCGGCGGAAACGGCCGCGGCGGCGAAGGGAGGAGGCGGCGGCGGCGGAATTGGCCGCGACGGAGAGGGGAGGAGGCGGCGGCGGCGGAATCGGCCGCGGTGGCGAAGGGAGGAGGCGGCGGCGGCGGAAGTGGCCGCGGCGGCGAAGGGAGGAGGCGGCGGCGGCGGAATCGGCCGCAGCGGCGAGGGGAGGAGGCGGCGGCGGCGGAATCGGCCGCGGCGGCGAAGGGAGGAGGCGGCGGCGGCGAAAGTGGCCACGGCGGCGAAGGGAGGAGGCGGCGGCGGCGGAATCGGCCGCGGCAGCAACGGGAGGAGGCGGCGGCGGCGGAATCGGCCGCGGCGGCGACGGGAGGAGGCGGCGGCGGCGGAATCGGCCGCGGCGGCGAGGGGAGGAGGCGGCGGCGGCGGAAGTGGCCGCGGCGGCGAAGGGAGGAGGCAGCGGCGGCGGAATCGGCCGCGGCGGCGAGGGGAGGAGGCGGCGGCGGCGGAATCGGCCGCGGCAGCAACAGGAGGAGGCGGCGGCGGCGGAATCGGCCGCGGCGGCGACGGGAGGAGGCGGTGGCGACGGAACGGCCGCGACGGAGAGGGGAGGAGGCGGCGGCGGCGGAATCGGCCGCGGCGGCGAGGGGAGGAGGCGGCGGCGGCGGAATCGGCCGCGGCGGCGAAAGGAGGAGGCGGCGGCGGCGGAAATGGCCGCGGCGACGAGGGGAGGAGGCGGCGGCAGCGGAAGTGGCCGCGGCGACGAGGGGAGGAGGCGGCGGCGGCGAAATGTCCACGGCGGCGAGGGGAGGAGACGGCGCGGCGGGATGGCCGCGACGGCTAGGGGAGGAGGCGGCGATGCGCTTGCTATGCTAGGTCGAGCTAAATGTAGGAGGGAAATTGTGGCTGTGGGGTGGGCCCATAGGAAAAAAAAAACTTGAGGGAGGGAGAGTTAAGGTTTGAGGAACAACTAGCTCTATATCATGTGAAAGACGTGAATTGAACAAGTGATCTCATTAGAGAGCAAACCTAGCATACATAGTTTGGGAAGAGAAGCTTGGAAGGGAAGGAGGAACCCAACCTATGGTTGGGTTGGCCTCACTTTGGGAAGTGAGGTAACCATAGGTGGGGTGGGTTGGGTTGCCCACACTTCTAAGAAGTGTGGCAACCCTAGGCCCACTTGGCTTGTGGTGGCCTCAATTGTGAAGTGAGGTACCCAAAAGTCAAGAGGGTTGCAATTTGGGGGCTCCACCACAATTGGGTGGATTGGCACCCCAAAGTGCAAGGCTACACCCAATGTTGGGTGTAGTCCCAACCCAACTGTACACCACAATTGGTGTACAGTCACATGTGCTTAGCATGCTACAATGTATAATTCTAACACTGCCCTCCCCCCTCTCACCTCATCCCCCTCTCTCTCACCTGCCCTCTCCCCTCAACTGCCCCCCCCTTGAAACGGCTAGGAGTTTCCTCCCAACTGTTCTTCCCACTCCCCCTTCTCACCTGTCCTCCTCCTTCCACGTGGTACACGTATCGCCGGCATCCGGCCGTTCGCTCGAATTCCGCCGCTTTTGCGCTCTTCCCCACCGCCAAATCCGCCGCGACTGCCGCTGCTGCGACGACCACGCCGTCAGCTGCCTTCGCGGCGACCGGAACGCGAAATGCGGCGAGCCTGGAGCGATTGAAGCCGCGAGAGCGATTAAAGCCGGATAGTGATGCTGGCGTTAGGGATTCGCCGGTTAGGAAACGCTTTCCGGGTGCGATTGCTCGGAATGCAGGACCATTCTCCGCATTTCGCGGCTGGCGCGAGAACGAGCGACCGGCAAGCGAACGAATTGACTGTCGATGCTTCCTGGTGCTGGAATCAGGAAAAACCAGCGAATGACGAGAATGGAGCGTTACCGTCTCGCGTGCAGTGCGAGACGGGAGCAATGCTCGAGTAGGCGTGAAAATCGCAGCAACTCCTGCCATTTCCACCTGTTGTGTCTTCCAGGAATAGACCAAACAGATGGATTATAAATCGCGTGAAAATGGCGGAACGAGACAACGCGAATAACCTCGAAATGATGGAATTAGGGTGACGTCAGGTCGCACGAAAGTCGCACATTTACAGTTTCTTGTATCGTGGCTCAGGACGGTTCCACAAGGTGGAAAGCGTTTTTCAATATTTACTGTTTTGCAGCTTATTGTAGCTTATTGCAGCTTTGCATTCCGCTAGGGGTAACCCCCCAAGGACAAACTATTCAACAAATGGTGTTCTCTAGACAAGTTTTGCGTCTATTTTGAGTAAGCATCGATTCGGGGGTCGTTGCAGTCTTCTAACGATGGCGGTGTTGATTTGGCCGCAACTAGCTTCTATGTCAACAAGTCATTGTGGATTTTCCAACAGTAAAATCATCTACCACTGTACTGTACCCTCCTAGTTCAGCCGATTATGATCGATTGTATAAATTCGTACTTTTACTCGGTGAGGGTCGGATGGGTCGGGTGAGTGGCGAGTCTTATTAGTGGAAGGCCCGTTTGCTACCGACTTCCAGCGTTTCTCTGCTGGAGACCCCTTCTGTTGTTCGGCTCACTTGCTCTGTTTCTCCTACGGGCATTCGCTTTTATGAAGCTCATGCCAATTCCATGCGAAGAAGCAGCGCCCTTTGAACGGTGCGGCAGCGGCATTTGCAGCAACTGCGTGTACTATTCTGTGCTCGGTCATCCTACAAGCTAAATGTTGTTAAGGTGAAGCCCTGCACGCGCCTGGTTTTGCGTGTAGCACAGGGTCGTTGCTAGGGTCTGAGGGGTGTCTGATGCATCAGACGGGTCCCTCGGGCAAAAAAAAAAAATTGTCTGATGCAGACCGGCCCATCAGATTAAGCCAAAAAAATGTGTCTGATGATAAGCCAAACAGACAAAAAATGTCTGCTAGCGACGTCCCTGGTGTAGCAGCCTTCTGCGGAGTAGCGAGACTTCGCATATCACATACCGGTTTTACCTGGGTTGCGGTATTCGTTGAGTACACTCCAATAGTGCACTTCGGTATGCACTGTTCAACACTGAACCGAATTGGAGGGAAGTGACGACATTGCACAAACGAGTATGTGCAACTGTCTGTTGCGAGCACCTGCGCAACTACTCCTGGGCAGGTAGGTGTTAGAACTAGAGAGGAAAGTATGTCGATTAGGTTAGGGGAGGGGGGTACAAGAGTATCGAGAGAATTGATGTACCCTCTAAGAATCACCCCTACACAACCTAGAACTAAATAATATGAAACATATAATTTGACACACCCCCATAGGTGAAGTAGGGGGGATAGCCAAACCTAACAGTGGTCACAAGACCAGTCAAGCAGAAAAGCAAGCAAGACAAAGCTCAGGGTGGATCTCAAGGACACCACACAGTCTGAGCACAAGCACAAGCACATGCAGGTTTATAACAAAGCAAGAGATACAGTGATCACAACCTAGCAAGAGTAAACATGCAGGTATATATATATATATAGTGATCACAGTACAAGCAGGGTCAAGAAGTAAGCAAGTGAGGTCCAGTAGGCACAAGGCCTAGCAGAGTGCAGAAGCGCTGATGGTCACAAGGCTGAAGCGCCTTGGTGAACACATCAGCAGTGTTGGCCTCAGTGGCCACGTAACGCAGACAAAGCTGACCGCGCTGCTGCAGCTCTCGAGCAAGGAAGTACCGCAGGGCGATGTGCTTCGTTCTGTGCTCCAGTCTGTGCTCCTCACACAAGGCAATGGCAGCCTTGTTGTCGACGTACAGCACTGGAGGAGAACGAGGCCGCTCTCCCAGGTCGGTCAGCAGGTAGGTCAGCCAGCGTAGCTCCTGGGCAGCCATGGCTGTGGCGTAGATCTCAGCCTCGCAACTGGAGCTGAGAACAGAAGAAGAGCGTGTGGAACGCCAAGAAACTGAGCCAGAGCCAAGGCTGAAGGTGTAACCCTGAGACGACCGCTGAGTAGCCTGATCGTCCGCCCAAGAAGCATCTGAGTGTCCTGTGAGTACAACTCGGTCCCGCCCTCCAAGCACTAGCCCCATGCCCGACGTACTGCACAAATAGCGCAACACCCTCTTAGCGGCATCCATGTGCTCCTTCCTGTGATGGCCAGGAGCGACATAGCGTGCAAGGATGCTAAGAGGGTATGCCAGGTCAGGTCGAGTGCAGGTCATCAGGTACATGAAGCAGCCCACAAGCTCTGGATACGGGCCACTCGGCTCTACGGACTCATCCGAAGGCAGAGCTGAGAGCGAGTGACCGGTAGGCAGAGGAGTGGACTGAGGCGAGGAGTACGTGAAGCGGAAGCGCTGGAGGATCTGCTGCACCATGTGTGACTGAGTCAAGGTGATGGTGCGCCGTGCTCTGTCCCGGGTGATCCGCAAGCCAAGATAGCTCGTCAGTTCACCCAGGTCTGTGCACGTGTGTCTCCTCTGCAGCTCCGACTTCACGTGGGCGAGTGCCGCGGTGTCAGCAGTGGCAAAGACCAAGTCGTTGACGTACACGAGGATGTAGAACGGCGGCAGCGAGGTGTCGGTGCGTAGAAACAGTGACGGGTCAGCAGTAGAGGGAGCGAACCCAAGAGCCGCAAGTGTCGTCCTCAGTGTGTCATGCCACTCACGTGGTGCCTGGCGGAGACCGTAGACCGGCCGCTGGAGCCTCCACTGGGTACCAGGAGGAACCAACCCAGTGAAGCCAGGTGGGCGACGTAGCCAGATCTCCTCGTGCAGGCTGCCCTGTAAGAAAGCAGTGCTGAAGTCAAGTGAGTGAAGCTCGTAGTCGCGCTGAGCGGCTATGTGTAGCAGCACCCGAAGAGTGGTCATCTTCGGGGTGGGGGAGAAGGTCTGGAAGAAGTCTACTCCCTCTCGCTGACTGAAGCCTCGAGCAACGTAGCGCGCCTTGAAGACAGGAGGAGAACTCGGCGGCCGCTTCACCCTGAAAATCCACATGCCACTGACGATGTTCGCCCCAGGTGGGGAAACCTCGTCGACGTAGGTGCCTGTGGACTTCCAGGAAGCCATCTCTGCGTCCATGGCTGTCTGCCACTGAGAGGAGTAGGGACCCGCCATCGCCTCAGCGTAAGAGCGCGGGGTCGGGATGTCTGGTGCATCCGGGTCTCCCTCATGGGCAACTAGCATGGACACGAGACGGGGCAAAGCAGCAGCAAAGCACTGGAACTCCTCCTGTCTGTCCTCAAGGACGTCCGTGCCAAGAGCACACTCACCCCCGACGGACGGAGGACAGACAGACTCAGACTCAGCAACAAGGCTAGCGGCGTAGTCTAGACGACAGCGGGCAGCAAAGTCAACCAACTCAGCAACCAGAGCAGACGCAGCAGAGGACTCAAAGGAAGGGTCAGTGACAACAGTAGCGAGGAGACGCGTGACAGTGGGACTGGCAGCACGACGGTAGTCAGACTCCGGGTCAGGAAGAGTAGGTAGAGAGGACGCAGGAGGAGACGGCAGAGGGACACGCTGAGGAGCAGTAGAGGGACGCAGAGTCATGTAGTGAGTGCCAGGGACAGGAGGAGGACGCTCACGTGGGACACGACGACCAGTGCGAGCAGTACGGACAGGCGACGCAGGACGAGACTCAGGCTCACGACGCTCTGTAAGACCTCCTGTGGGACCAGTGTAAGGAGAGGGAGCAGGGAGAGGCGAGGCAGGCGGTAACTGTGACTGCGGCTGGACAGGCGGAGGACACTCTACGGAGGGAGGAGGACAAGGAGGAGGAGCCTGACCAAGAACCTGCTGAAGAAGTGGTACGAAGTATGGTCGCGGCCGCGCAGCGTCTCCAGAACCAGCAGAGACACCAGTGGCGAGGTCCTCAGCACCAGCAGCAGCTCCACCGTCCGGGTCCTCAGCACCAGCAGCAGCTCCACCGCTCGGGTCCTCAGCACCAGCAGCAGCTCCACCGCTCGGGTCCTCAGCACCAGTAGCAGCGCCAACCCCAGGGTCCGCAGCACCAGGAGCACCACTCCGAAGACTGCAGCGCCGCGTGTACCACTCTCGGATCTGCTGAATGGGGGGGAGCTCCTGGGCAGGAGGAGAAGTACTGGTACGAGCTCCAGTAGTACCTCTCCGGAGGCGGCAGTACTGTAGGTACCTCTCCTGCAGCTGCCGGGAGGAGAGGGCTCCTCCAGGTGTAGTACGCTCAGGCTCAGCACCCCTAGACTCAGCACCCCCAGACTCAGCACCTCCAGGCTCAGCACCTCCAGGCTCCGCACCGCCAGGCTCCGCACCTCCAGGCTCAACACCCCCAGGCTCCGCACCCCCAGACTCAGCACCCCCAGACGCAGCACCCCCAGGCTCAGCACCCCCAGGCTCAGCACCCCTAGCAGGACGAGAGTCGACAGCTACCTCGACAGGCTCACCCGGGTCTACCTGGGACACACCTGAGGGAGCGGCACCCTGAGGGGGGAGGGGGTCTGGTACCTCAGCACCTGGAGCGAGGAAGAGAGGCGGGGGGGGGAGCGGGGCAGTGCGGTAGGGGAAGAGGCGGTAGTAGGGGACGGACTCGTCAAAAGTGACGTCCTGAGAGGCCAGGACACGACGCGAGGTGGCGTGGTAGAACTGCCAGCCAGGGGCGTCCGGGACAAAGCCAAGGAAGACACAGGGGACAGCGCGACGGGAGAGCTTGTCCGCGGACGTGTCTCGAACAAAAGCTCGGGATCCCCAGACCCGAAAACGTGACGCATCGCCAGCCTCTCCCGTCCAACGCAGGGTCGGAGAAGTCTCCGGGAGGGAGACTCGGGGCCAGAGGTTGAGCTGATGCGCAGCGTATCGGACTGCAAACGGCCACAGAAAATGGGGGGCAGCCGCATGAACCAAGGAGGTACGAGCGACCTCCATGACCAAGCCAATGCGGCGCTCAGCAACCCCATTCTGCTGTGGAGAGGCCGGAAGCGTGAACGACTGCTCAATGCCCTCCTGCTGACAGAAGGCCTCCAAGAGGCCGGAGGAAAACTCCCCACCTCTGTCAGAGTGCAGACGCAAGACAGGAAAGTCGGAGTGGAAACGCTTGCTGAGCTGGAGACGAGATCTGCGGATCCAAGGGATCAAGACATCAGGGACGTCACCCTTGGCGCGCAAGGGGAAGACCGTGGTGTAGCGCGAGTAGTCGTCAACAACAATCAGGAAGTACCTCTCCTGACCCTGTCCACGGACGCGGGCTGGGCCCCACACGTCCAAGTGGAGCGTCTGCAAAGGAGCAGTCGTCGGGGGAAAGGAGGAGGAGTGAGGAGCGGCGCGCTGCCGCCCCTCGACACGAGCAGACAGGGAGGAGCAGGCGAGGGTGGGAGGGGAGGGAGAACCCTGGGAAGACCAGCAACAAGGTCCCGTTTGTGCATGGCCCGAAGGCGCTGCACAGACGGGTGACCAAGGCGGTGGTGCCAGAGGACAGTCTCATGCCCCAGAGAGCGACACGAGCAGGGGGCGGACAGCTGACCTGACGCAGACGCAGACGCAGCTACCTGAGGGGACTCAGTGGTCAGTGTGTACAGGTCCGACCCCGGCTCCCGAGTGAAGGTAGCCAGGTGACGGCCCGTCCGAGCACACGTGCAGTGTGTCACGCGCTCGTAGGCAGGGGTGAACTGGTGAACACCCCCGTCCTGGAGCGCACTACCCGCCACCAAGTTCGTAGAGAACGAGGGGAGGTAGAGACCAGACAGTGTGCCAGACGGGACCGCAGGACAGGGAAGAACAGTGGAGGAGGTCGCAATGACCGGACCCCCAGAGGGGTCAGCGAGGGAGACAGCAACTGGCCGAGCGAGTGGCTCAAGGGCAGTGCGATCTCGAAAGAAACAGCGAGAAGCACCTGAGTCCAGTGTGAAGGTGTGCAGTGCCGCAGTCGACTCAGTACCAGGGGAGACAGACTCACCAGCACCTAGAGTGGCAGCCTCACCATCACCTGGGGTAGCAGACACGCGAGCACCTGGAGCTGCAGACGCACTAGCACCTAGAGCAGCAGCCTCACTGGTCAGAATGCCTGGGTCGGGCGGAACACGCAAGTACTGAGCACCCTCTCCACTAGTAAACATAGCATACATGGCAGTGAGAATAGCATCAAAGTCTAAAGCCCAGATATCAATTCCCTTCTTCTCCAGATCAAACCAGCGGGGCAGCTCATTGCCGTCAGGGAACTGAGTGCGCCAAGCGTCGTCAAGGCGCGCGAAACAGCGCGGCGTGGGGTGCGGCTTCCCACACGTCTGACCAGCGCGGTCACCAGTGCGGATGACGTACGTGCAGCTAAGGCCACCCGCCCCCCCACGCTGCGCATACCACTCACGGGCCTCCTGGAGCGACGGAGTGTGCTGCTGGCTCGGACCACCGCCAGCGCCTCCACGACCACCACCGCCGCTGCCACCTCCTCGACCACCCCCTCCCCTGCCGCTGCCACGACCACCGCCGCCCCCGCTGCCGCCCCCGCCCCTGCCACCGCCTCCGCCGCTGCCGTCACTACCCCCACTGCCGCCACTAGTCTCTCCAGCCCCTCCTCCACTCCCACCGCCTCCACCCCCGCCTCCCCGGCCGCCACCTCCACCCTTGCCTCCTTTGGTCCTGCGGCGCCCGCTCGAAGCAGACGCGGTCCCGACCTTCTCAGCACCAAGGAGGTCGACAGCAGAAGCAGAGGCGACAGAGGGGAGAAGGGGGGAAGGGGAACACCCCTCAAAGAAGGGGGTGCGGGGCTCGCCACGAGAGGCACCTACGGCGACGATGCTCGCCTCAGCTGCAAGTAGGTCCTTCTCGAGGAGGGCAATGGTGAGTTCAGTAGGGGAGCGAGCTAGAAAGGAATCCCTGACTGTGCGCAGAGAGTCAGGGAGGCGGGTGACAATGTGCTAGAGAGTGAGCCAGAGTGGGGGGGGTTGCTAGCAAGGAACTCGGCAGGCATAGCAGCGCGAAAGCGGGCCTCACTAGTCTTGAGGTGGGTGATGAGGTCAGCAACAGTGTGAAAGGAGGCCAGGTCGGGGAACAGGTAGGGCAGTGAGAGGCGGCCTAGTGCGGCAGACGCAGGTGAGGAGTAACGAGCAACTACGGCTGTGTACAGTTCCTTAGCAGTCTTGCACTGGCCGAAGTGCTCGCGCTCATCTAGCGGTAGGGAGTTGCGAATAGCGAAGCGAGCGTGCGCGTCACGGGTCTGCCACTGGGAGCGCAGAGTGCTGTCAGCAGTAGTGTCAGGGGCAGTAGCATGGCCTAGGGCGTGATCGTACAGTGAAATGTCCTCCTTGGCAGTGAGCTGTAGGAAGAGGTGCAGGTCATCTAGCCAGGTGTCAAACTTCACTGGGCGGCCCTCAGCATCGAAGGCTAGCACAGGAGGGCTAGCCATAGTAGCAGTAGGAGGAACAGTAGTAGCGTCAGTAGCAGTGACAGCAGCAGCAGTAGCGCGGTAGGGCAGGGCAGTGCGGCTCTAGCAGGGCAGGGCCGGGGCAGTGACGGCGGCGGCGGCGGCAGCTGCTGAAGGCTCGGGAACGGCCGCTGCTGCAGGGACGGCGGCGGCTGCTGTGGTATTCTCCAACAGCGGCTGCTGCTGCTGGCTCGGCGACGGCAGCTGCTGCAGGGTCGGCGGCGGCCGCTGCTGTAGGTCCGGCGGCGGCTGCTGCTGCAGGGTCGGCGGCAGCTGCTGCTGCAGGGTCGGCGGCGGCCGCTGCTGTAGGTCTGGCGGCGGCTGCGACTGCAGGCTCTGCCGCGGCTGTTGCTGCAGGCTCGGCGGCGGCAGCTGCTGCTGCTGTAGGCTGGGCCGCGGCAGCTGCTGCAGGTCTGGCGGCGGCTGCTACTGCAGGTCCGACCGCGGCTGCTGCTGCTGGCTCGGCGGCGGCTGCTACTGCAGGTCCGGCCGCGGCTGCTGCTGTAGGCTCTGCGGCGGCAGCTGTTGCAGGTCAGCGGCGGTAGCTGCTGCAGGCTAGAGGGAAGGGGACCGCGACGGGTCCTGGAGGGGCCGCGAAGGGCGGCGAGGGGCGGCGACGAAGCCGCGAAGAGGCGGCAACAGAGCCGCGAAGGGGAGGGCGGCGACGGAGTCGCGTATGGGCGGCGACGAGGCCGCGTAGGGGCGACGACGAAGCCGCGTAGTGGCGGCGACGAGGTCGCGAAAGGGCGGCGACAGAGCCGCGCGGGGGGGGGGAGGGCGACGAGGCCGCGAAAAGGGGGGCCGCTAAGGGGCCGTAAGCGGGGGTCGTGAGGGGCCAACGAGGGGCCGCGAGAGGACGGTAAAAGAGGGGCCGCGACGGGCCGTTAGGGACAGGCGCACGGGGCGCGACTAGGGTAGGCGCGAAGCGCGCTCCGGGCAGGAAAAAAAAATCGTTTTCCGTGGTGGGCCCTAGGAAACTTCCTGCTCTATACCATGTTAGAACTAGAGAGGAAAGTATGTCGATTAGGTTAGGGGAGGGGGTACAAGAGTATCGAGAGAATTGATGTACCCTCTAAGAATCACCCCTACACAACCTAGAACTAAAGAATATGAAACATATTATTTGACAGTAGGAAATACGCCTGACGGTATTTTCACCTGATGGTATTTTCACCTGGCGGTGCCAACCTGGAACCGCATACTAGAGTAGGTGCTTGCACGTTCTCCTTGAACAACGTTCTTCATGAACAACGTTCTCGTAGAACGTGCTCGCACACGTCACTATGCTTCTCTATAAGGTTAATGTTGTTTTTGATACTACATACCAAGTTTGGCATCAGTATTCGGTTTCCAGCAATTTTGTATTCGGTTTACAAGCCTCCGCTTTGGAACTCTGCGCCTAGGCTCTCCCAAAATCGCCTATTCTCCGCAAATGTCCCCAATTGCGTCGTTCTTGGTCGACACAAAAAAATTCAGCTTTTCCGTCGTTATTACGATATTGTTGTAATTAGTTACATCGGAAGCAGTTTTTTTTCAAGAAAACAGGCTTTAACAATTCGATGTAGCGATTAATGCAGCCGCTTTGTGCAAGTAGCCTACCTGCTCGCACGGCACCAGAAATCTGCTAATGTAGTTACCGACGGATCCAAATCGACGCCAATTGTATAGATTCTGATACGTTAGAATCAATATCGCAATCAGGTTGAATCTCCCGCATGGACCTGCATACTATGCATCCCACGTGCTGAAGTGAGTGACTTCGCTGTACAGTGGTTCCCAGAGTTTTGTGGGTCAGAAAGGTATCTCATTATGTAATAGCGGCTCGTAGGGTTCTCGACGCTGTGACAATGACGCGGCATCAATTCTGCGGAGATTCACTCTACAACGGTAGTGAGCTAGACTACGGGGGTTGGCACGAACTACTAGGAGTGATCGTAGCTTTGCTTGGTTCCTTAGCACTTGCGCATTCACGAGAGAGATTGGCAAGAGTTTCCACTAGCAAAGTTGAGAATACAGAATGATTCAACAAGCAATCTCAGAATGGACTACATCAAGCACCTAGCAACTCTGCAGCTAGCCTGGTCGACCGCCAGCACAGCTCGGTCGACCGCGCGCCAGCGTTGCGTAGAGGAGCCGCGCCAGCACTGCAGAAGAGCGACCTGCCAACACTGCAGGTCGACGGCGTGCCAACGCTGCAGCAATGCGGCTGTCCAGCGTTGCCCCGTAGAAGACAGCAGTGCGCACGCTCGCAGGTGCGCGCAGACGATTGGCCCGACTTGCCCCGTTGTGCAGCTGTCGGCTGTTGTCTGCGCCTGACGAGCCACATCGACTTCGGGATACCATTCCGAAGTCGCCTTCGTCATCGCGATCTCGACGACGTTCGCGTGCCGCCGTAGAACTCGTCGAGCAGGTTACCCGGTCGACCTGGACACCACCAGATGCTCCCGGTCGACCACAGCTCCCGTCGAGCTACCCCCTGGTCGACGGACCCCTTCCGTCGACCAGAACTGCTCCGTCGACCTCCCGGTCGAGCTGCAGGTCGACGGGATGCTTCGCGGACCTCCCGGTCGAGCTGCAGGTCGACGGGATGCCCCCCAGTCCTCCCGGTCGAGCTGCAGTTTGACGGGATGCTCCAGAGACCTCCCCGTCGAGCTGTAGGTCGACGGACTGCTCCGTCGACCTCCCGGACGGCCCACCCATCGCCCAGGCTAGTCACTTGCGCCCGTCGAGCACCCCTGGTCGACGGAAGCTCCACAGTGACATCCTGCAGCTCGACGAAGCCCGTCGAGCAGCTCCTTCACTGCGAACGGTCGGCTGCTTCACCCGTACATCCGACCAAGTCGTCGGCATTGCCCAAGCGAGGGCGGGGCCGACACTCTATTCTCGTTAACACTCCCCTGCCGCGCTCACGCTTGGGCCTCCAGCCCACACGGCAGTACTCCACGGAGAAAACTCGTCCTCGGCGTGCACCCCACACACAGCACGCCGTCACCGCACCAGCCGTGCAGAAGAGCACGGAACCTACTGCTGCACCTCGTCGTCGCCGTCGCCGACGTCGGCCAGACGAACTTGGCCGATGGCGACAGAGCACCGGTTGAAAGCCGGAAAATGTAGCGCCTTCGTCAGGAAGTCCGTCGGCTGCTCGGTGGTCGGGATGTACTTCAGCTTGAACTTCCCGCGCCTCACCATGTGCTGCAGCCAGGCGTAGCGTCGCTCCATGTGCTTGAGGTTGCCCGTCAGCCCCATGCCCTCAGCGACAGTGATCGCCGACTTATTGTCAACGCGGAGGATGGTCGGCTTGCCAGCGTCGAGCAGCTTGAACTCCGCGAGAAGGAAACGAAGTCGACGCCCCTCCTTGCCAGCATCTATGGCCGCGACGTACTCTGACTCGGTCGAGGAGAGCGTCGCGCACTTGATGCGCGAGCTCGACCAGGAGACAGCGGCCCCTCCGTAGACGAACACATAGCCGCCCGTGCATGTCCACTTCTGCTTGTCGCCCGCGTCGTCGGCATCCACGTAGCCGATCAGCTCCAGCGACTCTGGTCCACCGCCAAACTCCAGGGCGGTGTCACGGGTGTCGGCGAGGTAGGCGAGGCAACGGTCGACCTCGCGCCAATGCTGGTCACTCCTCACCGTGAGGCCGCTCCCCAGCTTGCTGCAGGCGAACGCGATGTCCGGCCTCGTCGTCGTCGCAGCGAACTGCAGCGAGCCAACTTTCTGCCGATATTCCTCCTCCTCACACTCCTGCGCCTCCTCGTCGTCGAACGTCAGCTCGGCGTAGGCGTCGACCGAGACCGGCGTCTTCGGAATTCGACCGCCCTGCTCCTCGTCGATGAAGCGCCTACACAGCTTGTCGGCGTAGCCCTGCTGGTGCAGCCACAGCTTCCTTGCTGGTCTGTCGCGGACGATCTCCAGCCCAAGGTACTTCACCACCGGCGAGATCTCCCGCAGCTCGAAGGCGGCCTCCAGCAGCTCCGTTAACTCCTTCAGCATCGCGGTGCTGCTGCTGGCGGCGAGCAGGTTGTCGACGTAGACCAGCACCCAGCAGGTCACTCCGTCGTCGCCGGTCTTGAAGTAGAGCGCCTCGTCGACCTGGCTTTTCTTCCAACCTGCGCCCAGCAGCACTCCGTCGAGAGCCCTGTACCACAGCAGCGGCGACTGCTTCAGCCCGTAGAGGCTCTTCAGCAGCTTGCACACCCGGCCGGTCCCATCGTCGAAGTAGTCCGGCTGGTACATGTACAGCACCCTGTCGAGCTTGCTCTGCAGGAAAGCGTTCTTCATGTCGAGCTGCATCAGGTTGAGGTCGAGGACGGCGACGATGCTGAGGAAGATCCTCAGCATGACGTAGCTGCTCACCGGCGAGTACGTCTCGTCGTAGTCGGCGCCGTAGACCTGCGTGAAGCCCTTCACGACCAGTCGCGCATTCTCGCGCTCGACGGTGTCGTCGATGCGGTACTTGGTCGTCAACACCCACCGGTTCTTCATGATGTTCACTCCGCGTGGGCGTTCGACCAGCTCCCAAGTGCCCATGCCGATGAGGCTGCGGATCTCCTCCTCCATGGCGGCCTTCACCGCCGGACCCTTCCAGCTCGCCAGCGCCTCCTTCACCGTCATCGTGGCGATGTCCCAGCGGTGTTCAAGGTCAGCATGCACGTCGGGGTCGAGCTCCGGCAGATCGTCATCCTCCTCGGCGTCGTCGTACAACAGGTCGTCGTCGACCTCGTCATACACCGTGGTGAAGGCAGCTGGTGGCAGGCAGGCGTCGGCGTGGTAGCTCAGCTTCTTCGGCGGCCGCCGAGCTCGACCAGACCGTCGAAGCTCCGGCGAAGGCCGCTCGACCGGAACCTCCACCACGTCGCTGTCGGTGGACTCTTCTCCCACTGACAGCTCCCCTTCCTCGTCGACGGCCTCGTCGTCGACCAGCTGCTTCGACTCTTCGACCGGCTGCTCGTCTGCTGCTGACTTCGACAGCTCCCCTGTCGACCGCCCCGGCTGCTGCTCCCCTGTCGACGGCCCCCTCGATGCTGCCTCTTGTTCGACCGGCTCCCCTGTCCGATGCTCCCCTGTCGTCGACTTCCGGCCCTGGTCGACGAGCTTGGCGCCTTGTCGACCGCCGGCGATGCCACTGGCCGGCGCCACGGGCGACGCCTCAAGGCTCCCCTCATCGCCGGTGGCCGACACAGGTGGCGATGTAGACCGATCTGCGACGGGGGAGGGAGGAGCAAGAACAGGGGGAGGCGGAGGAACCTCCACAACATCCTCATCAGCAGGCTCGTCGACGTCGGCGAGCAATGGGTCCGGCGCCGTCGAGGTGTCCGTCGGCGGGTGCGCCTGCGCCCGCCCCGTCGCCGGCCCATACCGTGTCGTCCACACCTCCAGCGACAGCGTCTCGTAGAAGATCACCTCGACCGACGTGACCACCTTGTTGTCGGTGAGGTCGAGCACCTCCCAGCCCTTGCTCTCTGGCGACACGCCCAAATGAAGCCCCCAGCGAGCCTTCGGCGCCAGCTTCCCACCACGCTGCTGCTCAGGAACCATGAACTGCACCATGCAGCCCCACACCCGCGCCAGCGTGAGGTCGGGCTTCTTCCCGGTCAGCAGCTGGTACGGAGTCGTCCCCGGCGGCGTCGTCGACCGCTCCAAGCAGTTGCGCACCCAGACAGCCTGTCGAAGGGCGAGGTGCCACCAGTGGTGCTGCACGCCCATGTGCAGCAGCATCGTCCACACGGACTCGACGACCGTGCGCATCTCCCGCTCAGCCATGCCGTTCTGCTGCGGAGTATAAGGGCACATCAGGTCATGGACGATGCCCTTCCCGTCGACAAAGTTGGTGAAATCCCGCCCGAGGAACTCCCCTCCCCGGTCAGAGCGGAGCGACAGCACCGACTTCTTCGTCTGCCGCTCCACCAGCACCAGCCACTTCTGAAACCCCCGCAACACGTCGCTCTTCTTAGCGACCGGCATTGTCCACACAAATCGAGTGTGGCGATCCTTCAGCAGCAGGAAGTACAAGCTGCCATCCTTGGCAGCCACCCGAAATGGCCCGCACAAGTCAATGTGCACGACAGCCAGTGTCTCTTTGGCGTCCGAGCCCTTGTCGGGGAAGGTGTGCCGCGCCAGCTTCCCTCCGACGCACGAGACACACGGCGGGTCTGCTCCGGTCGACGGCGTGATGTCGAGCCCAGTAGCAACTTCATGCTTCGCTGAGCTCTTGATCGTGTCGACACTGACGTGTGCGAGCCGAGCATGCATCCTGGCGGGGGTCGTCTTCGTCGCCGAGGCGATTGTCCGCAGAGCCACCACCTCGGTCGACGGCGACTGCGTCGAGCAGGGGCGAAGGTCGGTGCACAGGATTCGTCCGGTGTAGCGAGCTCGACCGAGCACCTCCCCGGTCGCTGCGACGAGCAGCAGCTCATCGCCGTCGCCCTGGAACTGCACTCCGCTCTCCTTCAGTTGGCCAGATGACAGCAGATTCGCATGTACCCCAGGAACGTAGAGCACGTCGGGGATGAGGACCCGCTTTCCGGCCTCCCCTTGTAGAGCGACGGTTCCGCGACCCTCGACAGGCTGCAACGCCCCATTGAAGCCGCGCACTTGCTTCACCTCGTCGCTCGGCGCCATGTCGACGAAGGCCGCCTTCGTCCCCATCAGGTGGTGGGAGCACCCGCTGTCGAGCAGTACCGCCATCGGGTCAGCTTGCACAGCTGCCGCCACCGCCTGAAAGTCCTCGCCAGCCTCCGGCGCCAGCGAGACTGTCGGCTCCACCACGCCGACCATCGAGCACGACGCCTCCCCGTCGCCTCGGTCCTTGCCGCTGGAGCTGTCGACTTCCTTCGTCGACGACGCCTTCTTCGACGTCTTCTTCTCCTTGCGCGGCTTCTCATCTCGACGGGGGCGACGACTTGCTGATCGGCCGCGGCCTCCCTTGCTGTCGTCCTCGTCGCTGTCATCGCGGTCGGGGCACTCGAAAGAGAGATGGTCGGGGTCGCCGCAGACCCAGCACTCCCGCCGTCGACCACCACCTCCACGACCCTTGCCCCGCGTAGACTTCTTCTCGTCGACGTCCTTCGTCGACCGCCCACCTCCGCTACCACATTCGCCCGGCTTCCCGCGCTGCCCTTGCTGCTGATTCAGCTTCGTCGGTGCAGCGTAGTTTGCCTGCGGAAGGAGCTCCGTGGGCTGTTCGGCCTCCTGCATCGCCTCATCTTGGAGAATGTAGCTGGTGATGGAGTCCTCGTCGAGGGACTCACGCGTGCCGGGCACCATCATCATCCTCTTCATGAGGTTGTAGCTGCGCGGCAGGCCCTTGACGAGGTGAGTGATGTAGGACGCCGTCGAGTACTCGGCGCCCGCCATCCGCATCTCCGCCAGGATCCGTCGAGCGCGGTTGCAGTAGTCCGTCGCCGACTCCTGCTCGCCCATCCGAATGTGAGTCATCTTCTCCTCCAGCTGGCCGATGTACAGGTCGTCCTTCACCTGGTACGTCGACAGGATGAAGCGCCATGCCTGGTGACCAGCGTCGAGCCGCTCTCGACAGCTCCTGAGCGCTAGCTGCACCTCCGGCGAGCAAACACCTCGAGATGACCATGAAAGTGAGCAGGTGAGCAGCACGAAACTCCCCGCGCAGCTCGACGTCCTCCTCGGGCGGAAACGGCACGGTGCCGTCGGCGAAGCCTTTCAGCCCGGCGACCTCCAGCTGAGGTTCGATCGACTCCCTCCAGGTGATGAGGTCCCGTCGACCTTGCAGCGGGGTGACGGTAATCCGGTCCGGCGAGAACTTGAAGTAGCCATACGCCGGTGCAATCCCGCCCGCCGTCACATGCGTCGTCGCCGAGAGACCTCCACCACTTCGTAGAGGAGAGCGACGTCGAGCATCGACGTCGACACGCGAGATGCCTGCAGCCGCCGTCGACCGCTGCACTCGCGCCTGAATCCCGTCGACGCCACCGTCGACCTTGATCACCCCTCTCTGCCTCGTGCCTTCGCTGCCGCTGACTCGAGCACCTCCGTCGACCTCGACGTCGACGCCACCTTCGTTTCGTGCCGGTCGAGGAGATGCAGGACGGGAAGGGTGTTCCGTCGCCCACTGCGCCCGGATGCCCAACTCGACGATCGTCAAGGGGATCGTCCCGTACTCGCCATCCGCGTGGCGTCTCCTCCCATCAGCTAAGCGTGTCTCCAAGGTGTCCGCTACGCCCGCTTCTACAACGGGGTCGACCATGACGACTAACGCTGCTGCCGGCCTACGAGCGACTTAGTATGTGAAAAAGTCGGCTCCTATCTGAAGGTCGCGTGTTCGTTCCACGCTCACCGCACCATGCGGAGATTCACTCTACAACGGTAGTGAGCTAGACTACAGGGGTTGGCACGAACTACTAGGAGTGATCGTAGCTTTGCTTGGTTCCTTAGCACTTGCGCATTCACGAGAGAGATTGGCAAGAGTTTCCACTAGCAAAGTTGAGAATACAGAATGATTGAACAAGCAATGACAGAATGGACTACATCAGGCACCTAGCAACTCTGCAGCTAGCCTGGTCGACCGCCAGCACAGCTCGGTCGACCGCGCGCCAGCGTTGCGTAGAGGAGCCGCGCCAGCACTGCAGAAGAGCGACCTGCCAACACTGCAGGTCGACGGCGTGCCAACGCTGCAGCAATGCGGCTGTCCAGCGTTGCCCCGTAGAAGACAGCAGTGCGCACGCTCGCAGGTGCGCGCAGACGATTGGCCCGACTTGCCCCGTTGTGTAGCTGTCGGCTGTTGTCTGCGCCTGACGAGCCACATCGACTTCGGGATACCATTCCGAAGTCGCCTTCGTCATCGCGATCTCGACGACGTTCGCGTGCCGCCGCAGAACTCGTCGAGCATGATACCTGGTCGACCTGGACACCACCAGATGCTCCCGGTCGACCACCGCTCCCATCGAGCTACCCCCTGGTCGACGGACCCCTTCCGTCGACCAGAACTGCTCCGTCGACCTCCCGGTCAAGCTGCTGGTCGACGGGATGCTTCGCGGACCTCCCGGTCGAGCTGCAGGTCGACGGGATGCCCCCCAGTCCTCCCGGTCGAGCTGCAGTTCGACGGGATGCTCCAGAGACCTCCCCGTCGAGCTGTAGGTCGACAGACTGCTCCGTTGACCTTCCGGACGGCCCACCCATCGCCCAGGCCAGTCAGTTGCGCCCGTCGAGCACCCCTGGTCGACGGAAGCTCCACAGTGACATCCTGCAGCTCGACGAAGCCCGTCGAGCAGCTCCTTCACTGCGAACGGTCGGCTGCTTCACCCGTACATCCGACCAAGTCGTCGGCATTGCCCAAGCGAGGGCGGGGCCAACACTCCATTCCCGTTAACAAATTCATGGGGGTTCCTTGTAAGAATGACATGATGTAGCGAATATTCATATCTTCTGTCATAACGTCGTTATCGTTAGAAGAAACGTTCACCACAAAGATTCACGACTGAATCGTCGGGCCATCTCGCTGACTGTCGAGTGGCCGCTGACTGTCGAGTAGTTTGGGTGAACCAATCGCTGAATCCTCCTTTTTCGATCGTAATGTTTGGGTGATCTACACGTGGTGATGCTACCATAATCGTTCATTCGAGGTGTGTCGTACCATATACCCCGTATGCTTATTCTCGTGCAGCGCCATTATTGGCAGTGGTGTCAAAGTTAGCTGTAGAAAGTAAGAATGAAGAAAGGAGAGGATTGCACTAGCAACAATGGTGGTACAAATAGCTAACCCTAGAAGGGTTGTACTCGCTATAGAGCACCCCACTGCAGGCTAGAGCATAATATTCTGACACACCCCCATAGTCAAAGTGGGGTGTAATCAGCAGAGCAAGCAAAGCAGTACAAGCTCAGGGTGGATCACGATGTCACCACACATTCTGAGCACAAGCAAGAAGCAATAGTTTAAGGTTCACAATTATGAGCAAAGCTAGAGGCAGTCACAGGGGGGCAAGTGAGGAGGAGGAGGGCTGGCGAGAGGAGAGTAGATAGGAGGCGACGACTGAAGCTGCAGACACACGGGCAACAGACGGCTCTGGTGCGACAACGTGGCTACCGGGAATGAGTGCCCCGGAGTACAGGAGTAACAGGCTCCGCGGCTAATATGCGCGGCAGGAGCAACGGACCCACAGGCGACGGCGCAACCGGCTCTCTGAGCTACCGGGAATGAGTGCCCCGGAGTACAGGCGCTGCGTACGACACGACGGCAACCTCCGCTCAACCTCCCCCAACAGTCCCACACCCCTCGACACACACCCTCTGCTTCAAACCCTAGCTAGCTCCACTCCCACGGTACCCCCCTTAAACCCCAAACCCTAGGCTCCCACACACCACCCCCCTCAGCGGCAGCTGTAGCAGAGGGAGACTAGGGAGGAGGAGGAGCAGGGGGAGGAACTCACAACCGACACCCCCATAGTCGCCACCCCCACACTCCTCACCCCCAAACCCTAAAACGGGCGGAACGGGGGAAGGAGCGCGGGGGACGGCGAGGGGGACGGCGCGCGGCCCCCAGGACGCCACCACGGGGCAGCGAGGGGCCGCGCGCGGCTCCTTAGGGCGCCGCGAAGGGGCAGCGGGGGGTCGCGCGCGGCTCCCCAGGGCGCCGTGACAGGAAATCGGGGGCCGCGCGCGGCTCCCCAGGGCGTCGCGGCCGTCGACGGGGCAGCGAGGGGTCGCGCGCGGCTTCCCAGGGCGGCGCGACGGCGAATCGGGGTAGCGGGGGGCCGCGCGCGGCTCCCCAGGGCGGCGCGACGGGAAATCGGGGCCGCGGAGGGCCGCGCGCGGCTCCCCAGGACGTCGCAACGGAAAGGGCGGGGGCGCGCGGGGTCCCCCACGGTAGGAAACCGCCGCGCGCCTCGGGGCGCACGGCGGGGAGAAAACCGCCGCACGCCCCGAGCGCGCGGCGGGATGAAAAATCCGTCGCACGCCACGGGGCGTGCGACACAGACAGTAGTAGGAGCAGCGGAAGACTGAGGTGGTGGGGCCCACCCACAGGATCGACCCAACAGGATCGTCCTGCTCTGATAGCATGTCGAGATAGTAGGTATACTGAGGAGCCATAGCTAGGGTTGACCTAGCTAGGCAAGAGAGAATGAAGCAAAGGAGAGGATTGCACTAGCAACAATGGTGGTACAAATAGCTAACCCTAGAAGGGTTGTACTCGCTATAGAGCACCCCACTGCAGGCTAGAGCATAATATTCTGACAAGTAGTAGCACGCTGTTCCACGCTCTCGTTCCCGGAATGCGTTAGTGCCCACTGTTAGTGCAGATATTAGTGCGCGTTGGAGCGATTCTCATTTTGTCGAATGACAATCTCAATTCTACTGTCTTTTATTTGCTCCAACATTTTATTCAGACGATTTTGCGGCATCGACTTTCATAGGTATCAGGCACAGTTGTGACCACACGTGCTTGCGTGAGAGCATGGTGATAGTCGCTCTTAGCATACTAGTGGCGTTTACTAATTCGAATGGGATAAAAGGTTCGAAAGTGCTGGTTGTGTCAAAATATGTTATTCATATTTTATATAATTTTTTGTAGTGTTAGTGTAGTTGTCTCATGTTTGGTGGTGGTGCACCTCTTTGCCTTGCTTGTTCCTATATGTATCTCTCTTTCCATAGTGAAACCATCCATTCTCTCGCTATCCTTGGTGACAACTCTCTCGTAACTCCTTGGCCTAGGCTTCTAAGCCTAGGCCCTTCTTAAACCTTAGCACCTATTTATGACCTTAATTTGACATGGTATCAGAGCCTGTTCACTCCTGGCCTGTGGGCCCGCCTCACGCTTCCGCTACTGTTTTTCCTGTCGCGCGCCTCGGGCGCGTGGCAATTTCCGTTCTGTCCCGCGCCCGGGTGGCGCTTAACGTTTTTTCTGCCCGTCGCGGACTTGCCCCTGGCGCCCGCGACGGTGCCCTGAGCCGCCGCGGACCCGCCCCTGGCGCCCGCGACGGTGCCCTGAGCCGCCGCGGACCCGCCCCTGGCGCCCGCGACGGTGCCCTGAGCCGCCGCGGACCCGCCCCTGGCGCCCGCGACGGTGCCCTGAGCCGCCGCGGACCCGCCCCTGGCGCCCGCGACGGCACTTGCCCTCGGTGACGCCGCCCCTGCCCTTCCCTGCGCGCCGCCCCTCAGTGGCCGTGGGGCGGCTTCTTCCCCCTCTCCCCCCCCCCCCCCCCTCCTTCGTCTCCCTGCTGCGCGTGCAGCCGTGGGGGGGAGGGTATGGAGGTGGCGGGTTTGGGGGTGATGGGTATGTGTGATCCCCTTCCCCTCCTCCTCTCTCTCCCACTGCTGCAGCTGCCGCTGGGGGGGAGGGTGTGAGGGTGTGGGGCGCGGGGGGAGTGGCACTAGGGACGTTGAGGAGTGTGCACAGGGGGTTTGGGAGCATGGGGGAGGTTCCAGGAGGCAGCCGCCGTGAAGCCAGCAGCCTCACCTGCCGCCTCCCTACTCCTCCTCCTCACTGCCCCTCTTGGGCTGCCACTTGTCTTTATTGTGTGAACTTGCATCTGCCCTTGCCTGCTGTTACTATTTTTTCTTTGTCTGTGATGTACCCATTCAGGGGGCGTTGCTACACTTATCCCTGCAAACAATTATGGGGGCGTGTCAAAATATGTTATTCATATTTTATATAATTGTTTGTAGTGTTACTGTAGTTGTCTCATGTTTGGTGGTGGTGCACCTCTTTGCCTTGCTTGTTCCTATATGTATCTCTCTTTCCATAGTGAAACCATCCATTCTCTCGCTATCCTTGGTGACAACTCTCTCGTAACTCCTTGGCCTAGGCTTCTAAGCCTAGGCCCTTCCTAAACCTTAGCACATATTTATGACCTTAATTTGACAGGTTGCAGAAAAGAACGTGCCCCTAAAGTAATTGACTCCGAGGGAGTAAGCATAGCACCAATGGACTACAATAGTGAGCGAAGGCACGAGCAAACATTTATAATGAAACAAAAAAACAGTAATGTGGCGCGTGCGAAATAACTAGTGCAACTGCTGGCAACGAGGCCCGGGCTAGTCATGAAGTGTAGGTCGATTCGGGTTGGTCCAACAGGGCGCGGTTTGGAAAAAGTGATACGCGAGATGCGGTGAATATGGTTTAGGCTGCAAAGAATGCGTCAAATTTTCCTTACACATTGTTACAATCCCAAGTGGGACTTAGCGAAGGATCGCTCAGGGTTGATCGCAGGTAGTGTTGCAGCGGAAGTATTGAACTCAGGTCAGAGTGAATGTAATATGACTCAGAATAACGGCATGCATACATCCAGTTTTTACGAGAAATTCAAAGGAATGCGAAACGACCTATACTAGCCATGCACTCTAAGAAATACATTCCCTTATTGCAGCGAAGTTCAAACCGTGTGTTAGAGGAAGGATCTTCGATAAGATAGGAAGTGCCTTAAGAGAGTTTGGTAGCGTAAGTCTTGGTAGGAACTCTGATCATAGTGAATGTAAATGACAAAGTTGATTAAAAGGTAGAGTACAAGCAATATAAATAGTCCTATCTAGCCATGTACTCTAAGGGGTACATTCCCTTATTCTAACTGAATATAGGCAGTTCTACAGTGACTCTGACTATTGCTCTTCCTTTCTTGTTACCGAGTCGCTGCTTGTAACCGTGCGTACGGTTACGCCTGTTGCCATTCCTTGGTGGCAAGTCAACTGTCGGTCCAGATAGTCAACAGTCGCGACAGTTGACTCTTGCGACTGTTGATTTTCCTGCCTTTGATATGGGCTGATCCGACATTTGCTGCTCGCGCTGCTTCGATAGTGGCGGGTGCGATGTAGCTGCACCTTCGGGAATGCTTAAGTGAGATTCCCTTCATACTCCAACACTCCCCTTCATTCATGGAGGTGCGCCACGTGGCTCTTCCGGACGACTCCGCACAGGCTCGAGCAGTACTGAAATTTCTGACGTGGCAGTTTCTTCGTCAAGAAATCAGCTGCCATCTCGCCAGTCGAGCAGTAGGTGAGCTGGACCTTTCCTTTGTCGATTTCGTCTTTGACGAAGAAGTATCGCAGGGCGATGTGTTTTGAGCGGTTGACGAAGCCGGGCTTGTGTGCGATTTTGATCGCACTCTGGTTGTCGCAGAGTAACTTGAAGGACTCGTTCATCGCCGTCTTCGTTTCCTGTAGAAGTTCCGTGAGGTTAAGTCCTTCGCGAACTGCTGCGCTTGCTGCGATGAACTCTGCTTCTGCTGACGAGAGGGCGATGAGCTCCTGCTTCTGTGAGTTCCAGGAGATGGTTCCTGCAGGCTCGAGTTTGAAAATGAAGCCCGTGCGGGACCTTCTGTTTTCTGCCTGCATGGTCTGCGTCGACGTAGCCAGTAAGCTGTAGAGTAGCAGTTAGGTTTGCCTTGTAGGTGAGGCCGACGTCGGGCGTGGAAATGAAGTACTGTAGGGCTCGTCGTAGGTCTTCCATATTCTCCCCTTCAGGTCGGCGCAGGTACTGGGCGAGCTGGCTGGCGATGTAGGATAGATCCGGGCGGCATGTGACGGCGGCGAACAGGAGGCAATCGAGCTGCTGCTGGTAGAGGCGGTGGTCGGCTGGGGGGAGCGAGGTGTTGTCCGGCTCGTGGTTGGGGGGAGGAGTGCGAAAGGGGGTAGTGATGCCGGTGGGAGCGATGCCGAATTTCTTAGCGAGACTCTCGGCATATTTCGCGGCGGAGAGGTGGATAGAGTCGGCGCTTTGCGTGACGTTGAGGCCGAGGAATCGGGTGTCCTCATGGTCGATGGTCACCTCCAGCTTCTCCTGAATCTCACGTTCGAAGCGGCCGAGCAGCTCGGAGTCATCTCCGGTGTAGAGAAGGTCGTCCACGTAGGCGACGAGCAGAATGAAGTGGCCGCGTGATTCGAGGCGGTACTGTCAGAATATTATGCTCTAGCCTGTAGTGGGGTGCTCTGTAGCGAGTACAACCCTTCTAGGGTTTGCTATTTGTATCCCCATTCCTGCTCAGTTATTCTGACATGGTATCAGAGCAGGACGATCCTGTTGGGTCGATCCTGTGGGTGGGCCCACCACCAAATGCTTCCGCTGCTGTTCTACTGGTCGCGCGACGCCTCCTTCCTGCCGCGCGCCTCCTTCCTCCTTCCTGGTCGCGCGAATTTTTTTTTACGGATTTTTCATCCCGCCGCGCGCTCGGGGCGCGCGGCGGTTTCCTCCCGTGGGGGATGCCCGCGTCCCCCCGATCCCGTCGCCCGCGGCCCCGCTTTCCCGTCGCCCGCGGCCCCGCGATCCCGTCGCCCGCGGTCCCCCCGATCCCGTCGCCCGCGGCCCCGCGATCCCGTCGCCCGCGGCCCCCCGATCCCGTCGCCCGCGGCCCCGCGATCCCGTCGCCCGCGGCCCCCCGATCCCGTCGCCCGCGGCCCTGCGATCCCGTCGCCCGCGGCCCCGCGATCCCGTCGCCCGCGGCCCCCCCCCGATCCCGTCGCCTGCGGCCCCCCGATTTCCCGTCGCGCCGCCCTGGGGAGCCGCGCGCGGCCCCTCGCTGCCCCGTGGTGGCGTCCTGGGGGCCGCGCGCCGTCCCCCTCGCCGTCCCCCGTGCTCCTTCCCCCGTTCCGCCCGTTTTAGGGTTTGGGGGTGAGGAGTGTGGGGGTGGCAGCTATGGGGGTGCCGTGTGTGTGCGCCGTGCCCTGCTCCTCCTCCTCCTCCGTCTCCCACTGCTGCAGCTGCCGCTGAGGGGGGTGGATGTGTGGGAGCCGAGGGTTAGGGTTTAAAGGGGGGTACCGTCGGAGTGGAGCTAGGGTTTGAAGCAGGGGGTGTGTGTCGAGGGGTGTGGGACAGTTGGAGGAGGTTGAGCGGAGGCCGCCGTCGTGTAGTCCGCAGCGCCTGTATTCCGGGGGTCGATTAGCCACCGGTAGCTCAGAGAGCCGGTTGCGCCGTCGCCTGTGGGTCCGTTGCTCCTGCCGCGCATATTAGCCGCGGAGCCTGTTACTCCTGTACTCCGGGGCACTCATTCCCGGTAGCCACGTTGTCGCACCAGAGCCGTCTGTTGCCCGTGTGTCTGCAGCTTCAGTCGTCGCCTCCTATCTACTCTCCTCTCGCCAGCCCTCCTCCTCCTCACTTGCCCCCTGTGACTGCCTCTAGCTTTGCTCATAATTGTGAACCTTAAACTATTGCTTCTTGCTTGTGCTCAGAATGTGTGGTGACATCGTGATCCACCCTGAGCTTGTACTGCTTTGTTTCCTCTGCTGATTACACCCCACTTTGGCTATGGGGGTGTGTCAGAATATTATGCTCTAGCCTGTAGTGGGGTGCTCTGTAGCGAGTACAACCCTTCTAGGGTTTGCTATTTGTATCCCCATTCTTGCTAGTTCACACCTCTCTCTTTTGCCTAAACTTCTCGACAGGTACATCCCCGGGTCGTGGGGAAGTTGCTGGAAGCCGAGTTCAAGGAGGATGGTGTGAAGGTATTGTTGCCACAGGCGCGGCGCCTGCTTGATGCCGTACAGTGACTTCTGGAGGAGACAGATGGCGTCGCCGTCTTCCTCGAAGGCGTGCGGCTGTTCTACGTAGATGATGGCATCGACGATCGCGTAGAGGAAGGCGTTGGAGACGTCAATCTTGCCAGAGGGCGCTGTTTGACGGCGGCGATGCATAGGAGAATGCGCACGAAGGTGTGACGGCCGACAGGTGCGAAGGTCTGATTGTAGTCCACGAACTGGGTTTGCTCGAATCCGCGGACGACCCACCGCGCCTTGTATTTATCGATGGTTCCATCCGCCAAAGTCTTGATCCCGAAGACCCATTTCCCCGTGAGAATTTTTCTCCCCTTTGTGTATCGTCGTGGGAACAGCTTCCAGGTTCCACGTCGCTGGGGGGCAGCGACTTCTGCGGCCATGGCGGCTCTCCATTTCTCGGCATCGGGCCCGCTGAGGGCTGGGCAAACAGTGGTGGGCTCCACCAGCTGCTGGTTACCTCGTATGGCGACGGCGAGTCCGATGATGCGAAGACCGGTGAGGTTGGATTCGGCTGCATTGGTTACTTCGACCACGTCGTCGTTGCCGTCGCCAGGGATGTCGCGAATCGTGTCACGAGAAGAGTTGCGGGCTGGGTCTTCGTCCATGGTTGAGTGCATTTCCGCACTTGTGTAGTCATGTTGGGCTTGTACTGCTTCGCGGGAATCAGTGTTCGTTGGGAAGAAGGTGGGTGTCCCGAACTGCTCCGTAACGGGTACAAAGGGTGTGTTATATGCTGCGGCCTCGTCCGGCTGTTCTCCTGCCACGTCGACGTCGTCCTCGTCATTGGCGTAGCTGTGCTGTCCCTGAAAAATGTTGTCTGGTGCGTCCTGTGCAGTGCGGTGCTGGCGGTACAGTGGCAGGGTCAGTCTTTCGTAGAAGATGCAGTCACGTGAACGCGTGAGCTGGTGGGTGGCGAAGTCCAGAATTGTCCAGGCGTGGTATTCGGATTCGATTCCGAGGTGAATGCCCCAGCGGGCACGGTCTTCAAATTTTCCGGTTCGGGCAGTGTGGGGTCGGTACTGTACCATGCACCCGAAGACTCGCAGCATGCGGGTGTCGGGGTGTTTTCCGGTCCACTCCTTGAAGGGTGAACTGTTGTTGGGCAGGGCTTTCGAGTAGAGCATGTTGTGCAACCGAACTGCATGCGCCATGGCGAAGGGCGAATACTTGGTTGGCACAGCTGACTGCTTCATGAGGGCTCGCATTTTTGTCGCGAGGCTCCTGTTGGTTCGCTCGGCCAATCCCTGCTGTTCGTGAGCGTAGGGGAGCGAGATCATTCTCTTGATGCCCTTCTGCTTGCAGAGGGTTTTGAAGTCCTCCAACATGTATTCCAGAGCTCCGTCTGTTCGGAAGGCCTTCACCTTCTAGCCATCGCTCTGAGTCTCTGCCATGCTGAGCCAAACTTCGAAGCACTGGTAGGCAAGATAACGATCGCTGACGTTTACGGCCCAGACGAAGCGTGTGCCAGCATCGATGAAGGTGAGGGTGTACTGCTCCCCACCGACTCCTTTCGCCATAAGAACCAAGAAATCGCTGTAGACCTTTTCCAGCGGTTTGTAACGTTCGGCTCCATGAATTTTCTCAGCAAAGGGCGTGTGACGCAGCACGGCTGTTGGGCAGACAGAGCAATTGGGTAAGTCAGTTCTCGGCTTCAGCAGTTTTCCGTCTGGCAGCAACAGTGCGTCTTCCGCAAAGACTTTTGCGTTGATGCAGTTGTTGAGCACCTCGATTGATGGGTGGCCCATGCGTTGATGCCAGATGTCACCGTCGGCCCGATATCCCTTGGTGCGAGCGTACAGCTCCTTCTCCCGTGCTGATATCTCTTCTGCTATTTCCCTCCCGGTTTCGTTCGCAGGTTCGTTAGGCATGGCGATGTGAACCGCCGCTGCTTGGAGTGTTGCGCCGTGATACGTCCCGCTGGTATCACCGATGGTGACGGTGTCGATTGTTAGCGGCAGCTGCAGTGGTCCTTCAGGAGGCGGGGGCGAGGTTCGCAGGCGGCGATCGTCGGGCTGCGTGATCTCTCCTTCTTCGAAAGGGGGGTCGCCGATTGCCACTCCCCTTGTCTCGAGGCGGAGGTAATCCATGCCGTCAATCGTGATGGGAATCAGGTGAGGTCCGTACTCCGTTAGTAACTCTTCTTCCTCTGCTTCTGGCGCCTCCTCAGTGACTTCTGGTAATTCCACCATTTCTGTTTCCTCTGCCGCGGCGATGTTTCCCCATCCAGTTTCGGCTGCAGCAGCCTCTCCTAGCGCAGTGTTTTCCATGACCCAACGTACGTCGATGGTGTCCCAGCCTTGAGCAGTGTTCCAGCCGGTAGGGTGTGAAACAGAAGGCCAGGTTGGTTGCGCGGTTTCTGTGTCTGCTGCGACTGATGTGTCTGACGTGCCCTCTTCTCCTTCTTCCACTGCTTGCGGTCCTGTGTCTCCAGGGTTCGTGGTTGATGCGACGGGCACGGCGAGGGCACGGAAGGTGCCGTCGAGGCCAGGTCGCTGATAATCGGTCTCCTCCGGATGGCTCCATCTTGGTGGTGACGGGTGGCCAGGTGGGTCAAGGACGAGGATGTGCTCGTTGTCGCCAGATGTTTTGGGTGACTCAAAGTCAAGCACGAACACTCCTTCCACGCTTGTCGCCTTTCCAATAAGATTCCATTGTAGATCAAGTGCATCTCGTCTTCTGTTGTTTCCAGGCCGACTCCGCACTTCATCAGCTGATGGAGGGACAGGAGGTTGTACCGGAGTTCGGGCACGACGAGCACGTCGCTGATGTGGATGCAGTACCCCGTGTCATGGGACTCCAATTGGACTTGGCCACGACTGCTTGCGTAAATGGTTTGGCTGTCGGCAACGGTGATCTCCACCTCGTTGAAGAGTCGTTCACTGTTGAGAATGAAGACGTCTGCCGACACCATGTGTTGACCGCAGCAGCTATCCAAGTACCAAGTGTTAACTTCCTTTCTTGCCTTGGCAAGGTTGGCGAGCTTTGGAGTGATATGATGTTCCATGTCGTGCTCGTGCTCGTAATCATAGGTATAATCTTCGTCTTCGTATGCCTCGCGTGCAGGTGGCGACTCCTGGATCCACAGTGGCATTTCCCAGTCGTACTCCATTCGTCCAACCGTCAGCTCGTCGTATGTCTGGTCGTTTTCTTTTTCGTCTCCAACTGACCCTTCGGGACGCTCCTATGGCGGATCTGTGAACATGTCTTCCCAGCTGCGGAAGAAGCGGTAGTGCCGATTTGGTCGAGGTGGTCCGCGACGCACCATGCAAGTTAGCACCTTGCTTTTGCCTTTGCCGTTTGTGTTCGCAGAGACGCGTGCCGGAGCTTGGGATGTGCTTGCAACGGCTGGCGGTGACACGGTCTGGTTGCGCACTGGGGTTCTTCCTTGCTGGTAAGTGGCGGCACCCTTCTGGTTGTTGTTATTGCCGTTCAGCTTCCAGCAATCTTGAATTGTGTGCCCAGTCTTTTTGCAGTACTTGCAGAAGAGTCTCTTCTTGTCTGGTGGCGCTTGTGCGTAGAAAGCGATCTTCTCCTTCTTGTTGCCTCTTTCGTTGTACAGGTCCATTTCCTTCTGCTCGGAGAGGAGTGTCGAGCAGAGGGCGGTTTCGCTGACGGTTCCTTGAGTGCGAAGGAGCGATTTTCACTGGCACCATTCCGGGCTCAATCCAGCGAGAATGATTGTGACGAACATGTCGTCAGGGAAGTTTCCGCCGCTTTTCCTGAATTGGTCTCTCAGGTTTCTGCAGCGGTTGATGTAGGATCCGGCCTTTTCGCCGGGAAACATCTTGACATTGTTCAGCTGGTTGAGCAGGCGACTGAGTATCACCGAGTCTGTTGCCATGTGGCAGGTGCGCAGGTGTTCCCAGGACTGTTGCGCGGGTGCCCACTCGTTCTTGAAGGGGCGAATGCTCAGCTGTTCTTCAGGCGACAGGTTCCGAATCAAGACGGTGAAGGCCAGGAGAGATTCGTTGTAGTACTGCGTTTTCTCCCGAGGTGAGCCGTTGGTTGGGAAGGGATACGAACCGTCGTAGTACATCCAGATCTGAGCGCCTTGAGCTAATAGCTCGAATTCAAAGCTCCAGGTGTAAAAGTCTTGCCCGTCGAAGGGTTTTGTTGTCCTGAGCTTTGACGTTGACAGGAACTTGTTCTGCATTGACGCCATTGTCTCGAAATATGCTTGCTGTGTTTGAGCAGGTCCTGGAGCTCCGCGATTGTCGAAGGTGAAGGACCGTTCTGATCCAGCTCCTTGAGGATCGGGAGGTCTTCGGGCGTAGCTGGAGCCGTCGATGCTCATTGGCTGATGGCTCTCCAGTGCGCTGATGCGGGAAATCAGCTGCTCGAGGAGCGCTATGTCCACAATTGTTGTAGTAGAGGTAACATTAGTGGAGGGTTGTACTGGGTTTTCTCCAGTTTCTCCGCAATCGGCGCCTGGCATGTTGCTTGCCTTTATAGTAAATTATATGAGAAGTTGCCCTTGTAAAGAGCTCCTTTTAGCAGTTCCTATAATCCAAACTAGCTCTCATACCATGTTAGAGGAAGGATCTTGGATAGGATAGGAAGTGCCTTAAGAGAGTTTGGTAGCGGAAGTCTTGGTAGGAACCTTGATCATAGTGAATGTAAATGACAAAGTTGATTAAAAGGTAGAGTACAAGCAATATAAATAGTCCTATCTAGCCATGTACTCTAAGGGGTACATTCCCTTATTCTAACTGTTTTACAGGCAGTTCTACAGTGACTCTGACTATTGCTCTTCCTTTCTTGTTACCGAGTCGCTGCTTGTAACCGTGCGTACGGTTACTGCCTGTTGCCATTCCTTGGTGGCAAGTCAACTGTCGGTCCAGATAGTCAACAGTCGCGACAGTTGACTCTTGCGACTGTTGACCTTCCTGCCTTTGATATAGGCTGATCCGGCATTTGCTGCTCGCGCTGCTTCGATAGTGGCGTGTGCGATGTAGCTGCACCTTCGGGAATGCTTAAGTGAGATTCCCTTCATAACCCAACACCGTGCGGCGCGGGAACCAGTTTCAAACCTGTTCCCGCTCTTTTCATTTCAAATGTTTCTGCCTGCATCGGTCTTGATCTGACGGTTGCTGGTGTCGCTTCGACTCTTCTGACGCCTCGTCTTCGTACTCGCTAGAGTCGGCTCCTGCAGCCTACGGAATGCCTTCTCATGAAGTTCCACATCGTAACACGCATGATGCCTAACCCATGTCTCCAACTTTTGGAACAAAACGACCAATCTAGTGATGATGAACTGATGGCACGATAACAAAGATATATATATATATATGTTATGTATAAAATATATATTTCAAACGAGTGTTTTTCAAGCCCAATATTGCTAGCTGGAATGTTGACGAACCTTTGCAAGATGGACAGGAACTTGTACTCATAAAAGGTGGTGCAAGTCCGTGGGACGTTAATTAGCATATCCTCGTTCTCGACCTTCTCACGGGAGGAAGCAATGGCTACAGCGCTTGGACGTAGCGGGTTGGTGCGATAACCCGGTTGCAAGCAAAGTCGCACGAGGCGACGAAACAAGCATTGAGCCGGAAAAATCTGTTTACATTGAATAAATGTCTTAACCGTTGAGAATACAACAGTAACATTCTAGAACGTATAAAACCTTGACTCAACGCCTTGGGTCAAATTGTCACTATAACGCATGTGATAGGACCTTCTTTGGTCTGCTGCGGTTACACTAAGCGTCTCAACCAGTATAACATATGCCAGTCTATCGAGAATAAGGGTGTACTACGAGGATGGTTGCAGGTTGCTCACAGTTCCAATTGGCCTTTCCCGCACTTTCCAAGCCCCTGTCAAGTTGACGACGAGGGAGATGGTCAATGCGCTGCATCTGGTACGCTTGAATATTGTAATTCCGCAAGGAAGAAATTGGGGTACAGATCGGAGCTTTCCAGGTATTTCAAGGTATGAATATCTGGCTAATCACGCATTGTCACAGAACTATGCTCTGGTGTCACGAGTGTCACTCGTTTGAGGGTCTGTAAGGCTCCAGTGTCTCTGATGGGTCTCACATAAGGGTAAGGGTCTCAGGGTTTGACGATTGTGGGAGATTGCGGGCTTTGTGGAGGTTTGTGTTACAAGACCTTGTACACGTTCGCATGATCCTTACGGAGAAGTAACTGTAACTGGGAATATCATCTACTGTACCACCTCTTGCCTGCTTTCATCCAGCCCAGGGCCTCTCTCCCTAGCCGACACAATGAAAATCTTGGCGGTATGAGTGCTGTACGTGACTGCAACGAGCCTACAATATCTTTCGGGTTTGGAGTGCTCTTGTCCAGCCACAATTCGCAGTCCACGAAGGGTGCTGGTCGAAAGTGTTCAGGGCTGATTCCCTTTGTCACGATTTTTATATATATAAATATATAAATATATTTTAATGGGGCCGTCGAGGGAGCATCAACCCTAAACTCCACGCGACTGGATGTTTAGGATTGATGCACTCTCTATATGGGCGTGAAAATTTTGAAACACCTGACTGAGTTAAATAAATTTTCTGTTACATTGCAGGCTTGTCGTTTTCGGATATTTAGACGAATGAGCGTCGAGCTGCGTAGAAATCGCACAAACTCTGCGCTGTAAACGAAAAACGGGCAGTAACCCTGCCCCAGAAGCGATGAAACTGCGCATTTGGCGTGCAGTTTCGAAAACCGTGCGTTGTCAACTGAAAACCCAAATGGGACCACTCGAGTCTAGATTTCCAGAAACGCTTGTACTTTGAATTCAGTGTTTATACACACTGTCTAAACTGTTCGTCCAATAGCATTGAGTGGCGAAGTTCGGATTCAGCCGCCTATTTCGAATCCATGACGACAATGGCCGCAAATAAACCCGAGAGGATAGAAGTAGCTGTCTCTCTCTGATTTCGAGAGTACTAAGGATAACCACACGAGGAAACAAACGTCTTTTCCTAACCTACGCAAGATGCATGAAGAGACAAGAATGGTCCTTAGTTGCCCTGCCTTACCAGCAGCGTTTGCGAGCCTTTTCTAGAAGCACGGCGAGTCGACGGCGCTATGCGTCATCATAAAGGCTGCGTGCTGGCTTTGGCGCCAGCCAGAGGCCTGACATGCTGAGACTGGATGTTACACCAATTGCTCAACTATTTTGACTCAGTCATTTACTGTACCTAACCTTGTAGCATAGCGCAGCGGCCATGCTGCCCCCCTCCCCCTCCTGGCAAAATTCAGCGCTAGCTTTGGTGACTCGTCGTCTCGTCACCTCACTCGGTCAGGCAATTCTTCACCTGCACGTGTTTTTGCAGTACACCGTGTGTATTTGACAGGACGGTTGGCTCAGGACGGTTCCACACGGTGGAAAGCGTTTCTCAAGTTCTACCGTTTTGCATCGCGACGAAACGAAGTTGACCGCAGTGAGTGTTTGAGGAGCATCTCCTGTGATACACTGCTCGAGCGGTAATTGAACGTCGTTATTTAAACATCGGTGGTCCATGAACCTCCTCTTATCCATTCCTTTTCTTACCTGGTTCTCTAGATTACCTGTCAGGAATAGGATAGGGTAGGAAGTTCCACAAGAGCGGCAAACCCTAATTCAAGTGAATTGCTCCTTTCGGTTAGTAGTTTTCTCCGCGGAGCTGCTGCCTCTCCAACACAGGTGCTGCGGACCAGCCCGTGCATGTCTAACAAATGACCGTCCTAAGTTCCGCTAACTGCTAAGGTGTCGCGACGAAC
Source organism: Closterium sp. Yama58-4 (assembly GCA_947470075.1). Lineage (NCBI taxonomy): Eukaryota > Viridiplantae > Streptophyta > Zygnematophyceae > Desmidiales > Closteriaceae > Closterium > Closterium sp. Yama58-4. Next base: position 1,567,978 of record CANIUD010000750.1, on the reverse strand, counting down.
GTTCCGCAATCCCGCGTTCCGCAACAGCGCTTCGCAAACCATCATTTCGCGCAAACCTCCGTTCCGCAGACCCGTGCGCAAAACCAGCATTGCGCGAGCCAGCGTTCCGAGAACGGCGGTTGCGCAACTGATAGGCACCGGCGGGGGGTAGCCAGCGCTCCGCGAACGCCGCCGCTGCTTCCTCGCGCGGCGGTTCTGAGGCTGATAACTCCCAGCTGTTTATACTATAGGAAACCCGTCAAATGTCGAACTTTCGCAGAAGAGACCATCCGAGTGACACGAGAAGGGTGCTAGGCGCGTTTGCGAGAAACGACTCAAGCGTTTCGCAGCCTAGTGATAAGGACGGGGAGCAACGACAGCTGATTGTGACAACGCCGCCAGTAGCGGGGTCGAGCCAGCGAGGGGAGAGGATGGTGCGTTATCAGATAAGCTGATGCATTTCGACCTAGATTCCTCCGAAGCGTCTTTTCCCACAGTCGAGTTCAGCGGCGACGCGGCCACTGGCAATGATGACCTGGTTATAGACATTGCTGACGTGTCATGCTGTTGTTTCCCGCGAATCAAACGCTCGAGTTATCAGTCCAGTAATAGCCGCGACGGTTCCGCCGCCGCCGCCGCCGACTCCGCCGCCTCCGCCGCGTGCTTCCCCGGCGCAGGGGGAAGGGGAACGCGGCAGCGCGGAAACAGTGTCCAGTGGGCGCCGTCAGCGGCGGCGACAGGCGGAGGCAGGGATGGAGGCGGCAGCGCCGGAGGCGGCTTCGGCAGCGGCAGCGGCGGCGGCGTAGTGGCGGAGGAAGAAGAAGACGGGGAAGGGGATGCGCGGAAGGGATTTTCGCGGTGGACTGTACGCGCCGTGCAGTTATTCGGCCTTGCGCCGGGATGGGCGCAACTCGCCTTGCGCATGTGCTGGTTGGCGCTGGGACTGGGAATCGCGGTGCTGGCGTTCTGGGGGAGCTACGTGGCGCAGCGCAACAGCGCAAAGGTACAGCCTTTGGGGGGTGCGGAGGGACAGACGCAGCGCAACAGCGCAAAGGTACGGCGTTCGGGGGGTGGGGAGGGACAGACGCAGCGGAACAGCGCAAAGGTACGGTGTTCGGGGGAAGCTGGCGCAGTGGAACAGCGCACAGGTACGGTGTTCGGGGGAAGCTGGCGCAGTGGAACAGCGCAAAGGTACGGTAGCGCAGCGGAATAGTAGCGCGAAGGTACGGCGTACGGGTGAAACTGGCGCAGCGGAACTGCGCAAGCGTGCGATAAGAAGCTGGCGCAGCGGAACAGCGCGAAGGTACGGCGCTTGGGGGAAGCTGGGGCAGCGGAACAGCGCGAAGGTACGGCGTTTGGGGTAAACTGGGGCAGCGGAATAAGCGCAAAGGTACAGCGTTGGGGGGAAACTGGCGCAGCGGAACAGCGCGAAGGTACGGCGCGGGGGGGGGGGGGAGAGAGCGGCGCAACGGAACAGCGCAAAGGTACGGTAGCGAAGCGTGATTCAACATGTGTTTCAAGCATCTCCTCGTCCCCTCCCCACATCCCCACGTCCCCTGCCGCCCGTCCTTTTCCCCCACGTCCCCTCGTCCCCTCCCGCCACCGAACACTCCCTGGCCCTCATCCCCCCTCCCCACGCCCCCTGTCACTCTTCGCCATCTCTCACGCCCCCTGGCCCCCTCCCCCTCTTCCCTCTGCCCCCCCCCTCTCCTCCCCTTCCCCCCCCCCCCCCCCCCCTCTCTTCCCCTTCCCTCCCCATCCCCACGCACCCTGCCCCTCTTCCCCAACCCCCACGCCCCGTGGCCCCTTTCCCCTCCCCCTCTCCGTTCCCCCGGGCAGGAGGCCATAACGAACCAGTGCATTGACTGGGCGGCACAGACGTGATGCAAGCGTCCCCAACTTCCTTCCCCCCCTTCTCCCCTCCCCCCCTGCCCTCCCCTCCCACCTCCCCCCCTTCATTACTCCATTCCCCCCCCGCCACTCCGGCCAGGAGGCAGTAACGAACCAGTGCATTGACTGGGCGGCGCAGGTGCAGATCACGTTCCAAGGATTCTCACGAGTTAGCAATCCCACGCGCCTTTTCGCTCCTTCCTCCTACTAAACCACGCCCCCCGGCAGGAGGCGGTAACGAACCAGTGCATCGACTGGGCGTCTAAGGTGCAAATCACATTACTTTTCAAGAATTCTCACAAGCATTCCCTCTTCCTCCCCCCACGCCGCTTCTTCCCCTCCCCCCTCCCATCACTTCCACCACGCCCCCCGCCAGGAGGCAATAACGAATCAGTGCATCGACTGGGCGGCTCAGGTGGAGATTACGTTCCAAACGGCGTCGCAGGAGGTGGGTGCTCTGTATGTGTGTGCGGCGTGGGCGTGTGGGTGGGCGTCTGGGTTGGTTGCATCGACTGGGCGGCTCAGGTGGAGATGACGTTCCAAACAGCGTCGCAGGAGGTAAGGGTCCCGAGCGCAGGCGTGGGTGTGGGTGTGGGTGTGGGTGTGGGTGTGGGTGCGGGTGTGGGTGTGGGCGTGGGTGTGGGCGTGGGTGTGGGCGTGGGTGTGAGCGTGGGTGTGGGTGTGGGTGTGGGTGTGGGTGTGGGTGTGGGTGTGGGTGTGGGTGTGGGTGTGGGTGTGGGTGTGGGTGTGGGTGTGGGTGGGTGCGCAATCTTGGTTATGTTTCTGTATAGTCGCCTATTAGCTCGCGTCCTAACTCCTCTTGTCTCCCACCGCCTCTGTCTATGGCACTGCACTGCACTGCACGCATTGTGCTGTGCTGTGCTGTGCTGTGCCGTGCTGTGCATGTGCGTGTGCGAATGCATGTGCGTGTGCGTTTGCATGTGCGTGTGCGTATGCATGTGCGTGTGCATATACTGTGTGAATACATGTGCGTATGCGTGTATTCTGCGAGTGGTGGGTGCAGGTTCAGCTGCTGTCAAGCCTTGTGACTGTGTTTTACTTCGGGAAGCAAGGAGACGCCCGACTAGACGAGGTACTGTAATGAACTACTGCCATGCTCCCTTGCTGCCATGCTCCCTTGCCCGCAATTATGGCTGATAGCCTGTGTTGTGGAGTGTTGAGTTGAACGATTACTCGGTACACGCGTCCGCCCACACACACGCGCATGTGCACGCATGCCCACATGCAAATACGCATGCCCCATGCAAATACGCATGCCCACATGCAAATACGCATGCCCACATGCAAATACGCATGCCCCATGCAAATACGCATGCCCACATGCGCATACGCATGCCCACATGCAAATACGCATGCCCACATGCGCATACGCATGCCCACATGCAAATACGCATGCCCACATGCAAATACGCATGCCCACATGCAAATACGCATGCCCCATGCAAATACGCATGCCCCATGCAAATACGCATGCCCACATGCAAATACGCATGCCCACATGCAAATACGCATGCCCCATGCGCATACGCATGCCCACATGCGCATACGCATGCCCACATGCAAATACGCATGCCCACATGCGCATACGCATGCCCACATGCAAATACGCATGCCCACATGCAAATACGCATGCCCCATGCAAATACGCATGCCCACATGCAAATACGCATGCCCCATGCAAATACGCATGCCCACATGCGCATACGCATGCCCACATGCAAATACGCATGCCCACATGCGCATACGCATGCCCACATGCAAATACGCATGCCCCATGCAAATACGCATGCCCACATGCAAATACGCATGCCCCATGCAAATACGCATGCCCACATGCGCATACGCATGCCCACATGCAAATACGCGTGCCCGCATGCAAATACGCATGCCCCGTGCAAATACGCATGCCCACATGCAAATACGCGTGCCCGCATGCGCATGCACATACATACCTTTCTCCAAGAGCCCACGTTCCCCGACTACATCAACCAGACGCACCTCTCCCGCCATTTTGCCTGCTTTTGCATGCCCCACCTCCCCCACACTTCCCCCCCACGTGCCCCCACGTGCCCCCACGTGCCCCCACGTGGCCCCCCCCCCCCCCCCCCCCCCCCCCCCCCCCCCCCAGCCCACATTCCGTGACTACATCAACCAGACGCAATTTGCACGCCCCTTTTCCTGCCCTCTCATGTTCACCCTCGCCTCCTACCTGTCCCCCGTGTCCCCACGTCGCCTCCCCCCACCTCTCAACAGCCCTCACGCCCCTTCGCCTCCAACGTTGGCTTCGCTCCCTTCCTACTTCTCCATCACACCAGCTCATGCGCTCTTCCAACTCCTTCCTCCCCCCCCCCGCCCTTGGCCACCCACCTCAACACCTTGTCCCCCTCGGCTGCCCCCATTGTGCGCCCCCCTGCAACCACCCACCAGCCCACGTTCCGAGACTACGTCAACCAGACGCAATTTGCACGCCCCTTTGCCTGCTTTTGCATGCGCCGCCTCCTGAAATCACCCCCCACATTCCCCCTCTAAACCCCATTCGTGCTCCCCTCACCCCCCACCAGCCCACGTTCCGAGACTACGTCAACCAGACGCAATTTGCACGCCCCTTTGCCTCCAACGTTGGCTTCGCTCCCTTCCTCAACAGCTCTGAACGGCCCGCATTCGAAGCACTGATGCAGCGGAAACAGGAGCAGCAGCGGCAACAGAAGGAGGTTTTTAACAGCTGTATTCAGTGAGTAGTGTTTCCAGTCACTTCCGTTTGCATGCTCTCACGCACACGCACGCGCTCCAATTGGTGCTCTGGAGAGGCAATGCTCAACACCAACGTGATGTCTGAGGCCACTTTTGGTCGACTCAAAAGGTGACTTCTGACTTTTGAGTCGGCGCAAAAGTCACCTTGGTGCTCTGGAGAAGCAATGCGCAACAGCGTAATGCCAGAGGCCCCTGGAACCAGCAATGTCTGACGCACCAAAAGAAGTAATGCTCCATACCCCTCCGTCCGTACCCTTCCGCACTCCTCCATACCCCTCCATAGCCCTCCGTACCCCTCCATACCCCGCTGTACCCCTCTGTACCCCTCCGTGCCACTCCCCTCCCATCCCATTCCCCACCCAGCGCCCCTAACGCCTCCTGCATGCCACAGAAGCCACTCTACGCGCCTCTAATCTTCACTGACCGCTTCGTGCCCTCACCCGGCCAGTCCTTTCTGGGTCTCGACATGCTTTCCAGTGAGTTCGTGTTTTGAGACGTCTCAAAACTCGTCATGCTTTCCAGTGAGTTCCCTCCACCTTCCCTTGCTGCTAGAGTCCTTTCCACCACCTCTTGTCTTGTGTTGAGCATGCTGTGAAATATACACTTCTTTCCAACCCTCGTTGCTGCTCCTAATGGAGCCCTATCTTACTCCCACCCCGTCCTTCTCCCACCCCATTCTTCTCCCACCCCATCCTTCTCCCACCCCATCCTTCTCCCACCCCATCCTTCTCCCACCCCATCCTTCTCCCACCCCATCCTTCTCCCACCCCATCCTTCTCCCACCCATCCTTCTCCCACCCATCCGTCTCCCACCCATCCTTCTCCCACCCATCCGTCTCCCACCCATCCGTCTCCCACCCATCCTTCTCCCACAACTCCTCCGTCTACCGCAACTCCTCTGTCGCCTCTGTTGCTTCAACCCTCACCCGCCCGCCCTCTACCCTCCCCTTCCCTTCCGCTTTTGCAGTTCCTGAGTTGAAAGCAGCTGCTCACAAGGTTCCCCAAGCAGGTCCGGCAGGGCTGTTGGCACCACCACCGGTGGGACAATACCGGGACGTGGCAATCAAGCTCTCCCCCGTCTACCGCAACTCCACTGCTGCTGCTGCTGCGGCTGCAGCTGCAGCCCTCACCCGCCCACACACTCTACCCTCCCCTCCCCTTCCCTTCTCCCATGCAGTACCCGAGTTGAGGGAAGCTGCGAGGAACGTTGCCCAAGCGGGCCCGTCAGGGCTGCTGGCAGCACCACCAGCAGGGCAGTCCCGGGACGTGGAGATCAAGCTCTTCCCCGTCTACCGCAACTCCTCCTGTTGCTGCTGCTGCTGCTGCTGCCGCCGCTGCTGCCGCCGCCGCTGTTGTTAACGGTGGTGCCGGAGCTGGTGGTGCTGCTGGTGCTGCTGGTGGTGCTGCTGGTGGTGCTGCTGGTGCTGCTGCTGTGTTTGATCCGGGTGCTGCTGGAAGTGCAGGGGCGGGAGAAGGAGACCTGGGCAAGGGAATAGGAGGGCTCATTGTGGCCACCTTCAACACGACCAGCATGTGGGCCCCCGTCTTCAAGGTATTCTTCTCTGCTGCTGCTGCTGCTGCTGCCGCCGCCGCCGCCGCTGCCGCTGCTGCTGCAAGTGCAAGCAAATGAGCAGGCTCGTTGTTGTGTGCGTATGCATATTCACCTGCTTGCTCTCCTGTTGCTTGCTTCTCGCTTCTCCCTCCCGTCCTCCCTTCTCCCTCTCCTTTCCTCCACCACTCTTTGTCGCTTTTTTTTTGTCTTTCCTTTTCTTCCTCCCCTCCCTCTCTCGCCTCCCCTCCCCTTCCCTTTCTTCGTCCTCCCACATCCATTCCCCTCCAACCAAACACTCGCACCACCACACTCACATCACATGCTGTGGTGGGCTGTGTGTCTGGTGCTATGGTGTGTCTAACCACACTCAATGGGATGGCAGGTGCAAGCTGATTGCTTTGACGCTATGACCACCCCTCCCTCCCCTTGACCCCCTCGTTCCCCATGCCCCCCTCGTTCCCCATGGCCCCCCCCCCCACACCCCACCTCCCCTGCCCCGCCTCTCCTCCTCCCACGTCCACCCACGTCAGCAGACACACCACCCGCTAACAGCTGCAGTGGTGGGGCGTGTGTTTGACTCCTCCCACGGCCAGCGGCGGCTGGTGCAGGCGGGGTGCAGGAAGGGGGTTGAGGCGTGCAGCAGCAGCAATGGCACGGCGGACGGCGCCTTTTTGGTGGAGAGCCGCCCGCTGGGCCTTGGGAACTCCGTTGGTGCTTTCGAGCTGGAGTGCGCGTGAGTGCCATCCTTTGCTGCTTGAATGAAAGGGGGGGGGGGATGAGGCGGCTTGAAACGCGTTCGTGCTTTCGTTCAAGCTGGAGTGCTCTACCTGTGGCCGTCCGTGTGGGCGCTCTGCTGCCACCTCATGCGCCTAAAATGTCTGAACACTCCCTTCTCCTTTGTCTCCACCCCTGGCCTGACCCCCTGGCCTGACCCCTTGCTCTCTCTCAACCACCCTCTCTCTGCTCCTCCGCCCAGCTACGACACCCCGCCCGTCTCCTACCTCTGGCCATCCCTCTGGGCGCTGTTCGTGCTCGTCGTCTAATTGTTGCTGGCCTCCTGTCCCGACCCCCTCTCCTGACCCCCTGACCTGCCCCCTTGCCTTCCCTCACTGCCCTCCCCCTTCTCCCTACTCTTCTTTTCCGTCCACCCTCCTGCCCTTCCTCCACACAGCTACAACCCCCTCTCCCCCCATGACCTACCTGTGGCCGTCCCGCTGCGCGCTGTTCGTGCTCGTGGTCTATTCGCTGCTGGCCTCCTGTCCTGACCCCCTCTCCTGACCCCCTCTCCTGACCCCCTCGCCTGACCCCCTCGCCTGACCCCCTCGCCTGACCCCCTCGCCTGACCCCCTCGCCTGACCCCCTCTCCTGACCCCCTCTCCTGACCCCCTCGCCTGCCTCCCTGCCCTCCCTCACTGCCCTCCCCCTTCTCCCTGCTCTTCTTTTCCGTCCACCCTCCTATCCTCCATGCAGCTACGTCTCTTCCCCCGTGACCTACCTGTAGCCGTCGCTCTGGGCGCTATTCGTGCTCGTAGTCGACTCGCTGCTGGCCTCCTGTCCTGTCCTCTGACCTGCCCCCCTGCCCTCCATCACTACCCCCAATCCTGCCCTCCATGCAGCTACGACACCCCTCCTGTCTCCTACCTCGGCCCGTCCCTCTGGGCACTGTTCGTGCTCGTCGTCTACTCGCTGCTCGCGCTGGCCGTGTGGGCCGTGTGCTGCCACCTCGTGCGACTAGAGCGAGACTATCAGCGCATGCAGCGACTCAAAGACAGGATGAAGGCGGCCAAGCAGGTTGCAGAGCATGCTGCCAAGGCCAAGAGCAACTTCCTGGCTGTCATGAGCCATGAGCTGCGCACACCACTGAACGCCGTTATAGGTAAGTGCGTGTGGGAGGGGGCTGGGGAAAGTGGACTTTTGAGGCGGCCTAATACATGCCGCCAAGGCCAAGAGCAACTTCCGTTTTGAGATTCTGTGTGATTTCCTGCTCTTTTGGCTCCGCAACAATTCCTGTTCTCACGGTGCATCCTTGTATTGTAAATGTGTGCATTGAAACTGCTCACGTCTCTGCATCGCATCCTGCCTCTCATGTCTCTCTGTCACCCATGCCGCCAGGCACGATGAATCTGCTGGTGGACACGCCTCTTGTCTTGACGCCACTCAGCTTCGCAGCGCCAAGACAACTCAAGGCACCAATGTGCGGGTCAACACGTGTCATGCGTGCCCACTAGTCTGCACCCATCTCTCCATCTCTCCATCCTCTTTCCATTTTTCCTTCTCTTTTCACCCAACCGCCAGGCATGATGAATCTGCTGGTGGACACGCCCCTAGACGCCACGCAGCTGGATTATGCCGAGACGGCTCGCACCAGCGGGCGGGCGCTCGTGTCTCTCATCAACGACATCCTCGACCTCTCCAAAATCGAGGTGCGCTCTTCTGATAACCGAGGGACACCCTTGCAGGGGGGGCGGCACTCGCACCAGTGGGCGGGCGCTCGTGTCTCTCATCAACGACTTCCTCGACCTCTCCAAGAACGAGGTACGCTCTCTTTATGGTAAGGCAGGTAGCTTGTTTCCTGCTTGAGTTGAGCTCCTCGACAAGCCCCGCAGGGTGGCAAGTGCACCAGCGGGCGGGCGCTCGTGTCTCTTATCAACGACATCCTCGACCTGTCCAAGATCGAGGTGCGCTTTATATGAACATCGAGGTACACTTAAGGGTGGAAAACGAGTACTAAGTACTCGAGTACTATTCGTCGAATGGCATATTGACGAGTTTTGGTCGAGGCGAATGTCTGCCTAAAAACGCGAATACTCGGCTCTCGAGTACTCGAGAAGCCGAGTACTCGAGAGTCGAGTACCCGAGTACTCGGTTTCCTATTCGTCAAAGCGTATTCCCCCCACTCTCCCCCCCTCCCCCCCGGTATTCCCAACAAGGATTGTTTTCGAAGGAGTCACGGGTCACAGTGGAAGAATTGCCATGTTTAGGGTTACGGGCCAGTTTTTGGGAACTAAGTGGGAGTACGAAAAGAAGGATTTCAACGTTTAGGGTTTGCTTCCTCTGAATCCGTGGTCAGATCCACTAAACGCCATGTGTTTTTAGGTTCTGGGAATAAGCTTAGCTTCTCTCTGTGTCGACTGGACCTAAGCAAAGTATCGAAAAATTACACAGGAACACACGCACGCGCAACCCTTAGAAGATGGCGTGTGCAGCCGTTTGGCACAAACAAGGCTGTTGAAGCAGGAAACGCTCTGCTCAGCTGAGTCAATTATTCGTGCGGCCACCGCACTCAACTAACACGTGGAACAGGTGAACGCACGAACGGGTGGTGCTGACAAAGACATTTCAGCGCACAGCACAGCACAGCATTCGATCGTGCACGCACGACAGAGCTGTGCTGATCGCGAAATGTAAGCGAACAACACAGCTCCCGATCGTGAATGCACGACGGAGCTGTGCTGATCGCGAAACGTAAGCGAACAGCACAGCTCCCAATCGTGAATGCACGACGGAGCCGTGCTGACTAGGAAATCTAAGCAACCAGCACAGCTCCCAACCGTGATTGCACGACGGAGCTGTGCTGATCGCGAAATTTTAAGCGAACAACACAGCTCCCGATCGTGAATGCACGACGGAGCTGTGCTGACCGCGAAATGTCAGCGAACAGCACACATCCCATTTTTGAACGCTCGATCGCAAAACTCAAGCGAACACTGGTGTCGCGTTTGTACGAAACGTTACCCGACTCGAGGTGTGTTAGACATATTCGTTTCCAACACATCGGCCGCAGCGCATTCACAACAGAGAGAGCCAAACCAGAGAGCTAAACCAGAGAGCTAGCTTCCTTCGACATCCAGAAACCAGAGAGCATAACTAGCTCACCACCATCAATCTTGAACCCACAGTTCATATTTTTTACTAGCCTCCCGTTTACACCCTCTCAATTCTCCGTTCGCAGTTAACATCATGAGCTCCCGTGTCCTTCCGTCCGAGTATCCCGTCCTTAATGCCGACGAAGTTGGAAATATCTCACCGACGAGTAATGCTGTTCCTAGTCCCATTCAGGAAAGTAGAAACGCTTCGCCCCGTTCCGAGAATAATGATGGCGCAACCACACCGAGTAGGAAGCGGTCAAGACCAAAATCTCTAAGATTTGGGAAATGTTCTCTAAGATCGATGGAGAGGACAAGGCAACATGCAACTATTGTCCTCCCAAGAGTGTCGATGGCATCATATCCGTGAAGGGCGGTTCTACGACGGCGATGCGGAACCACGCCAAGTCGAAGCATGCAAAGGAGTACGCACGCGTTTTTTAGGTCGAGCTCGCAACATGCAATGGCGGCGGAACCGCAGACACTCTTCGTGCAATGACACGGACGAAGCCATTCACGGAGCGTGAAAACCGCGAGCGGCTCGTTCGAATCTTCTCAAAGAGCACCATCGCCTTCTCCGCCATCGAGGACAAAGACTTGAAGGATTACTTGATGTGCTCAACCCGCAAGCGACCATTCCTTCGCGCAAAACGATCTCAAGCGACTTGACAGCCAAATATGATGAGTACGTGGGTAAACTTCGAGCATACCTTCAAGCACTTCCTTCCAACATTGCATTCACTTGTGATATTTGGACGGCACCCAACACTCGTGCGTACATGGTTATCACGGCACATTTCATTGGCAAGGATTTCAACAACGTGTCGTGCGTGTTAAACTTTAAGCTTTTGGAGGGGAGTCACACGGGAGAGGCTATTAAGAATGCATTCACGGAGACGGTTTATGATGAGTGGGGACTTGGGGAGAAAGTGATGGCAATCACGTGGGATAACGCATCATCTAACGATCGTTTCATCAATCTTCTTGTGGATGAGAAGGGGTTTCCGAGTGCAAGGCAGATGCGGTGCTTTGCACATGTTCTCAACCTCGTCGTTGAACAACTCTTGAAGGATGACAAGGTTGATGCGGCTCTCAAGAAGGTTAGGGCATTCGCCGTTCACATTCGGGGATCCCCTTTGCGTAAGGGGAAGTTTGCTAACCGTTGCAAGGAGAAGGGTTTGGGCCATGTCAACTCCATTGCTTCGGATACGCCGACAAGGTGGGGGAGCACCCACAACATGCTTGTTCGAGCGCGACTCATCCGACCCGCCATTGATTCCTACTTGGTGGGAGAAGTAGCGGAGGATGTGGAAAAAGAGCTCAAAATGAAGGACGAGGAATGGGAATCTCTTAGAATCCTCGACAACATTCTTGCACCTTTTGCGGAGGTTACCACGGTGTTAGAGGGAAGCTCCTATCCTAGTGTGTCCCTATGTATCCCACTTATAAACATTCTAATGGATAAGATGGAGGGGTGGACGAGGGAAGGTGGGCAGTTCTCGGAAGCGTGCAAGAATGGCCTTGAAAAGCTCAAGGACTATTACGATCGTTCTTCCGAGGAGTACACGGTGGCTACGCTCCTTGATCCAAGGTTCAACCTCGCATACTATGCGGAGGGGGCAAGCACGGGTGTTGGGCATGTTTCTACTCGCGCGGTCAAGGAGATTTCAAGGAAGCATTCAAGGGCTATGAGGAAGCCTACAAGCGCAACATGGAAGTGGAAGAGAGCAACGACTCTCGTGATCAAGCGGCAATTTCCTCTCATTCCACATCCTCCCTCCTTGGTGGTCTCTTTCATTCCCGCGAAAACGGGAGGCGTCAATCCACTATCGTGCAAATGACCAAGTACCTTGAAGAAGAAAGGGTGAGCATGGATTCCAAGGCAACATGTCCAACCTTCAACATGTGGTGGAAAGTGCATGGTGCACGATTCCCCATTCTTGCGACGATGGCACGCGACTACCTTGCAATTCCGGCAACATCCGCCGAATCAGAGCGCACCTTCTCCATTGCCCGTCGTCTCATCACCGATTATCGTCATAGCCTTGATCCTAGGACAATTCGAGCATGAATGTGCCTTAGGTCATGGTTTGAGCTCACATGCATGGAGTAGTTTGGTATTAGGCCTTGAATGAAGAGGTGTGCTTGTTGTTGCATGCTAGGCGAAGTAAAACACAATTGTAGTTGTATCTTATGATTGAGTAAATCAATGCTTTTCTTATTAAAACAAGCATACAAAGTTTATAAGGTAGTAATTGAAACTCGACTCGTATTCGACCGTATTCGGCAACATTCGACTCGTATTCGACTCGGATAAAACGATGGTATTCGATCAAATACTTTTCCCACAACTATTCGCTAAATACTCGTCTAAGGTACTCGTATTCGAATCGGGTATTCGTTTTCCACCCTTAGGTACACTACACTACACTCTATCTAAAGATAAAGGTACACAAAAGTTGAGGCGCCTCAAAAGTTGAGGCAAGCTGTCGCTCTATCTTTGACCCCTTGCTTCCCTGCTCTGAAGTTCCAAACGCCACCTTTGATCGTTCCATGACCATTCTTCACGTGTGCATGGCATTGCGTTTGGTTGGTGCTAAATGCATGTTTGGTTTTCTCACACGTCCTTTTCCACCCCACTCCAATGCCCCACACAGGCCAACCGCATGGTGCTGGAAAAGGCGCCCCTAGATATCCGAAGAGATGTGGACGAGGTGCTGACCATGTTTGTAGGGCGACCGTTTCCAAGGGCCATGAGGAGCAATGTGTGCGTTTCACCTGCACCCTCTCAACCCTAAGACCTTCCCAGGCCAACCGCATGGTGCTGGGAAAGGCGCCCCTAGGTATTCGGAGGGACGTTGACGAGGTGCTGAACATGTTTGTGGAGCGACCCTCTGAACGGCCATGAGCCATGCTTCCCTCCCATGCATCCTTGCTGTCACCCTACAGGCCAATCGCATGGTGCTAGAGAAAGCCCCTCTAGACATCAGGAGGGATGTGGACGAGGTGCTGACCATGTTTGTGGAGCGATTCAGGGAGAAGCCGCAAGTGGAGGTGGCAGCTTATGTCGACCCCTCCGTGCCACAGCTCGTGCTGGGGGACTCACTCCGGCTCCGACAGGTGCGGTGGAGTGCGGTGGAATGCAGTGTAGCTCGTTTTGGTGCAGTGCAGTGGGATTAAGTGTGGTACAGGTGCAGTGGACGAGGTGTTGACCATGTTTGTGGAGCGATTCAGAGAGAAGCCTCAAGTGGAGGTGGCAGCTTATGTCGACCCCTCCGTTCCTCAGCTTGTAGGGGACTCGCTCCGGCTCCGACAGGTGCGGTGCAGTGCAGTGTAGCGTGTTTTAGTGTGTTGTCATGCGGTACACTGCGCTTTAGCGCGGTGCAGTGGACGAAACCTACCAGGTGCTGATAAACGTGCTGTCCAACGCCTGCACGTCCACCGAATGTGGACACGTTCTTATTTGCTTTCCCCCTTCCCCCTCCTGGAACCTACCAGGTATAGATCAATGTGTTGTCCAATGCGTGCAAGTTCTCCGAGCTTGGACACATTCTCGTTTCCACCTTTCCCACCTCCCTCCACCGACCCCCCCTTGCCACCCCACCAGGTGTTGATCAATGTGCTGTCCAACGCATGCAAGTTCACGGATCGGGGGCACATCCTGGTGTGTGTGCGCACGGCGCCCTTCACAGAGGATATTCGGCGAGTCATTGTGCTCAAAGGGGTGGCCAAGCGCATGCCCACAGCCACCCCCACTGCCACATCCGGCTCCCCTGCTGCTACAGCCGCTGCTGCTACAGCCGCTGGTTCGTCAGACGCTGCTGCTACAACCACAGGCGGTGCTGCATGTACAGGTACAGGCTCTGCTGCAGCTGCAGCAGCAGCAGCAGGGGCAAAGGCAGCAGGAGCCGGAAGCGGATCCGCAGGGCAGGCGGAGCAGCAGAGGTCTACAGGGCAGGTGGTGCCACTGCCCTCTCCCAGCCTCCCAACCAGCAGCCCTACATTCAAACCCACCATCTCACCCACCGGAAAACCCCCGGCGAGTCAGAGCGCGGCAGGTGGCAGGACGGGAGGGGCGGAGGAGTGGCTGGGGTGTGCTGGGGGAGGGGGTGCGTGGCGGACGTCCATAGAATGGTCCCCTGTGATGGTGGGGAGCAGTAGGGGGGGTGCGAGGGGGAGCACCAGGAGCGGTGGAGCGGATGGGGGGAAGAGGGTGCTGAGCCGGAGGGGAACTGGGAGTTCTGTTGAGATGGAGAAAGTGGGGGAGGGACTTAAGGGAAGTCCTTCTTTGGGTGCTGGTGGTGGTTCTGCGGCTGCGTTGGCTGCTGCTTCGTCCTCGGCTTCCCTTCCTGCGTTGGCTCGTTCCAACACCCCCACCTCTGCTGCCCGCTCCGCCACCCCCACTGCATCATCACCAGCAGCAGCAGCAGCAACAGCAGCAACAGCAGCAACAGCAGCAGCAGCAACAGCAGCAGCAGCAGCAGCAGTGACAGAGCTGTACCCATCGCTGGCAGCAAGCACGACGCTGAGTGGGCTAGAGGCAGTGGATTCATGCAACAGTTGGGCCACCATCTGTGCTCTGCGCGCCCAGGCCAAAGCAGCCACTGCGCACCAGCGCGCCCGCCTCGCTCCCCCTGCTGCTGCTGGTGGTGCTGCCTCTGCTGCTGCTGGCGCTTCTGCCGCTGCCTCTGCTGCTGGTGCTGCCTCTGCCCCTGGTGATGCTGCTGGTAACCGCAGCGCGGCTGGTAACCGCAGTGCCGCCGTGGTAACCGTCCTGCAGAAAAGCGTGCGACTGGTAATCTCCGTAGAGGATACAGGCGTGGGCATCCCCTACGGGGTGCAGCGGCACATTTTCAAGCCGTTTGTGCAGGCAGACGCATCCAACACACGCACGCACGGCGGCACGGGCATCGGTCTCGCCATCTCGCGCCAGCTCGTGAAGCTCATGGGCGGGCAGCTGACTTTTTCCAGCCGCCCGGGGGTCGGCACGACGTTTTACTTTGATATTGTGGTGCCGTGCGCGAGCGCTGCAGAGGAGGCGGAAGCTGCTGCGGCGGCTAATACCCCGAACGGCCGCGGCGGGATGGGTGGGTTTCCGGGGTACTGGGGTGCTGGCGGTGCTGCTGCTGCCGGTGCTGCGGGTGGTGCAGGCGGGAATGGGGGGGTGGATGACAACGCGAGTCTGTCTGCTGTGGCGCTACAGATGGGGTTCGATCGAAATGCGTCAGCCAAGGACTTGCAAGCGTTGGCTGATCTTGCTAGGGAGTCGGGCAATGGGTCGGACTGGCACAAGCAGCTAAGGCCGGGGTGCCGCGACGGGCAGTTTCGAAATGTTTTGGCGCGTGTGTTGGACGGGAATGCGGTGAGGCGAGAGATCGTGGAGAATTATTTGGAGCAGGTTGGAGTGAGGGTTGTGGGGGAGGGGGAGGAAGTGGGGGGTGAAGGGGGGAGGGAAGGGGAGGGGAGGGGGAGGTGCAGAGTGGTGTTGGTGGAAGCTGATTGGCTGTGGTCAGCGCCAGCAGCAGCAGCAGCAGCGTGACATGGTTACAGGAAAAAATGCAGCTGTAGCTGGTGCTATACCTGCAACCAGCAGTAGCAGCGGCAGCAGTGGCAGCAAGAGCAGCAGCAGTGGTGGGGTGGGTGGGGGGGGAGGTGGCGGGGGAGGTAGCGGGCCAGGTGGTGGGGTGATGGTATCCCAAGGTGTGTTCTATAGGGGGGCACAGTGGGACGCGGCGATTCTGGTGACACAGGAGAGGGTGGAGGAGGGTGAGGCGAGGAGGAGGGGGTTTGATGCGGTACTGGTGAAGCCAGTGCGGTACGCTGCTCTGATGGGGTGCGTGGCTCAGGTCATGGACCGTTGTACTGGTGCCGATGCTGCTAGTGCTAGTGCTGCTGCTGCTGCTGCTGTTGCTGCAGCAGCAGCGGCTAATGATGTGTCGAGTTTTGATAGGCTAGACGAGCCAGACTACAGGTTCGGGCAGCAGCAGGCGGGCGCGAGTGGTCCCAACACCCAACACAACCCCAACAACACCCACACCAACACCCACACCAACACAATCACTCACACCAACATCCACATCAGCAGCAGCGGAAGCAGCAGCAGGGGCAGACTCACAGACACCCTGTCAGCCGAAGCAACAGACATTGTCTTTCCGACTGCCTTCCCCCCATCAGCATCTGCCTCCAGTGCCTCTATCCGCTCCCTCTCCGGTCTTTCAAGGGCAAGCAATGGTGCAGCGGCGGGATTGCAGATGCCTGGGTCGGCCAGTGTTGGGGAGGAGGAGAGCGAGATTGTGCCGTTCAGTGGCTGCATGGGGCTCGTGCGAGGGAACTCGGCTGTGAGAGGGAACTCGGCACAGGTTCATCCCACAGGCGTGGACCTAGCACGGAGCGACTCGGCACGTGCTGACTCGTCACGGCGTGATTTGCCACGTGCTGACTCAGCACAGTTGGACTTAGCCGGAGGTGACTCAGCACGAGGTGGCTCGGCATGGATTGACTCGGCACGTGCGTACTTAGCACCATCAGGGGCGGAAAGTGCAGTGGCAGCAGCAGCAGCAGTGGCGGCGGCGGTGGCAGGAAGAGATGCAGCTGCGGCTGCTGCCGCTGCTGGTAGTGGTGGTGCTGCTTATGCTACCGCTGCTGCTTCTCCTCCTGCTGCTGCTGCTGCTTCTACTGCTTCTGGTGGTGGTGGTGCTGCTGCTGCTGCTGCTGCTCCTGCTGCTGCTGCTGCTGTTTCCGTTGCCCCTGCGGCGGGCTCATTGAGGAGAGCCAAGAGCGGGCTGCCAGGCGTGGGTGGGGCGGACAGAGAGGAAGCAGACGCAGAGGGAGCGGTGCGGGCGATAGGCCGGGACAGCAGAACCACATCTGCTTCCCGCGCTGCTCTCGCTGCCGCTGCCGCTGTGGGAGGGGGAGGGGGAGGGGGAGGGGGAGGGGGAGGGGGAGGGGGAGCAGCGAGCAATAGCAAGCAGCAGAAGCCCAAGTCAGCGAGTTTCCAGATGCTGCAGGAGGCGCTGCAGGGCATGTCTCTGCTGGTGGTACGTTGTGCTTCCAGCCCATTTGTTTGAATTCTTCTAGTGCTGCTCTCTGTGCTGCGCTTCTCACTAACAGTCTGGTGAACCGCAAGGTGATAGGTGCATGCTGCAGCGCTGCTCTGCTCCTCCCTCATACCATTCTCCCAACGCTTCCCTTCCCAACAACCCCTGCCCCTTCCCCCATGCACTGCCAGGTGGACGACAACCTAGTGAACCGCAAGGTGATAGGGCGCATGCTGCAGCGGTACGGCGTGGGGGTGGAGATGGTGGATGGCGGCAGGAAGGCCATTGAGAGGCTCGTCTCGGGCGGGTGGGACATCGACTGCATTCTCATGGACGTGCAGGTGGGTGTGCTGTTGAGACGTGTTGAGCTGTAGAGCTTGTGAGACGCCTCTCAAGGCTCGTGGTGGGCGGGTGGGACATCGACTGCATTCTCATGGACGTGCAGGTGGGTCTATTGACTGAAACGTGTAATTGTTGGGATTTTGAGGCATACTGTTAATGTCGCTCAAGGCTCGTGGTGGGTGGTTGGGACATCGACTGCATTCTTATGGACGTGCAGGTGGGTGTGATGAGACGTGTTGAGCTGTTGAGATGTTGAGATCTTGAGTCGTCCGAAGGGTCTCTCAGGGACTGTCACGGGCGGGTGGGACATGGACTGCATTCTTATGGACGTGCAGGTGGTTGTGATGAATGAAACGTGTAATTGATGAGATGTTGAGGCATGCTGTTGATGTCGCTCAAGGCTCGTCACGGGCGGGTGGGACGTCGACTGCATTCTCGTGGATTTGCATGTGGTTGTGATGAGATGTGTTGAGTTGTTGAGATGTTTCAACTTACGAGATGCCAGCTGTCGAAACGTCTCTAACTTTTGAGCCAGCTTGATTCCTGTGAGGCTCTTTTTGAGCGGTCTTTGAGGCATACTAAGAGATAGTGAAGTTGCTGAGACGTGGTAGCTTTGGCTCACGTTTACTCTTTCGAAACGTATGAGTTCATGCGTTTTGTGGCAAATGGTGCCTTGACTCTGCAGATGCCAGAGATGGATGGGTGCGAAGCAGCAGCTGCCATCCGGAAGCTAGAAGGGGAGAGGCGGATGGAGAGAGAGGAGAGGGCACAGAGGGCGGAACAGGCAGAGAGGGAGGAGAGGGAGAGGTTGGAGGAAGCTGAGAGTGGGAGGGCGGAGAGAGAGGGAGAGAGTGGGAGGGAGGCTGTGCCATCTCCGATGGTGCAAGTGAGGGCCGCCCTTCCCGTTTCAGCACGAGACACATCAGCAGCGGCACCAAAGACGGGATTACCAGGGTCATTGGCAGCAGCAGCAGCAGCAGCAGTGGCAGCAGCAGAGAGCACGGGAGGAGCTGTACCTAAGCCGCTCACGCCTCCCACCGCTCTGTACCTCCCGAAATCGCCGATGCACGCCCCGACACACACTCGCTCGCCCTCGTTCCAAGGCCGCACGTCCGCCTCCCCACTGCAGCTTCTCAGAAGCAACCGGCACCGACGGCACATGAGCAGTGGGGATTTGGACGGCCTAGGTGCGGGTCTCTGCACCCCCTCCTCACAGGCTGCTATGCAGTCTGCAGCAGCAGGGCACAGGCACACGCCATCTCCTAAGGATGGGCACAGGCACACACCATCCCCCAAGGATGGGCACTTGGGAATGAAGCTCAGCCCAGGCCTGAAGGCTCGGCAAGCTGCAGCGGATAACAGTCCGAACCTAAAGGCCGAGCCATCTGCAGCAGCACACAGCCCGGCACAAAGCGGTGGACCCAGGCCTAGAGCAGTGGCTGTTATTAGCCCTAAGGAGGGGCCCCAGGGGGAGGTGAGACCTGGGGTGGGTACTCCCAAGGAAGGGGTGTTCTCTAAGTGGGTGGAGTTGACTAGTCCCACGTGGGGTAGGCAGCAGGTTTTGGAGCAGCAGCCACTGCTGGTAGAGGAGGCGAAGCAGGGCGGGGAGGGAGGGGTGAAGCGGGGGAGTCAGGTTCGGCAAGGGAACGAGCAACACCAGCAAAGGCAGGGTGTGCAGGAGCGGCAGGTGCAGAAACAGCAGCCGCAGCCGCCGCAGCAGCAGAGACGAGTTCCAGAAGTGGATAGGGTGTTGATATTTGCGTTGACTGCAGATATTGGTGCGGGAACGAGGGAGCGGTGTGCACGGGTGGGCATGGATGGGTATATGACCAAGCCTGTGGAGGAGGAGCAGCTTTGCCGTGTTATGCTGGGCCCTCTCAGGTTGCGGAGGCAAATGAAAATGGGAGAAAAAACTGGAGAGTAGCTGGTGGAGCTCACAGGGTTTGTGGTAACAGTGGCATGACAGTTAAGTTTTGTACAAAATGTATTTATTGACACTGGTTAGACTAGTCATACTTGTGGATATGTGCAGCTGACATGTTCTTTTGTATAGAATTTTCTGATTGGAGTGTGGTGGAACAATCGAACTACCGTAGGATTCCAACATATACGCGGAAGTTGTTACGTGTGAGGATGAAATTTAGAAAGGACCGTAAATGTAAGGGCGCGTGCCTTTTGCAAATTTGGATGAAGTTCATGTTTTTTGGTTGAACTTTCACATTTGAACTTTGGTCGACCTGTGCTCGACTCTCTCGACTTTTGGTGGTCGAGGAGCAGCGTCAACAAGCCCGAGTCGCGCATGGAACAACAAAATCGACTTTCGAAGTTCAACTTTCAACAGTACGGTACATAACGAGTCGCGCTGAATTTCTGTAGGTTACCTGGTAGTTTCGCAGTGTATCCGTGGACGAATCCGACTTCGGTAACAGTGTAGGCTGTACCTCGTTGCTGTCGTCAACCTCGCAAATCTTTGTGCGTGTGCAAAAGAACACACGATTGGATTAACGCAAACATGAAAATCCGAATGCGAGGTCAACTTTAATTTGTATCCAACTTTTTCACACAGTTTGAACTAGGACACACGACTTTCTCGCGACGTGATTTACGAAATTGGCGAGAAGGGTTACTAGCAAAAGTTCAACCCTTTTCCCGAACGTCTACACCAGAGCGGAGGGCAGCAGCAGCTGCAGAGCGGAGGGCAGCAGCAGCTGCAGAGCGGAGGGCAGCAGCAACTGCTGCAGAGCGGAGGGCAGCATGAGCTGCAGGGCGGAGGGCAGCAGCAGCTGCAGAGCAGAGGGCAGCAGCAGCTGCGGAGTGGAGGGCAGCGTCAGCTGCAAAGCAGAGCACAGCAGGAGCTGCAGAGGGGAGGGCAGCATGAGCAAAAGAACACACGATTGGATTAACGCAAACATGAAAATCCGAATGCGAGGTCAACTTTGATTTGTATCCAACTTTTTCACACAGTTTGAACTAGGACACACGACTTTCTCGCGACGTGATTTACGAAATTGGCGAGAAGGGTTACTAGCAAAAGTTCAACCCTTTTCCCGAACGTCTACACCAAATCAAAGGGCAGCAGCAGCTGCAAGAATTTGGGTGAGATGCACTGTGTGGATTGGCCTCAAGGAAATGTGTGGGCAAAGCTGAGAAGAGTGTTAATGAAGAGTTGTGTTGATGGGTAAGATAAATGCTATTTTCTGTGTAGCTATCGTTTCTATATGTTAGCGGGGCAAATGCCTTTCAATGGAGTTGAGTGGCTCCTGCGCTGCCTGAAGCGAATCTCAGCGGACCAAAAACAGTCTTCGTCAGCATCCACGCTTCATTACGCCAGTCATTACCTGACAGGTTGAAATGGCGCGTGTTTCCCAAAATTTAGGATGGGCCCCGCTCGTAGCCAAGCTTGCCAGCAGGTGATCTTCTCAGTGCCTCTGAGTCGACGTGGCGTGACGTTTGTCTGTTTCCAGGTTCTTTGTGGGGAAAAGATCAACCATGGGCCGAACAGTGCCAGAAGGGTGATCAAAGTAGGGCCGGTAAATCTCGACCGTAGGATTTCGACCCAGAGCTGCCTAAACGATTAGGCAATTACGCCGAACCGTAAGTAAAAGAGATTTGCAAGCAGAACCGAAAGATGTATTCATTTTATTTTGTTTGAGTTTAGACCTCCGTCTACTACAACGCGCGCGTCGTCTTCTTCTGGTAGTATCATTCGGCATGTCAGATCGTGTACGTATATTTACATTCTGGAATACACACGATGCCCGGTTGAGCCCCCTGACCTTGACTCTCTCTCTGGGCTTTTAAGTGATTTTGGATTTCGTCTGGATTTCGATAATTCGCACTTAGCAAAAAAGGGCTTATAAAAGGGCAGATGGAGAATTGTAACTAAGCGTTGACAATTTGACCCCGGTCTCTTCAGTTTGGGGTGCTTGTAGATGGGGTGCAACTGGCTGGCACAAAATACACGGGTGCAGGGTTTCCATCCTGCACAGGGCAAATTCGCGTGCACTGGTTGGGCATCGTGTGTATATATTGCACTGCCTGCGTCAGCAGGCAGTGCAATGAGTCAGCGCGGGCAAGAAAAAAAAATAAACCCCAGTCGGGGGCATGCCATCCGAGGGAGCCTCAACCCTAAAATTTTAGGGTTGAGGCTCCCGAATGGCATGCCGTAAGCCATGGGGTTTATTTTTTTTGCCCGCGGGCAGCGTGCTGACTCAGTCTGTAGCGCTACCGGGCGAAACATAGTATATTCTGGGGGATACATATCACCTGCCCGATAGTAAACGCACAAGAAAAAAAATATTACCCACTCGGAAAGGGATGCGACTCGGGAGGCATCAACCCTAAATACCAGGAAGTTTTTCGTTTTTAGGGTTGATCCATCCTGAAAATGCATCCACGTTCTCTATGAGTTTTAGTTATTTTGGCTGCCCTAATTGTTCCCAGTGGAGTCGGCTCGCTAAACGACACGAGAGCAAAAATGGGAGCGGGTACACGCCACTATTGACATAATTTTGCGCAATAAACAAAGACCAGCTGTTAAAAACTCCTCTAGCACCGGTCTGGTAAGTTCCGGGCCTCTCGGCCCCTGGTTGATCACCCCTCTGCCACTGTTCGGCCCCTCGTTGATCTTCTCCCTTCTTTGTGCGTGCGCTTCATTCATCCCCAGGAGTGCGGGATGCTGGAATTTGGATTGCTCGGTGTGTGTGTGAGTGGATCGGGCTGCTTTAGTTGACCCGGCGATGTGCTGGCAATCCCAGGAAACTCGCGTGAAGAGTCAATATGCTTGGTCAGACTCCACACCTGGAAACTATCCAGCGTAATCTTTTGTCAGCTGACGTGCAATCTGAGGCCATCTCAATGCACGATGAGACCGATGTGGTCCCCCCGCTGACGTGGTGACATCGCAACACGTGGTAACTGTGTCGCTGGATGGTCCGTGGCCAAACAACCAATTCATCGCGATTCGTGACGAGGGCTCCCGTCTGACTTGTACAGAGACCCTGGCTTCGTGTGATGTCGCAAGGCCACAGCATCAACTCCCCGACCAGCCAAGCCTTCCTCCTTCCCCACTACAGTAGTCCCCCTCCCCTCCCCGCAACCTCAAAATTTGTTCTGGAGCGGCGTTGCGCGGTCCTCCGCAGCAGCCCCTTGGTGCGGGGCGGGCCGTCCTTCCGCGCGGTGTGCTGGATTTGTGGATAAAGAGCCTGGCGAATGAGAGAGAGAATCAATCAGTCTGGCTTGAGCGTGTTTCAGATTCGCGAGCTACGGACCAAGTGATGACACCACCCACTGTTTGCGCCACACTACACCTTCCGAATCCATACCACCCCTTCTCACCGTCCTTTCATCCTTCTCTCCCTCCCCTCCACCATCGTGCCCCCTCCGTTCACACTCTCCTCACCTTTTTTACCCCCTCCTCGTCCCCTCTCATTACTGTACCTCCGCCTTTCTGTGCTCGTCGCTTCCCCTCCTGCATTCTGCCACTGGTTGCAGCGCTAGGGTAGCCATTTTGTGAGCGCTCGCCCCCCGCCTCCCGAGAGTGGCGCGGAGCAGAGCAAAGGGGCAACCAACCGAAGCAACAGTAGGGTCGCCCCGTCGTGCCGTGCCATTAGCGGATCCATAAAGTTGGCAACCAGCAGGGCTTCAGATAGTGAGTCCGTGCAGAGTGCGACGGCAGTAGCCCAGAAAGAAAACCTACCACCCACCATTGCGGCCACAGGTACATATAGAGAATAGAGGTGAAGAAGCAGCAGTCGAGGCACGTAGGGACTGATCGAGTGTTGACTCCCACACGACTCGCCAGACCTCTCCTTTTCCTCATTTTTTTTTCCGAGGCGCCAAGCTTGAGAATCCAGTGCGTGAATCCAAATTATTGCTCTCCTTAGGTTCAGTAGTTTGCTTATAACGCACCGTCATCCTTTATCTTCCAATAAGCCGAGTCCATAGCATGGCGTTCGCCACGTTGTCCCATTGGGATGTCCACCAAAGCGCGTCTTTTCCATTCGCCATGACCCGCTGCTCGCATATTCCTTCAGCCGAGGCTCCGTCTGAACCCACTTACGCGTCGCTGAAGCTCCATCCGCTGCTCTCTCCGTCGCAGGAGCATGTCGTCCGTCAATTCTCAGCCCTCTCCATGCAATTCCACGAGCAGCACCACCACCAGCAGCAGCAGCAGCACTGCCACCGTCATACTGCAAGCGAGCCGCAGCCACAGCAGCCGAAAGAGCGAGAGGCCCCGCACACTCTTCCCTCCCTAAAGCAGGATGCTTTCCAAAGAGTCCCATGTGTGGAGAGCGAGCAATTTATGGCTCGTCTTAACGTAGGCGACTCGGCTAATGCGGTTAACGAGGCAATTCTCGAGGCACCTCAAAACTCAGCTGATGGGGGTAAGGAAGCATCGCCTGCAGTATCTCCCACGTCGCCTGGCGTCGAACCGATGGAACCACTGAGCCACGGTAACGTCCCATTTGACTTGGCGAGAATTTCTCCGCGCGCGTCAGGCGCGTCCCTTCCCATCGGCGGTAGCTTCTCAGGAAGCGGCGGGAGCGCGCCTGTTTTCAGCAGCGGCATGCTTCCTTGGCTTCGGAATCCTAGCGAATTGGATTTGAACCTTCCTGCGTCACCGGCGGCCGACTCCGCAGCTACTCCCGCCCTTCCGCCGTCTTCTGCGGCCTTCCCTTCGTCATTCCAAGTGCTCAATTCCAGCTTTTGGGAATCTGGCGCCAATTGCGGCGCAGATGGCGGCGCTGTATCGCCTCCTGTTTCCGAGAATTCGTCAGAGTCGTCGCTGGTGGCGCGTGGCAGTGAGAGCAGCAGCACGGACATGGATGACGAAGACGATAATAACGAGGATGAGGATGACGACAGTGATGGAGAGGCGGACTCGGGATTAAAGCCGCTGAGGTTAACGAAGAACGTGACAGCCATGACCTCTCTTCCCTCACAGTAAGCGCGTGTTTATGCTATTCCGACGATAAATTACCTGCTCTCGTCTCGTAAAGTTTGAACTTCTCATTTCTCACTTGCCGAGTGATATCGCGGTTCTTGATTCAAGCATCTAATCAGCATTTGCGTTCCTCCTCCTCCTTGCTAACCTGCAGGCGAAGCCTTTCGTCTCACTTCGGAGGCAAATCTCGCACCTTTTCGTCACTCGCCGACGTGTCAGCCATCCAAACCATTCACGGTCTCGCAAAACCGCCTCCAGGCCTCTGCCTCCGCCGAATGCGCCGTCGTTCGCGCCTCTCCTCCGCATCTGCTCTCCGCCACAGCCCCTGCGCCATCCCCATCGCTGCTGCGCATCGCAGCATAGGCAAGAATCGCCCGGGTGCTGGCGCTGGCGCTGGCGCTGGCATTCGTGGAGGCAGTTTTGGGCGGCTGGCGGCTCAGCAGGTTCAGTTCTCGCTGGCGCTGGCTGTGTCGATGGGAAGCGTGGGTTGAAAGGTGTCGCGGATTGGTTGAGAGATCGGGCACGAAGCAGCTTCAGGGAGAGAATTGTGCAGAATGGCAACAAGATGGAGCAGTTTTGAAAGCACTACCACAGTTTTGTTTGGCTTCCCGAGATGCAGCACGTGGTTTTAAGAGGGAGTTCTGTGGATGATGATTTGAGATTCCATGGCATTGCTGCTGGCTGCTTCTTTGCGCTAGACTTTGGAGGCTCCATGGCAAGACTCTGGATCGGAGGTCTGTCCACACCAGCTGCTACATTTCACCAACTCCTCAGGCGGGAGCTGGAGCATCTATTATGGTTTCTGCTATCCCAGCCAAAGAGCATCAAGTCGGGGCATCATGAACGCAAACGGCAATTTCTGCTGAACGTTGTCTGTGAGCTGCGTGCCAGTATCTTCAGATGTGGCAGCTGATTGTGGGATCGTCTGGACCCATGAATTTGCCAATAATGAGATCCAACAGCGGGCTTTTGTGTGCATTTGCCATAGACGCTGCTGACCAAGATAGGCCAGGGATATGTTGGCAAATTTTGGAGCAAGCTTGGGTCATGCCTCGTGTCCCTAGCTCGTATTGCCAACCCCTCTGCTGCTCATACTGAGGTGTGTCTTCCCGCTAGTTAGTGCTGTATTCCCGCTTGTTGGGTGTGTATTTGACCAATAAGTGGTGGCCATTTTTGGTACACCCTGATTTTGTGAATTCCAGATGCATCTGTTGGGAGATTAGCAGCTGTCTCTCAGATTGGAAGAGGCGGTTTGCCATTTTGTATTTCTCAATCAATATTTACCACAATAGTCATGATTTTATGGCTATGCGATCTTAGACACGGCAGAACAGCAAAATCCCCTTTCAACGGGGTTCTTCTGATTACCAGCGACCATGGGCGAGTTGTTGTGGATGTTGCTTTTTGGGTGCGCCCAGCGGTAAGGTGCGGTGAAATTTTGCTATGCCGAGGTGCGGTGGGTCAAATGCACAACCCGCCGTCAACCACCAGACTGTCATGTCCCGTAGTGTGATGTGATTCCGTTCATGTCAGGGTGGCGACAATGGCGGTGGTAGGGGCAGCCCTGAGGTGGGGTTACAGATCAGCGAAAATCGGGTGGCATGAGCCACTCTGAGCTAAGGGCTGCTGAAATAGCTGGTTCAGCGCTTGCGATTTGTATGGCTAAGCCGTCGATCTCATTGAGAGCAGAGACTCGCGAATTTCCTACCCACCGCATGGATAGCGTCGTCACTGCGAAGAAGTGGTTCGTTCTTCGTGTTCGTTTCGTTCATCTCGCAGAGGTTATCGGGTTTCCATTCCGCGAAGAGGCACATAGAAGAACAGATAGGCAGCTCCCAGGCGTTCCACCAGAAAGTCAACTACCCCCGCTACTACGCTCGGGGGTGCCATCAGAAAGTGCATCCCGAGGGGTTGCTATCTCAATATGCATCACACGGGGGTGCCATCGATGGCATCGCAAGGGGGTGCTATCTCAAGCCCGCTCGTCTCGTCGATGTTGGGTGGGAGGCGAGCTGGTGGCCGTTGGACTCGCGGAGTTCCGAAGCCTGTCTACGATGGCCTTCGCCAGCTGATTTTCATTCAAGAACCGCCAACTCACAGTGTGGCACACTGCAGCAACCTTTTGATCTAGTAAAACAGGCACCATCATGGAGCGCGCGGCGTCTCTCCTCTGCGTACTGCTCTGTAAGCGCTACTAATAGTCCTGCTCTCCACACTGATTGTCTGACTGGAGTTGTGGGTTTTTTTTTTTTTACAGGCAGTGATGTTGCTAGTAGTGCTCATGCTTCGTGCTGCTCTGCTGTCTGCCTGCAGGTGCGGCGCTCTTCACTGCCGGCTGCGCCGCATCTCCCGCATCATTCCTCTCAAGGCTACTCGGACCAAGCGGCCACGCCGCTGCCGCTTCTGTGCTCAAGCCAGCCGCCGTGGTCTGAAGTGGAAAGGGAAGGTACATGGTAAGTGTCCACATGCCTTCACTGCATACCTTGTGAGCGATCTTTTAGAATTCTCAAAAATCGCTCAGAAGGTTCATGGTAAGTGTCTACATGCCTTCAATGCATGCTGCTCGCTCCTTCGCTTCGCTATCAGTAGACGTTGCAAGCTGCAGGCAGTGCATGCACGATGGTAACCTTGCACCTACTAGAGTTTGCAGCTGCTCAAGAGTTGATGCGTGTAGCTGCTCAACATGTGAACAATTTAACGCCTGCATGATTTTGAAGCCATCGTGATTGCCGCCATTGCAGTCCTCTTTAGCCCTAACAGCTAACCAGCATGGCCCCATCCCGCCCCATCCCTCCCCATCCCTTCTCATTGTTAGAGAAATATGCAACCATATTGCATCCTTTCGCGGATACATGGACCGGCGACCGTGGAGCATTCGGGTTTGTAGACTACAAGGTTGTGAGGTATGAACTCTTTCCACATTTTCAATTGGTGAGTCATCATTGAGGAATTGGTGCTGCACTTTCAAACTCTTCGTTGGTGCTGACGTCATCTCCCAGCACATGTGGTGCCCTACCAGTACTAGTAATGCTCCCAATTATTCCTCTTGCTCGCAAGTCAAGCTCTAGAGGGAGCAGGTTTCTAGTAATCATGTCCTCCCTTGACTATCTCTCCCCATGTCCAATTCGCAGTTACTCTCCACATGAGTGGTACTTTGTGGCGGAATTTGGGATCACTGGTATACATTCTGGAGGGGGAGAACCCACCCTTGCTTTCGGGACTTCCTGCGCACTCAAGGACGTTGGCAGTAGTTGGCTTCAAGTGGTCAGGCTGATTCGTTGTCACCAGCTTGTACCGTATTACCTTGTGCCTAAGGACAAGAGTAGCTGTAAAAATTGTATCCTGCATCTGTCTTAATGACTGAAGAGACATTCACCCTCATAGACATGGGTTGAATAATCATTTGTTCGTCACACGTGGAAAAGGTCATCAGGAGGCTGGTCAAAAAAGAGCACACATGAAGCGGGCGACATTGTCAATCTTGAGGTGGGACAAGTGGCTGTGCGCTTGGTGATATGCGGTACGCCCGTAGGGTGATAATTGCAAGGTTACGGGAGGACGAGGCGCTGGCCGGAGTAGATTCTGTTGATGTCGCAGACCTGCAATCAAGAAGAAGGAATGAGGAAGTAGAGTGATCATACAAAATAATCATAATCGCACAGCGTAGGAGCAATCAGCTAACATACTAATAAGGACCACAAAGGTAGCAGATCGAAAGCAATTAGGCGTGTGGGTGGCGGAGGGTGGGGGGAGGAATGGGTGGCTAGATGCGTGCAGGTCATCAGGCGTGTGGTGGCGGAGGGTGGGGAGGAGGGGGGGGGAGGGGGATGGCAGTGGTACCTCTGGGTTGAGCTCGAAGAACTTTGAGGAGGGATTGCAGTAGACTTCGCGTGGGAGGATAGAGCTGAGGGTTTCGCCTGGCTTCACCACCCACACCCTACATGCATGGCGTGGAAGGGTGGTACACAAGGGAGTGCAGGGGATAGGAAGCGATTGTGATTCAGGAGGGGGCAGGGGAATTATAAGGTCTTACAGGTGGGAGGATAGATTGCAGGGGAATACGTACGGCTAATTTGGCCAGGATTGGAGGGACATGCAAAATACAGAGCGGAGAACTAGGGAGAAATCACAGAGGGAAACAGGGAGGAGGAAGGCAGTGTGGGAGAGGGGGGGGGGGGGTGAGGGAAGGGAAGGTAGGGAGCACCACTCACTTGCCATCAGCATCAGTTCTAAATATCGGGATTCGAAGAAGCCAAAGCGTGCAAGTAACGATGCCAGTGACCATCAGCATCCGGAGCCAAATGCAAATGAGAAGTCCATGCAAAGCAAGCAGGGTGCAATAGAGAAAAGAATGAAGGGATTAAGGTGATGGGGTCGATACTCAGTCAGCTCACTCTGAGCAGCACGAGTGAAGTTGATTAGCAAATAGAAGCGATGCGAGGCCATGAAATTCCGAAAAAGAAAGGGGGCACCAGAGGTGGTCAGGAAACGTCAATGTGACATGTCATGCCCTGCAGGAATAGGACCTGCTGGCAGAGCAAAATGCGCGGCAACATGGCATGCGTGGTGGGAGCACGAATCACGCGACTCACTCCAGCTTGACTCGGCTCTGCTTCTGTGGGCGCGGCCAGAGTGCAACCATAGCCAGCATGAACGCGCCCGTCCCTAGCACCTGCTTCATCACTGGCGTGAGCCCGTCGCCAACCCGCAACACCTGCCCCAGCAGCCCTCCGTTGCGATTCCGCCCCTTGCTGGACGCCCCCCTGCCCCTCTTAACCACCCGCCTGTCTGTTGTTCCCGATACTGACGACCCTTCCATGCTCTCCACCTCATCCCCGCTCTCCGAACTGCTCTCTGCGGCTTCACTGTCTGCCATCGCTGGCTGTTTGCTGCTGCTGCCAACACGGCCGTTGAGGTCAGCTGCAACCCCACCGCCTCCTCGCACACTCGACTGCTCACTCGCCCAGCCTGTCGTGCTGCTCATAGCGGCCTGCACGGAAGCCCCTGCGTTTGCTGCTGCTGCCGAAGCGGCGGCCTTGGTTGAGGTTGAGACTGATGCGACCTTTGCTGATGTCATGGTTGTTGCTTCACTGGCGACCTGCGTGGCGGTCTTGATGATGGTGACGTCAGTCTTGGTGGTGGTGGCTGATGCCGTTTGCTGCAAACCACACCAGCACCAGCAAACACGGATGCACAGAGAACAAGTTTGTTGACCAACTAAAAATCACCAAGCTGGAATGCTTCGCTGCAAGCAAAAAAGAATCAGAACAGGCATCACAGACCCAAAACAACGCGGCCTGCTGCACACATCTGCCAAACCATGACAACTGCACACACTAGTTTGCACGCACCTGTGCTGATGTGACCTGAACCTCCTTCTGCACCTCTTTCACCACCTCCACTGTTGCAGTTGCAATCGAGTCAGGACCCTGAACCTGCACCGTCTGAGCAGCTTGAGAAACCGACGCAGCAGCAACGTCAGAGACAGAATCCGGGACAGCAGCGGTAACCACAGGCGAGGCAGCAGCAGGGACAGCAGCTGAAGCAACGGGTGCTGCTGGGGCAGCAGGAGCGACCTGCGCACTGACGGACCCTTCTAGCGACGACTCGGTATAGCCAGACTCGTCATCGCTACCATCAAATACCAGCATTACGTTGGACATATCCACAGGAGCCCCAGCAGCAGTCACAGCCGCGCTTTCCTTCTGGACAGCAGCTGAAACGGTACTGGTAGCTGTAGACGCTGTGACTGTACCAGCTGCAGCAGTTTCTGTTGTCGCAGTTGTGCTGGTAGTGACGGTGGTGGTGGTCGTCGTCGTTGTTGTTGTTGTGGCAGCAGTCACTTCTGTGGTGCTCGCAGCTGCTGTTGCGGTCGCTGTTGATGCCTCGGAGCCTGCTGGAGCAGCGGTAGCGACAGGAGAGGCGAGCACTGCACTGACAGTGCGGGGTGTCACGGTGCCACTGGCGATGGGAGTCACTGTGCCGCTGCTGCTGCCATCCTTGCGCTTGCTCATCGACCTGGCACGCTGTTAATAGGCCACGATTCAAAGCAATGGGGTAACGGAGACTGCTTAAGACGAACAAGGAATGATGTAACAGATTCTCCTGGAAGGTACTGCAGAGTAATGGTTGAGAATAAGACTACATATTTGATTCGCTCCTTGCATTGGCAGACGGCCTTATTGCTCCGTCATGCACCTCGCTATGTAGTGTTGATTAATGACTTCTGATTACAGTGAAGGACAGAACCTGCTTGTATTGGTAGTGACTCACCATAGCCGCAATCTTGGCTCGTTCCTCATCACTGAGCATGAAGTTGGACTTGACATGCACTTGGCCTCCGTTGCTCCATGGAAGCATGTCATCACGAAAGCCCTTTTCCACCACGGAAGGTACAGACAGTGCTGCATGACCACAGTAAGTGCGGAAAAATGAAGAAAAACAAAGTTACACTTGCTTCGACTGTATTCTCAACCTGTCACAACTCCTGTACATGTCATGACGTGGGAATGAGGATCATGGCAAAATTTGGGTCTGATTGGACTCACAGGTCTTGCAAACAGCTACACCACGGGCGTCAAGGAGTGTGAAGACCACAGGATCAGTGAGGTTGAGCACCGCACTGCATCAGAAACGGTAATGTGCAACAATGCCAACGTGTAAGAAACACATCGGTTACCATCGCAGCTATCCAATCGGTTTCTTGACCACATGGCGTTAGGAACACCGTGGCCTCTCAGAAACACAGAAAGGATGACGATCAACAGGCTGTCGAAGCAGAAGATACATGCGATCAGGAAGAGGAAAGAGTCTGGAAGTGTCAGAAAGTCGTACAAAGCAAAATCTGAGTTGAACGCCTTTATAGACGACGTTCCTGATCCTGAGGGCGTCGACGCTTGCTCATCCGTGGAAAATGATCGCGCGCCGACGGAGACTGCAACAATTCAAGTGAACAGTCAGCACCAATTCTGACCAGCAAGTGCAAAAACTTGTGTAAAAGCCGTGTCGTCTTGAACTCACCTTGAATAGCATATTTCTTCCCTATAATAATGATTCGGGTTTGTCGAGACACACAATGAGAGCAAAGAGTACGTTAGATAGAGTCCGATGGAAGAACGCAGGCCACAAAGATTTCGTAGAAGAACGACGGAGGTAGAGACGAAGGATCAGCAGAATAAGAGCTATTGTGTACCTGATGGTCCTGGAAGATCGACGACCTCCAACACTGCAGAATCCCGACAGATAAAAGAACGAAAGAGGAAAGAATGATTTCACGTAACGCTACCGGGTCAACAAAGAATGCTGGGTGAACGGACAAGTTGACGTTTGCACGCCATTGGATGAGTAATGACACTAAAGAATGTCAGTTGACTGATTAATCTTATCTCAGCAACTATGCGTACCTGTGATTCGCACGGTGCCAGGCATGGCTGAGAGCAGCTGTCACTAGAGCTTCTCCAACTAAGGATTTAGGGATGTCACGTGCAGCTTCAGTAATGGTACCAAAAGAAAACCACCGCTACAAGCAGGTCCCGAGAACTCGCTAAACGTAATCCTCACCGAGAAGCAATGCGTATTTCATAGCACGTGTCAAAAGGGCTCTATTAGCGTCAGCCTTACAAGCAGCAAAAGCAGTCACTACCCCTGTAGGCTAATGAATCCGAGCTAACATGATGACTTACTGGCAATTCCAACAGCCATTACAAAACGACCTCAGGGATTGCCTACACACAGGAGCACAAGAATCAGCGGAAGCAGACGAGGGTGCCTTCGAATTTGACGATAATCGTTCAAAACAGAAATTGGTACCCACATGCTGTCCAATTGTCAGTGTGGCCGTCAGCTTTCCTCACGTGTCAGTGGATTTCGCCCGTGTTTGGACGTCTGTTTGTAATCGTGCTCGATGCGAGCCCCAGACGCTTCCGCAATCCCAATGTACACATCAGCAATTTGCGATTTCGGCATGCGATTCCTCGCTAGTGGGACCACAAAATTGTTTCCCGCCAACACTTTTCAAACGACCTGTCCCTCCCTGCACTGGCGTCTCAGAAAGAGCCTGCAGCAGCGTCTTTGTAGTGCGCGCCATTAGTGTAGCACAAGTGTAGCATATACACTGTACAGGTAAGCAAATGTATTCCCGCCAATTACGAGTACAGTAATAATCACACAAATTCACGCAAACGAAAATGCCACATCCTCATCCTGTACAGGCATGCCTTCATAGTCGTGCCTTCAGGTCCTTGCGCAACACCTTGCCAGAAGCGGTCTTTGGAATAGCATCCACAAATATCACATCGTGAAGCCTCTTGTATGTCGCCACCTGCAGCAAACAAAATAACATGACATTCTCCCATGATTTCTGCAGGTGATACTATATGAACTGTGCATTCATTAATTACACTCACCTGCTTGCTGATGAAATCCTTGACTTCGTTGACTGACAGCTTGGCACCACCTTGACGTAGCACAACAAACGCCACCGGCACCTCCCCACTCTCTTCACTTGGGGCACTGTGAAAGGTGGAAAGGGGGAAAACAGTGCAGGGCTCGATGCAAAATGACCCGTAAAATGGTCCACGGCATCATACCGCCACACTGCCAAAGAAATATAGCTGCAGCAGTGAGAGTGCAAGATGCGAGAGCGGCAAACAAGGCAAGAGAGGCGAGAGGATGGAGGCGTACGGAACAACTGCAGCATCGGCAATGTCATTATGGGCGATCAGCAGACCCTCCAGCTCTGCAGGAGGCACCTGAGGGAGCAAGAAACAAAGAAATGGGCAAGTCAGAAAGCAAGACAAGACAAGTTCGAGGGCACAAAAGAAAAGAAAAGAAAAGAAACATTTTTCCTAATGTGCAGCAGACATTTCGCTACAGTCACATCCCAACTGGAAGCTCCAGTAAGTTCCTTTAGTAAGTTCCTTGACTCGGTCCACCACGAAGATCTCCCATCCCCCCCACCCCTCCCATCCCCAAAAGCCACATCCCCAACTGAAACAAACAGTCACATCGTCACACCTCATTGGAGCACCAGTTGTAGCAGTCACATCCCACCTGGAAGCCTTTCACTTTAATGAGCTCTTTAACTCGGTCCACCACGTAGATCTCCCCCTGGCCATCCACATACGCCACGTCACCAGTGCGCAGCCAGCTGTCAGGCGTGAGTGTGGCTGCTGTGGCCTCGGGGTTGTTCAGATAGCCTTTGGAAGAGAGGCAGGCAGAATGGAGGGCATGAGGGATAGGGGGGAATGGGTTTGATTTGGGGGGATGGGCGCGATGTAGAGATAGGGTGGAGAGGGGCGGGGGAAAGGGGGTCGCTGAAATGGTCACTGGTTGAAAAGGGGACTGGTGGGTGGAGGGGTGCGAAGCGTTGGAGAGGGAGGCACGGTAGAGGAAAAGGGAAAACCGTAATGGGAGGACACATACAGACTCATGCTTGAACCTGCGGAGAAGCTAAGAAAACGCACCTTTCAAGACGTGCACTTAACCAACGTTCACGCCGTCACACCTAAACACAACCCCACACCCACACCCACACCCACACGCCCACCTTTCATGACCTGTGGCCCTCGCACCCAAAGCTCCCCTCTCTCGTTGGGGGGCAGCGACTCCCCCGTGCCCGTGTGCACCACTTTGACTTAGGTCAGCAGCACCCACCCACACGACCTGAGAGCAGGCTGGCCGGAGGATGGGGCACCTGAAAGCACACCTTGATATGCACGCGCACCCACCTTTCATGACCTGTGGCCCTCGCACCCAGAGCCCCCCTCTCTCATTGGGAGGCAGCAACTCCCGCGTGCTTGTGTGCACCACTTTGACCTCAGTCAGCAGCAGCACCGACCCACACGACCCGGGAGCAGGCGGGCGGGGCACATGAAAGCACACCTTCACACACTCACACCCACCCACCCACACGCACACACCTTTCATGACCTGCGGTCCTCGCACCCAGAGCTCCCCTCTCTCATTCGGAGGCAGCGACTCCCCCGTGCCCGTATCTACCACCTTCACCTCCGTCAGCGGTAGCACCGACCCGCACGATCCGGGAGCGGGCGGGCGGGGCACGCGGGCAAAGAGGCGCGAGGCAGTGACGGTGGGAGATGCCTCTGTCATGCCGTAGCCCTGGGAGAGGGGAGGAGAGAAAGTGTGCTTGTATTTACCACCTTCACTTCTGTCAGCGGTAGCACTGACCCGCATGACCCGGGAGCAGGTGGGCGGGGCACGCGGGCAAAGAGGCGCGAGGCAGTGACGGTGGGAGATGCCTCTGTCATGCCGTAGCCCTGGGAGAGGGGAGGAGAGAAAGTGTGCTTGTATTTACCACCTTCACTTCTGTCAGCGGTAGCACTGACCCGCATGACCCAGGAGCAGGTGGGCGGGGCACGCGGGCAAAGAGGCGCGAGGCAGTGACGGTGGGAGATGCCTCTGTCATGCCGTAGCCCTGGGAGAGGGGAGGAGAGAAAGTGTGCTTGTATTTACCACCTTCACTTCTGTCAGCGGTAGCACTGACCCGCATGACCCGGGAGCAGGTGGGCGGGGCACGCGGGCAAAGAGGCACGAGGCGGTTACGGTGGGTGATGCCTCTGTCATGCCATAGCCCTGAGGGGAGGAAGAGGGAAAGGGATGCGGGGTGCGGGAGGTGAGAGTTTGTTCAAGGCTCAAGAAAAAAAGGCGGAAGTGGGGGAGCGCGGGTGAAAAGGCGCGAAGCAGTGGCGGTATGTGGTGGTTCTGTCATGCCGTAGCCCTACCTGCCCCAGCTGCACCTACCTGCCCCAGCTGCACCTACCTGCCCCAGCTGCACCTCCCTGCCCCAGCTGCACCTACCTGCCCCAGCTGCACCCATTCAATGCCCACCTGCCCCAGTTGCACGGTTGGGAATTTCGCTCTGAAGGCGGTCTCCAGCTCAGCACCTAGAGGAGCCGTGCCCGACACGACCCGGCGCAGCGAGGAGAGGTCAAAGGAGTCAACGAGGGGCAGCTTGGCCAGGTGGATTACCTCACAGACACACACCCCATGCCTACCTGCCCCAGCTGCACTGCTGGGAATCTCGACCGGAAGGCAGTCTCGAGCTCCGCCCCCAAAGGAGCTGCTCCCGACACGACCCGGCGCAGCGAGGAGAGGTCAAAGGAGTCAACGAGGGGCAGCTTGGCCAGGTGGATTACCTCACAAATGTGAGAATAAAAGTTGGAAGAGAAGTTGTTATTGAATTGAGGAGAATGGGGGTTTACATAGGGAATGGGTTGGATCCTAGCCTAGGTGACCATTGTTGGACCCCACCCATGAGGTTGGGTTGGGGAATTATTGGTGGGGTCCAATAATGTTGGCCAAGTTGGGGTTGGGCCAACATTATTGGTGTGAACCAATAATTCTACCCAACCCAACCTTTGGGGTCCAATAATTGGACCAAGGTTGGGTTTCCAACCTACAAATTGGGTAACCCCTGCTTGTACACCCAAACTAAGTTTGGGTGCTTATCTCTAGCCTATCCTATAACATCTATGCAGGTTACAAGAGAAGATAGATTCTAACACAACCCCTTAACCTGCAGAGATGTGGAAAGGCTTGAGGGAAGCAACCCCTGAATCAAGGCGCGCCTGGGGGAGCGAGGCCGATGAGGCGGAGAAGAGCAGAGTGCGCAGGGCGAAGAAGTGGTTTGGTGAAGATATCTGCCAGGTTGGCTTCAGCGGCGATCTTGCGAACGGCGATGAGATTCTGTTGGACGAGTTCACGGATGAAGAAATAGCGGAGCTCAATGTGCTTGGAGCGACCGTGAAAAACGGGGTCTTGGGTGAGATGGATGGTGCTGGCATTGTCACACCAGAGGGTGGGGCAGCGCTGGGGAACACCAAGCTCAGCTAGGAGGAAGCAGAGCCAGCGGGACTCTTGCGCGGCCATGGTGCCAGCATAGAGCTCAGCTTCACAGGAGGAGAGGGCGATGGCGGAGGAGCGAGTAGAGCGCCAGCTGATGAGGCCGCTACCGAGGGTGAAGCCATAGCCTTGGGAGGAGCGGCGGTCTGGCTGGCAGTCTGCCCAGGAGGAGTCGCTGAAGCCAGAGAGAAGGGGGGGGGAAGATCCACCCAGTGTGAGAGCGTGGTCCCTGGTGCCACGAAGATAGCGGAGGACTCGCTTGGCGGCAGTCCAGTGTTCCTCAGTGTGGCGGCCGGGGCCGACGAATCGAGCAAGGACGCTGACAGGGTAGGCGAGGTCGGGACGAGTGCACATCATTGCGTACATCAGCGACCCAACAAGCTCGGCGTAGGGCCGGGAGGAGTTGGAGGGGGAGGTGGGTGGCGCAAGCTGGTGACCGAAGGGGAGGGGTGTGGAGACTGGTTTGGCTTGTGCCATCTCGAACTTTTCCAGGACCTGGCCGATGTAGTGGGACTGGGAGAGGGTGATGGTGCGGGCGGATCGATCACGAGTGATAGCCATGCCGAGGTAGTTCTGGAGGGGACCAAGGTCCTTGCACTTGAGACGTTCCTGAAGAGACCGTTTCACTTGATCCATGTCAGTCCTGGTGTCAGCGAGCAGGATCATGTCATCGACGTAGACCGAGATGAAGAAGCGACTGGGGGAAGAGCGGATGAAGAGGCTGGCGTCGGAGTGGGAGGGGGAGAAGCCAAGGGACTGGAGAGTAGCAGACAGCTTCGCATGCCATTCTCGTGGTGCCTGCTTCAGGCCGTAGACCGGTCGCTTCAGCTGCCAGACGGTGTTGTCGGGGAACGTAGCATGGAACCCGGGAGGTCGGCGGAGAAAGATGCGTTCGTGCAGTTCACCTTGCAGGAAAGCGTTGGAGACGTCCATGGAGTCAATCTCCATGTCGTCCCGCGCACCGATATCCATAAGGGTGCGTAGGGTGGCTTGCCTGAGGGTGGGGGCAAATGTGAACCAGTAGTCCTCAGCCCAGGTCTGGGTGAACCCCTTAGCAACATAGCGGGCTTTGTAGACTGGTTCCTCTCCCGGCAGCTGTTTGACTCGAAAGATCCACTTGCCCTCGACAAGGTTGGCGTCAGGGGGAAGGGGAACGTCGATAAAGGAGTCGTTGCGGATGAACGCCTCACATTCCAGGAAGATAGCGGCTATCCACTTGTCAGCGTCAGGGCAGGTGATAGCTTCCTGGAAGGTGGTGGGGACGAAGATGGTGGGAGCGGAGATCGCGCTAAGGAGTAGAGCGCCGAGGAGGTCGGGGTAGAGGGTGGAAAGAGAGGGAGTGTGGCGCTGGACCATGGCGAACTCCTCATGGGAGTCCTCGAGCTGGCTGAGGGAGGAAGGTGGCGGAGTGCCAAGGATGGGATCAAGAGAGCGGGTGTGCATGCGAGGGAGGAGGAAAGGTGAGGAGCGGGCAATCGCCCTCCGCCGCTGTTGCTGCTGGTGCTGCTGGAACCCCTGCTGCTGCTGCGGCTGCTGCCTCTCCTGGTTCTGCTGCCCCTGCGGCTGCTGCTGCTGCTGCCCCGGCTGCTGCTGGTGCCGCTGCTGTTGTTGCTGCCCCTGCGGCTGCTGCTGCTGCTGCTGCTGCTGCTGCTGCGGCTGCTGCTGCCGCCCCTGCGGCTGCTGCTGCTGCCCCTGTGGATGCTGCTGCTGCTGCTGCTGTTGCGGCTGCTGCTGCTGCCCCTGCGGCTGCTGCTGCTGCTGCTGCTGCTGGGATGGATGATAAGGAGAGTGGGAAGGAGAGGAGGGAGGGGGAGCTGCGGAGTGTGCAGGGGATGTTGGAGCAGTGGGATCGTAGATATCGGCAGATGAAGGTGGCGGAAGCGGGGTGGGGAGGGGTGGAAGAAGAGGTGCTGGAGGGAGGAGGGGAGGGAGGACAGTGTCGGTCCAAGCGAGAGGACGTGTAGGAGGAGGGAGGGGGTCTGGTGGTGGGAGGAGTAGTATGGGGTGGTCTCATCGAACACAACGTCGATGCTGCGGATGAGGCGACCAGAGGGAGGGTGGAGGAAAAGGTAACCGGGCGAGTCGCGGTTGTGGCCAAGGTAGACACACTCGAGGGCACGAGGAGCGAGCTTGCCGTGGGTGCGTTCAGGTGGAGGGATGAGCACATATGCCTTGCAACCCCAGACACGGAGTCCAGCGGCGTCAGGTTTGGACCCTGACCAGAGCTCCGTGGGGGTAGTGGCAGTGTGTTGGGGATGGGAGTGAAGGTTGAGGAGGAGGGAAGCATGAAGGAGGGCATAGCCCCAGAGAGAAGGGGGTGTGGAGGCGTGAGCGAGGAGACAGCGGGCGATCTTAGTGATTTCGCGGATGCGGCTTTCTGCGATGCCGTTCTGCTGTGGGGAGTGGGGAAGAGTGTGGGTCTGTTGGATGCCATGAGTGGTGCAGTAGTGAGAGAGAGTGCGATTGAGGAATTCGCCTCCCCCATCAGAGTGGAGGCGGCCGATGGGACGTTTGAAGTGGGTGCGGCATTGTTCTGCCCAGCGAATGATCATGGTCGGCGCCTGATCTTTTGTGTGGAGGAGGAAAACGGTGGAGTAGCGGCTATGATCGTCAACAAGAACCAGCATGTAGCGATGGCCTTGGCGTGAGCGGGTGGGAGAGGGCCCCCAGAGGTCCATATGGACGAGGTCAATTGGTGCAGGAGCAAAGGAGGGGTGGCTGTGATGAGGGGATTGTTTGAGTTTGCCGTGGATGCAGGAGGGGCATGGGGGGGCCGGGGAGGAGGGAAGGGGAGGAAGGGTGGGAGGGAGGCTGTGAAGAAGTCGTGAGGTGACGGCAGTGCGGAGAGCGGCGAAATTGGGATGGCCGAGTCGGTGATGTAGGAGAACAGCGGGGTGGGAGAGATGGTCGGAGGTGGAGGGGGCTGGAACGAGTGAGGGCGGGATGAAGGAGTGGGAGGATGGTGGAGTGGGAGGGGAGGGAGGGAGATGGGGAGGGCTAGTGGAGGTACCCGCACGAGTGGTGACATGACAGGAGGATGGCCACGGAGTGCGGAGAGTGTAGAGGCGAGTGCGGGGGCAGAGGGGTATGCGGAGGAGGAAGCGGCCGGAGGCAGTATGGTAAAGGTCACAGTAGGTGGCATTACCAGGATAGACCGCAGTGATACCTGCACCTTGGATTTCACGGTGGGAGAGGAGGTTGTTTCGGAGAGTGGGGATGTGGAGACCAGTTACCTTACCAGAGGGGAAGAGTGAGCAGGGGAGAGTGGAGAGGTGTGTGCATGGGATGGTGAAGCTGCTGTCAGCACCGTGAACTTGAGTGGGAGGGGAGAGGGGTGTGAGTGTACCAGCATCTTTGAGAGCAGTTTCAGTGGCCCCACTGTCTAGGACAAAGTCCAGAGTGGGCGAGGAGGAGGAAGACACGGAGTACTGGAACGTGGTTTCATTAATGTTGGATGGGTACATGGAAGGAAGAGAGGGTGAGACAGAAATGTTGCCAAGAAAGCTTTCCTGAGTGAGAGGGGTGGCAGTGCCACTGGGGGGAGGTGGAGCACCCCAAAGGGGAGCCGGGGAAGCCTGGGCGGCCATGGCTGCTGTGCCAAAGTTTAGCTGCTGCTGCTGCCAGGGAGGAGGGCTGGGTCCCCACTGGGGCTGGGGCCCTGATCCCCATGGGTGCTGCTGCTGCGGCTGTGGGTAAAACAGCTGCTGTAACTGCTGCTGCGGCTGCTGCTGCTGCTGCTGCTGCTGCTGTTGCTGCTGCTGCTGCTGCAGGAGGTGCTGCTGCTGGAGGTTGAGGAAGGGCGCGGGGGGAGCAAGGAGGCGGAGGTGGGCGGGGAGATAAGCGGGGTTGGTTTGGATGTCAGTGGGGGAGGGACGTGGGGAAAGTGTTGCCCACTTGGGAGGATTGCCAACGTTGCCTCGTGCGTACCATGCATCATCGAGGATCTTGAAGCAGG
This sequence comes from Closterium sp. Yama58-4, assembly GCA_947470075.1. Classification (NCBI taxonomy): domain Eukaryota; kingdom Viridiplantae; phylum Streptophyta; class Zygnematophyceae; order Desmidiales; family Closteriaceae; genus Closterium; species Closterium sp. Yama58-4. The sequence continues at coordinate 1,527,777 of CANIUD010000750.1, read as the reverse complement.
TGGCAGGAGGGTGGTTGGTCTGTCCGCAGGGGGTGCCAGCCCGGGGACCATAGCGGCGGACATAGGTGCAGGGCGGAAGAGTACCAGGGCGGGTCCCACTGGTTGCAGATGCTCCGCCTGTATTGGGGGTGCCATGCTCGTCAGGTGCCGCTGCGTCTGTTCGCGTTGCTGTTGCCTTGGCCACTACCTCCCTTGCCTCCACCACCCCCCTTGCCGTTGTTCTTGCCCTGCTTGCGGGGCTGAGTAGCGTTGAGGGAGGAGGAGGAGGGTGGGGAGGAGGCGAGGTTGATGATGGGGGTGCGAAGTTTGACTTCGGTGTCTATGATCCACTGTTCAACGGAGGCGAGATCGGCTAGGGGATTGGCCTCGGTAAAGGCGTGAAGGCGGGATTCATAGTCGGGAGTGAGGTTAAACAGGAGGCGATGGATTTGGAGAGGTTCGGAGAGGCCGGCTTGGCGGGCTTCGAGACGGTCAGCTACCTCCCGCATGCGTCCGATGTAGTCGACCGCTCCGTCACAGGTAGCAAGGGTGATTGAGAAGTATTCTTGGAACAGGATACCGACCGAGCTGATGTCGCGGCGTTCGAACATCGCATGGAGTTCTGCCCAGATGACCGAGGCCCGAAGCTCTCGAGCCTGGAAGCGGCGCATGAGGGAGTCAGGGAGAGCCCCAAGGAGAACGGTGCAGGCACGAGTGTCAGCAGTTGTCCAGGCGATAAGTTTCGGGATGTGGGTGGCCATGTCGTCTTTGTATTTGGCGACGACGGCGAGGTGAGCGTTGCGGCCAGCAACCGCCTGGTCATAGGCTTCGACTGCTGCATCGTACTCTGCTTTCTTGATAAGGTACGCACGGCGGCGTAAGATGAAGTCTGCATCAGCGGCGGCTTGGTCGCCTGTGCTTTGGAGGTCGGGTTCAAGAGGAGGATCGTCGGGGGAGGGAGGGAGAGGAGGAGTCTCGCCTGGGTGTTCAGGTTCGGTGGGGGGGAGTGCCTGGGGACGGCGGAGGAGGACATCAAGGACACGGTAGGGGGGAACCCATGCGTCGGAGAGAACTCGTCGGATGCTGCCGACGAAGGAGTGCCAATTAACGGCGGATTTGTCTGCGGCAAGCTGCAGCTTATCGACGGAGGACGTATCAATAGGAGGAGGGAGGGGGGCGGGGGAAGGTGCGGCGGTAGCCATGGAGGACGGCCGCAGGGAGACCCGCAGTGGTCACGGAGGAGAGGGAGGTGAGGCGGCGACGAAGCCGCAGAGGGGAGCGGCGCGGACGGCGGCGGCTGGTGGGGCCGCGGTGGCGTTGGCGCGGAGGCGGCGACGAGGCCGTGAGGGGAGCGGTGCTGGCGGTGGCGGCTGACGAGACCGCGGCGGCGCTGGCGTGGAGGCGGCGTTGGGGCCGCGGAGAGGCGCGGGCGGCGGCGGTAGCTGGCGCAGCCGCGGCGGGACAATCGCGGAGGCGGCGACGAGGTCGCGGGAGGGAGCGGCGCGGACGGCGGCGGCTGGCGAGGCCGCGGCAGTGCAGGCGCGGAAGCGGCGACGGGGTCGCGGGAGGGAGCGGCGCGAGCGGCGGCGGCTGGCGAGGCCGTGGCAGTGCAGGCGCGGAAGCGGCGACGGGGTCGCGGGAGGGAGCGGCGCGAGCGGCGGCGGCTGGCGAGGCCGCGGCAGTGCAGGCGCGGAAGCGGCGACAAGGCCGCGGGAGGGAGCGGCGCGAGCGGCGGCGGCTGGCGAAGCCGCGGCGGTGCAGGCGCGGAAGCGGCGTCAAGGCCGCGGGAGGGAGCGGCGCGAGCGACGGCGGCTGGCGAAGCCGCGGCGGTGCAGGCGCGGAAGCGGCGACAAGGCCGCGGGAGGGAGCGGCGCGAGCGACGGCGGCTGGCGAAGCCGCGGCGGTGCAGGCGCGGAAGCGGCGACAAGGCCGCGGGAGGGAGCGGCGCGAGCGGCGGCGGCTGGCGAAGCCGCGGCAGTGCCGGCGCGGAAGCGGCGACGGGGTCGCGGGAGGGAGCGGCGCGAGCGGCGGCGGCTGGCGAAGCCGCGGGAGTGCAGGCGCGGAAGCGGCGACGGGGTCGCGGGAGGGAGCGGCGCGAGCGGCGGCGGCTGGCGAAGCCGCGGCAGTGCAGGCGCGGAGGTGGCGACGAGGCCGCGGAAGGGAGTGGCGGCGGCGACGGCGGCTGGTGGAGCCGCAGTGGCGTTGGCGCGGAGGCGGCGTCGAGGCCGCGGAATGGGGCGGGCGGTGGCGGTCGGCGGGACCGCGACAAGGCGAGCGCGGAAGCGGCGGTGGGGCCGGGGAAGGGAGCGGCGCAGGCCGTAACGGCTTGGGAGGCCGCGGGGCTGAGAGGGAGGGAGTGCTTGAGGAGAGGGGGGGAGGCGAGGTAGCCGCGGAAAGATGAGAAAGGAGGCCGGGGGTTGCGGCGGCCTTAAAAAAAACTAGGAGCGTAGGCCTAGGATTTTTAAGAGCTCTATACCATGTGAGAATAAAAGTTGGAAGAGAAGTTGTTATTGAATTGAGGAGAATGGGGGTTTACATAGGGAATGGGTTGGATCCTAGCCTAGGTGACCATTGTTGGACCCCACCCATGAGGTTGGGTTGGGGAATTATTGGTGGGGTCCAATAATGTTGGCCAAGTTGGGGTTGGGCCAACATTATTGGTGTGAACCAATAATTCTACCCAACCCAACCTTTGGGGTCCAATAATTGGACCAAGGTTGGGTTTCCAACCTACAAATTGGGTAACCCCTGCTTGAACACCCAAACTAAGTTTGGGTGCTTATCTCTAGCCTATCCTATAACATCTATGCAGGTTACAAGAGAAGATAGATTCTAACAACAAACACACACCCCATGCCTACCTGCCCCAGCTGCACTGCTGGGAATCTCGACCGGAAGGCAGTCTCGAGCTCCGCCCCCAAAGGAGCTGCTCCCGACACGACTCGGCGCAGCGAGGAGAGGTCAAAGGAGTCAACGAGGGGCAGCTTGGCCATGGCTAGGATGATGGGCGGCACGATGGGGGCGACGGTGACTCGGTAGTCCTGCAGTGTTCGCAGGTACTGGTGCAGGTCGAACCTGGGGGGGGGGGGGGGGGATGGAGGGTGCGGCAGTAAGAGGCACAGCCAAGACATGAGGATGTTTTGAGCAACCTAACCCTGGACAGCTCAAACCACAATGGGTCTTGTGCAGCTGCAGAGTCTGCAGGTACGGCCGCAATGGCTCAACCCACATGGGGCGTGTTGGCTCCAAAACATCTGGGCAAGTTTGGTTCGTAAGTCACCCGGGGAGGGTTAAGTTAGAAGCTACCTGGGAAGGGTGACGACACACGCGCCGCCACGGAGTGAGAGCAGGTTGACGAGGGTGATGGCGTAGATGTGGAACATGGGCAGCAGCCCCAGCACCACGTCCTCCCCACACAGGTCCAGCCGCGGGTTGGTGCCCGCCAGCAGCTGCTGCACATTGGCTATGAGGTTGCGGTGGGAGAGCATGACGCCCTTAGACACGCCCGTTGTTCCTGATGAGTAGGGCAGTGCGCACGTGTCGTGCTGGGATGGTACCACTGCTGCTGCTGCTGCTGCTGCTGCTGCTGTTCTGTGTGCTGTGTAAGAGGGCGGTTGTTGCTGTTGGTGGTGGTGCTGGTGCTGAAGGGTGCGGTGGAGGTGCTGTCGCTGTGATCGGATCTTGGACCCGTTGGCACGGAGCAATCGGTCGATGCTGATCGTGCCCAGGGGGTTGGACCTGCTGCTAGTGCTGCCGTTGTGGCTGCTGTCGTTATTGATGACGACAAAGACGATGGACTGGCCTGTGTTGACGTGATGCACCTTCTCTGGAGGGTCATGGAGTAGGGTTCATGGAGGGAGGGCAACAGTAGGAGGGGTTTGAGTGCACGATGGTACAGCAGATGCATCACGCATGGCATTGCAGCAGTCAGACACATGGCATGGCATGACGTTTCAGAACATTTCACAGTATCACCTTTCCTCATACACACCCTAACAAGCAGCTCTGGCGAACACACCCAATGCAGCAGATCACTCAGAGTGATAACGATGAGCACACGACCCATGTAACCCACTATCCGTGCAACCAGCAGTTCAAGTGAAACCATGTTGCACCTAGCAGCTCTGGCGAGGTGATGACCATGCGTGCCCCCACGCCCACCATCTGGTGCGCCAGCTCACGAGGGGTGGAGACACCCTCCTGACCACCGTAAGGCACATGCACCTACTAATGAAGCACAGAGTCGTACGCACCTAGCAGCTCTGGCGAGGTTATGACCATACGTGCCCCCGCGTCCACCATCTGGTGCGCCAGCTCACGAGCGCTGTAGGTGGGATTGAGATACCATTCCACAGCCCATGCACCCACCCACCAGTGAAGCAGAGTCGAGCGCACCTAACGCAGGGTTGAGAGTTGAGACACCCTTCTGCCCACCTCAAAGCCCATGCACCCACCAGTGCAAACCTTTAGAAACACACCTAAGAGCTCGGGTGAGGTGATGACCATGCGCGCCCCCGCATCCACCATCTGGTGTGCCAGCTCTCGCGCGCTGTAGGCGGGGTTGGCGATGGTTACCACTGCACCCGCTGCGATGATCCCGAGGAAGAGCACCGCGTACTCTGGCATGTTGGGGAGCAGCAGCAGCACCGACTCGCCGGGACTGCATAGGAAGGGAGACAGGAGGGAGGGGGGGGAGGACCGGGAGGAGCGGGGTTGGCGGTGGTTACCACTGCACCCGTGGCGATGATCCCGAGGAAGAGCACTGCGTACTCTGGCATGTTGGGGAGCAGCAACAGCACCGACTCGCCGGGACTGGTTTCATGAGGGAGGCATGAATTAGGGGGGAATTGGAGGCAGGGGGGGGGAAGATGGGAGGAAGGTGCAGTGATGGTCCTGGGGAGGAGAACAGAGGAGTGCACAGGGGAAGACGGGATGAACACGTCTGGACTGGACAGCAAGAGAAATTTGCTATCATCTCAAGGCTGGAGCGGTGCACTCAGGCATGCTCTTTTGGTGAGCAGCGGTAGGGAAGGACGCTCTCTTGGGGATTACATTGCATGTAATGGGGAGACATAGGGATGTCGCAGAGAGGCGGAGTGGGTATGGGGAGCGGGACCTGACATGACGTAGTGGAACATTGAAGAGCAGAGCAGAGGACGGTTGCAAGAGCAGAGGATGGTTGCAAGAGGAGAGGATGGTTGCAAGAGGAGAGGAAGAAGGGCACAGGACAGTACAAGATACCAAGATCGGTGATGCCAGCAGCCACGTTGTACACGAGCTCGTCCACCTGCAGGCATGCGATGCAAGAAAAAGAAGGCTACTGAGAGTGTGACATGCCATGGCTGCGTGCCAGTTGAACTACGAGCCTTGAGGTGAATCAACGAGCAGCCACGCTGTACACGAGCTGAGTCACATGCACGCTGCAGCACGCGCACAGCACACACACGCCATGGCTGTGTGTGTGCCAGTCCGTTTGATGCTGTTGTTGCTGCTCCAGAAAGCAACCATTCGTAATCTGCTTGCATCTTTAACCGGAGATTAATGATTCAAAGTGTCGCCTGAACGCACCTAGGGAGTGTCGGTTGGATTCGCCTAGGGAGTCATCTGATCACATGTCATCTTAGCATGTGACATTGCGTAGATGAAACTAGGGAGTGGCACCTGAGCGTACACCATTACATGCATCACCTGAGCTCACGTAAATGCACCGAGAGACGTGACTGAATTCACCCAGGGATTGTCGCCTGAATGCACCTGCTAGGTGAAGTTACCTGGAGTCTTCTGAGCATAAAATACCTGACATTCCGTAGATGAAACTACCGGTAGGGAGTGCCACATGAGCACACATTATTGCATACATCATCTTGTGCAGACGTAATGCACTGAGATTCTCGAGTGAAGTCACCTAGAGACTGTCAGTTGAGCACACGCGAATTCACCTATCAAGAGTCATCTGTGCGTGTATTCACCTTGGGAGTGCCGACTGAATCTATCGCGGGAGGGAGCGTCACCTGAGCGAACGTGAGAGCGCGGCCCGTGACTCCGTCGACGAAGGCGCGTCTGTCGGCCCATCGCGACGCATTCTCGAGAGCGAACTCGGGGAGAAGCACGCCTAGGGAATGTCGCCTGAATGCACCTAGGGAGTGTCACTTGAGCATACGTGAATTCACCTAGGGAGGGTCGACGGTAGGGAGGAAGGATCACCTGAGCATCGTCGATTCACCTAGGGAATGTCAAGCGAATCCACCTAGGGAGGGAGCGTCACCTGAGCGAACGTGAGTGCGCGGCCCGTGACGCCATCGACGAAGGCGCGTCTGTCGGCCCATCGCGACGCATTCTCGAGCGCGAACTCCGGGAGAAGCACGCCGCTCGGGACCGTCACGCCCGCTTCGTCGGGACAACGATAAATGATCTCCATGCTGCAACAATGGCGGACCCCAAGATGTTCAATCTGCAGTCTACTAATTTTTTTTTTTGGTAACAACAAGTATATTACATGCGCATCTTGTGTAGTGGTATCATAGTACCCTCCCACGGTACTGACCGGGGTTCGATTCCCCGGATGCGCAGTCCGCTTTTTGTTCCTCTTTTCGCATTACTAGCCCATTCCCTTTTTCACTTCTCCGTTATCCGCGCGCGACACCTCGTCATTCTGTTTTCCAGCATCCTGAGCCGTCGCCACCTCGCGCCACAGCTTCGTGGATCCGTGCGCGTCGCAGCAGCAGCCCAGTTCGCACCGTCGCATGGCGTCGTGAGTGAACCCTAAGTCGCCCTCCTCTGCCTTTTCCTCGTCGCCTCGCCTACCGTCGCTGCCGCCTAGACCCTCGCTTCTTTTGTCAACTCAAATTCGCCTCCACTCTCGCTGCCTGTCGAGCCTCTTGTCTCCCCCGCGTGCCAACGCTTATGCCTCCATTCTTACTTACCCTCCCTGACCCCCTCCCAGGCACCTGCCCCCTCTTACCCCGCGCCAGCCGTCACCTGCGAACCTCCCGCCGTTAACGTCCCCCATCTTCCCCCCCAACCCCCCTTCCTCTCTCCGCTCACCTCCCCTCCCGCTCCCGCTGTTCTACACCCCGACCCTCCGCGCTTCACAAAATTTCTTCCCGAACCCCCCGCCCCTACCTCCCGTGCTGTTCTACTGTGAACCACACCGCAACGCTTCCCCCATCTTTCCCCCAACCTCCCTTCCCCCCATCCCGACGCGCTTCACCTGAACTCCCCCTATTCCAGCCGCCTCCCTTGTCAGTGAACCGCCCGCCTTGACACCCCCCCAACCTCCCCCACACATGCCCGCCACCACCCACTGCAGGCCGCCGTCGGTGATCCGCCCGCACCACCCCGAATCCTCCCTCTCCCCACCTTCTCCATCCCAACGCACCTGACCTCTCTCCTCCCCCCGCTCCCCACCTGCCCCCCCCCCCAATCTCCCCCACTGCAAGCGCGGCATCAGTGAATCACCTGCCAACACTCTCCTCCCGCCCTCTCCCGTAATCTCCTCCCTTAGTCTCATCCCAACGCACGTGCCCTAACCTCCCATTCCCTCCCCTCCATGGCACGCGGTCTCCTGTGAACCGCCCGCCTACACCCCCTTCCCCCATACCCCTCACCCCCCTCTAAACTCACCTGCCGTACCCCCTTTCCTGCTCCACTGCAGCGGTCGTCTGTGAACCGCCCGCCAACACCCGCCTCACAACTTGTCCATCCCAACTCACCTGCCCTAACATCCCTTCCCACCCTCCCCCCCCTGCAGCGGTCATCAGTGAACCGCCCGCCCACGCCGGAGCCAGAGGGGCGAGTGGGGGGAGGAGGGGAGCCCACCAACACTCCCCTGCCTCACGTACCCCTCACCCCCCTCTAACTCACCTGCCCTTCCCCTACTCTCCCCCCTGCAGGCGGTCATCAGTGAACCGCCCGCCCACGCCCGAGCCAGATGGGCGGGTGGGGGAGGAGGGGAGCCCACGTCGCTGCGACAAGTGGTGGGATGCCAAGGTGTGACTGTATGCGGTGTGGATTTTAACAAGGTGTGAGACTCCGAAGGGTGTTTGACTGCGTCAGGCTGTATGTGGTGAATTTCGCAAAGGAGTTTAAAAAAGAGTCTGACGACTGCCGACTTTCCTCTCTTCTCCGCCCTCGTCCCTCCCTCCCTCCCTCTCCCCTCCTCCCCCTCCCCCCCCCCTCCCCCCTCCCCCCTCCCCCCTCCCCCCTCCCCCCCTCCCCCCTCTCCCCCCTCCCCCTCCCCCCTCCCCCCCCCCCCTCCCCCCTCCCCCCTCCCCCCCCCCCCTCCCCCCTCCCCCCCCCCCCCCCCCCCTCCCCCCGCCCCCCTCCCCCCTCCCCCCTCCCCCCCCTCCCCCCTCCCCCCTCCCCCCTCCCCCCTCCCCCCTCCCCCTCCCCCTCCCCCCTCCCCCTCCCCCTCCCCCCTCCCCCCTCCCCCTCCCCCTCCCCCCTCCCCCCTCCCCCCTCCCCCCGCCCCCCTCCCCCCTCCCCCCTCCCCCCTCCCCCCCCCCCCCTCCCCCCTCCCCCCTCCCCCCTCCCCCCCCCCCCCCCCCCCTCCCCCCTCCCCCCTCCCCCCTCCCCCCTCCCCCCTCCCCCCTCCCCCCTCCCCCCTCCCCCCTCCCCCCTCCCCCCTCCCCCCCCCCCCTCCCCCCTCCCCCCTCCCCCCTCCCCCCTCCCCCCTCCCCCCCCCCCCTCCCCCTCCCCCCCCTCCCCCCTCCCCCCTCCCTCCTCTCCTCTTGCCGCGCACAGCTGTTGGAGAGTGGGGAGAAGGAGCGATTAAAGACGTTGCATGTGCTACCATGTGCTGCCATGTGCTGTCGTCAGCATCTGTGCCAGGACCAGTGAAGGCGGAGCTGCTTCAACGCATTCAGTCCTTCCTCACTACCAAATGACTTGCTACAAAGAAACTCATTGCAATGACCTCATTAAATATGGTGTGATGTGAACTGATCCGACTGACACCACTCGGAATCGAATAAGTGGTAGCCTCAAGTTCATGTTGTATTGTATAGGCTATACAAAGGGGTTCAGCAGTGCCCAACTGTGCAAACAGCAAATCTGTGCATTGAAATAAACATGTACAAAAAATGACATACACACATCCAAAAAAGGTACAGAAACACACCATATTCATATACAATACAGTCATCAGAGGCATACCGTAATTGGGAACCAATAAGAAAAGAAGTTAGTAACTGACATTGAAGTACGAGGGCAGGGCAGGAGGCGGAGCAGCAGTGACATTGAAGTAGGAGGTGTAGCACTCATCTGTGAGGTTGGAGATGTGCTCCAGGAGGAGATCCACGTGGCTCCACTTGGCAATGGGGAAGTGGTGTTTTCAGTGCGAGGCGGATGGAGTGGGAGCGGGAGAGGGTGCGGGCGGGGCAGGAGAAGGAGGAGAAGGAGGAGGAGGAGGTGGTGGAGCAGCAGTGCCATTGAAGTAGGAGTAGTGCTCATCCCGGAGCTCTAAGACGGGCTGCAGCTTGCAATACCGCGTGGCTCCCTTGGCAATGGGGGAGTGGTGTTTTCAGTGCGAGGCGGATGGAGTGGGAGCGGGAGAGGGTGCGGGCGGGGCACGAGAAGGAGGAGGAGAGGGAGGCGGAGCAGCAGAGACATTGAAGTAGGAGGTGTAGCGCTCATCTCTCAGCTCTGAGATGGGCTGCAGCAGGAAATCCCGCGTCGCTCCCTTGGCAATGAAGCTCATGGCGCTGCCTGCTGCCAGACCCCTGTGGACCGAGAAGAGCAGCGCAATAGGAGATGATGGGAGAGAAGAGGTTGCTTTCTCTGAGAGCTGAACCACCAGACTGGCTGCTGCGCTGCCGCTGCTACTACTGCCACTGCCAAGGCTGCTACTGTTGCTGCTGCTGCTAGTGTCCAAAGAAACAACCCACTCGGGGCAGTCTGCCAGCTCCAGCCTCACCCCTTCCTGCCTCGCCCCTTCCTGCCTCGCCCCTTCCAGTTGCAACCTTTCCTGACTGCCCTCCTCTCCAGCAACGAGTCGGAACACAGCAGCCCGCCCAGCGTGGCATGCACCAGCATCTCCAGTCAACTCAGCCTTTCCTCCATGCACCATGTCAGTCCGGCATGCGTCCATCTCACCCCTCGCCCGCCACACCAGCCTTCGCGCCTCCCCCTGAATCTGACCGCCTGACTCTGACCCTGCTGCTGCTCCCTCACCCCTCTCCCCCTCCCCCCGCCCCACACCGCCACCACCACACCAATCCACAGCCAGGAAGCTTCCAGGAATTTCCAGCAACTCCAAGGAGATCTCCCGGCCAATCAGAGCAGCCAAACCCCCGCTGTCCCACCGCCATTCCTCTTCTTCATCCTCCTTACCAATGCCCTCTCCCCTCTTTTCCACTGGCCCTCTCACCCTCAACGTTGCTGACATGGCATCCTCTGTGCCCTCTCCTGGCCTGCCACGTGTCAGCCCAGTCAATAACGGACTGCCACGTGTACCACCACCTCCCATTGGCTGCGTCTCATTGCTCCGGCGCCAGACAACATACTGCTCAATGCTCTCACCACTGCTACTGGTACTCTCGTCACTGTCCCGCCCCTGCTGACGTGGCAGCTGATGAGGCGTCTCACGTGGCGGTGCGAGCAGCGACAGGGAGATCAGCTGCTGGTTGAGTGTCTCAGCGTCCACAGGGCGGATCCACGTGGCAGGGTGTGACGGGTCGAAGCCCGGGATGAGCTGGCGATCACCGTCCGTTAGGCCGACCAGGAGATGCGGACCGAAGAGGATGGAGTGCAGCGAAGAGTACTGGGGACGGTCGTCTGTGACATGACATGGGAAAGGGAAGAGTGGTGGTAGGGAGCATAAGGTGAGTACGGCTGGCTGGCGATGCGGGCCGAAGAGAATGGAGTGGAGTGAAGAGTACTGGGGACAGTCGTCTGGGGAATGGGAGGAGGGGGAAAACACAGGGGAGGGGAAAACGGGAGGGTGGACAGAGTTTCGCGATCGTCGTCCGTTAGGCCGACCAAGACATGAGGACTGAAGAAAATGAAGCATTGTGAGGCGTATTGGGGACAGTCATCTGTGGTACATGAGAGGAGAAAGGGAGGAGGGAGGGAAAGGAAAACAGGGGAGGAGAGAAGGGGAGGGTGGTTGCCGTCCATCAAGTCTTGGACTACCTTGCCGTCCAGTAAGAGATGCAAAGGAAGTCTTGGATTCAAAGCACAGCAAGCCTGAGAAATCTCAAAAGCGACTAAGAGATGCGGGGCCAAAGGGAATGGAGTGGAGCGAGGCGTACTGGAGGCGATCGTCTGGGGTATGGGAGCAGGGCGGAGGGGTATGGGAGCAGGGCGGAGGGGTATGGAGCAGGGCGGAGGGGTATGGGAGCAGGGCGGAGGGGTATGGGAGCAGCAGGGCGGAGGGGTATGGGAGCAGGGCGGAGGGGTATGGGAGCAGGGCGGAGGGGTATGGGAGCAGGGCGGAGGGGTATGGGAGCAGGGCGGAGGGGTATGGGAGCAGGGCGGAGGGGGTATGGGAGCAGGGCGGAGGGGGTATGGGAGCAGGGCGGAGGGGGTATGGGAGCAGGGCGGAGGGGTATGGGAGCAGGGCGGAGGGGTATGGGAGCAGGGCGGAGGGGTATGGGAGCAGGGCGGAGGGGTATGGGAGCAGGGCGGAGGGGTATGGGAGCAGGGCGGAGGGGTATGGGAGCAGGGCGGAGGGGTATGGGAGCAGGGCGGAGGGGTATGGGAGCAGGGCGGAGGGGTATGGGAGCAGGGCGGAGGGGTATGGGAGCAGGGCGGAGGGGTATGGGAGCAGGGCGGAGGGGTATGGGAGCAGGGCGGAGGGGTATGGGAGCAGGGCGGAGGGGTATGGGAGCAGGGCGGAGGGGTATGGGAGCAGGGCGGAGGGGTATGGGCGCAGGGCGGAGGGGTATGGGAGCAGGGCGGAGGGGTATGGGCGCAGGGCGGAGGGGTATGGGCGCAGGGCGGAGGGGTATGGGCGCAGGGCGGAGGGGTATGGGAGCAGGGCGGAGGGGTATGGGAGCAGGGCGGAGGGGGTATGGGAGCAGGGCGGAGGGGGTATGGGAGCAGGGCGGAGGGGTATGGGAGCAGGGCGGAGGGGTATGGGAGCAGGGCGGAGGGGGTATGGGAGCAGGGCGGAGGGGTATGGGAGCAGGGCGGAGGGGGTATGGGAGCAGGGCGGAGGGGTATGGGAGCAGGGCGGAGGGGTATGGGAGCAGGGCGGAGGGGGTATGGGAGCAGGGCGGAGGGGGTATGGGAGCAGGGCGGAGGGGTATGGGAGCAGGGCGGAGGGGTATGGGAGCAGGGCGGAGGGGTATGGGAGCAGGGCGGAGGGGTATGGGAGCAGGGCGGAGGGGGTATGGGAGCAGGGCGGAGGGGTATGGGAGCAGGGCGGAGGGGTATGGGCGCAGGGCGGAGGGGTATGGGAGCAGGGCGGAGGGGTATGGGAGCAGGGCGGAGGGGTATGGGAGCAGGGCGGAGGGGTATGGGAGCAGGGCGGAGGGGTATGGGAGCAGGGCGGAGGGGTATGGGAGCAGGGCGGAGGGGGTATGGGAGCAGGGCGGAGGGGGTATGGGAGCAGGGCGGAGGGGTATGGGCGCAGGGCGGAGGGGTATGGGAGCAGGGCGGAGGGGTATGGGAGCAGGGCGGAGGGGTATGGGAGCAGGGCGGAGGGGTATGGGAGCAGGGCGGAGGGGTATGGGAGCAGGGCGGAGGGGTATGGGAGCAGGGCGGAGGGGTATGGGAGCAGGGCGGAGGGGTATGGGAGCAGGGCGGAGGGGTATGGGAGCAGGGCGGAGGGTATGGGAGCAGGGCGGAGGGGTATGGGCGCAGGGCGGAGGGGTATGGGAGCAGGGCGGAGGGGTATGGGCGCAGGGCGGAGGGGTATGGGCGCAGGGCGGAGGGGTATGGGCGCAGGGCGGAGGGGTATGGGAGCAGGGCGGAGGGGGTATGGGAGCAGGGCGGAGGGGGTATGGGAGCAGGGCGGAGGGTATGGGAGCAGGGCGGAGGGGTATGGGAGCAGGGCGGAGGGGTATGGGAGCAGGGCGGAGGGGGTATGGGAGCAGGGCGGAGGGGGTATGGGAGCAGGGCGGAGGGGGTATGGGAGCAGGGCGGAGGGGTATGGGAGCAGGGCGGAGGGGTATGGGAGCAGGGCGGAGGGGGTATGGGAGCAGGGCGGAGGGGGTATGGGAGCAGGGCGGAGGGGGTATGGGAGCAGGGCGGAGGGGTATGGGAGCAGGGCGGAGGGGTATGGGAGCAGGGCGGAGGGGTATGGGAGCAGGGCGGAGGGGGTATGGGAGCAGGGCGGAGGGGGTATGGGAGCAGGGCGGAGGGGTATGGGCGCAGGGCGGAGGGGTATGGGAGCAGGGCGGAGGGGTATGGGAGCAGGGCGGAGGGGTATGGGAGCAGGGCGGAGGGTATGGGAGCAGGGCGGAGGGGTATGGGAGCAGGGCGGAGGGGTATGGGAGCAGGGCGGAGGGGTATGGGAGCAGGGCGGAGGGGTATGGGAGCAGGGCGGAGGGGTATGGGCGCAGGGCGGAGGGGTATGGGAGCAGGGCGGAGGGGTATGGGAGCAGGGCGGAGGGGTATGGGAGCAGGGCGGAGGGGTATGGGAGCAGGGCGGAGGGGTATGGGAGCAGGGCGGAGGGGTATGGGAGCAGGGCGGAGGGGTATGGGAGCAGGGCGGAGGGGTATGGGAGCAGGGCGGAGGGGTATGGGAGCAGGGCGGAGGGGTATGGGAGCAGGGCGGAGGGGTATGGGAGCAGGGCGGAGGGGTATGGGAGCAGGGCGGAGGGGTATGGGAGCAGGGCGGAGGGGTATGGGAGCAGGGCGGAGGGGTATGGGAGCAGGGCGGAGGGGTATGGGAGCAGGGCGGAGGGGTATGGGCGCAGGGCGGAGGGGTATGGGAGCAGGGCGGAGGGGTATGAGCGCAGGGCGGAGGGGTATGGGCGCAGGGCGGAGGGGTATGGGCGCAGGGCGGAGGGGTATGGGAGCAGGGCGGAGGGGGTATGGGAGCAGGGCGGGGGGGTATGGGAGCAGGGCGGAGGGGTATGGGAGCAGGGCGGAGGGGTATGGGAGCAGGGCGGAGGGGTATGGGAGCAGGGCGGAGGGGGTATGGGAGCAGGGCGGAGGGGGTATGGGAGCAGGGCGGAGGGGGTATGGGAGCAGGGCGGAGGGGTATGGGAGCAGGGCGGAGGGGTATGGGAGCAGGGCGGAGGGGGTATGGGAGCAGGGCGGAGGGGGTATGGGAGCAGGGCGGAGGGGGTATGGGAGCAGGGCGGAGGGTATGGGAGCAGGGCGGAGGGGTATGGGAGCAGGGCGGAGGGGTATGGGAGCAGGGCGGAGGGGGTATGGGAGCAGGGCGGAGGGGGTATGGGAGCAGGGCGGAGGGGTATGGGCGCAGGGCGGAGGGGTATGGGAGCAGGGCGGAGGGGTATGGGAGCAGGGCGGAGGGGTATGGGAGCAGGGCGGAGGGGTATGGGAGCAGGGCGGAGGGGTATGGGAGCAGGGCGGAGGGGTATGGGAGCAGGGCGGAGGGGTATGGGAGCAGGGCGGAGGGGTATGGGAGCAGGGCGGAGGGGTATGGGAGCAGGGCGGAGGGGTATGGGAGCAGGGCGGAGGGGTATGGGAGCAGGGCGGAGGGGGTATGGGCGCAGGGCGGAGGGGTATGGGAGCAGGGCGGAGGGGTATGGGAGCAGGGCGGAGGGGTATGGGAGCAGGGCGGAGGGGTATGGGAGCAGGGCGGAGGGGTATGGGAGCAGGGCGGAGGGGTATGGGAGCAGGGCGGAGGGGGTATGGGCGCAGGGCGGAGGGGTATGGGAGCAGGGCGGAGGGGTATGGGAGCAGGGCGGAGGGGTATGGGAGCAGGGCGGAGGGGTATGGGAGCAGGGCGGAGGGGTATGGGAGCAGGGCGGAGGGGTATGGGAGCAGGGCGGAGGGGTATGGGAGCAGGGCGGAGGGGTATGGGAGCAGGGCGGAGGGGTATGGGAGCAGGGCGGAGGGGTATGGGAGCAGGGCGGAGGGGGCGCCAACCGGGGCGGAGGGGGCGCCAACCGGGGCGGAGGGGCGCCAACCGGGGCGGAGGGGGCGCCAACCGGGGCGGAGGGGGCGACAACCGGGGAGGAGGGGGCGACAACCGGGGAGGAGGGGGCGACAACCGGGGAGGAGGAGGCGACAACCGGGGAGGAGGAGGCGACAACCGGGGAGGAGGAGGCGACAACCGGGGAGGAGGAGGCGACAACAGGGGAGGAGGAGGCAACAACAGGGAGGAGAGAAGAAAAGGGTGGATGAGAGCAGAGGTGATCACTGGTTAGGCAGGTCAGTAAGTGCGGGGTGAAGAGGACGGGGTGGAGAAAGGCGTACTGGGGACGATGGTCTGTAGTGTGGGTGGGAGAAGAAAAAGGTGAAGGGGTGACAACAGGGGAGGGGGGGAAGGGCGAGGGAGTGAGATGCAGCAATTGCGGTCTGCTAGTCAGCGAGTGAAGGCCAAAGGGGAGGGATTTGAGAGGCGCAACGCGTGTGAGGGGGGTGGGGAGGTGGTGTGTGGATGTTCAAAAGGTCCACACTTGAATCACTAGTTTAAGAATGTTGTATTCTGCTAGGGGGTAAAGGTGACGTGAGGGAAATGGTTTGGATTTTCAAGAGGTGCACGCTTGACGGTTTACCACGAATGCAATCCACTTGCAGCATGAGGGAGGTGTGGAGGGAGATTTCACCCAGATTTTCAAGAGGATCACACTTGAATGGTTGAGTCTCACCTTGAATGCGCTCCACGCGCAGTGTGAAGGAGATGTTGAGAGAGATGACGTCACCCTCCCTCCACTCCCTCCGCACTCGCAGGAACTTTCCTGGAAGGGACGGGGATAGCAGAATCGCAGAGAGGGGTCTGAATACAGAAGCAGCAGCAGATTCTGCTGAAATCCTTTCGCCCCTTTGTAGCAGCAGATTGCGGGTGACGGCACATGCACGGTCGTTAGAAAGGATTTCTTAACATACAAGAGGGGCGAAAAGGGAAGGGGGGGTGGCAGTAAAACACAGAAGAGGAAGAAGGGAGCAAATGGTGGCTGGCAGTGCAGAGGGTGGGGCAGAAGGGGCAGTGGTAGCAGATTGGAGGGGAACGACGCATGTTGAATGGAAGGCATCTGGTTTTGATGGTACCTGGCTTGGGGCATGGCAGGCTGCCCCCATTGAGTGTGGCGGTGCAGTGTGGGATGGAACCGGAAGCAGAAGAAGCAGACAATGGGGGGCTGAGGGCAGCAATGACTCATGGTTGGTCGAAGTGTTGACTGAGGAAGGTGGTACCTGGCTTGGGGCATGGCAGCCTGGCGCCATTGAGAGAGGCAGCGCAGTGCGGGGTGGAACCGGAAGCAGAGGTAGCAGCAGCAGCCCAGGAGGGAATGCGCAGAAACACCTCAGCTTCTCTGCTGTCTGCTGCTCTGCTCTCTGCTGCCATGCCGCGTTCTGCTGCCCCACCGCCAGCTGCTGCTGTCATTCCTTTTGCTTCTTTTACCCCTTCTCCTCCTCACCAAGGAGGAGATCAGCCAAGGAAGATCCAAGGTGGCACTCACCTTGGATTCTACCACACAAGATCAGCCAAAGTCAATCTCACCTCTGCGCCTGGGCCCATAAAGGGGCACCAGGGTCTCTCACCTTTGCACCATAGCCCTAGTTACCCATGGCCATCACTGCGCGTACAAGCCCATGAAGGTACTCGCGCCTCATCCCAAGCCATAGACTTACACCACACCAAACCACACCAAACCACACCAACCACAACCAAACCACGCTCCTCCACACCCCACCACACTCCACCACAAGTGATTAAGCCCATTACTGAATCATCAAGCAGCCACTCACCCGTGCCGTAGCAGCACCAGAAGGAATCGAAGGGCGTGCCCCAGCCGTGGTAACCACGTGCCTTGCTGTTACCTGCTCCGTGTGGTAACATGTATATCATCACACCTGGAAGGAGGTGAGGAAGGGGGGAAAGGAAAGAGGGGGAGGGGGGAGAGGGGGATAGAAGAAGAGGGGATAGAAGAAGAGGGGGATAGATAGAAGAAGAGGGGGATAGAAGAAGAGGGGGAGGGATGAGGGGGAGGGATGGGAGGATGAGGGGGAGGAGGGATGAGGGGGAGGGATGAGGGGGAGGGATGAGGGGGAGGGATGAGGGGGAGGGATGAGGGGGAGGGATGAGGGGGAGGGATGAGGGGGAGGGATGAGGGGAGGGATGAGGGGGAGGGATGAGGGGAGGGATGAGGGGGAGGGATGAGGGGGAGGGATGAGGGGGAGGGATGAGGGGGAGGGATGAGGGGAGGGTGAGGGGGAGGGATGGGGGGAGGGATGAGGGGGAGGGATGAGGGGGAGGGATGAGGGGGAGGGATGATAGGGGGAGGGATGAGGGGGAGGGAGGGATGAGGGGGAGGGATGAGGGAGGGATGAGGGGGAGGGATGAGGGGGGATGAGGGGGGAGGGATGGGGGGGAGGGATGAGGGGGAGGGATGAGGGGGAGGGAAGGGGGAGGGATGAGGGGGAGGGATGAGGGGGGGAGGATGAGGGGGGGGATGAGGGGGAGGGATGAGGGGGAGGGATGAGGGGGAGGGATGAGGGGGAGGGATGAGGGGGAGGGATGAGGGGGAGGATGAGGGGGAGGGGGGATGAGGGGGAGGGATGAGGGGGAGGGATGAGGGGAGGATGAGGGGGGGATGAGGGGGGGATGAGGGGGAGGGATGAGGGGGAGGGATGAGGGGGAGGGATGAGGGGGAGGGATGAGGGGGAGGGATGAGGGGGAGGGATGAGGGGGAGGGATGAGGGGGAGGGATGAGGGGGAGGGATGAGGGGAGGGATGAGGGGGAGGGATGAGGGGGAGGGCGGGGGAGGGAGGAGGGATGAGGGGGAGGGATGAGGGGAGGGATGAGGGGGAGGGATGAGGGGGAGGGATGAGGGGGAGGGATGAGGGGGAGGGGATGAGGGGGAGGGATGAGGGGGAGGGATGAGGGGGAGGGATGAGGGGGAGGGATGAGGGGAAGGGATGAGGGGGAGGGATGAGGGGGGGGAGGATGAGGGGGAGGGATGAGGGGGAGGGATGAGGGGGAGGGATGAGGGGGAGGGATGAGGGGGAGGGATGAGGGGGAGGGATGAGGGGGAGGGATGGAGTGAGGGGAGGGGGAGGGAGGGATGAGGGGGAGGGATGAGGGGGAGGATGAGGGGGAGGGATGAGGGGGAGGGATGAGGGGGAGGGATGAGGGGGAGGGATGATGGGGGAGGGATGAGGGGGAGGGATGAGGGGGAGGGATGAGGGGGAGGGATGAGGGGAGGGATGAGGGGGAGGGATGAGGGGGAGGGATGAGGGGGAGGGATGAGGGGGAGGGATGAGGGGGAGGGATGAGGGGGGGAGGGATGAGGGGGGGGAGGGATGAGGGGGAGGGATGAGGGGGAGGATGAGGGGGAGGGATGAGGGGAGGGATTGAGGGGGAGGGATGAGGGGGAGGGATGAGGGGGAGGGATGAGGGGGGGAGGGATGAGGGGGAGGGTGAGGGGAGGGATGAGGGGGAGGGATGAGGGGGAGGGATGAGGGGGAGGGATGAGGGGGAGGGATGAGGGGGAGGGATGAGGGGGAGGGATGAGGGGGAGGGATGAGGGGGAGGGATGAGGGGGAGGGATGAGGGGGAGGGATGAGGGGAGGGATGAGGGGGAGGGATGAGGGGGAGGGATGAGGGGGAGGGATGAGGGGGAGGGATGAGGGGGGGGATGAGGGGGAGGGATGGAGGGGAGGGATGAGGGGGAGGGATGAGGGGGAGGGATGAGGGGGAGGGATGAGGGGAGGGATGAGGGGGAGGGAAGGGATGAGGGGAGGATGAGGGGGAGGGATGAGGGGGAGGGATGAGGGGGAGGGATGAGGGGGAGGGATGAGGGGGAGGGATGAGGGGGAGGGATGAGGGGGAGGGATGAGGGGGAGGATGAGGGGGAGGGATGAGGGGGAGGGATGAGGGGGAGGGATGAGGGAGGGATGAGGGGGAGGGCGGGGGAGGGATGAGGGGGAGGGATGAGGGGGAGGGATGCGGGGGGAGGATGAGGGGGAGGGGATGAGGGGGAGGGATGAGGGGGAGGGATGAGGGATGGAGGGATGAGGAGGGGGAGGGATGAGGGGGAGGGATGAGGGGAGGGATGAGGGGGAGGGATGAGGGGGAGGGATGAGGGGAGGGAGGATGAGGGGGGGGGAGGGATGAGGGGGAGGGATGAGGGGGAGGGATGAGGGGGAGGGATGAGGGGGGGGATGAGGGGGAGGGATGAGGGGGAGGGATGAGGGGAGGGATGAGGGGGAGGGATGAGGGGAGGGATGAGGGGGAGGGATGAGGGGGAGGGATGAGGGGAGGGATGGGGGGAGGGATGAGGGGGAGGATGAGGGGGAGGGATGAGGGGGAGGGATGAGGGGGAGGGATGAGGGGGAGGGATGAGGGGAGGGATGAGGGGGAGGGATGAGGGGGAGGGATGAGGGGGAGGGATGAGGGGGAGGGATGAGGGGGAAGAGGGGGAGCAAAGAGGGGGAAGAGGATTGTGTGGCACGCTGAATGTCATGACCCCATATCTTATGGCCCTCCCATGCTAGTCCTTAAAGCGAGGTGAGCACACTCGCACACGCACATCACACTCATATCAATCTCACTCCAGCAGTCAAATCTAGTAAGACAAGTGTCAGCCCATCAACTCACCAGGATGGGTGTCACGCTGAATGCCCATGACCCCATTCATCATGGCCCTCTCATAGTAATCCATGAAATGCACTGAACGCGTCCAGCGCCCTAGCCATACACGTGTCCCCACACTCACCAGGCAGGTCGCCCCTCTCACACACACTCACCCGGCTGTGTGCCGCGCTGAATGCCCATGACCACTTTCATCATGTGGCTCTCACAGTAGTCCATGAAACGAGGAGAGGGGACTCACTCGCACACTCGCGTCATATCACACTCACTTCACTCCAGCACCCTAGTAAGACGAAGCTTTCCCACTTACCAGGCTGTGTGCCGCGCTGAATGCCCATGACTCCATTCATCATTGCCCGCTCATAGTAATCCATGAATCGCACTGAGCGAGTCCAGCGGAAGGAATTGCGCGCCATCTGCACGTGTGGGGGGAGAGCGAGCAGAGGGAGCAGGCGTGCGTACATGAGGTGAGAGCAAGTGGCAGGTGGTGTAGATAGCACGCAGGGCTGGGCTGGTTAAGGCTCGCCCTTTTCATAGCAATCCATGAAGCGCACTGAGCGAGTCCAGCGGAAGGCATTGCGCGCCATCTGCATGGCGGCAGGGGGGGTACAGGGGGAGAGGGGGTGAGAGGGTGAGGCAGAGAGGGGGAGAGGGGGAGAGGGGGAGAGCGGAAGTGGGGAGAGGGGGGACAGGGGGGGAGCGCAGCATGAGGTGAGAGCAACGAGCACTTAAGGCTGGGGTAGCCGAATGCGTTGAATGCGTTCAGTGACTCGCATGCTTTAGCACAAACAAATCAGCGCACCGTTGACCTGCGTTGACCTGCGTTGACCTGAGCTGACCTGCGTTGACCTGCATTGACCTACGTTGACCTGGGCTGACATGACTATTGAATCACCTTGAGCATGTTGTACGTGGTGCACGACTCCTCCACTGCCACTGTTTATGACACGACCGAGGACCGCATTGACCTGTGTTGACCCGCATTGACCTGTGTTGACCCGCATTGACCTGCGTTGACCCGCACTGACCTGCGTTGACCCGCATTGACCTGCGTTGACCCGCATTGACCTGCGTTGACCCGCATTGACTCACCTTAAGCATGTTGTAAGTGGTGCAGGACTCCTGGTCCTCCTGTGCCAGGATGTGCCCACTCCGATGCGGCTCTTGCCTGCCAATGACAGATGAAAATTGTGGCTAAAAAAAAGTGTGGCTCAGGATTTATGTGCTTACCCATCAGACCCCAACAAGACCGCACAAAACCGCCGCAGACCCCAGCGAACCCCACCAGACAGTAGCAGACCGCAGCAAACCGCACCAGACCGCAGCATATGGCAGCAGATTGCACTGACCAGAACTCGAAGGCGGAGGTGCCTCCAGAGGTGAAGGAGTGAGAGGTGTTGACGAGAGAAAGGAAGTGGTGTGAGAGGTGCTGGTGGGGGGGGAAGGGGTGGGGAATGCGAGGGCGGGGTGGAAGGAAGGAAGGAAGGAAGGAAGGAAGGAAGGAAGGAAGGAAGGAAGGAAGGAAGGAAGGAAGGAAGGAAGGAAGGAAGGAAGGAAGGAAGGAAGGAAGGAAGGAAGGAAGGAAGGAAGGAAGGAAGGAAGGAAATGAATCCGCTTGGAATTGGGTGGTGATTCGTACCCGATTTTAACTGCTCAATCCGATCCATACTCAATATAAGCTGTTGAATCCGATGAATACATACCCAATGCTGCTACAAAAAGTTTATACCCGGTATAGGCTGCTACAATAGGTCCATACCTGGTACAAGCTGTCCCCAGTGGCCTCGTATCGCATCTGAGCGCCGATGGCGATGGGGATGTGCGTGTTGGCGTGCAGCCCTGGCAGGTCGTCCGCCCCCACCGCCAGTGGTCCCAGGAAGCACGGCTTGTCAAACAGATGAGCCAGCTCCAAGTGGTTGGGGTCTCTCTGAAGGGCAGAGAGGGGTGCGGGGGGGAGTAGGGAAAGGGATGTGCGTGTTGGCGTGCAGCCCTGGCAGGTCGTCTGCACCCACCGCCAGTGGACCCAGGAAGCACGGTTTGTCAAACAGATGAGCCAAATCTAGGCGGTTGGGATGGCGCTGGGGGGAGAAGCAGATGGGAGAGGGATGTGAGATGGGGAGCAGCCCAGGCAGGACGTCTGCACCCACCGCCAAGGGACCCAAGAAGCGCGGCTTATCGAATAGATGGGCCAGGTCTAGATGGTGGGGTCTTTCTGGATGGGGGTGGATGAGGGGAAAGGGAGCAGAAGCTCTGGCAGGTCGTCCGCGCCTACCGCTAGTGGACCCAGGAAACAACCGTTTTTCAGTCCAAGTTTCTCACTGTCACATTCACTCACCGTGATGGCATAGAGGCGATAAAGCAGGTCGTTCATGCCTCCAAACTCCTCGTTGAGCGACAGCCAATGGCGTGCCACCGTGTGGCGCTCGATGACTCGCTGCACGCGCCCCCGGAAGTACTCCACCATCCACGTCAGCATGCGCAGCGCTGCGTGGTTGCTGGCCAGCTGGTACTGATCCAGCAGACCCGCCATGATCTGCGGGGTGACACGAGGAGGAGAGAGAAGAAGTGGGAGGGGGAGGAGGGATGGAGAAGTGGTTTGGGGGGGGAAGAGAGCATGTGAGGGAGACGAGGAGGGGACACGCAGTTGGTGGTGGTGGTGGCCTTCTTGAGGCGCTTCAAAAACGCGTGCCCAAGAACAGGCCGGCTCGATGACTCGCTGCACTCGCCCTCGGAAGTACTCCGCCATCCACGTCAGCATGCGCAGCGCTGCGTGGTTGCCGGCCAGCTGGTACTGGTCCAGCAGACCCGCCATGATCTGAGAGGGGGGGAAAAGGAGGGAGGAGGAGAAGCGTTCTAGTGAGACAGGGTAGTTGCCGCTGCCCGGCTGCAGGCCAATTGGTACTGGTCCAACAGACCGGCCTTGATCTGTAGGGGGAGGAGGGGGAGAAGGAGTGGATCGAGGGGAGAGAAAGCAGAGGAGCGAGAGGAGGGGAGAGCTCCTCTCCGCCAGGTTGTGTCTGGTGTAGTCATTATACGATGCCATTCCCTCCTCCTCCCGCCTTCCACCCCCCCCCCTCCCACACGGGCTGGATGGCTTGGAGTGATGAAGGGAACATTTCCCCTCTTTTTCTAGCGCCATTCCTGCTCCCCCCTCTTCCCCCCCACCGTATGCACTGTGTAATGGGGCGCCCACACGGGCTTGATGGCTGCCATGCAGTCAAACAACTGCTCTCCGCCCACTCCTCTTGCCCGCCCCCACCCCTTGTTCTCCTCATCTCACGGGGCCCCTACTTTCTCCCCACCCCACCTTATGCACGGTGTAGGAGGTCGCCCACACGGGTTTGATGGCTGCCATGTGGTCAAAGCACTCCCCCTTCCCCCCCTCTCACCCATCCCACATCCCCACTCCCACACCCTCTCTCACCCATCCCCTCCCCACCCCACCTTATGCACGGTGTAGGAGGTCGCCCACACAGGCTTGATGGCCTCCACGCGATCAAACAACACCCCTCCTCCCTTTCGTCCCCTTCTTCCCCTGTCCCCCTCTCTTTCCCCTCTCCCACTTCCCACCTTATGCACGGTGTAGTAGGGAGCCCACACGGGCTTGATTGCTTCAACTCGATCAAAGAACTCCTCGGGGAAAGCAGAGAGGTACCCCGAGCCAATGCGCTGCTGACACGTGTCCAGCTCGCTAACCATGTAGTCCATGCGGGCTTTAAGGGTTGTGTTGCCCGTTGATGCCCATGCCAGGGCTGATGCACTCAGGTAATGCCCTGAGGGTTACGGGAGGAGAGACGGTTGAGGTTTACGAAAAGAGTCAGTTAGTTACGAAAGTAGTAAAGTGTAAGGTCAGTCACTCCCCTTCACCCACACTCCACTCCCTGACCCTCTCAGATACCCACCCCTCCCTCACTCACCCACGAAGTGCCCCCTGAGTTCGCTCTTGGGGTTCTCCCATCCCCCATACGGCTTCCCTATTGCCTCCTCCTCTCCCGCCGTGCGCCAGAGTAACCACAGCAGGCCATTGCTGTCGAGCCATTCACTCACCCTTCCCTCACTGCCTCTCTCCTCCACTCCTCACTACTCCACTCTCCCACTCCCTCTCTCTCCCGTCACTCCCCCACTCCCTCTCTCTACCCCGCCTCCACGGTCCACCCCCCCACTCACCCACAAAATGCCCCCTCAATTCGCTCTTGGGGTTCTCCCATCCCCCATACGGCTTCCCTATTGCCTCCTCCTCTCCCGCCGTTCGCCGGAACGACCAGAGCAGGCGGTGGGCATCGAGCGACAGGAGGTACTGGAGGTTGGTGCTCTGGGCGGCAAACTGGCGGGTGGATGGCGACAGGCGGACGGCGTGTAGTGGAACTGGGGAGAGGAAGTCCGGGTGCTGCTATGCACGGGGGAAATAGGAGAAGGGGGAAAGCGGAATGGGAGGACAGGGGGAAGGGAGGATACGGGAAGGGGGAAGGGGGAATACGGGAAGGGGGAAGGGGGAGAGGGGGAGAAGGGAGAGGGGGGGGGAAAGAGGGTTCGGATTGTGGGTATGGCCGCGTAGGCAACAGCCCGCCAGTTTTGAGATGTCTCAGAAGAGTTTGAGATGTCTCAAAACTTTGAGGCTTCTCACAACCCGTGAGTCGTATTGACGAAAAATTCAAGCTCCAAAACCCACCAACACACATGCACAATCCCTCCTCTCTCAGTAACTTCCCCTTGGTCCTCTCCCCCCCGCCCACCCTATTCCCCTCACCCACCCTCCTCCCCCCTTTTTTCTCACCCACTCCCGCATGGCTCGCTTTCCGCTTTCCCTGTCCCCCTCCCCCTCCGCGTCCTCCCCGTCCGCAGCGGTCCCCCCGTCCGCGGAGTCTGCAGTGCTCGCAGCGTCCGCGGGGGCGCGCGAGGTTCTCCCCGCCAGCGCGTCCGCAGCTGCGCGGCTGTCCGCGTGGTGGCTCAGCACGCGCAGGTGCTCGCGCACCGAGGGACTGAGGAAGGGGGGAGAGGGGGGGGGGTGGTAAGGGGAAGAAGAGGGGAGGAATGGGGAAGGACGTGGCGGGGGGTCAAGTGACTGTCCGCGTGGTGGCTCAGCACGCGCAGGTGCTCGCGCACGGAAGGACTGGGGGGAGGAGGGGAATGGGAGGGGGGGAAGGGGGGAAGGACGTGGAGGGACTTATGTGACAG
This sequence comes from Closterium sp. Yama58-4, assembly GCA_947470075.1. NCBI lineage: Eukaryota > Viridiplantae > Streptophyta > Zygnematophyceae > Desmidiales > Closteriaceae > Closterium > Closterium sp. Yama58-4. Next base: position 1,502,950 of record CANIUD010000750.1, on the reverse strand, counting down.
TCCGCGTGGTGGCTCAGCACGCGCAGGTGCTCGCGCACTGAGGGACTGGGGAAGGGGCGGGGGGAAGAAGGGGAAGGGGAGGGGAGGGGTGGAAGGGGGGAAGACGTGGGAATTCGGCGGGGACTATGTGACTTTCCGCGTGGTGGCTCAGCACGCGCAGGTGCTCACGCACGGAAGAACTGGGGGAGGGACGGGGGAAGGAGGGGAAGAGGAGATGTTGAATAAACTACCTGTGAATGGCGTTAGTACCTGTTGAAAAACTCGTGCGGCTGAGAGAGAATATTGGTTAGCAATATTCCCTCGCAGTGTACCGTGGGAGTGCACTTCCACGCCGCGTTTTGAAACGTGTCGAGTCAAGATGAGTCTGGTACCTATAACGGCGCTCGTACCTATAACGGGGCTCGCACCTGTTAAAGAACTCGTGCGGCTGCGAGGGAATGTTGGTGCACTCCCATGCCGCCGCGCGCCGAGCGGGGGAAAGCAGCAGCGCGCACGCGCACGCCCACACGGACACGCCCACGCAGAGCGACACACGCGGCCACAGCGCGCCGAGCGCCGCAACACGCGGTGAGGCTCTCCGCTGCCCCAGCCGACCGCGGATCCCTGCGGAAGAACGGCCGGCCGCCGCCATGTGCGCGAATTCGCGCCACGCGCAGTTTGAGCCCCGAGTCGAGTTTCCAAGGAGCCGCGACTTGGCAATTCGTGCACTTTCTGGAAGCCGACAAGATTGGCAGGCCTGAGGAGAATGGCAGCCCTGATATAAAGCAGGTTGCAGGCAGACAAGCCCCCTCGTACGGTACGACCTCCGTCCAGAATTATTTTCTTGCTCATATGATATTAGTGAAGTCTAAACAGATCCTTTTCCTGCTGCAGCCGCAATCTCCTCTCAATCCACCAAACGCGTTTGCGCAATTTCAATTCCAAACCAGAACGCGTTCCCTCAACCAAAACTCTTCAGGGAACCGCACTAGACCACATTTCAACGCTTCCAGAAAGACACAAACCGAATTAAACCTCTCTACAGTGGCCTACGTGGCTGGAGCTTTCCATGTCAGAGGAACTATCCGCGCTTGTAAGATCCACTGATATACACGTCACACTCATATACTCCGTATAGAATGGCTCCTTCTGCAGAAAGTGACTAGCTTCAGCACATCTTTTGAAACGAGGAAGAACAGCATTATGCTGCTCTTCACTTATTTCGGACCAATACATAATACATATAGTGCACCATACTACATGGCTGCTCCTGCTGCCTTTTTCAGCAAAAAAATGACTGATGCTTTACGGCGTTGCTCAGCATATTGGGAGGATCTGGGTTGCAAGCTGAAGGTTTGGACGAAGAGGGAGAGGCGGCATTTTGGTGCTTATTCCTGGAAAGGATGGCAAGCTGCAAGCAGGGAAACAAAACAGAAGAGGCATGCAAATGATTAGGAAAATTGGACAATCATCATAATCCTTATGGCACAAATTTCGTAAAAGCTGGTGTCAAACAGTGTGGACGGTACACCCAGCCGCACAGCTCACCTTTCCACGGACAATACTAGGTTGCGCTTCAGCTGCTGCAGCAAGTGGCTGGAGTCATGTAACTGCATTCACAAGCAACAACAAACACACACATCCTTTCTGCTGAATGCTGCTGGTTATTCTACACAGCACGGCGTGCGGCATGGCATGGTATATGACATAGCATGACATATATAGTGTGGTGTGGTACACTGCACACCTTGGTTGCAAGGCAAACAATGATGCATTGCATCACATGGGACATCCAAAGCATGCCTTATTACAGGAACAGCAAGGCGGGAATAAAATTCTAAACAAGAAGAAAAAGAAAAAAAAAAAAAATCAAACACACACCTTTTGCAGTCGGAGAGCCTCCTTTATCTTCTCAATGAGCACTGTGCTGTGCGCCAGCCACGCCTCCTGCTCCACCGGCACACTCCACGGTACCGCAGACGACAATAAAGGGGACGGCAGCGACTGCATGGCTACCGGAGGTGACGCCATGGCTGTGAGCACTGATGTAGGCGACACTGATGAGCCAGGTGATTCAAATGACCCTTGTGCTGCCAGAGATGGATGTGACAGGATTGGGGCTTTAACCCCTTTATTGTGAAGCGCTCCACGTGCTTTTGATTTCTGCTTTGATTTCTGTGCCTGCACCCCCGGCTGCACCCCCTGCTGCTGCGCCCCCTCCTGACGTGGTTCCAGTTGCGAAATCAGGAAAGTGACATCTGCGGCATTGGCGGCATCAGCAGCACCTGTTGCAGCAGCAGCAGCGGCAGCAGCAGCCTTGTCGCAACCAGCACCAACACCCACGCCACCATTCATGTTGTCTGTTCCAAGGGCCGTGCCCTCTAAAGAAGCCAAATCCGCTGTAGCAGCAGCAGCACCAGTGGGAGCAGCAGGAGCCACGGCTACTGGCGCAGGAGCAGCAGGGGCAGCAGGGGCAGCAAGCGTATTAATGCCTAGCAAGCAGTCAAGCGTCATTGAGAGCGCGTCACAGAACTCACTAGGTGGCGCACCACTCGCGCCCACACCAGCATCCCCATCCCCCCTCACGCCCCCATTCCCCCATGCGCCCCCATCCCCCCATCCGGCCCCTTCCCCTCCCCCGCTCCCTCCTACACCGCCCTCTGCTTTCTCTGGCGGCGATTCGCCCAGGCCCTGCGCCAGCAGCCTGTCCTCCTCTTTGACTGCCTCGTTATGCGCTGCGACGCCTAGCGCCGAGTTTTCAGTCGACTCAAAAAGCAGCCTGTCCTCCTCTTTGACAGCCTCGTCATGCGCTGCGTCCACTGCTGCTGCTCGCGGCGAGCCTGTGCTGCGCTTCTTCCGCGGGGAAGCGGCCTGCGGGCTTCCGAGCTTCCGCTTGTGCTGCTCTCTAGCCTGGGGATGGGGGAGCGGGGGGTGCGGGCGTAGCAGAAAAGCGGAGGGGGGAAGAGGAGAGCGGAAAGTAACTGGTTTCCGCTTATGGGGAGGAGGGCCAAGCGGAGGCTGGGGAGGGAGCGACAGGAGGGGGCGGGCGGAGGTGTGCGAAACGAGAGACGGGAAACGAAACAGCACGCATGCGGGAAAGAAAACGAGTGAGAGGAAAGCACCATTCCTCTTGCGGCTCCGCCATTAACGCGCCATTGACGTCAGATGCAATGCTGGCAGCTGTATTCTTCTCCAAGAGGTTTGCGTAAGTTTTTGCCGCGCAATGTGGCCTCTTCGACGCGCAATGTGGCCTCTGCGACGCGCAATGCGCCCTCTGCGTCGCGCAATGTGGCCTCTGCGACGCGCAATGTGGTCTCTGCGACTCGCAATGTGGCCTCTGCGACGCGCAGTTTGGCCTCTGCGACGCGCAGTGTGGTCTCTGCGACGCGCAATGTGGCCTGGGCGACGCGCAATGCGGCCTCTGCGTCGCGCAATGCGGCCTCTGCGTCGCGCTTTAGCGGTTCCAGAAGCAGTTGCGTCTTGACCAAAAGGGGTTTGTAGTAACGCTTTGGTGTTTCATACCGATAAAGAGCGAGTGCGACACTAAATTAAGAATTTATACCTTGTTGCGCCATCTGCAACGAATCGCCACATCTCTAGCCGTCTTGCTCGGCAGACACGCGGCCACTAGCAGGTACCACTGTAACGGAGACAACTTGCTATCCGCATGCCTGGTTTGAATGGAAGAGTGGATTAAAAGCAAGACAGAGAGGGAAGGGGGCGAGAGGGTGAGAGAATCATAATGGCCACGGGACAATGCGGCTCTTGGGGGAGGGGGAAGCGGGCTGCGTAGAAGCGGGCTGAGCAGATCACAAGGAAAGGGGGAACGGGGAAGCGGGCTGCGTGAAATATTGGAATGCAAAAAGGAGCGTTGGGATATCGTGTGTTAATTTTTTTTCTCGCGACAACGGAGAAGCGTCGTATGCGAAAGCATTTTGCGAGCGAAATTCGCGAACCTCGCCAATGCTCGCTGCAGCTCGCGATCTTCCTCCGGCGACCACGACTGCGACAGCAGCGGGAGATGCAGCAGCTCCGCAATCGGCGCTGAACTCGCCCGGACACTCCGCGTGCACGTCTCCGCCATGGCGATTCCCCCCGGCGCTGCCGCGGACCCCGTCGCAAGATCTCCTCCCGCTGCGGCAGGGCGCAAGGGGTTTTCCGCTCGCACGCCGGACTGCGCGACGGCTCCGCGTGTGCTTTCTTGCGCGGTCCGTCTCACGGCGGCCGTTCGCGCGGCGGACCTTGCTCCAGTCTTTTCAGGCGACAATGCCGAGCGGTTCGGCTTGTGCTCTACCGAGAGAGGGCTGGGATGGGAAGAGGGAGTCGGGACGAAGTGAAACGGGGAGCGATTCGCGGCTCGGTCGGGAATTTCACGCGGCGTGAAAGGCGCGGAGAAGCCGTCGACAAGACACGGACCGCTGCTGGACGGCATCCCGACAATGTCGAAGCGAAGTTAATAATAATTGACGTATGCCGCACCTGAGTCCGCCAGACTTTCACATTTTTTATTTATCAAGGCGCACCACTAGAGAAGTTGAGCACACCGCCCAGCACTCGTGAGCAAACAATTCACGAAGCGAATGAGGATGGTTTGGAGATATGCGAGAGCAGCCTTGACAAGAGCTCTCAGGCCACTGAACAGACACTGCGAGATTGAAGAAGAGGGGAACGATCTATCTGTCAGCTCCTCCGTCCGTGCGATTTTGTCTAGCAGCAGCCACAACCGATACGTGTGGAAGTATTGATCGCATCGTTTCTGCCATGCCTTGAGATCTGTCCAGCTTGGTTTGAATTGCCTCGAAATTTGCGACGTTCTGCCCCGCCTTTGGGATTGCGCGGCAGAACGACGGGGGAGAATATTGCGGGGAGCGCACGTGAAGGGAGGAGGAAAAGAGGGGGGAAGTCGCGTCGGGGCGGAGGATGCGTGCGGTGCGGCAGAACCTGGGGGGGGGAAGTCGATGGTTGCTCCCCGCGCGCTTGAGAACGCAATGATTAGGGGGCAGAAGAGGGGGAACGAAGGTCCCACTTCCCCTCCTCTGGTGAGTGAAGGGAATGAGGGTGCGGAGCGGAAGAAAGAATGTCCGCAGCGCCAGGGGAGATTTCAGCACGAGTTTGCATACAGTTTGCAACGAACGGCCAGATGTTGACGAAATCCGAAACGGACTGCTTCGATGGAATTCTGCTTCCAGCGAAGCAGGAGGGTTTCCCGAAGGTCATGATCCACGGGGCATCTTTCTGGTCGGGGCGGGGAACCAGACGGAATTTGGAGCGAGAACTGTTCTGTCGGATCAAATCAATCCACGTGCAATCCGCGTTTGCACTGTGCACCTGATTTCTCAAGTTCTGCCCGTCCGTCCATCAGATGCTAGTCTAGCATAGCAACCATCCCACCGCATTCAAGGGTTGCTTCGAGAGGGGAAGACCAGACGATCCCTAAGCACACGGACTGTAAAACTCCTAAGTTGTCTGACAATCTGTGAAATCCCTGCAAGAGACCAGGTTCCACTGTGCTGATCAGCGGGCCAGCCGCAACGACATGATTGATGAGGGGCACCATAAATCGAAACATCTTGACAAACCGCTTAGCCTTGCAGCATTGTCGCAAACGACACGGCCAGTGGCAAGGTCCACTTTCCACCTTTTGCCACGCTGAATCTCTTCAAAATGACGTGTCAATACGCTGTCACGCGATGCAAGTGGGCGTAAGTGCGTATTTCAGGAACCGTTAACCACTTACAGCTGCAATGGAAGACTATATATGTTATGAGTTGTAAAAGAGAGTGCGCAGGTAAACGAATAACGAGACTGTGACTGAATGAATCTGAGAATACAATGAATGCGAGAACTAATGTAGGCTAGCCTAGCTAGGAGGAAACCTCGGACGAGCGAGGTTGGGTGCAGGTTTGGCGATGGGAATGCCGAAGGCGACGCGAGGAGCTTCGGCAGCGTGGAAATCGCCCGATCGTGCGAACTCCGAAAATCGGGTTGTACGCGCAGCAGTCAACCCCGATAAGGAATTCGAGAAAGTTCCTTACACCACCCCCCCCCCCCCCCCCTTAAGAAAGGCGGTCAATATCCGAAACACGCTTGCGTGCCAAATAATCACCAACAAGTGGCGAGGCGTCGAGCGAGGCGGATGGCACCCACGTGTCGTCCTCACTGGTGCGATCAGTCCAGCGGATTAAGAAATCCACGTGTCGGCCAGCTGCGTCAAGTCGAACCCGATGAGCGAGAATCTTCGATGGATCGAGTGTCGGCTCCGGGACAGGTCGAGCTGTCGGGACGGCTTGCCGACGTGCGATGTCGGTCGTGGCTGGCACGAACTTGCGAAGCAGGCTGACGTGGAAGGCGTCATGAATTCGCCAGTCGTCCGGTAGTAACAGCTTCGCGGTGACAGGTGTCACCATCTTGATAATCTTGAACGGTCCGCAAAATCGGGGCCGTAGCTTCGATGGGCCGGGCAGATGCAGGTTCTTCGTGTCGAGGAGCACTAATTGCCCAGTGGTCAAGACGAGTTCCCGGCGTAGGAGGTCGGTGTACTTGCGGGAAGTAATATTCGCTTTGCGAATTGCGTCTGCTGCTTTCTCGCGGATGTGCTGAAGTTCCGTCACGAAAGTTTGGGCTCGTGGGACCGGGTTGTCGAGCGAAGTTGCCGTGGGCACCGTCGGATCCATCCCGTAATTCAAGAAGAACGGGGAGTGATTAGTCGTGCTCGATGGTGCGTTGTTGAAGGCAAACTCCAACATGGCGAGGGAATCTTCCCATCGTGCGGGGTCGGGGCAGTTTGTCCGTATCAGCTGCTCCATCGTCTGGTTGGTTCGCTCGGTTTGTCCGTCCGTCTGTGGGTGGTAGGCCGATGAGAACTGTAGCTTCGTGCCGTACTGCGCCCATGTTTCCTTCCAAAACTTGGATGTAAACTTCGGGTCCCGGTCGGTGATGATCGCCGAAGGGATGCCGTGTAGTCGCACGACCGTTGAGATGAAGAGGCGCGCAGTTTCTTCGGCTGTGATCGTCGTTCGGCATGGTGCGAAGTGCGCCATTTTCGTGAAGCGATCGACAACGACGAGGACAGCGTCGTTGCCGGACGGCCCAGCTGGCATCCCCGTGACGAAATCCATCGTCACCTGTTGCCACGGTCGTTCGGGTGGCTCGAGGGGTTGCAGCAGCCCAGCTGGTCGCTGACGTGTCGATTTCATGGCTTGGCACACCCTGCATGAGGACACATAACGCTGCACGTCGTTAGAGGAATCGGGCCAGTAATATTGACGGTGCAGTAATTTCTGGGTTTTATCAACCCCGAAGTGTCCGGAGTAGTTCGAATCGTGGACCTCCTGGATGAGGAGTTCACGCAGCAGCCGGTAAGCGGGGACCCAAATCCTGTCGGTGCCGGCTTTTAGGTAATAATCCCCCTTCTGCGTCGTGGCCTGCTGATGATTTCCTGTCGTGAAGAACGGGTCCGTAGTGTAGCCGTGGGTGAATAGTCCTGTAAGTAGCGGGTTCGAATGGGTGATCAGTACAGCAGCGGATTGTACGGTCGGTCTGGTCAGGGCGTCGGCGATGTTATTCGCCCCTTTCTTGTACGTGATGCGGTAGGTGAAGTGGCTTTCCATGTAATCCAGCCACCGAATTTGTCGCGGGTTGAGGTTCGGTTGAGCTCGCAGGTACTGTAGGGACTTGTGGTCCGTGCGCACAGTGACGTCGGCGCCCACCAGGTAGCATCGCCACAGTTTAAACGCGTGGATTATGGCGAGCATCTCCTTGTCGTGGATCGGGTAGTTGCGTTCGGCAGCTTGCAGCTTGCGTGATTCGTAGGCGATCGGCTGCAGCCCGTTCCCGAAATCCTGGAGAAGCACTGCTCCGATGGCGAAATCAGAGGCGTCGGTTACGACTTCGAACGGCTTCGATGGGTCGGCGATGCGCAGCACAGGAGGGGAAACGAGAAAATTCTTGAGCTCCTGGAAAGCCACCTCTGCTTCCTCCCCCCACACGAAATTCTTGTCCTTGTGCAGCAGGTCGGTCAGCGGGCCGGTTATCCCCGCCATATTCGGGATAAACCGCCGGACGTAATTCACGAACCCCAAAAAACTCTGGAGCTCCGTGACATTAGTCGGGGCCTTCCACTCCTGTATGGTTTTAATCTTCGCCGGGTCGATTTTGATGCCGTCGCGGGAGATAACGTGCCCTAAAAACTCCAACTCCTGCTTAAAAAACTCGCACTTAGAGCCCTTGGTGATGAGCCGGTTCTCTTGCAGCCTTTGAAAAACTGCGTCCAGGTCGCGGAGGTGTTGCTCCCGTGTCTTGCTAAAAATCAGGATATCGTCCAAATAGACGATGACACATCGGTCTAGAAGATCGCGAAAAAATGGTCAGTTGAAATGTCGAAGGCGCGTTCGTGAGGCCGAAAGGCATCACCGTGAATTCGTAACTCCCGTAGCGTGTACGAAACGCGGTCTTGTGACAATCGTCGGCGAAGACCCGAATCTGGTGGTAACCGCCACGTAAGTCGATTTTCGAGAAGTAGCGAGCGCCGCGAAGTTGATCGAGGAGGTCGTCGGTGCGTGGGATTGGGTAGCGAGACTTGATGGTCACCCTGTTCAACGCGCGATAATCGATGCACATGCGAAGCCCGCCGTCCTTCTTTGGAGTGAACAGGATCGGTGCCGCGAACGGGGAGGTGCTCGGCCGAATGAAGCCTTTCTCCAACAGTGCAACAATTTGTCGGCGTAGTTCCTCGAGTTCCGGCTGGGTCAACCGCCACTGTGTCCGAACAGTAGGTTGCGCGCCAGGTTCCAGCTGGATTTTATGGTCTTCGGGTCTTTCGGGTGGCAGCCCAGGTGGCAGATCGTCCGGGAAAATGTCGGGGTACCGTCGAATTAGCTCCGCTAAATCCGGAGGAACAGCTGCACACAGCTTTTCGATGTCCTTTCCGTCGGTGTCGACTGCCAACTCGCGCAAGCAGACGGCGAACAGCTGCGCACCCCTGTTGAAGTGGTGGGCGATGGTGATGGCTTTGACGCACGGGGCTTGTATGTAGTCAGGTGTCCATGCAGGCAACTTAATTAGCCCCTCGTGCTTGCTGACGCAGCACGATCCCGTTGTCCAGTCGATGACGGGGTTGTGTCGTCGCAGCCAATCGCGTCCCAGCAGCACGTCGCAGCCATCCAGCGTCGTCGCGAGGAACTTCATGCTGAAGCCGAAATCTTCGCCGCACTCGATCCGCACCGTCCGTGTTTCTTCCGTTATCGCCAGAGGCGTCCCATCCACGAGTCGTGCGTCGATTTCGGGCAGACACCTGTCAAGTTGCATGTTGCATTTTTTTGCGCTCGCCAAGTTGAAGAGGCTATGGCTGGCCCCTCCATCGACGAACATTTTCAAATGATGTTTCCCCACCTTGCCAGCGACCAGCACAGGGTGATCCACATGGTTATCCCCGTTATTCGGCCGAGTGCGATCGATTGCATGAATCGGAACCACGACTCGGTGGGGATGGTGGTGTTCGGGCGACGGAGCACAGTCAGTAAAGGGCCCGCTACTTACTGACTCTTCCCATTTCCCTGCTCCTTCCTGTCGTTCTCTGTCAGCGGCATTTTCTCCTTGCATTCGTTCTTCCAGTGACCCACCTTCCCACACCGGAAACACTGACCCTTAGGAGGGCGGTCGGGTGTATGGACGGCGTTGATTGTGGCCCGATGGGTCTGGCCACGAAAACCTCTCCCATCCCTGGAAGCCGTTCTCGCGTACTGCATCAGCGCATCCGTTGACTCTGCCACGCGTACTGCTTCGAGGAACGATGTCGGGCGGCTGCGGCGAACTTCGAACTGTATCTCGTACTTAAGGCCGCTCACGTATTTATCCAACCGCTCAGCTTCCGACATGTCATCGATTTGGTCGGCGAAGCCCATAAATGACGCCGTGTAGTCTTGGACAGATCCCATCTGCGACCATGCACGCAGCTTCATGCGAGCTTGCTCCGAGGCGGATACGTGCTCGAAGCGATCCCGTAAGGCTGCGCCCCACTCCTTCCATGTGCGTATCTTGGTCACACCGAAAATCGGTTCTGCAACTTGATTAACCACTGTAGAGGTCCCGTCTGCCGCATGTGTCACACCTGTCGACGTCCCTGTTTCCAAGGTCCGGCGCCACCATTCAAGTGCTGCACCTCGAAGACTATCGGAGTCGGGCAGGATTGAATTAACAACCTCTGCAGCCAACCGTCGTGTAGTCACTAAACCAACCACACCCTATGCCACCAAAACTACCCTCGAAAAGCGAGGTAAACTAGGAAAGTAGCTCTGATACCAGGTGTTATGAGTTGTAAAAGAGAGTGCGCAGGTAAACGAATAACGAGACTGTGACTGAATGAATCTGAGAATACAATGAATGCGAGAACTAATGTAGGCTAGCCTAGCTAGGAGGAAACCTCGGACGAGCGAGGTTGGGTGCAGGTTTGGCGATGGGAATGCCGAAGGCGACGCGAGGAGCTTCGGCAGCGTGGAAATCGCCCGATCGTGCGAACTCCGAAAATCGGGTTGTACGCGCAGCAGTCAACCCCGATAAGGAATTCGAGAAAATTCCTTACAATATATGGACTGAATTCTATTCGTTAAACTTACCAAAAACTGATATGATCATTCATCCAATTTCTGAATGAGCTGAACCTTGCAATCAGCTGACCTTTATTGTCTCTGTCCACCTTAAACGGAGAATTCATGTCAACCAATAACTGCTCCACCCGACTCCTTACCCCTGAAGCACCTTGCTTCCGACTATGCTTCCCCCATCCAGTCACGATGGAAACTCTATTCCGTGCACTCGTAGCACCATCTCCTTGACTCCATTCCTGTTTCAAACCCCCATTCTCCGCATCTCGTACACCCCCACAGACAGAATATAAGCCTGTCGAATCGATGCCACTCCCTGCTGCCTCCAAACCGCAGCTGTTATCCCCTCCCACTGTTGCATGCACAGTTCCCTCCCCCTGCCCCATAATGAGCCAGGCCAGTAGCACCACAGCAGCGGCTTCAGAGTGCAACCCGTGCAGATCAAGCTGCAACTCAACACCGTCACTTGAACTCGCACCAATCTTACTGGTAACTGCAGCAACGCAGCTATCACCATTAGCACGAGAACCCCAGTTGCTGCTGCTGCTGTTGCTGCTGGTAACTGCAACCACATAGCACCGGAGCAGGGCAGTGAAGGCATGGACCAGTGCGCGGCTGTCCTCAACAGACAGTGCTGGTAACTGCTGCTGCTGAGATAGGTCCGGCAGTGGCTTGGAACGTGGTTGGGGAAGGTTGAGGACGATTCTGTATCCCGCACAGCACCCAGTTTCTGCTTCTGCACTTGAAGCACTTGCTGCCAGATGTGGTGCTGCCTGTGATGCTGCTTGTGCTGCTGCCCATGGTGCCATCCGTGGGACCTCAGCCAACCGTGGGGTGACAGCTGGCAGCAGCGGTGGGACGACAGCTGGAGGCAGCATTGGGACGACAACGGCACCCAGAAGGCGCACTGCCAGGTTCACAGTGGTTGCTGGTGGTGGGGATTGCACAGCTGGCTCTGTTGCCATCGACCCATTGTTGCGTGCCACGTCAGCAGAAGGTGACACGTCAGCAAAAGGTGACACGTCAGCAGCCATGTGATGGAGCATGGATGCGACCTGCTGCCACTGCCCTCTCTCCCACGAAGCTCGCAGAAGCAGCTCTCTTCTCCTCCACTCACCCGCACTCCCTCCCCTCCCCCGTCCTCCTGCTACTGATACTTTTACTGCTGACAATTGTGGTGCTCGTGCTCCTGCTGCTGCTGCTGCTGCTGCTTCTGCTTCTGCTGCTGCTGCTGCTTCCGCTGCTGCTGCTGGTTGCACTGCTGCTGCTCGTGGTACTGGTGGCATTTCTGCTGCTGCTGCTGCTGCTGCTGCTTCCACTGCTGCTGCTGGTTGCACTGCTACTGCTCGTGGTACTGGTGGCATTTCTGCTGCTGCTGCTTCGCTCAGACTGCTCATCTTACCCACCAAGTCCTCCATTTCCCCCACCCACTCGTCTATCTCCGCCCCAATCTCCTCCATCTTCCCCCACCGCTTCTCCCTCGCCAGTGCCACCATCACCGCCTCCCCTGCCGCCCTCGCCGCCACTGCCACCTGGCCCGTCCCATCCCGCCACGTGGCAGCTCCCGATTGGAGCACGAGCCGCAGCAGCGCGAGGGCGTCATCGGGGCGACTGCAGCGGGCGAGGGCGGCTGCAAGCAGCAACACCGCGTGTGCCTCCCTCTTTAAAGCCCGAGTTTGAATCCTGCTCTCGGATCCCACGAGATAGCCACTCCTTTCCTGCTGCAAGACCCCATGTACCTCCCTTCTGAAATCACGAGTTGGGATCCTGCTTTCAGGTCCCAAGGTGAGGGTGCTGCGATGGGTTTCAGAATGTGGGTGCTCGTCCCACCCCCATGCCATGCACATCAGCATCGCAACCGCCCCGTCCACCACTCCCACCTCTCCGAACGCCTCTATCAGAGCACAGCCCGAGGCATAGGCGAGCGGGCGAGCGGGAGCGGTGATGGACTGGGAAAGGTGAGACGAATGAGAGGAGATTCTGGTGGTGGGTGGGACGCGTTGCTCTGCCACGTCAGCTAGTTCTTCAGCTGCTGTCAGCTGCTCTGGTGCTGCTAGCCTTCCTGCTGCTGGGATCAGCTGGTCTGAAGCAATGAGCCGCTGAGATAGGAGAGCATCCAGGAGTGGCGGTGCGGGCGAGAAGGAGACAGGAAGCCGGCCCAGTATGGGAAGGGATACAGGGGCGTGGGGCTGTGCGTTGCCGTGGTAAACCGCTGCCTGCCCTGCTGGAACTTCTGCTATGCGTTCTGTGCTCTTTGCACCCTTTGTGCCCTTTGTGCTCTTTGTGCATGAATTCAAAGCCAGTAGATGGATGCCATGCCTTGTGTTTGAATCAGTGACCTGTGTCTGCGCTCGCGGCATCCGGCCAATCAGCTGCGCTCCCCTCTCCGCCTGATTCGCTGCCACCAGCCCTGCTGCCACACGGGCGTGCAATCGCAGAGCGCCACCTGTCCACTGTTGGCTGCCACACGTCCGCTGCTGACGTGTAGGGCTGCTGCAGCCGCGAGCAGAAGATTCAAACTCTTCTGTATCTTTAGAATATTCGAGATCCTCCGAATCGGATGAATCGGATAAATATAATTGCTTGTTACCAGGGCAGGTGGCTGGTGGGACTGAGTCGAGGACCTGGAAAAAGAGAGGTGAAAGAGAGGGGTGGGAGAGGAGGGAAAGAGGGGAGAATGGCCTGAGGCCTTTGAGAACTTCAAGGCATGATCGCCTGTTACCAGGGTAGATGGCTGGCAGGACTGACTCGATGACCTGGAAAACGAGAGAGAAAACAGAGGGAGGGGAGGAGGGAGAGGAGGGAAAGAGGAACGGGGGAGAGAGGGGAGGATGAAGGGAGGCCTCTGAGAAGTCTCAACAGCAGGTGGCCGGTTGGAGTGGGTCCAGGACCTGGAAACACAGCGCAGCAGCATCACAGAGTTCGGCTATCTTCTGCGTCAACGTTCCGAACCTTATAAATTCATGGAATGAAGAAAAGATAAGGAAACAAGACAAAAGAGAGCCCAAAAAGGGAAGAGTCATTCAGTTTTAACTTACATCCGCTGCCAGTTCGAACTCCTGCAGGCGCCACAGTTCTTTAGCGACAGACCGCAGGAAACCCGCAGGAAGCTTCTTCAGCCTGCGAAGTTCACCCAGCAGCGCTTTCCCCCGCCCGTTGCCAGATCGGCTGTCAGATCGGCTGTCAGATCGGGTGTCAGATCGGGTGTCAGACCTGGCAGCCAATAGCAACGCGTGCACGGCTCTCGCCACCCGATTGGTCACTGTTCTAGACATGCGCTTGCGGCCGCCCCGCCCAGTGCGCGGGGGGCGGAAGCCAATGTCGCCGGGCGCGCTGGCGGCGGAAGGCGAAGCGCGTGCGGCGGAAGTTAAACCAGGAGAGGCGGAAGCTGAAGCGGGGGAGGCGGACAGCGAATCGCGGGTGGCGAAAGCTGAGGGGGGAGCGGCGGAAGCTGAAGCGGGAGAGGTGGAAGCAGCGCTCCACCGTTGATCCTTATTGGGGATTGAACCCACATCCTGAAACGACCTCGTTTGGTGCCTGATTGCGCCCGAGCCAGCCTCGATGTTGCCGTGAGTTCCGTAACTGGTGCTGCGAGCACTGCGCCTTTTGCGAATGCTGTGCCTCCCGCCACGGTCGCTACTCGCAGCGCCATTGCTGGCTGCTGAAACTGCTGAGGAGCTTCCTCCTTGCGGTTCAGGCGCTGCTGCCGACCCTAAGCATGAGAACGACTCCCCTGAATCAAATTTTAAGCTTAAAACCTCGTCCAAAATTGGTGGTTCTAACTCCCCGCCCCCTTGCGTCGAGCTCTGAGATAATAGATCAGCGGCGGATTTCGAACCCGGGTTTCCTGAATCACAGCCCGAGTTGCCCTTCCTGGAATCCTGCTTCTCCGAGCGGCGTCGATCACGGAAAGAGGGTCCGCCGAAACCCTTGGGCTTGCCGGTAGCAGGACTTGGGACTGGCGGACTCGATCGCTCGCTGCGGGCTGCTATTCTCCTTCCATGAGGGCCGCTTTGCCGTGAGTTCGCGCGGCATTTCACACGACAATGGCGTGCAGCAGCCGGCTGAGGGGGCTTCACGCTCGGCGCGCAGCATGCAGGCTCGTGGTTGAAATCGCTTCGTTCTCGCTGGATGCGCTGGTGAACTTGGAGAGAATCCGTCAAGCGTGGGTGCGGTACTGACGGGATAATAATTGATTTGGCCGGAATTCGTGACGGAGAGACGGAGAAGCGAGAAGAATTGACGGAGAGCGGAGGCGAAACCAGGTTCAACAATGGGGTCATGACCGTTGAATCCTAGCTATGACAAACTAAGAGATTGCCAACCGTGGCCCAGCAGTCAAACCTAGATGATGCCAACGATTTCTGAATCATGCCGAGCCAATCCCTGATCAGGAATGAATCATGTAAACATCAAGGGTCGGCTCGGCAGCATCAATGTTGTCGAATGGAGAATGATGCTGTTGCGTGACGAGGCGTTGTCGAGAGCCTGCGCGCCGCGTTGCTGATATCGGGATGCCTGATTTTTCCAAGGTACCAGAGCACATGAAGTGAAGGGGAGGACATGAAATAGGGTAAATTGCCCTGCGTGTGTCTGATAGCATGAAAATTTACCTCCATGAAACATGTCCATCAGTGTTCTCTCTATACAGCAAAACCGTTGTAAGCACCCCCACTTTCCAGCGTGTCCAATAAACAGGAAACACTGCTCCGCATATCTACCAAAAGTTCCTTCAGTTGAGACAGAAAGTGTTTCTCTGATTGCTGTCTGATTCCCCTTGAATCTCTCCTCACAACGTCAGCACAATTGGTCTCTATGATGGGACATGCTGCTGCTGCTGCCACTGCAAGTAACACCCCTGCTCATGCTCCACTATAACAGCCTTCGAGTCACTCCTGTTACACCCACTCCTCTCCGAGTCACTCCTTGAACAGTCATTCTCCTCACAGTCTCACTCATTGCTGTCACTCCACTCATGGCCGCAAGGATCCACAACCCCATCCCCATCCTTCAACAGGCAATACGAATCCTCCACCCAATCGCGTGGCGCCACGTGTACCGGTGCCACCGGTACATATGGCGCCTCAGAAACGTCTGCAACGGGTGGTGCGGTAACCGCCTGTGGAAAAGTTGCGGCACTGCCCAGGGGCAAGGGTGGCGGCAGTGCTGCCGTTGACACTGACATAGAAGGCACCATGCACCGCATTGCACCGGCCTGAACACCAGCATCCTGACGAAAACTTTCCATTGTCTGTCCTGAAAAGCAGTCCTGAGGAGTACCGGCACCACCGTCATTGCCCATGCTGTTGTGACACAGCTTACTGTCAACCTGCCCGTGACTGTAAGCAGAAGCGTCACTGTAGTCACACTCGCTTCTGCCAAAGCTGGAATCCCCAACTCCTGCACCGAGCGATCTGCACCGTCGAAACGGCTGCCTGGGTGTACTCGATTTTAGAGACGCCTCTAAAGTGGTACTCCTGAATCTACCCCTTTTTCCTCCTTCAGAATAAGCTTCAGCACCACACGCAGCTGCTGCTTTTTTGGCTGTCTCAAAAGCCGTAAACACACCCCGCCCATCTACTGCAAGAATTTCTCGGCCTTCACAGGCTGTTGCGGCAAATACATTGAGAGAATGCCCTCCCTTAGGCAGCGGCAACTCAAAGTTGCTTCGAAAGCTCCTGCCGTGTCCCGCATTACACGATGGGGAACTAACGGGTGGCTTCTGAGGCGCCTCAAAGCTGCTGCGAGTGCACCTGGCAGGTCCCGAGCCAAATGTGCCAGATGGGAAATACACGGGTGGCCGATGCGGCAACTGGGGAGGGGAAACACGAATGGAGGAGGACGAGGGAGGGGAAGGTGAGGTCAGGCTCTGTGCTTTGGGGTATCGGGACTTGGCTGATGGGTGCGGTGCAGTTGGGTGCTGTGCGGTTGAGTGCGGCAATGAAGGGCGTCCAGCCGGCACCCTGGGAGAAAGGGGAGGCAGGCGGGGCGAGCGGGGGGAGCGGAGGCGAGATTGCAGCGAGGGGAAGCGGAGGAGCGCGGACGGGGAGGGGGGAAGGAGCTGCGAGGATGGGGAGGGGAGGGCGTGGCGGAGAGAGGAGGGCGAGTGGTTATGGAAAGAGGGAATGGTGAACTCATCAATCTGCTCCAGCCTCATCCACTCCTTGTCACCCGAATGCAGGCTGCGCGTTCGCCTGTGCGCCCTCGGCAGCAGCCGCTGCTGCTGCTGATCCTGTGAGTGCGGTGGGGTTGGGTGTGCCACGGCTCGGAGCGGCACGGTTGGGTGCAGCACTGACGGGGGTCCAACAGCGGCTCTGGGAGAAATGGGAGGCGGGCGGGTCGAGCGGGGGCTGAGGCGGGGGTGAAGCGAGGGCGAGAAGAGAGTCGCAGATGGGGAGGGGCGGGAGAGGCGTTGCGCAGAATCCTCCTCGCCCATGTGCTGCTGGAACGAGGGGATGGTGAGCTCGCCGATCTGCTCCAGTTGGATTTTCTCCATTTCGCCTGAATGCAGGCTGCGTGTCCGCCTGTGCATTCTCGACAGCTGCTGCTGCTGCTGCTGCTGGTCTTGTGAGTGTGGCACGCTTGGGTGTGGTACAGTTGAGTGCTCCAGCCGAATCTTCTCCATGTCACCCGAATGCAGGCTGCGTGTCTGCCTGTGCGCCCTAGCCAACAGCTGCCTCTCCTGCTGCCGCTCCCAATCCTGCAGTTGAACCTGCCGTTCCTGCTCTTCCTGCTGCTGCTGCTGCTGGTCCTGTGAGTGCGCGTCTTCCCCGCGCCCCTCGCCCCCTCCCCGCCCCTCGCCCTCTCCGCGCGCGGCCCTCTCTGCGGACGCGACGCGCAGGCGGTGCTGCGCGAACGACGGCACGCTCACCACCCACGCGGCGCCGCCCGCAGACCGCGGGGACGTGGGGGGGAGATCCGCGGGTGTGCGCGCGGAGGGGGTAAGCGGGCCTTCGCTAGCTGCGCCTGCTACAGCTGCTGCGAATAACCCATGCGCTACAGCTGGTAACATTTCTGCGCTACCCACTCGTCGCATGCTGCCCTGTCGAATGTAGCTGCCCTGATTCTCGCCTTCCGCGGGCCTACTGTTACCAGCCGTCAAGTGTCCGCCATTCCCCCTTGATTCCCCTTCAAAACCTCCCCCCGCGTTACCCCCGGGATAACCCCGCGGGCTCTGCAGCGACCGCGTGCGGCGCAGGTCGCGGGGCAGGCTCCGCCAGAGGGTTGCGAAATCTCCGCTGGCCCCGTCCGCAAGAGTTTCCCCCAGCTGCGCATTTCTCCCCCCCGTTAGCGCGCTTTCGTCGCCCGCCAGCGCGTTCCCTCCGCCAATTACTGCGATCCCCCCAGCCATTGGCGCATTTCCTCCGCCCATCGGCGCGCTCCCTCCCCATGCAAGCGCGTCGTACCCGCTGCAGCTAGACGCTGACGTCACGCTCTCGCAGTCCGTGTCGCGATCCGTATGCTGGATGATGAGCGACTCGCTATAAGCAACTTCGGTATAAGCCGCAGTGCTGCTGCTAACTACACTACCAGCCGCGCCAGCAATGCTGCTACTGTACGAAATGCGCCGTTCTATATCCTCCCTATCCGCGTCCCCG
This sequence comes from Closterium sp. Yama58-4, assembly GCA_947470075.1. Lineage (NCBI taxonomy): Eukaryota > Viridiplantae > Streptophyta > Zygnematophyceae > Desmidiales > Closteriaceae > Closterium > Closterium sp. Yama58-4. The sequence continues at coordinate 1,484,772 of CANIUD010000750.1, read as the reverse complement.
CGCTCCGAAACGCTTTCCCCGACCCCGTCCGCCACGCCCCATCCTCCGCCGGCCCCCGTCCGCCACGCCCCGTCCGCCGCGTCCCACCCTCCGCCGCTCCACGGTCTCTCACTAGCCGCGGAAAAGCTCGTCCCCATAGCAAATATCGAGCGGAGCCTGTCTCCGTTATAAGCTGCTCCGTTATCCGTGTCCGCCGATGCCGCTGCATCGCTGGGATTGCACAGCTCGTTCCCTTCGGGTAACGCGTCGCTTACTCCCCGTCGTGCCGAACCCCCCATGTACGTCAGGCCGAACAGCGGAGATTTTGGGCGGGAAAGCGGCGCGGCGGAGCGCCAACGGCTGAAGATTCCGCTCGGCGCCGTGCTCGGACGGGCGGAAAACCCGCGCGGCGGCTCCTCTGCTTGTGCAGCCCCCGGACGAATCGCGAAAGGTGCCGCCCGTTCCCGCGCGGACGCTGTCGCGATACCTGATTCCGACGCGCGAAATGACGTGTCAGGGTTGAGCTCCGAGCTGACGTTAGCAACGCGCTGACTTTGCGATGATTGGACAACGCTTTGGGACCGGGGCGCCGGAGAGCCAAAAGCCGCAGAATCGCCGCGTTTCTTGCGGCGGCTGCTGCGCGCCGACGAAGGCGCCCAGTGCAGCAGCATGCGCGCAAAGCCGCTGGCGGAACCCAGCGGAGACTGCTTCGGCGCGCGGGCACCGTCCGCATTCCGCGCTTTCTGCTTCTCCCTTCTCTCCGGCTCCCCTTGTCGTTCCCTGCGCCATATTTTCGTCTCTTTCGCAGTTTTCGATTCAGATGGCGACACGTGGACTTCCCACAAGCGGTCAACCTCTACAGAGTTGACACGTGGCGTGGGAAAGGGGACGGCTTGAACGGGGAAATGCGGCGCCACGCCATCACCGCACGCTCGGTCGCGCGGGTCGTCGCTCGTCGTGTCGTCGCACCGCGTGTCGTCGCACGGCGTGTTGTCGCACCGCGTGACGTCGCACGGCGTGTCATCGCACCGCGTGTCGTCGCATGCGTCGTCGTCGTCAGCGGCGGGGATGACAATTCGAATGGCGGGAAAGCCGCGAGAACTTGCAGAAAGGGAGCGATGGCGGAACCCAGTCGGCACGGTTGCCTCCGCGTTCGGTGGACACTGCGCCATGGCCGTCCGCTCGCCGCTCATTGCGCTACCTAACGATTGCGAACGTCTGGAAAGCTTACGCGACTCGCCCATTGACGGACAGTCTAGAATTGACGGTTCGTCCATTGATGGCTGGTTTATTGACGGCTGGTCGATTGAGGGCTCCGTGAGATCCGCTTCCGTCATACTTGGCGTCGGTTGCTATCCATAAAAAGTATGGGACTATCGAGAGATGAATACCCAGGTGTGCATAGTAATACAGACGCACCGCAATCCGATGTCCAGTCCGTTTCAGCAATCTACAACTACCAGTCCTTCGTAACAGAAACGTGGAGTGCGAGAAGGATGGCTGGCGGAAAGTAGAAGCACAAAATCAAGTTCAGACGGCTGTACCATCATATTGTTCCTGCGGATAGCCTGGATGGATGCACATGCAAGCAACATGGTGCACATCTATCATGCTTGGTTGGGAAGGGGGGGAAGAGGTTCATGCTTGGTGGGAGGTTGGGGGGATATTCTCGAGTCGCCAACAGACTGTACCACGCTCTAGCATATCGGAACCGTATAGGACCGTTTAAACTTCGAATGAAATCGGCCCACCGCACCTGCACGTCCACACATCCAACAGGTGCACCCCCAACTTGAGCTGGAAACGGGGTGGGGGGGAACAAGGGGAATGAAGGACTAATTTTAGAGCGGTTTGATACGGTTTATATTAGCCAGCTCGTTACAACCCATGGCTGGATTTGGTTCGATGCGGACAGCCCCGCATTGTTGATGGCGAACACCGCTCAAACGAGGATGCGATGCGGCTGAGGTGGAAGCCGCTAAGAAACAGAAAGCTCCGCTTGCCATTGACCATTGACCGCCGTGGTCAGCACTACAGACAAAACGAGTCAGCAGACAGTTCTGGAAGGTAGCTCACCAATTGCCCGCAACGACAAAAACGAAGTCGCCAACAGAGAATCAGGACTCGTTGTCGCCACAGGTGCTCGATAGCGTCATGCTAATACTGTATTATCACTTCCTTCAATCGGTCACATTATTTCCTATGGTATGTCCACACTTCCCTATGATAATAACGTTAGGTGCAAATGTTCTAACTCAGAACACTGGACATTTCACACACATAGTTTTGGAAACTGGTTGACAAAGTTTGTGCGCACATGTTTCGAATTGGTGGTGAGCGTGTGCTATGCACTATACTAGCTAGAACAAGCAGAATACGAGCAGAAATTAATTGCTAATCAAACAGAGTACACGGAATACAACAGCGAACTACAAGCAAAGAAAAGAACATATGTATGTACACTATATCATATAGCCCTGGACATCATGTCTTATAAGCGGCTGAGATACTCCAGAAGCCCTGTAGCAGACCACCATGACCCTGCAGAGCCAGGGACAAGCGCAATAGGCCAGAAAATGCTGCTTATTGTAACAGAGACTCAAAAGACCAAGTGAATCATCAAAACATATTTTCCCCTGCAATCCACTCACCCACCCATCCCTCTGTATAGTCACCTCACGCGCCTGGCTCCATGACTGGGCGTGCTGCCTCCTCCACTGCTTCCGGCCGCCCCACTGCTGCCACCTTCCCCCCTGGCCCAGCCATCACAGCACTAGCCTCCCCCTCCCCGGCTGCAGACACAGGCATCCCTGCTGCTGCCTGCTGCCTTGCCACCACCACCACCAGCACCACCACCAGCACCAGGAGCACCAGCAGCAGCACTGCGAACACTGCCAACACCAGTGGCAGAGGCTCGCTCAGCCCCTGCGTGCTCACCCCCTCCCCCACCGCCAATGAGTCCTCCAGTGAGCGTGCTCACTGCACCCAGCGCCCTCCTCTCTGCTCCTTCCAGCACTGACAGTACAGCATGCCTGCCCTTCTCGGCAGAAGTCTCCTCCTCCATCACCCCTCCCCTCCCTCCCCTCCCTCCCATCATCTCCCCCATCCCTACGCCCATCCCCTCACTCTCGCCCTCACCCATCCGCTTGCCCATTGTCTCACCAGCTCTTCCCACCCTCTCCTCGCCCTGCGTCCCTCCCAGCCCCACCAGGTGCTTTGCTCCCTCATACCCCTTTTCCAGGCTCTCTCTCCCATACTCAAGACCACTCCCCACCCCTTCAACACCCTGCTGCACCCCTCTGCGACCCATTCCCAGCGCACTCCCTCCTGCCCCCACCACCGCTCCTCCCACAGCCTTGGTAGCTCCCAGTGCTGACTCAGCAGCATGCTTTGCCACGTCAGCAGTGCCACCAACCACACTCTGCACCACGCCTACTGCACTGCCCAAAATTCCCTTGCTCGCCTCCACAGGCTTCCCAGAAACTTCTCCTACCCTCACCCCTTCCCCTGTTGCCGCACTTGCCCCACCACCAACACCTTCCCCCATGCGTTCACCCATACCTCCCCCAATCCCTCCGCCCTGCACCAATCCCCGCATCTTCTCCCCCATTCCCTCCCCACCTTCCCTCTCCCTCATCTCCTCACCACCAACTGCACCAACCCCTGCTGCCTTCTCCCCATGTCCCTTCCCTCCCAACAATCCCCCTGTCAGCACCCCGGTCACACGACTCACTGTCCCCTCCACCCACTCCTCTGCACCGTGCAGAGCCGCATACGCCTGCTTCCTGCCCCTCTCCCGCGCACTCTCCTCCTCCCTCTCTCGTTCCATCTGCTCCATCTTCTCCTTTCCCTCCTTCCCTTCAAGGGTTTCCATTCCCCCTCCCTCCTTCCCACCCAGCCCAGTCATTTGCTTCACACCTTCCACCACCCCTCCCACACTCCTCCCAAGCGTTCCATGCCCTTTCCCAGCTTCCCTTGCCCTCTCCTCCCCTGCCTCCCTCCCAAATTCCCCCTCCACCTCTCCGCCTTCCCCACCCAGCCCAGTCATTCTCTTCACACCCTGCACCACCCCTCCAACCGTCCCCTCAACCGCTCCATACCCCCTCCCAGCCACCTCCTCCCCCATCCCCACCATCTTCCCAACCACACCTCTAGCAGTCTCAGTTGTTGCCCCCACCGTCCTGCTTGCCGTATCTCCTACTGTTCCTGCCACGCCTCTCGCCGTGTCAGCTGTGGTCCCCACAGCCCGCCGTGCCACGTCAGCAACACCCGTCACAAGCCCCGCACCAGGGATTGACCCAGCAAACCCTCCAGATTCCATACCCAGCATTTCACTCCCTCCCTCCGTGCGACCAGGAGTACCACTCGCCCCTGTGCCTGCCACTCGTGCTCCCACTCCTGTCCCACTCCTCGTCCCTCCTGCAATCCCCTCCAGAGCGCTTTTCACGCGCTCCTTCCCTGCTTCATACGCTGATGCCTCCCGCCTCTCACGCTCCTTTTGCCCCAACACACCAGCCACACCAGTGCCTTCACTCGTGCCACTTGCCCCACCCACACCCGGGAGGATGGGAGCAACGAAGTGCTTCGCCTGCTGCACCGCCCCACCTGCCAGCTGCTGCCCTGACTCCAGCCCCGCTTGTGCCACATCCCTCGCCTGGCGATACCTGGTAATAAGGAGGGCGGCAGGGAGGGAGGGAAGGAGGGAAGGAGGCAAATAGGATTAGATGGGAGCAACGAGCTGCCTCGCCTGCTGCACCGCCCCACCTGCCAGCTGCTGCCCTGACTCCAGCCCCGCTTGTGCCACATCCCTCGCCTGGCGATACCTGGTAATAAGGAGGGCGGCAGGGAGGGAGGGAAGGAGGGAAGGAGGCAAATAGGATTAGATGGGAGCAACGAGCTGCCTCGCCTGCTGCACCGCCCCACCTGCCAGCTGCTGCCCTGACTCCAGCCCCGCTTGTGCCACATCCCTCGCCTGGCGATACCTGGTAATAAGGAGGGCGGCAGGGAGGGAGGGAAGGAGGGAAGGAGGCAAATAGGATTAGATGGGAGCAACGAGCTGCTTCGCCTGCTGCACTGCCCCGCCTGCCAGCTGCTGCCCTGTCTCCAGCCCCGCTTGGGGTACATCCCTCGCCTGGCGATACCTGGCAGGAAAATGGAGGGACGAAGTGTTGGATGACGTGGAAGGGGATATAAGACAGGGCAGGCAGGAGTGAAGCATCGAAGCTGGCAGGAGGGCCTTACATGGAATATGGAGGGAGGAGGGGAAGGGCAGGTCTATGTGGAACGTGAAAGAGGAGGGGCATATGCGGAATGTGGCAAGAGTACCACTACTGCTAGTCATGCTGCTCACCCTTCAAATTACTTGCTCACCCACTATTGCCAGTCAAGGTCAAGTGTTTGCTTACCCTTGCTGCAGGCTGCCTACCACTCCTCCTTCCGAAGGCCCTTGACCCTGCATGGATTCAGGCACAACACAACCAACCGACCGACCAAGCGCGGACATCAGGTGTCAGTACAGAGAAGTGAATAGGAAAATCCGAGCCGCTTTTGGTAAAGTCTGAAAAAACATCTCAAAGGTTGAAGTAACATGAGCCACAGGCCACCGATTATCACACCGAATATCACACCTGCATGCCAGTGCCGGTCATTTCGCCTGCTTCTGCTCCCGTCCCCCTCCCTGTTCCTCCCGCAATCCCTCCAAGGGTCCGTTTCACGTACTCCTTTCCTGCCTCATACGCCTTTCCCCCTCGCTCCACCACTCCCCCCTCACCCCCAACACCCGCACCACCAGCACCACCAGGACCAGCACCACCAGCAGCTGGTGCACGAGTTTGCACCCCCGGACGTTGCTCATAAGTTGTGGAGGATTCAAGGCCTGGAATTACAGGGGCAGCGAGGTGCTTCGCCTGCTGCACAGCTCCACCAGCTAGCTGCTGCCCTGTCTCCAGCCCTGCTTGAGCCGCCTGCTTCGCCTGGCGATACCTGGTGTGGGCAGTGGTGGTAAACAAAAGAGACACTCACACGTCAGTAAGAACATATTCAATTTTATACTGAAATTTCACATCCGTGAAAAAGAAGAAAAAAAGTGAAACGGAGGGAGTATAGGCCCGTGGAGTACAGGTCATATGTATATTATATCAGCAAGTCTAGAAAAAAATACTTACCCAGCTGCAAGCGTTCCTGTCACTCCCTCCATAGCAGCTCCTCCCTCTCCTGCCGATCCCCCACCTCCCATTCCCACTCCTTTCCCCTCCTCTTCCTCCTCCTCGCCCTCCTCCTCCACTGCACCCATCCACTTGCGGTACGCCTGACGAATCACCTGACTGGCAACCAAGCCCGCTTCCTTAGCCTGCTGCATACCCACCTGCCCTGCCTCCTGCACCACTTCCATCGCCTTTTCCCCCAGCTCCTTCCCTTTCTCCGGCACACGACCAGCCACCTCCCCTGCCTGACCAGCCATCTCCCCTGCTTGCTGCCTCGTAATCTCCGCCCCCTCCCGTGCTGCTTCGTAGGCTTTCCGCGGGAGGGTGTCTTTCCCTTCGGTCGCAATCATTTCTGGGCGACCAGATTGACGAAGTTCTCGCTCCTTAGCCCGCATTTCACGCTCGGCTTGCTCACCTCGCTCACCTGCCCCTCCCCACCCATTCTCCCCACCAGCAACCCCACCAGCAGTGCCCATGCCCGCTACACCCCTCACCTGCCCCTCCACCTGCCCCAGCCCTCCCGTCAAAGCCTCTTTACCCCTCTCATATGCTCCCTCCTCCTGCCCCACCCCACCAGCCCCACCCATCTCACTCACACCACCTTTCCCTCCACTCACACCACCTCTCCCTTCCTCTTCACTCACACCCGGTCTTCCCACACCAGTCACCCATCGCCCAGCAGATTCAGCAGTCCTAACCCCGATCCCAACCACCCCCTTCACCCCCTCTTCCACCCTCTCTCCCACTCGCCTTGCAGTCTCCCTCCCCCTCTCAAACGCCTCTCCCGTCCTCTCCTCCCCCTGCTCCCCAAACGGCACTCCAGGAACCCACCTCCCTGCCGTCTCCGCCACTCTCCCCCCCACTTCCTTCCCTGCCTCCAAAGCCCTCTCCCCTAACTCCTTCCCAGTTTCAAACGCGCTTTCAGCAACCCTAAACCCTGTACCCGCAACCCCCTTGGCCACACCCACACCTGTCTCTGCAGCACGCTCAGCAGCACTCAGACCCAATTTCGCCATACTCTCCCCCGTTTCAATCACACCCTCCCCCAGCCTCACCCCCTGCTCGCCCGTTTTAGTCACCATCCCTTCAGCCCCCTCCGCAGCCTTCCCCGCACCAACCTTCACCTGCCCATACCCGCCTTTTAGCACACCCTCCCCTTCCTCCGCCACCTCCCTCGCCCTCTCCCTGCCATGCTCAAAAGGCCCTCCACCCATGGTCTGACACATCCCAATCCCTCCCAACCCAGTACCACCCATCCCACGCTCCTCTGTCCCAACGTCCCTAATCCCACGCCCTTTCATCTCACGCCCTCTCATCTCACCTCCCCCCATCATCCCCCCACATTCCCCTGCGGGCGCTCCTTCCCCTGCAAGGGCACTTTCCTTTGCAGGCGCACCTTCCTTTTCTATCTTTGCCAGTGCCCGCTCCACTGCCCCCACGCCACTGCCTGCCCGCCCAGTTCCCCCCACACCCGCCACTCCCTCCCCACCAATACCCTTCACGCCCTGCCCGTGCGCCCAGCCCGGCCCAGACTCGCCCTCTGCTGATGCTCCATATCCACGCCCTTCACCACGCGTCCCAATTTCTGGACTGATCCCTGGCCCATGCCTCCCGAATTCCGGGCTCCTCTCTAGGCGATGCGTGCGAAACACGTGCTCAGGCATCCCAGTGGGGCTATTAAGGGTTGGGGAGAGGGAGGGGGGAGCAGCAGACAAAGAAGGTATCTTATGTCCGACTCACAAAACTTGGGTCCATGCCACTCGCATTCCGGGTTCCTCTCTAGCTTATGCGTTCGAAACACGTCCTCAGCCATCCCAGTGGGGCTGGAAAGAGTTGGGAACACGGAAGTGGGAGGGAACAGCAAAGCAACCGGAAATTAGGAAGAGGGAACAGCATAGGAAGCGGAAATTAAGGAGAGGGAACAGCAGAGGAACCAGAAACTATCAGAACAACCTACAAGCGCTGAAGGGAGGGGCGAAGGGGCGAGCAGGGACGAGGCACCAGAAAAAATTAGGATTAGTGATAGCTTGAGTGTGGCATGCAGCGCACCGCAGAGCTGTCTTAAGGCTGACCGCAATGAACCAGAGCATATCAAATCTGAAGCATGCCAGAGCTGACGGCAGCATGCCAGAGCTAACGGCAGCATGCCAGAGCTGGTTGCGACTATGAAGCACACCAAAGTTAACCACGGAGTACCGCAGCATACCAGAGTCGACCACAGCGTACCACAGCATACCAGAGCTGACCACATCAGCGAGCAACCATACGTGCAGCACACCTTATGGTTGTGGAGGCTTCAAGTGGGGTCGCTCCTGCTCCCGTGCCTCGCCCTCCGCCTCCTGCCGTGCCTGCGAGAAGAGGCAGTCCTTCCTCGCCAGAAGGGTGGAAGGGCTGGGCGTACGGCTGGCTGTACTGCTGACTGTACTGCTGACCATATCGACCCGGCTGCTGAGCGTACTGTTGACCGTACTGCTGACTGGGTTGACCGTACTGCTGACCGGGTTGACCATACTGCTGTCCGTACGGCTGACTGGGTTGACCTGGAAACATCTCCGTTGACTCGGGTTCAATCGTCCCAGAAGCCACCATCTTCGGCTCCTGGCCCTGACCCTCACCCTGCAAGCATACGCAAGAGGAAGAGGCGCGAAAGAGCGCAAGGGCTTGTAATCCGCCTTCAATTCCTGGCCCTGGCCTTTCGCCCCGAGGCAAGCAAGAGGGGGAGACAGTTGTCACAGTTGTCATAGTGAAGGGGCAAAAAGGCGGGATGGAAGGGAGGGGGCGGGGAAGGGGGGGGGGTCGACCGAGGAAAGCCGGAAGCGGCACAGGGAAGGGCGGATCAAAAGAAAGGCACGAGAGAGAGGAATTGTCGCAGTCGGTCAAAGCGTGAGATGAAACAGGAGGTTCTAAGATAGCAATAGAGAGACAGAAAGCGGGATGGAGAGGGGGAAAGCCGGGGACGGCACAGGGAACGCGGGATGGTAGGAGTGGAAGCAAAAGAGGGAGAGTGAAAGAGCGAGGGCGAAAACGGTGCATGCCTGGCCAGAAACCTTCACTTCGAATCGCTGCTGCTGCTGGGACGCCATCGGGATTAAATTCGCAAAAGGATCGTCGGATACGCTTCGTACTACGCCGTGAGTTAGCAAGCTCTAGCCGGTTGTGATGTATCGGAAATCTTGGATATGCTCGCAGAAAGCTAATCGACTGATCGGAAACTGAAGAAAAAGGACGAGTCTGGTGAAAAGAGGAATCGTATTTGGAGCAAGTTTGCGTGCCTGGATTCCCGCGTCGCGCCATGTTGACCAGCGGAGAATCTGTTGCCCGCTTAGGGGGCTGAGAAATGCGGCGCGAGGAATGCTATGCTGCATGTAACGCTAGGAATGCTAAAGCCGTGTCTGGGGTTGTGACCTGTCCCTCTTTGCTCATGGACACCACGTGGCGAATTTGTGCAGCTTTGTAGGCAGGTGCTGTACACTTATGTAGATCCCATTGTAGCGAACTCGTTAGCCTATAGTCGAACAAGGAACAAATTTTGATAAACCTTAGAGTTTCCATGTCAGATGTATAAAATAACTCCTCGTGTGCATAGTTTCGCACACGTGGGATCGCACAAATGTTCGAACTGCTGGCGGTTTCACGTGCCTTGGTAACCTCTCCGGACATTTCGCGAAAGCTGCGACAAGTCGGCTTTTGGCTACTGGAGCCACGTAAGTTTACACGTGGCTGGCTGTCCAACGCGGGAGGCTTCGCACACTCCACAAATGGGATTGCCTTTTTCGCCGTGAATCCGGCACCTTTCCCTTCCCGCAACGCCTGGGCATGCCTCATCCTTGGACCAATCGCGAAAGCAGGTGTCCTGACCTTATTGACTTGTCCTCTGCGCTTCGTTTCAATCTGACCTGGCACCGTCAGGTCTGTTATTGGACGAACGAAGTTGACAGCTAAGCGGCAACTTGGTAGCAGAATTCCATCGCTAACTGTCTTCACGAACATCTTTGTGTGCAACCACAGCTCGTGAATTCCCTAACGACACTCCTTTCAAATTTCGCACTGCAGGAGGTGACGCATCACCAATCGGGCGACCCATCAGGAACACAAATCAGAGGGCCTTGGGAATGTCGGAGATCTGAATCAGCCAGTAGGAGAATGGATCACCCAGCGAATTCAGGCCTGATCACGCTTATCTACTACTGTGCCTGCTCGACTAGTTGGTTGACCTGGGAGTTCTGCAAGTGATCATTGCTCTCTTAGGGGAAAGACTGGTAGAGTTACGCTGTTGTATGGCTGCTGGCGGGTCGTAAATATCACAGACTGAAGCAGGCTTCTCAAGGACTGACCAGTTGTGAGCCAAGCAGGAATCAGGAAACCCGTGCGTCTGGTCGTCAGATTCAAAAACCTTGTAGCAAAATCAATTCATTCTCAACCCAAGCTGAAATTCTCGGGACGGACGTTGGTCAACTTTAGGGTCAACCAGTCACCCACATTTCTACGCTATTGTTTCCGAAACCTTGCAGACTTTGCCTCTAATTTGGATTCTTTTGATACCTTCTCTATCGATATCCGAGATGGAGACCGGAACAGCGCGTGCAGCTGTGATTCTACTGGCAAATGCGTTACCAGGAGCTCTCAATCAACGACCCCGCGTCACAGTCTCAAATCCAGCCATCTCTTTCCAGAAAAGCAGTTTGCAACTACTGTCGAGCTCATCGAACCAAGTTTTTTCGGACATCAAGTGCATCAATGTGTCGCCAATCAACAAAAGTCGGACGAGCAGGGAAATCGGTCGCGTGAGTGTCACCGCAAATGCCAGCCGCAAAGGAGCGGCAGGCACGGGAGACCGCCAGCATAAGCAGCAGCACGGTTCCCATTCCTCCTCCTCCCCCTCCTCCCCGTCCTCGTCCTCCTCCTCGTTCTCCTCCTCGCCTGAGCAACGGCTATCTCACGCTGCGGTGAGCGCGGGCGCGACGAACCGGCCGGAGTCCGCGTCGATCGCGCAGGACAAGGAGAAGGCTTCGGCGAACATTTCGGTCGGCGCGCTGATGAACGAAGCGGAGGCGACGGAGGTGGAGAACGCGTGGGAGGCGCTCATGCGGTGGGGCAAGTTCTGGCGGGTGAAGGAAACCAATGAAGCTGACGAGGAAACCAAAAAGGTGAGAAGGATGCGGAAACGCGAAGAATGCGGAACGTTCAACGTGTGAAGATTGCAGAGAAGGAAGAAATTTACGAAAATGCGAAGCGAAGAAGAAGAATTGTTGACGTATGAAAACGTTTTGAAAGAAACCGAAAACGTTTTTGCGGTGTGTAGTGCGTCAGCACATTACGAGGCGTTTAGGCTCATGGTTGTGACTCCACCAGACTACGCCACGTCAGATCAGCGCCCTCTATGCCATGTGAAAAAAGTCACACCTGGTGTAAGTGCGTGAAACAGAGCGTGAGACACTTGAAGTAATTCTCAACAGCTCATTGCTTACTTGCTCACGCTGACAATGCGGACTTTTAGCCTTTGACTCCTTTTCTTAAGTCCGAACCTCGTGCTGCTGCCTCTCCCTTTTTCTGTTTCTCCACATCCCCGCCTCCCCCCTCCTAACCACACCTCTCTCCCGCCTTTGTTTTCCCCGATTCCTCTTCGTTTTCTCTCCGCGCGTGTTTTCTCCGCCAGGTTGTTATCTTCGGCGGGGGAGCGTTCGGGACGGCGCTGGCGCACATGCTGGCGCGGAACAACGCGGAGTTGGACGTGGTGATTCTACACCGCTTCGAGGAGGACTGCAAGAACATTAACGAGCTGCACTGTAACAGGTACAAAGCAAACGCGCTTCCCACCCAACACCATCCGCTCATGCGACGAGACTAGACTGTCTCACCGTCAGCGCGTTTCCCGTCTACTGAGTACGGCCTGCCTGCATGCATGCGACGATGCCTGCGCGCAACGATGCCTGCATGGACCGATGCTTGTCGGCCACGCACCGCGAACTCACCCCTCGCTAACATAGCGTTGTGAATTTGAGACGACTTAATGCACGATGCGTTTTGAGGCGCCTGCCGGACAAGGTGCGCGCCACCACGAACCCCAACGAGGCCATCGCTTGTTCTCTCCCCACCGCCCTCCCCCATCCTCCCCCTTTCCCCCTTCTCCCCCCAGCGCGTGCCATCCGGGCATCATTCTCCCCAACAACGTGCGCGCCACCACGAACCCAAAAGAGGCCATCACGGGCGCGCAGTACGCCATCCACGCCATCCCCGTGCAGGTGGGGGGAAGGAGGGGATGGTGTAAGGGAGGGAGGGGGGTTTGGGTGGTTGGGGGTGTGGGGAGGGGGCGGGGGGTGTGATGGTTTTGCGCAGCTCTGGATGCGCGCAGTGCGCCATCCACGCCATCCGCGTGCACAGGGGAAGTTCTGGGAGCTGAACCCAATTAGCATCTCTCTATCGGTGGAGTAGTGGTGGGGGGAAAGTGATGCGGGAGTGATGCGTGCAAAGAAGCCACACCTTCCCGCGCAAGCCATCATGGTGTGTTGGGTGGCTCTAAAATACTCCAAGTAGATGTGGCTCTCATTCCCACTTTCAGTGAGTCCATTAGTCAGTCAGTAAGGGGATATGCTGACAGTGTCACCCCAATGCAAACCTCTCGCCCTCATCCACCTCTCGCTTTTCTCCCACACCCACCCCCATTCTCCTCTAAACCCTCTCCCCCTCGCGCACCCCGCCTTTCCTCTCCCCGTGCCTACAGCCCAGTGCGGCCTTCCTGCAGTCCATAGCGCAGTACGTGCCACCCACGCTGCCCATCCTGTGCGTCAGCAAGGAGCTGGAGCTGGGCACCATGGAGATGATGACCCAACACACCCTGGGCAAAGTCGAGTTGCAATCCTCCTGCCCTCTCCCCTCTCCCTCTACCTCTCTCATCCCCCTTTTTCCTCTCCCGCTGTCCTCCCTTCCCCACTTCCCATCGCACTTTCCACTCTACAGCCCAGTGCGGCCTTCCTGCAGTCCATAGCGCAGTACGTGCCACCCACGCTGCCCATCCTGTGCGTCAGCAAGGGCCTGGAGCTGGGGACCATGGAGATGATGACGGAGGTCATTCCTCGTGGCCTCGGCAACCCCCGCCAGCCCGTGGTTATCCTGTCGGGGCCCACCTTTGCTGTTGAGATCATTCGAGAGCTGCCCACTGGTGAGTGATGTCCGTCATCCATCAGTCAATCAATGCATCAGTCAGTCCGTCAGTCGGATACTCAATCAGTCAGCTATTGAATCAAGTCGGAGAGCAAGGGGCTGGAGCTGGGCACCATGGAGATGATGACGGAGGTCATTCCTCGTGGCCTCGGCAACCCCCGCCAGCCCGTCGTGATCCTCTCGGGACCGACTTTTGCTGTGGAGATTATTCGCGAGCTGCCCACCGGTGAGTGCTGCTGGGATACCAGAAGGGTCAATGTGATGCCTGTCAGCCATTCCGTCAGTCAGGCAGTCGATCCGCCAGTCACTTCATAAGTTAGCCTGCTTGTCAGCTCTTCAATTAGTGAGTGAATCAAGTCGGTGATCCTCTCAGAAACCACCTTCAGCCATGATCTCCCTCCCCTCTTACCTCCCCAGCACCCCTTGTTTTGCCCATCCCTGTAGGCCTGGTGGCTGCCTGCAAGGACATGGCTCTGGCCAAGAGGGCGCAGAAGCTGCTGCCGTGTTCAGCTTATTCCAGCTGTTAGCGCATTCAGCTGGTGATGCCCACTTGCCATCCCATCTCTACCCCCATCCCTCCCTGCCCACTTCCCTCCCCTCTCCCGCGTTTCTCTGCCCATCGGGCCTAGTCACGGCCAGCAAGGACCTGGCTTTGGCCAAGAGGGCTCAGAAGCTGCTGCCGTGTTCAGCTTGTATTGCTCACCCCGTCCTCATGCTCATCCCCCCCCTTTTTTCCGCCCTTTCCTCCCCCCCGTTCCCGTCATCAGCGCTGGTGGCGGCCAGCAAGGACCTGACTCTGGTGAAGAGGGCGCATAAGCTGCTGGCGTGTTCAGCTCTCAGCGCTCCCCCCTTCCCCACCCCGTTTGCCCCCTCCTTCCGTCCCCCTATTCAGCCCTGGTGGCGGCCAGCAAGGACCTGGCTCTGGCGAAGAGGGCACAGAAGCTGCTGGCATCGAAAACTCTGCGAGTCAACACCACCACGTACGTGCGCATGCGTGTCCATGTGAATTCCTTGTGTATGTCCGACTAAGTATAGATGTTCATTATCTAAGTGTTCTCCTTGTATGTTCCATAGCATTATTCGCGGATCTATGAATGTTCTTTATGCGAGCTGGTGTCTCCGTGTATATTCCTTCTGTGTGAATGCGTATCCATGTACCTACGCATTTTTGTTATTTGCCTCGTCATGTAAGTGCGTATCGCACCTAGAGTTGACTTGCCTGTGCTGTCCCTATCCCGATCCCTAATCCCTTGCTCTCTCGCCCACCTGTTCACCACACAGTGACGTGGTGGGGGTGGAGATGGCGATAGCAGCGGGAATAGTGGAGGGCATGTATCTGGGAGGAGCTCACCTCTTACCTTTGAGTCGACTCAAAAGTCAACTAGGAGATTATTATCGACCTCACTGCACCTCGTGGTGTATCTTAACTATACCTTGTCCCCTCTTTCGCCCTATCCCTCCCTGACTGTCTCCCGGCTATTCATCCCTGTCCCTCTGTCTCCCTTACTCAGTGACGTGGTGGGGGTGGAGATGGCGGGCGCACTCAAGAACGTGCTGGCGATAGCAGCGGGGATAGTGGAGGGCATGCAGCTGGGCAACAACTGCATGGCTGCGCTGGTCGCTCAGGGGTGCTCCGAAATCCGGTGGCTCGCAGAGAAGGTGCGTGACAGGATGTGTGGGTGGACGGGTGGATAAGTGGATGGGGTGGATGCATAGACGGAGGGCTTGAAAGGAGGCATACTCAGGGGTTTCCTCACGCCTTTCCCTCCATTCAACCCTTTACTGGGGTCTCCACCTTACCACCACCCCACCCACCCAACCCAAAACCCCTCCACCACTCAAACATGCCTGACTGACACATAGGAAGTCAATCTCACCACGCGCTTCATGAACCTCCCTCTTCTCCACACCCTCTCCCCACCCTCCACCCACCCCCCTTCCCCCAACCCAGATGGGTGCCAACCCCACCACGTTGGTAGGGTTGAGCAGCACGTGTGAATCACGCTCACATGCTTTGTGAGCCTCTCTCTCCCCCTACCCCACCGCAACCCTAACCCCCTCCCAATGACAACACAGATGGGAGCCAAGCCTACCACGCTGGCCGGGCTGAGCGGCACGGGCGACATCATGCTGACGTGCTTTGTGTCCCTGTCCCGCAACCGCACGGTGGGCGTGCGCCTGGGGTCGGGCGAGAAGCTGGAGGACATCCTCTCCTCCATGACGCAGGTGGCTGAGGGCGTCGCCACGTCTGGCGCCGTGATCTCGCTCGCCCGCAAGTACCGCGTGCAGATGCCGGTTCTGACTGCTGTTGCGCGGATTCTGGAGGGCAAGCTGGAGCCTAAAGAGGCAGTCATGGAGCTCATGAGCCTTCCGCAGGTGAGGCCTTTGTGTGTTTGCTGGATGATTGCTGGGTTTGCGCTGGCCCGCAAGTACCGCGTGCAGATGCCCGTGCTCACGGCTGTGGCGCGGATTCTGGAGGGGAAGCTGGAGCCTAAAGAGGCAGTCATGGAGCTCATGAGCCTTCCGCAGGTGAGACATATGGGCTGGCTGGGCGATTGGTGGATGATTGTGTGGTGATCGCCGTGATCTCGCTCGCCCGCAAGTACCGAGTGCAGATGCCCGTGCTGACGGCTATTGCTGGGATCCTGGAGGGCAAGCTGGAGCGTAAGTAAGGAAGCAGTTATGGAGCCCTGCTGCGCGTGATGCTGATTTACTGGTTGTTGGATGCTTAGTCTGGTATCTAGGGGATGGAGTATAGGTTTTGAGGAGTCACAGAAGTACGTGTAAGTGGATACTGCCCCGAGTTCAATTGACATTCAGGTTGCTTGCTGGTACGGTATATCATGTAGGTTGTGTTGCGTGGTGTTGTGATGAAGCTCCTGTGTGCGATTGATTGCATCTTATAAGCTCTGTATGTTTGTGGTGGTTTTCCTCGCACGGGCCTGGCATGGCTGCGCTGACTGCCTCATCTGACATGTCGCTGCTGTGCTGTGCCACAAATCCCTTGGATAATTCTGGGTTGAAATGCTGCAGGTCGAAGAGAAGTGAAGCACTGCTGTCCAGTAGAGGATCTCGAAGGGTGTTAGGAAATAGGCATGAAAGTGTGTTGCTTGAGAGTGTGCCAGCCAGCATGATTAGGTGTATGGCTTTTCTTACACAGGACGGATATTAAGATGCACGCGGCATCTGCAGGGCAAACATGCTCAAAGAGTGATGTTTATTCCATCCCAGAGTGTGCTGGTGGCCATTGCAGACTTACTAGTGTCTGTGATATTGAACAGCATGTGTTGGCAAATGCAGAGTAGTTTCTTGAAATCTATCTATGATCAGACTAGAAGATATTTTTCTGATGTAAGCAGTACGTTTTGTTGAGAGAACACGGAGTTGCTGCCACTTGTTTTGGGGATCTACATGCAGAAATTGGTAGATTTTTGTGTGACAGTACGGTATCGGTGTCACATCCTGTCACGTGTCGGTTACGACCTAATACAGTCGATGCTCAGCCTATCACAAGAATTTGCTCCTCACAATTAGAAAATCAGTCACTCGCGAACGTTTTGCCTGTGAGTGGTGATTGTGCTGATTTCGGGGTACAGTCACCAAGTCGAGGAAGAAAAACATCTACAGTTCATAAACAACAACGGCTGCCCGTCACCAGACGTGTTTACCTGGTTACGAACTTAAACCCCTAGACTCGTTTCACATTCCAATTTCATTTTACAATCACATTTTTGCCCGTGGCGACAAGGGCGAATGCGGCGAAGTGTCTAGAACTCGTTTCACTCACATGCCGCCCGCCTACCTGGTGTTCTTGAAATGAGCACCGACTGTGTAACCTTAACCACATTCTGTCACGTGTACGCAACTGGATCCGAACCAACCTTTTTCTTGGGGGATGTGATTTCCAGGGCAGTGAGATGTGCAGAAAGAGCCAAAATCCATACTCACAGAAACCTCCAAAAAGGACAACTATACTTTGAGAAGGTTCATCGCAGATCACTTTGAATGACGCGGAATGTGCATTGTCGCGGATTTCAGGTCAGTCGTGAGTCGTGATGAAAATCCTCATGAATGGTTTCTGCAAGTTCGACACGACCGCAGCGAGAAATACTGGTCAGATACCTGTCAACAAGTTACTGTATGTCGGGAAAGTTTTCGGTGCAAAGTTCCCTGCCTGCCCAACCAGTTGTCTATTGGTTGAGGACTTCTTTTCTCAAGCCGCGACACAGTCTGCTGGAATCTGCAGCAGAAAAAATGCGAAAGCAGAAGTCTCATTTGGAGAAATAAGTGCGTGTGGTTTGCGCATGTCACCCTTCAACCTTTTCACATCGAGAACACGGCAATGGTGCGAAGGAGAATGGTGCGGTGGTGGAAACTCATGCGCGATTCTGAAATACTCTGTCGCCAACAAACACGACGACCAGGGTGACCGAAATGAATAGCCATCGGTCAGTCGGACAGCTTCGACGTGGAGAAGGCGAGACGCGCAAAAGAAAACACTGAACGCGTTGTTTTGCCCGCGAGAAGCACTGTGGTGTTGCACTGCTTCGGCACTGTTCATATGGATCTCGTAGGTTCGTGACAGTGCAGCAGCACAGCCAAATTACACGCACGACGACACGACGACACGCCAAATTCCAAGTCAGCCAAACTGCTTTGTGTCTCAGCGTATCACATCACATGACATGACCAGGGGTCTTGATTCGTTTTGGGCCACCCTGTCGAATCGAAGTTCCAGGTCGAAGTCACACTGCCACTGCAGTGTGGCTTCCGCGTCGTACCCTAGAAATTGCAGGGTGTTTAATATTTTCTGGTCTGGTATGGCAGGGTGGGGAAAAAAAACTAGGCTGCAGCGGTTCCTCTGTGTGTGTTTCCGAGGGACTTAGCCAGTTTCCGAGCGCGTGCGATGCTTGACGCGGTGTGTGTGTGGGTGTCTCAGTGAAAAGTACTTAGCCAGTTTTCGAGCACATCCAATGCTTGTTCTGGTGAATGTGTGTGTGTCTTTGTGGCAAGGACTTTGCCAGTTTTTGAATGGCTAAGGGAAAAAAACTCAGAGTGCTGCCACTACCGAACTCGGCCAAGGCAGTGTGCTACACGAACCAACAACTGCAAAACAAGGGTCGAAAATTCACGAGGCCTGATCGTGGCAGGGTGGTAGAACCCTTGAATCCTGTATTTACAGTGTTGTTACCAAAAACTTTTCTGAAAATCAGGCTAAGCAAGGTAAAATTCCCTGCAATCCTGAGGCCTGGACATGACACTCGTCTCCCCTCCTGCCTGGAGTGACATTTTCGCACTCGGCGCTGGGTTTCGTGAAAGGTGCGTGGGGGGCCGTCCCCCGTACGTACGCGGCATCGCATCGCACCGCATCGTAGCCAAGAGTCGGTCCGATACACGTACGTACACGTTTGAACGTGGGAATGGGAGAAAATACCGACGCTGTGGACTGCCCTTTGTTCAAATGTGTTGCGCTTACGTTTCAATTTTCCAGAGCAAGCCTCTGTGGGGTTTCGAGGGAGCAACAATAGTTGTCCTTTCGGCGCTCGACGTCCATGATAAGATCCTACTAAAGTCATGAGGTGGACGACCCCCCTGATGCCTTTCTAGTATTTTTCGTCATATTTGCCAGTAGTTCTTCGTAGTCGACATTGTGCACCCTCCGAACGCGTTGAAAAAACGTTTTTTTTTTTTTCGCGTCTCGAGATGTTAAATTACCCAAACCCGAGTCGAGCGGCGCGTCTCAAGAAGGCGGGACGAGAGGGTTACAGGAGAGTGAAAAAAGCGGCGATTGTCGCATGGACGAAGACAGCCCGCGCCGCGGAGCGTTTGAGGCGCGTGGCGTTCGCATTCCTGCCATCCTCAGGCTCGAAGCGCGTCGACCGCCGTCGTTCCGCCGTATCGACATCATCCGTCGTCCCCCGTGCTGCCTCCCCTGTCACATGCGCAAGAACCCCTCAAGCCGCGGCAGCAGCATCGACGGAGTACGGCCGCGAAAGCCGGAGCCGATGGGGACGTGCGAGTCCTTTCAACGCAAGCCCCTGTCTCCCCTTCCGCGTCTTCCCTTCCGCGCTTCTTCCGCCGCGTTTTTGCTTCCGCGGTGGTTCCCCTCGCTCCACCGCGTCTACCGCCGCCTCGACCGAGTCCGCCAATGCCAATCGCGCCGTTTCCTCTTCCGCCGCCGCCTCTCGCGCAGCTAGCAGCTCTCCGCCGCTAGCTGGCCCCGCAGTAGACTCCACCGCCGCATCCACCCCTTTCTTCGCTTCCGCCTGCATTACTAACCAATCCGCTGCTTCCACGTCATTCAGCAGCGTTTCCGTGTGTTCCTCATTACCTAGAAACACCTCTTCCTCTTCCTCCGCTCCTTCATTTTCCGCACGTCGTAATAAATCTGACTTGCTCACCAACCCCGCCGTCGCCGCTTCCGACTTTGGTTTCGCCCTCTCTCCGCCTGCTTTTGAAGAGGCCGATTCTCACGCCGAAACTCACGCCGCAACTCACGCCGCTTCCCTCGACGATGGTTCCGCGTCTTGGAAGCGCACCATGTCGATAGCGATCCCCGCATGCGGAGAGGCGCGGGAGGCCGACTCGGAAGGAGGAGTGGCGGGGAAAGAGCCGGGGGAAACGGCGGAAGCGGCGGAGGAACTGGCGGAGTGCGATCGCCTGAGCGCCTGCGCGCAGGACTCTACGGTGGATATCGATTCGCTGTGGGAAGCGGCGGCGGTGGCGGAGCTCGAGGCGGAAGCGCGAGCGGCTACGGCGGCGGCGGCAGCGGCGTCGGCAGCGGCCGGCGCGAAGCGGTGGCGAGGAAGCTGGAAAGCAGCGACGCCTACTAGCCGGTCGATGATGGCTGCAGCGCTTAAAACCCCGAGATCTGAAAATTCCGGTGCTAATAGGACACCAAGCCGAACACCGACGGTACTTACTCCTAGGGTTTTCGTTCTCGAGCCGAGAAAGGGTCGGGGCGCGCTGGCGGAAAATCTGGCGTCGGCGCTGGCGGACGATCTAAGCGGGGCGGAGCTGGCGGACAGTGCATCGGGGCCAGCGCACATCTCAAGCAACATATTGGACGGCGCAGCGAGTGGCGGAAATGCAATTTCCGCCCTTAGCCCCCCGCCTCCTTCCACCTCTCGGTTCCTCTCCGCTCTACGCTCGTCTTTCAGGCGCTCATCTGCTGACGTGGTGCCTGTCGTGGTTGCGGGTTCGAATCCGAGGGACAGTGTAACTCCTGTTGTTACTGTACGGGATCCTGTTATCGCTATTGTACCTGTTACAGCTGCTGCGATTTCGACGAATTTTTCAGGCGAAAATCCAGAAGCAGCAATGGCGCCGTCGAAATATTCACCAACAGGCGTTCTGGCGTGTGAGGCCGATTCTTGGAGTCCCCCTTATGAGCAGCACCGCGACAATGTAACAATTGAGTGGAGCAAACGTGCTACGACGACTCCATCTACACCCCACGCCAGGATGAAACCTTCCAGAAGTTTCAGCGGCGCTGACCTTAAGTTCTCATCTAACGACGACTTATCCGCTTCAAAAACACCATCCTCCACTTCCTCCCTTCGCTCCCGCCGAGGCCTTCCACCCTTTGAAAACCTCCAAACCAAGGAGAAGCAGCCAGTCCAACCAAGGCAGGCGAAGCTGCAGGCTCGGAATGGCGCCAGCGCACCTGATTTGATGAATTTTGAGATAACCCCAACTCCAGCTTTTTTCAACGTGCCCTGTAGCAGCAGAGGGACGCCTGAGCTGACTTGGGAACATCTTTCAAATTTTGCCGCAGGCAGGCTGGAAAGGGACAGGCCTGTGGCAGCAAGGGGGTGCAAAGGGGGTGCGAAAGAGAGGGGGAAGATGGAGGGGTGTGTGGTAGAAATCGGCGAGGTGGAGTGGGGTGTGGTGAATGGCGGTTCAGGGGAGGGGGGTGTGGAGGCGTGGAGTGCGGTGGAGGAAGATTATTGGGAAGAGCTCAAAAGCCCTGCCATGGCCCCTGCTTGCTGCTTCGGTGGGGTTGGAGGGTTCCCAGCCCCTCCTCTGACCCAGCAGGATCAACAGCATGAATGGCACATGCAGCACCAGGGGAAGGTGTGGCATCAACATCTGCAGAAAAAGCAGCACCTGCACACACAGCACCAGCAGCAGCGGCTGGAGAAGGGTTGGGAAAAGCAAGAGCAGGAAGGGGAGGAAGGGAAGGAGGAGGAAGAGGAGGAGGATCAAGAGCAGGATTATCTGGCGAGGAATCAGCCTGGCTGTGCTGCAGCGATGGGTTGCATGCCCCTCTCAATGACCAGGAACAGTCACCACCAGTGCAGCAGCCACAGAAGAGTGTTCAGCAGGAGCCATAGCAGCAGCAGTAGCAGCAGCAAGAGCAGCGATACCTGGTTGCTGGCTTCTACAGAACAGCCTAGTGAGTCCGGGTTGGTTACCCCGAGGGGGTCAGGCAGGGGCCGGTTTGAGAGAGCGAGGAGTAGTGGCAGTGGTGGTGCTGCTGCAGCAACTGTGGTGCGGTATGTGCCGCGGTTTGCGAGAAACAAGCATCAGCGGGTCGGTTGTGAGGGAGGTGGCGAGACATTCTCTCAACGACATGGTGTCAGTGGGAGTGAGGTGATGTGAATTGATGTGATTTTTGAGGCAGGAGAAAGGGTAAGCCCCTGCGGCTTGGCTGACAGGTGTCTTCTATAGATGTTACCTTGATTGGCTGATGTAAGGTGGTAGTATACACTACAATAGTCGGGATGTAATATGTATCCCACTCCAGTCAATTTAACTCCATTAGCCTGCATTCCGAGTAGCGCCACTACATTTACCTAACAATACTTACACAAAACGCTGGCTACAGAACCAACTGAATTGTAACAATCTAGCTATGTTTCTTTCCAGTCCATATTGTGTTAGTTTTTTTCTCGTATGTTGGTACTGTATTGAAGCTACTAGTAGGGAATGTTCCAAATCACGTTCTAAATACCCTTTTTCCCTTCTTCTGTATGTGTCTTCCAGAATTCGAGGAGATTTCTCCACCTTGTAGTGGAGCGTGTCAGGGCGGGTCAGATTCTCCTTCAAGGTTCGTTTGACGCGGTTTACGACGGTCAATCACGTCTAGGGATGCCTTTTGGCTTTCACCGTTTTAGAACATTGCGCACCAGAATCAACCTTTCAAAGTCAATTGAACGACTCGCCGTCAGATCATTGCCGCCGAGTCATACTGCGCTGGGTAAACAAGGCAAATACAGATGTTCCCGGTTAAAGGCCATTGCTAGATGAGTCCATTTTCCATCTAGAGTAGAATTTTCCGAAATTGCCTAGGGTTGTCCCCACCCCTATAGTCCCATTTTTGGTGGGAAATTTTGAGGCGTGACCGTATCATTGCACGATGACATCACATTTATCTCGTTTTCAGGGTAAAACAGAAGTTATTACCTTCTTTCGACCCCCAAACCGTAACTTATTTTGTTTTGTTCTGCCCGTTGGCCATGCGAAAGTTCTCAGCGCGTTGAACCGTTGCGACGAGAAGTTGAAGCAAGCGCGGTCCAAATCTAAGCAAAAGATGAAAGGCAAAAACTAGTAGCAAACAAACCACTGTTTATGCATTTTTCCTGAAAGGGACTATAAGAATCGCGTTTTGCCTGGGGTTTGAAAGTTTCGGCATACAGTTCGCGCGCGACGTCTCAACCCGTCGGACTATAACCCGAAACACTTGTAGCCCTGAACCAGACGCGCGTTGCGCGCCTTCCAGCACCTTCATTTCAGCCTTCTGTTCCGGCCTTCTCATCAATTTGCCTCGGGCAGTGTCTCCTCCTCCCCTCCCCACTGTGGGCCTCGATTCCTCCTCGACACGCAAATTCAGCAAGTTGAGCTACGGCTCAGGAGACCCACCCTGTCGTGCATTCGAGCTCTGTGCACGTACAGTAACACTGTTGCATTCATCCGCTCCGTACGTGTTTCTTCGGTGAAGCAGTCAATTCCGCGGTCGGTTTATGTCTGCCTAGTGCCCGCGCAACAGAAGCAGAATGGATGCATCCATGCAAAGCTTGTTTGTCAGCTGAAAGTCCGAAGCACGCATGTGAATAGTTTACGTAAACAACATGATCAGACAGTGTTCGCCGTTATGAATGCTGCAGAACCCACGAGGACGAAATAACGGTGAGGGAAAGCATGGGGGGGAAAATGCTGCATACACAAGATGCCCAGCCCCTGCACGCGAAATTGACTCGTACATTCCAGAAACCTTGCACACGAAGGTTTTTTCCCGGGCAGTTGCACCCACGTTACAAGCACGTCAACCAATACGAACCACAGAAACAGAAGAGACCGAAGTCAAACAGTCAACGGTGAGTTACAAAATTTTGCTATAAGCCCTTTTTGCCCGATGCGAATTGACGAAACCTCCACGAAATGCATGAATCACTTAAGCGCCCCCTTCACAAGGCAACCTTGGGTTAGTCAAACGGACATCGTGTGTACTCGCTCCATCCCCCACACGTAAAGGGACACTCGTTCCTAATCTCTCTTAGGGCGTGTAACATTGTATCGACCAAGCCGAAAATCCGACCAAATTGTTGGGTCATGCGAATGCGAATTGTGTAACGCTTGAACGAACCCCGCCACACATTTCGAAAGGAACGACCATTCTGTTCGCAATGCTGTGGGGCACCACCCAAAACTACCCCCGTAATTATAGTTGAATGTTATCCAAGGTTCAGCATTCGAACGGGGTATGAAAAACATGGGCACGGAAAGACAGTAGTGTTTAGCAAGTTCATAGTCCTTCCCGAAACAACTTCGGGGGAAATAACTGCATGTCACACACTAAATCCCCAACCCTGGTACGAGTCGCGTACGACCGTGATCCAGAATTTAATATCAATCACACCGAAAAATGTTCTGCAGTCAGAGTGACTACAACGTAATGCTAATCAGTGGGTGTAACCCCAAATAGTTCGCAATCGTCAGAACCGCCCAAAGGTCGTTTTTTCCGGTTGGTCGGTACAATGTTACACGCCCTTACATAGTTGTAGGGTTTCGTGGGGGGAGTGGTATTGATCCTGATACATTGCTGGGAGTAGACGCGTCCTGAGGCTCCGGTTCGCTAACTCGCGGTGATTTGGAGGCTCTTCCTGACTTACCCAAATTCGTTGAATGCCACGCGACCAATATTCATAATAAGCTCTTCAAGCTCTTCTAATAAGACGATAACTTCTTAACACCAGTTGTAGTCGAAACTGTATCCCCCCTCGAACAGCACGTAGTACGCTCCGGCGCGAAAAAATGTCGAATTACAAAAATCAGAGCCCAGCGGCGCGCTTCGCGGAGGTGGGACGAGAGGGTTACCAGAGATTGAAAAAGACAGCGGCTGTCATGCGGATAAGCACAGCCCGAGTCGCGGAGCGTGTGAGGCGCGTGGCGTCCACGTTCCTGTCGTCTACAGGCTTGAAGCCCGCAAACCGCCGTCGTTCCGCCGCATCCTCCGTTCCACGCGCCACCTCTCCCGTTCCACGCGCCATCGTTGCGTTCCGCCGGAGCATGAGAGGTTGGACGGCAGCGTTCGCTTTCAAGTTGCGGAAACCTTCTTCGTCTGAAGCTACCACACGAAGTTATTCCCCTCAGTACACCGCGTCTTCCGCCGCCGCCTCTCGCGCCGCTACTAGCGCTTACGCCGTATTCTGCCCTTCTGCCCCCGTTGCCCCTGTGGACTCCCCCCACGACGCATCTACCGCTTCCTTTGCTTCCTCCTCTGCATCCTCTGCCACATCCGCCGGTGCTAACCAATCCGCTTCTTCCACGTCATCCGCTGCCGGCGCCTCCGCATGTTCCGCGTTAACTAGAAATGCTTCCGAGAATTCTAAAAAACCAGCCTCTTCCGCTTCTTCGTTTCCCGCCCGTAGTAGTCACGCTGACTTGCGTGTCGGGCCCACCCCCCCCGCCACTTCCGCGGCCGCGATTCCCCCACTCGCGCTTGCTTCCGTAAAGGCCGATTCTCACGCCGATTCTCACGCCGATTTTAACGCCGATTCTCAAACCACTTCTCTCGCCGATTGTCGCGCGGAGGGCTCCTCGTCGTGGAAGCGCGCCATGTCGATAGCGATCCCCGCATGCGACGGCGACGACGAGGCGCAGGGGGCGGGGGAGGACGAGGGGGGAGAGCGGCAGGAACCGGGGAGCGGAGAGGCGGGGGAAGAGGCGGAAGAAATGGCGGAGTCGAATGGCCTTGGTGGCGGCGCGCCGGATTCTGCGGTGGACATCGATTCGCTGTGGGAAGCGGCGGCGGCGGCGGAGCTCGAGGCGGAAGAGCGAGCGGTTACGGCGGCGGCGATGGCGGCGGCGTCTGGAGCGAAGCGATGGCGAGAGAGCTGGAAATCACTAACTCCTCGGTGTAATGCGGTACCTAAAGCTCCCAGATCTGATTTATTTGGTAGCAAAACGCCAGCGCAAACACCAGCGCTCACTCCGAGGGGGTTGGTTGTCGAACCTAAAAACGCTTGGAGCGCGCTGGCGGAAAGTGTGGCGTCGGATCTGGCGGACAACCAAATCAGGGCGGAACTGGCGGACGGCGCAGCGGGGCTGGTGGCACCTCGCCGAGGGCTGCCGACAACTCCGCGCTTGTCCTTCCGCCAGTGGAGGTCAACCTCAGAGTCGACCCGGCCTAGGGCGCGCGCTGCTGCGGAAGAGGAGTTTGCGGAAATGCCCCGCAATTGGTTGGAGAACGCGTGGAGTGGCGGAAATACAGGTTCCGCCGTGAGTCCCCCGCCTCCTTCCACCCCTCGGTTCCTCTCCGCCGTCCGCTCGTCTTTCAAGCGCTCTGCTTCTGAGGCGGCGCCTGGGGTGGTCGCGGGTTCGAATCCCAGCGCCAGTGCAACTGTTACAGAAACTGCAATTTCTACAAAAATCCCATGCTACAGTCCTCCAGCAACATCAGCATCAGGATTATCACCACCAGCAATTCCGGCTCATAAGTCCGTTTCGTGTGGTTCTCTTTATGAGCATCATCACAACACGGCACAGTGCCGCTCCATGGAGTGCAGCAGTGTAGTTCGTTCTAGACAAAACACTACTCGCAACTCATCTACTCTCCGAGGCAGGGTCAAACCTTCCAAAAGTGCCAACAGCATCGACGTTAAATCTACCTGCATTCATCACCTGACCGCTTCAAACTCCTCCTCGTTCACTCCCTCCCTTCGCGCCCGTCGAGGCCTTCCTCCCTTTGAAAACCTTTGCACCGAGGAAGAACATCCAGGTCAGGCAAGGCAGCCGAACCTGCTGGCTCGGAATGGCACCAGTGCGCCTGATTTGCAGGTTCTTGAGTTTGCTCAGGTTTCTTCGAACCTGCCCGGCAGCAGCAAAAGGGTGCCTGCATTGTCTTGGGGGCAGCTCTCTGAGCTTGCAGCGGGCAGGGAGAAAATGGACAGGCGTGTGTTGAGCGGGGGTGCGGTGACTGGGTGTGCGGTGGAAGAGGGTACGGTGCATGACAGTGTGGTGGAGTGGTGTGCGATGGAGGACGACGATTCATTGGAAGAGCCAGAGAGCCCTGCAATGGTCCCTGCTTGTTCCTTGTGTGGGGTAAGAGGCTTTCAAGCTCCTCCCTTGGCCCAGCAGGATCGGCAGCAGATTTGGCATATGCAGCAACAGGGGAGGTTACGGCAGAAAGAGGAAGATGAGGAGGGGCAGGAGCAGCATTACGGCCTGGCTGACAAGCAGCCTGGCTGTGCAGCAGGAATGGGTTGTGCACCAATTTCAATGAGCCGAAGTATAATCCGCCGCCAGGGAAGTAGCCGCAGCAGCAGGAGGTTAAATAGGAGCAACAGCACGAGCAGCAGTAGCAACTGCTTACACTTGAATAAGTGCAACTGCGGAAACAGCGGTAGGCTGTTTGGCAGGAGCGATAGCAATAGCAGCTGCAGCAGCACGAGCAGCAGCAATAGCAGCACCACTTGGTTACTTGCGGCACCGGGTCGCATTAATGATCATTTAGAAAATCCCCAGATGGGGTTCACACAGGGGGGCGATGATGCGAGGTCAGCAGATTTCAAGCTGCGGTCGAGCGGGCAGGTCACTCCGAGGGGAGCAAGTAAAGGTCGGCTGGACAGGATGAGGAGTGGTGATGGTGGTGGCGGTGGTGCTGGTGGGACAGCCACTGTGGTTCGGTATGTGCCGCGGTTTGGCAGGCACGGGCAGCAGAGGTCGGTAGTGAGGGAGGTGGCACGAGAAGCGGTGAGAAACATGGTGGGTGTGGGAGCAAGGTGAAGGCGAAGGGCTGTCATCGCCTGCCAGGGCCCAGAGAAAGAGGTAGCTCCTGGAGCATAGCCACCAAATGTCCTGTATTTGAGCTTGTGTTATACTAGTACTTACATATATACATATGGTGTACCTATTATATTTCCTATTCCAAGGGCATATATCAACCCAACAAAGCAGCACACTTTGTGGAACTGAACAGTACGAAATTCAACTGGCTTCAGTGACATTTGCCAGCAATTCCATATTGATATAACTGCCAGGATGTATATAACAATAACAAGCAGCAACAGTGTAAAAGATGGCAACATACTATACAAAACTAAACCTCGCACGGGCCACATGAGGTGCTGGCAGCAATAAGCCGCAGCAACCTCTCTGCACCAGAAACCCTCACGTATCTCCTCACCTTGATCCAGTCTCCAGGTCCCAGCGAGATGAACAAACACGGAAAGAAGTAAACACAGCACATGCAGATCTTAGCAAGCAGATTTTCCCCCCCTCGAGGCCGTCGTTTAAGCCTCTGCTGAAGCCAGCTTGTGACTTGAATGGATTGACTGGGACTCAAGCAGGCAAAGAGCTGCCACCATGCCTTTCCCATGCATTGCCTCTGCTCCTCCATGCCTCCATACCCACTCCACCAACAGCACTTAAATTGACCGGCATTTCTGAGCTGGCACGTGCGAATTCAGCCTCCTGGCAACCTGCATCCATGGCTCCTCATTCAGCTGCAGCAGAAACAGACCCGCCGATACCACTGGCACCGTTGTTACTATTGCTGTTACCATGTACATCACCGCTACTGCTGCTACTGCTGCTGCTGCTGCTGGAGAGATGAGCAACGGCTACCATGACACCCACGCCCACTGTGACCGCCGCTCCCACCCCCAGCGCCTTCCAAATCAAGTTCCACCTCCGCCTGTGCGCCCGCATGTGCTCTGAAGGGGGAAAAAAAGAGGTGAGACAAGCAAGACGGGCATGCAATGAGAAAGAGGAATTCGAGGCGCCTAAAAAAATGGCTGCTCCTACCCCCAGCGCCTTCCAGATCAAGTTCCACCTCCGCCTGTGCGCCCTCATGTGCTCTGAAGAGGGGAAAGGAGAAGTGAGACAAGCAAGACAGGCATGCAATGCGAAAGGGGGATTTGAGGCGCCTCAAAGAACGGCTGCTCCAACCCCAAGCGCCTTCCAGATCAAGTTCCACCTCCGCCTGTGCGCCCTCATGTGCTCTTGGGAGGGGGGCAAGGAGAAGAGGAACGCACCACTTCGGAGCGAGAAAAAGCGTTTTCAAAAAAGAAAGAAAGGAAACCATGATACCACCCCATCGCCTTCCAAATCAGGTTCCTGTGCGCTCTCATGTGCTCTGGAGGGGAAGCAAGGAACAAGAAAGATGTCCCAGAGGAATGAAAGAAGCTAGAGACATGCATGAAAGCAGAAGGGGAAGCGCACAATCTGGCGCAAAAGAACGGGTCTATTGTAATGTTAAAACCTGATGTTTGATGGTCATAGACGATCTTAAACGGTCGTAGACTATACTGACGATCTTAGAGGACCGTAAACCGTCACAACATGAAGGTCCGGCATGAGAAATCGTACAGCTATTAACAAGAGGCGGAAACAATGCAGAACAGAAAGAGGTCGTGTGTTCAAGTAGCCAAGAAAGATCCTTTCAGCTTGTCCTCCTTACCAATGGCTTCGTTATTCTTCTCAGCCATCTCCTGGTTCATCCTCTCCCAGTACTGCAGCTTATCTCGCAACCGCGACACCTCCGCCTCTTTCCGCGCCACCAGATCCGCTTGCTGCTTATCCGATATCAAATGCTCCTCGCCTCGCTTCATCGCCGCAGCAACCGCTCTCGCCAATGCACCTTCCACATCCACGCTCCCTGTCGTATCTGTTTCCACAATGCCAATCCCATTCACAACTGTTTCTGCACCGGCACTCCCAGTCGTATCTGCTTCCGTCGGAACCTCTTGCGATCCGTCAGCAGATCTCGACCCGGCATCCTCGTTTCCAGCTTCCTCGATACTAGCCGTGCTGCTTTCGTTCCCCCCTTGAGCATCACCGGAACCTGCCGGAATGAGAACGACCAGTGCAGCTTCGTCGAGCGCTTTCTGCGCGGCTGCGACCGCGGCTCGCACGCCGTCCAACCGTTTCGTGCAGGCGGACAGCGCTTCCTCCGCTTCTGTTCGCCTTCTGGACTCTTCCTGGATTCGCGCGACGAGGTCGCGGTACGAGGTTCGCCGGCCGCGAGTGGGAGCAGCTCGGCTGCTACCGTTGATGGCGATGCTGGGAGCCGCGTTTTGGAAATCCTCGTCGCTGCTGAGATATTCTGCAGAGAATGGAGCGGGAAAACAATCCGATCCGATCAGATTCGACAATGTACAGTTGGCGGGTGGCGAATCAGGAAAGGAACAAAATAACACATCGGCAAAAGTGCAGGCCAAAAATGTAGGGCTACGGCGAAGTGATCTCTGTAAAAGAAGACTAAAGCCTGCTTTGGCGAATGCAAAGACAACTTTGTAAAAGCAATGAACAAAGGAACAAAAGAAAGGAGAGCGAGGTTAAGAACACCGACCTTCTAGTCCGTCCTCCGCCGCGTCAAAGAAATCCTCGCTAGAAGAACCGGTCCTGGTAACTTCAGCCGAATGAAACTCCTCGTCGTCGCTGTCCCCGTGTGGCCGACCGCCATTAGCGGGATGATGAAAGTTAGCCACTCCGTTTCCTTGATGACCGTTTACGTGACAACCGTTTTCGCGACCGTTAATGCGGCCGTTCATGCGTGCTGTCGAGGGCTTGACCCGGTAAGTGGCTGGTTTTTCCGCTGCAGATCGCCAGTCGGTCTCGCCTGGGGTCATCGGACACACGGCTCCAGCCATGCGCTGGTTCACGTAATCTCACCGTAAGTCCCAAAGTAGTAGAAGCAGGCTACCACGAAAAGAGAGGAATAAGTAAGCTGGGATCAAGTATCGAAATAAAGGCCTCTAATGGTCCACTCGATCGATCAAACTAATGGCCACGGCCAGTCTGCTTTCGCCAGACGGTGTTGATGAGTGCCTGAAAGAAACCTACAGGGTTGCCGCTGCGTCACACGAAGGCGCTGCGCGGAAAGCACATGCACAAAAGCTACTTGGCGACCTTGAAAGGAAAACCTGAAAGGAAGTGATGGAGCGATTCTGACTTGCCCGCTTCTCCGACGCGCTTACGTGTGTTTATGTGTGCTTTCCTTCTGCTTTGTGGTTTGACTTCTTGAAGTTGCAGATTCTTTCAACCTGCAGAGGACAGCCAGTCTCGAAATCAAATTCACATCGGTAAGGTGGAGTACGGTTGGTAATGTTGAGAAGTGTTGAAAATTGGGTTTAGTGTGGTGGTGCTTGTAGCTTAATTTTTTTGCAAGAGGAGTTCTGAAAGCTTCGGTTCCACGTCAACTCCAACAAGGCGGAGTTCTATGGTTTTGGTTGGCTGGCAGAATCTAGGGAACGTTGACAGGATGAGCCCCCGTTCGAAACCTGAGCTTCTGCCCGCGGGCAGAAGGATATTGTTTCATATCTACCTATTTTGATTGGAAAACCTGAACCTGGCCAGAGATAGTTGTTGCTTGCTGGAATAAATGTACGCTTTGCTCAACGAGTGGTCAAGTGTTGTCCATTCCCCCTTGACATTTGCAATTCTGTTCTTTCTCCTTGACTCTTTCCCCTTGGTACAGTGGATGCTTGGTGGGGTGGTCCCCGCAAATGAGGGGAACATCCGTGCCAGCACACTCAATCTGACCAATCCGAAGATAGCCCATGAAATGGCGGGAATTAATTCTCTATTTGGAACCACTGGTCCCCACACACGTCACAACCTCCGCTATCAGATCTGACGGCCTCCACACTTTTGGCGGACCTCAGTTTGGTCGAGGAAACATCACTCAGCAAATTGCTTGGAGGAAGCAGCATCGACGGCTGACAATAAACACTCTTCCGAAGGCTGCGATCTCACCATGTGTCGTCCTCTGAACGACCTCCGCACTCATGCACGGCTTGTGTGACGCATTACCAGCTGCACTCCTATTTTCCAAATTATGCAGATTTCGTTAGGAAATTCGCGCCGCATTTCTCCAGCTATGGCGTCCAGCACACACCTCGGGATGCTCGCGCTTTTCAGCTCGGCCTCCTTAATTACGAACATGCCTTCTGATTCAATAGACTTTGGAACTGGGTGCTTTGTAATTGTACACGTTCACGTGCCTTCCCGACATTTGAAGGGTGAATTTCGGAAAATCTCGCTGCAATGGCTTCAGAACAGACACGCAGATCGGGGCCAATGGCGCAGGAGGAGGTGGAGTCCTACATGAAGAAGGAAGATCTAACACAGGTGAGCATTGCCATTTATCGTTTCTTTCTTTCCGTGCGATTATTCCCTGCATTTGATACTATCGCCTAAAACCTCTTTCTATTTTTATCGTAACAGAAGCATGCTGATCCCCAAGCGTACGAGCAAGAGCAGACTATGGCGCAGAAAGGACAGGAGGTCACGGCAGCGCGAGGCAGGGAAGAACTTCCAGCATCGTAAGAGTTCCCTTAATCCCAGCATCACATGCACAGCTCACGTCTTCGTCGTCGCGTATGGCGCACTTGAATCGTTCTGGTCCTTCGTTGCCAACAGAAAACAGGTTCATTCTTGGCCAATATCTGTCAATGCCCCTTCTACCAGACACTCCAGGCTCCCAGCACTGACTCTTCCAAGTTTTGTCTTTATGATCGTCCAGGCACGAAGACGCGCTGAAGCGAGGTGAAGAAGCACTCTCGAGCACCGAGGGTTCCGCCTCGGGCGGCGGTTTTCTCGCGCCGCTCAAGAACCTCGCGTCGCGGTTCATGGGCCACGCGGCTCCAGAAACCGAGGGAGCTTTCCAGACTGGATTGGACATTCCGATTAACACACAGGATGTACCCGCGGCCACGCAGGGTGAGCCCGCCGCTGGTGACGTGTCGATTGGCAGTCAAGCTGCACGTGGCGGCCACGTGGACAAGGCGGAGCGCGAATCGTCGATCGGATTGGGTCGAGAGGAGGCCGTTGGGGAGTCGTCGCAGCAGGAGAGGGAGCGAAGTGCAAAGATCGCGAAGGAGAGTGCTAAGGAGGAAGCTCGTAAGGCGACTGAAGAGGCAAAGGAGCATGCTGCGAGCGGATGGGACGCCGCCAAACGCGGCGTTGCGGAGACTTCGGAGTCGATCAAGCAGTCGGCGAGGGAAGCTTCCGAGAAGTTTAAGCAACCAGCGGCGCGCGAGTCGAGTGAAGATGTGAGCCGGAAAGCCGGTGAGACTGCTGCTACGTCAGAGCGCGTTGCGCGAGAGGAGCCGCGGAAGGCGGCGGAAGGTGCAGCGGTGGCGGAGAGGAAAGCGGAGGATACGCGTGCAGGTGTGGCGGCGGGGATCGAGGAGTCGAAGGGGAAGGCGGTACAGGCGCGAGAGGAGGCGGAAAAGCAGGCGGAGGAAGGCGCGCAGGGAGTGAAGCAGATTGCGCAGGAGGCGCAGGCGGAGGGAGAGAAGGCGCAAGGATCGTTTGAGTCGATGGCGGAGCGCGCGCGGGGGGTGATGGAGCGCACGCTGGAAGGCATTCAGGAGACCCTCGAGGCTGCGCGCGAGCGGGAAACGGCTCAGCAGGCGGGCGAGACGGCGAGGGAGGCGGGGCGGGAGGCGTATGAGAGGGGGAGGGGGTTCGCGGCGGAGACCAAGGACACGGCGGTGGTGAGGCTGCTGCTTCTTTTTTTTCCTCTTTCCCTTTTCGTTTCTTTTCCCCGGATTTGCATGCGCAAACTCCGTGTTTGTGAGAGAATCAGCGCAGCAGTATCTGGTGTTCAGCGCAGCAGTATCTGGTGTTTACGTACCTGCAGGAAAATCTCGAGGCGGCGGGCTCCGTGACGGCGAGAGGGCTGGGCAAGGTGGCCGGCACGGTGGAAGGAGCGGCAGAGGCGGTTGGCGAGAGTGCCAAGGAAGGGTATGTGCAGATTGTGCCTGTGGTGATTTGAAGCTTGAATTATGTTACTTCAGATTTGTGAAGTACCATTCGCGGATCGGTTATGTGTTACCGGTTTTGTTCTTCGCAATCATGTGGTCGTTGCATTACGTTGTGGTTCCCTTCTGATCCTCATCGACATCCCCATCCCGTATCTGCTCCGTTTCAGTGTCTCCGCGGCGGCGGAGCGCACGGCGGAGGGCATTGAGTCCGCGCAGGAGGGCGCGCGTGGCGCGTACGACCGTACAGCGGAGAACGTATCCGCGTCCGCCGCTGGCGCGCGCGATCGCACGGCGGAAACCATCGAGTCCGCGCAGGAGGGCATTGCGTCCGCGGAGGAGGGCGCGAAGGACGCGTACGACCGCACGGCGGAAAACATCTCCGCCTCCGCCGCTGGCGCGCGCGACACTGGCGCAGCCGCGACGGGCACCGTCGCGGGCGCAGTTGGGCAGATCGTGCACTCGTTTGCGGAGATGCTAGGCGTTGTGGGGAAATACGAAGTGGCGGAAGCGCCACCAGCGGAGGTCCCACCGGCGGAAGCGCCAGCGCTGCAGCGCCCGCTTGCTGCGGACGTGAAGGGTGGCGGAGAGCGTTCCGCCGCCCATGAGCCCGACCGCGCGCCTGCCAGCCTCTCCGCGCGCACATCCGCGGAAGGAGGCGACCAGCAGGAGGGGGGAGGCAGGGCAGGCGGCGGAGGGGAAGCGGGGGAAGCGGAAAGGCACGCGGGGAGGGCAAGCTTGGGGGAAGAGAAGGGGGGGATGGCGCCGGGACTGGGCGGGGTGGTGCGGTATCATCCTGAGCCCAGTGCTGATCTCGGAGGGTCTGGTTTGAGCGCCATGTTTGCTGCTGGGAGCAAGGCGGATGTTCCGCAGAACTACCCCCACACCAGCCAGGAGAAGGGCGGAAAATCTTCTGCAAGGAGTGCTGCTGGTGCTGTTGCTGAGAGTGGTATTACCAGTGCTGGTGGTAGTCCCCAGGAATCTGGCAGTGGGCATGGGGGGGGAGATGGGACGGCGGCCACTGAGACAGCAGCAGGCAGGTCCGCAGTGAAATCCCCTTCATCAGACGAGCGCGGCGTGTTTGGCGGTGGAGCCGTGCCTGGTGCTAAAAGCGTCCCCTGGGACCAGGTGAAGGTGGGGGAAGGGACAGGTGGAGGCGCAGAGGAGGGGGGAGTGGACAGGAGGCAGCAGGTGGAGATGCTTAAAGGGGGGGCGAGGGAGCCCCTCGGTAGAATCACAAAGGCTGTGATGGATAAGTCGGGGATTGAGACTGTTGAGCCGAAGAACCGGATTGCCAAGGAGAATACCATGGCGCCGAAAATTGTCGGCCAGAGGGAGGAGCTGGGGATTGGCGGGGCGGCAGGGGAGGGGGGGAAGGGAGGAGGCGGAGGAGGAGAGGGGGTGGCAGAAGCGGAAGGGGCAGGGGGAGGCGCAGAAGGAGGGGGAGCGGAAGGGGGAGGGGGAGGATGGGTGAGTGAGTTGGTGAACAAGGCGCATATGGGAGATTTGGTTGAGCAGGCAAAGGTGAGACGGCACAGTGTGAAGCATGCTGGGGTGTTGGAGTCAGTTGCGACTGCTGCTGAGCATGTGAAGGATTCGATGCTGGGGAGGAGGAATTTGGGAGGAGGGGAGGGGGATGTGGAGAGCGCCAAGATGGCTGATCCTGAGCTGGGGAGGCTGGTGAAGGAAGCAAAGCAGAAAGAGCAGTAGAGGGGGGTCATGCAAAGTGGGCAGATCAATTTGTGCGGTACTGGCATGAGCATTGGTGGGGGCTGCAGACAGTGGCAGCGGCTGCTGAGCATGTGAAGGATGCGATGGGGGGGAGCAGGAGTGTGGGGTGGGAAAGAGGATGTGGGGAGTGAAGAAAGATGGTTGATCCTGAGCTGGAGAGGTTGGTGAAGGAAATAAAGCAGAAGGAGCAGTAAGGAGGGAAAGTACGGTGGGCAGATGGGTGGGTGGTGGATCGGTCGGTTGCTAGTTGGGGTACTGGCAAGAGTGTGAAAAGTCAGTGGCAGCGGCTGCTGAGCATGTGAAGGATGCGATGGGGGGGAGGAGGGATGTGGGAGAGATGGATGGTGTGGAGAGTGCTAAGATGGCTGATCCGGGATGCCAGTGAAGGAAGTAACTCGGAAAGAGAGCCTGCAGTTGTAGCAATGGATGTAGTGGTTTCAGATGATGCTTGTGTAATGTGATGTATATAATGTACATAATTTCTTCCATTTTCCTCTTTTTCCTTTTTACCACAAAAAAAACTGGTTTGCACGTGTAGTTGAGAAGTATTGAGGATGAGGCTAACATTCTCTCTTCCAGCAGCGGGTTGCTGATCATTCTCCTCTCTTAAGTCATCATTCTCCTCCCTATCTGGGTAGAGAGTTGTACAAGAGCTAATACGGTAAAAGCTAACACGGTATGGCTGCACGT
This sequence comes from Closterium sp. Yama58-4, assembly GCA_947470075.1. Classification (NCBI taxonomy): domain Eukaryota; kingdom Viridiplantae; phylum Streptophyta; class Zygnematophyceae; order Desmidiales; family Closteriaceae; genus Closterium; species Closterium sp. Yama58-4. The sequence goes on along the minus strand of CANIUD010000750.1, from coordinate 1,448,795 downwards.
GTAGGTGTACCAGTCGCCACATTAGCTGTTCTCAGAACGGAACAGCAGCTGCCACATGATGCACCGTGCTTCTCCTCCTTCCCTTCCCCCTCTCCCTCCTCTCCCTCTTCTGCCTCCCCCACCCCCCGGGCATGCTCCAATGCTTCCCCATCCACTTCCCCACCCCCATGTCCGCTGAATCTACAGCACCCCGTTTCCCCTCTGCCGCTGTGTGGTGATCCAAATGATGATTCGAATAATGATCTGATTTCCGAGTTGATCCAGCACCCTCCCACTCCTCTGTCTGTTTCTCAGTGTAACACGCGCTCCTCTGCCCCTCGCCAGTGTTCCTCACCACACGCTTCTCGCCCTGACCCGTGCTACTGTCCAACGTGCCGCCCATGGGGAGCCGTCCACCGCTGCTCACAATCAGCGGGCGGCTTCCTTCTGATTGGCCATCATGCCGCCCCTCCTGCCGCCCACAGGCGTTACACAGGAGGGGTGGCGGGTAGCTTCGCTCCTCTGCCCTCCCCTCCTGCTGAACCTCCTTCGCCTGCCGCCCCTCCTGCCGCCCACAGGCGCTACGCAGGAGCGGTGGCGGGTAGCTTCTCCCCTCTGCCCGCCCCTCCTGCTGACCCTCCTGCCGCACCGCCTGCCGACCCTCCTGCCGAACCTCCTGCCGAGCCTCCTGCCAAACCTCCTGCCGACCACGTTGGCGCGTAGAAGCGGCGGGCCGTACAGAATCCTCCACGTGCGGTGGGCGTCTAGAACCACCGCCTCCGCCTTCCTGGAAGCTTCCTCCTGCCAGCTGTCGTGCCGGCCGCCGCTGCCACCGTAGCAGCAGCAGCGCACGCCCAGATCATCTCGAGGTGGCGTCAGCGTTGAGCAGCTTCCTGCTGACGTCAGCGCTGTGCAGGAGCGTGGTGACGTCAGCATCGCTCCTCGGAAGGGGACTGTGAAGTGTGCTGCCTCTGCCCACCTGCAGACAGCAGGGAGCAGCTTCTGGGTAACTTCCTCAAGTTTTCGTGCAACGACAAGGGGGTCGTCTGCAGCTATCACAAGCAGCTTCCAGGAAACCTCTAAGCCCGAATCAGCCGCACATTCATTCCTCTCACCCATTTCCTCCTCCTCACTCCCTCCTCTCGCGCCGCCTCCTTTTTCGTCCCATGCTCCCTCGCTCATTCTCTTCCATCGTCCCTCCCATCCTCCACCCAACAAGCCTCCGCTTCCTCGCCGCGCCCATTCCCCTGCTCCTCCCCCGCGCAGCCTGACGGGCAGCGCCAGCAGCGGAACAACGGAGTACACGTCTCCGCACTGTCTCCGCCTTTCCCCCACCTCAATGGCTTCCAATGGCGCGTCGCCGAGAATCTCTGGAAATGGCTCGTTTGAACCCCCTCTGCTGTTCCTGGGAGCAGCAGCAATCCGCGCTGCGCCCCTCCGCCTGGCCCCCACCTCAACAGCTTCCAATGGCGCGTCGCCGAGAATTTCTGGAAATGGCTCGTTTGAACGGCTAGTATAATCCAACTTGAGATCGATGCTAGAGAGATTCAGCTCCGCGGAGCGTGGCGGAAGGTTCGCCGGAACGACTCCGAGCACGCACGTCTGCGGGATGATCCCAAGGTTCCACGGACACGCTTGCGCGGCTGACACGGAAGGACACGATTCGGGCCTGGCCCCGGCTCGCTCGGACGTGTCGTGTGAGCACGCACCGAACGCGCATCCTTCATGCGAGGACGAGTCGGAAGGTGCGGACGTGCAAATGAATGTGAATGCGGCGGTTGACGTTGACGTTGACGCTGACGTCGACGTTGAAGTTAATGCTGACGGCGGTGAGCAAAACCCGCGGCTGCTTCCAAAGCGGGATGTGGTAGCGCTAGGGATGCGCGTTTCGCTGAACAAGCGTGGCAGCGAGGCTGGCTGTAACGAGGATGAACCGGGCGACGCCATAACCGGCGAGTTGTCGATGGTAGTACTTGTGGCTTTAGGAGGTAACGACGCGGACCTTAGGAGGGAAGTCGCCGCCACGCAATTTGAGGAAATGGGCACGCCGTGCCACGTCGACGCCACGTCACAGCCCGATCCGATCAACTTGGGCACGCGGTCGATGGTCGCACCCATTCCGGTGGCGGCAGCGAGTGTCGACGCTGCGCTGAGATTAGAGCTCCGAGTCGGAAAAATGTATTCTCGAGGAGCCGCGCTCGACGTACTACAGGTTGAGGAAGCACATGGGGGCTCGCTGGAGTTAGGGCTTGGAAAAAGGCTTTTCCTGGTATCGGTTGCTAGTGGTGTATCGGAGAATGAAGTGGGATAATGAGTCGAGCTCGGAAAACGACTCGGCGTGTTGTTTGCTGCGTGCGGCGCGCCTGAGTTTCTCGACAGACCGCGCAGCAGTCTCGTTTTCCTTCCGAAAACTGTGCTACTACTGCTGCTGCCGCTACTGTCGCTGCCACTCCCGCTGCTAGTGCTGCTGCCGCTGGTGCTGTTGCTGCTGGAAGTGCTGCTGCACTTTCCGTTTTTCCTGCCGCCATAGTTGAAAGCTTTGGATACTAATCGCCTTAGTATGGTGCTTAGCGCCATTCGCGGGCGTCTGAAACTGGTGTTCGAGTCCCTCTCACGACTAAGCATTCCTGAAATTGCCGTGTGTCGCGCATGTATCACCCAGTGTCAGATTGTGTGGCATGGCGCAATACAGAACTAGTAGCCATTGACAGGCGCTCAGCGGCGTGAGCCAAGTAAGCGAGACGGAAAGTAGGCCAGGCGGCCCGCCAGCGTGAAATAGGTTTTGCGTCATCTCCCGTTGCTCGCTGGGGGTAATATCGCGCCACGCAATGGTTCCACAGGTGAAGTGTCGGTGGAACCGGGATAACTCGAAAGCTAGGTTACTAGAGGCGAAAGTGGCAGTGGAGCAGCAAAAACAGAATCGTGAAAGCAGCTTTCGCAGCGAAGAGGTTGCTCGTATTTGCCTGCGTTCAGAAACATTTTCCCGTCCAACTTTCCGTCAATGAAAGCTTGTTTGGTTTGCACGATGTGGTGGAGGCGGGCAGTTTGCGTGACACCGTCTGACGGGCGCTTGGAGAAGTAGACGCTGCCCGTGACAAGCTCGGAGTCGGAGGAGGGGAACGTCCAAGTGCTGGGGGTTGGCGGACGGAAATGTGTGTCACGATCGAGCCGCATCTCATCATGCAATTCAGCCGAACCGCGAATTGGCACCATCACCTCACCACGTGCTGGCAGGCAACGAGGCCACAATTCCTTGCTCTTGGGAAGAATTCCCCGTGAACACAACAGCAACCTGGTCAAGAGGGCATCCTCGTTTGAACGATAAAAGCTATTATTCATAGCCAAGTTTAGATTTTTAGATATTTACAGCAGGTACATCCAAGATATGAAGCAGTCAGTTGCCTTAACCAACCTCCAAAGCCCCACCATTTCCTCCAACGGCTGCTGCAGCTCCTTCTATTGTCCCACCATCTTCTCCATTTTCCCTTTACCAAACCCTAAAAGCAGCAACCGAACCAGCTGCGATTTCTGCTGATTGCATGGGTTGGGAGGCACCAGCGCATCCATATACACAGGAAACTTAGATTTCATGCACATAATTCCCCTTCCCGCCACATTCTCTTTCCAATCCGCACTCTCCACTCTGTAACTCATGTCTGCAGCAACGCCCTCAAGCTGAACTTCTCGCATCATCCCACTCAGCAACACCCCGTATTCTCGCCCTCCCCCTTTACCCATCCTCGAACAACCGGAACCGTGCAGTGCACCACCATCCGCCCCTCCAACCATTCCTACACTCTCTCTCCATCATTCATTGACACTATGGGGGTTTCAAATGAGATAAACCTTTCCAGCCCTCCACGCTCCCTCCCACTCCCATCCCTCGATCGCGGCTCGCGTGGGCTCGGGGGAACGGACCGGGCCAGACTCAGCGTCCTGTTGTGGTTTCGAGCGGTGGAGAGCGGTGCAAGGTTGCCACCGGAACGGTTTGGAGAAGTGGAGAGCGATGCGAGGTTGCGGTTCGAGAATGACTTTGGCACAGAGTGACCCAGGGTGGGGGGGGTTGTAACGGCGCCACCAGACGGGAGTTTGGAAGCAGAGTAAGAAGAGGAGAAAGAAGAGGGGAAAGCAGAGGAGAGAGCGGAGGCGGAGGAGGTAGACGAGAGGGGCGAGGGGGGCGAGAGCGGTGAGAGGGGCGAGCGCGGCACAGCACGATGGCGCGGGCTGGGAGAAGGGAGAGCAGACCTTTCGGCAGGGGAAAGGAGAGAGGGGGCAGCTCTGGTGATGGGCGTTGTGCTGCTTGGCCGAGCAACTACCTGCCCTGTTCTCGCCTCTGCTGGAAGCACAGGGGAATGCCCCTTTGGAAGCTCACCTGCTGTGCTCTCGCCTTCCGTAACTGCTTGGGCTGCTACGGCTGCTAGGGCGGTTTTGCCTGCTGCAGCAGTGTTCTGCCTGGACAGCCGCCATGGAGCGTCCTTGGCTGCTATAACTGTGAAGCCTTTAGCGGATGGTAGGCTCATCGACGGTCGGATCCTCTTCCCCTCGCTGCCCTTCCCTGCGCTGCTGCTGCCCTGTGGCTGATTTGCCTGTTCCGATCGGACCTGCTTGCTCGTGCTGCTGTGCGTTGCTGCTGCCTTCATCTGCCTTGCTTCCCCTGCTTTGCCAATTGGGTCACCGTCGTTGACGCTTCTCTTGCTGCTGCTCTTGCCGATACCATTGCTGCTGCTCTTACCACTGCTCCTGCTGCCTGTACCCTTGCTGTCCTTACCATCAGGACCACCTTCCTTAGCCCCCTGACACGAGGACTTCCCAGCACCGCCAGAATTTCCACCAGAACACTGGTCACAAGAAGGGTCGTTATTGTGACCAGGGTCTGATAAACCAGCAGCAGCAGCAGCAGCAGCAACGGCACGAGCCACAGACTCCCTGGGAGCAATCAGCGCGGCAGCAGCAGCAGCCTCAGAAGCAGCCTCAGCAGCAGCCGAAGCCGCAGCAGCCGCTGCTGCTGCCTCTTTCGGTTGTGAATAACACACAGCAGCCGCTGCAGCAGCGGCGGCAGCAGCAGCAGCAGCAGTTGAAGCAGAGACAGCAGCAGCTACGGCTGATAGTGCTGCTGCGTATGCATCCTCAGGATCCACGTGGGATTCCCTCAGAGCCCTCACTAGCAGCTCACTAGCTGTAAACTTCCTGTCCTCCTTATAAGCTTCCTCTGTAGGATTACTCGTGTCTGAATCGCTCCATCGATTGTAACTTGGCTCGGCAGGAGGTTTGGAAGGAGGCTCGGCACGAGGCTCGGGAAAGCCTCGAGGCTTATCCCATTCCAGTATGGACAGGTCCTGGCTGGACCCCCACCCGTCCCGAGCCGCGCACCCCCTGACCCCAGGAAACCCCCGGGAAGCTTCCTTCCCCAATCTTTCCGCACCTCCAGTGCTGCTATCTGCTTCGGCCGTCCGGGGCCGTTCAGGCTGCAAGGTGTGGGGCCGCGGCAGAGCGCGCTTAGAAGCGTTCTCAGCTTTGGGAGCAGGGCGGGCGGTCTGGGGGGTGGCAGGCCAGAGAGACTTGGGAGGCTCACGGGAGGTCTGGGGGGTGGCAGGCCAGAGAGACTTGGGAGGCTCACGGGAGGTCTGGGGGGTGGCAGGCCAGGTGGCCTTGGGAGCCTCACGACAGCTGCCGAGCGCCAGGTCAGCGCTCTTGGAGAACTTGGATGGGATGATGATGCTGTACCGGAAACTCTTCTTGCCCACTGCGCCGCCCACTGCGCCGCCCACTGCGCCAATGCTGCTGTCTGCTGCGTCACTGCTGCCGCCCTCCTGCACCTTCTCCTCCACTTCCTCACCCTCCTCTTCCATTTCCTCCTCCTGCTCACCCCTAACTTCCTTCTTCCCCTCCCCATCCACACACTCATGCCTCGTCTCTGCTCTTTCTCCGACTGAACACAGCTGCTCCTCCTCCTCCTTCTCCTCCAACTTCTCATCCCCTTGGCCCCCCTCCTCTTCCACTTCCACGTTGCCTCCCTCCACCACTTTCCTGACCGGTGCCTGAACCTTTAAGCGCGGAAGCAAGCGGGCTATTGCGCGAACTTTCCCAGTCCTTTCCATCCATAGATTCCTCCCTCTGCTCCTAGGCGTGTCCGTGTTACCGTTAACTTTACGTTCGCTACTATTGCTGCTGTTACCGTCAACCCTGCTACTGTTAGTGCTATCTAGGCCATCGCTGCTGCGTGGTAACTCCAGCACTGGACTGCTCCGTACAATATCACCGCTCATTACTGTCTCGCTCCTATGCATCCCATGTGTATCCGCGTTTTCTTTAGCAACAGCATTCACATAAATAGCAGCTGCTTCACTGTAGTCGCTTTTATTTATGGTTGTAACGGTGTGCCTTCTCACCAGCTCCATCGGCCTCGGACTGTCCTCGCCCTCGCTATTGTCACCATCGCCATCAGAACTCCCATCGCCGCTGCCGAGCCGATTTTCTTCTCCTTCGTTATTCTCACTCAAACCACCCAACCGACCAGCACCGCTTTTACTAAACCTCCCGCTTTTCCCCTCTTCCCCCTTTCTCTGCTCCCTCCCCCACCACCGCCCACTGATTGAACCACCGCTTAGACTGTTGCTGCTGGTTTTCGCACCGCGTTTCTGAAAATCATACGTTCCGATAGTGGCGCTTCGCTGTAGGTCCAAAAACATGGGCAGTGGCGCGTCTAGGATTTCGTTTAGTAGCGCCGCTGCAGCTGCTGACGTGGACGAATCGTCCTGCGACGTGCATGTTGAAGCGGGAATGTTTCGGTCGGGGAGCGGGGAAATGGTGCGGGGGCTGGCGCGACTTAAACTGGCGGAAGCCGCGCTGGCGGAAGTCGCGCTGGCGGAAGTCGCGCTGGCGGAAGTCGCGCCGGCGAAAGTTGCGCTAGCAAGATATTTCAAAGCGGGGCGTGGAGACGGGAAAACGGTGGAGCGCGGGGAAGGAAAGGGGGAAGGCTCGCCGTTGCTGCTCGGAGCGGCGTCGAACCGTCGCCAGCTGTCGCCACTAGTGCTGCCGCTGCTGCTGCGGAGACTGCTGCTGCTGCTACCATGTTCGCAGAGTAACTCAGGGGTTTCGCAGATCTTCGCACAGTTGCTGCCGCCGCCGGCGTTCCGTTCGCAACCCCAAGAACCGTGGCGATAGTGGCCCCTGGCGCTGACCGAAGCGCGGGCAGACGCGGCGGCAGAAGCGTTCACGCGAGAGATAGCTGATTCGGCAGCCGCCTCGAGATGACTACGCCCGTTCGACTCGGTAATCGAGGTGGAGGAGGCGGCGGAAGTTGCGGAAAGCGGGCGCAACCTATTACGAGCAGCTTTCTCTGCTTCCTTTCCAAAACGAGGGACTAGTAACCACACCGAGTTACTACCACTTCCCGCGTCGCCCTTTCGAGGCGCCTTTTCAGAATCTTCCGCAGCTTTCCAGTTTGGTTCGCAGAATATTTCGTCTGTCGCGGCAGGAAAACCGCTGATGCTAGTACTGCCGATATAGCTGAGCCGTCCGCTTTTTAAACTGGTGGCGAAATTGACCCTACGCTTGCTACTGCTACCTTTCGCTCCGATATCAGCTGATTCGCTACCGTGCGTCGCGTTGCTGATGCTGTCGAGGATCTTATCCCGCTCTTGCCACGCTCGCAGCGCGTGCGCCTGCACGTGGCCTCTCCGCTGTAAGGTCGGCCGGCGGAGGGCGCTTCCGAGTACCTTCCACGTGCAGTGCGCCTCGGTGATCACTTCGCGCGCCTTCCGTGCAGCTTCATCCCACGAGCACGCCGCAAGGGACGAGGCGAGAGGGTCGCGCGACGGGTTAGCACGCGAAGGCGCTGTAACTGCTTGGGGGGGCGGGAAGGGGGGAAGAGGGAAAGGGCAAGGGGAAGAGGAACGGGAATGCAGGAGGACGGGGAAAAAAATGGGGGGGGTCGCACAGTTGTCGCGTGAAAGCATCATCGCGACAGCAGGAGGACGATAAGGCGGCCTCGCTGTACCGTTATGTCCTTAGCTTGTCTTGCTACTGTGGCCGAAACTAACTCACCCTGTCCAGGCGCCTCCTTTTCTCGCCGTGGCGGTGACGCGAAGCCTGAATCGCGAACCCACCTCCGCACCATCGGCAAAAGCTTCCGCGAGATCACGTCCATCCGTCGGGCAGAAACCAACGGGTCGTCAATCGCGATGACTACCAGCTTCCACGAAACTTCCGAGCGCGTCTCGTTGTGAAGCCGCATGGGCAGCGCGAGGAGCGGAAGCACCGGGTACGCTTCCCCGGGTTCGCGCTCCCGCGTGCCGATTTCCAACGCTTCGATCGGCGCGTTGTCGAAAATCACGGGGAACGACGAGTCGCCGGACTCGCGCCGCGGTGATTCAGGGCCTGCGGAAGCTATTGACGGGGACGACGGCGGCGAGTCGTCTGAGCCGTCTGTCCGCACATCTGACGGCTGAGCCGCAACGGGAGAGAGAACGCACGTCTGTGGCATGATACCTAGATTCCATGGGCGCGGCGCGGAATCGTCGGGGCTCAAAGAACCATCTAAGTCGAGCCGCTGGCAAGGTAAGGCGGGGCGTGTCGAGCGGGGAGACAGCGAGTCGGGAGAGAGCGAGCAGGGAGAGGGGGAAACTAGTGGCGCTTCGCCTTCATATTGAGAAAGACTCTTTCTTCGATGTGAGCGAGTGTTCTGCGGGAAATGTCCTCCTCCACCCTTCGCGCCGTGATCCGCGCTAGAGGTTTTCGAGGAGGTGCAGACGAAGGTGAACGCGGAAAGCGACACGTAATCATCGGCCGTCCCATAATTCCCGCCAAAATCGTCGCTCTCGGTTTCCGCGGCTGGCGAGGGAAATAGCAAGTCGTTGGGACTAGCAGCTAGAAACGGGGATGCTTGTAAACGTGAAGTGGATGATTGCGCCAATTGCGGCGGCACGAGCAGCACGTCGTGCCAGATGGACGCCACGTGTCCAGCCTGGATAAGCGGAAGGAGATCGCCAGCAGGCAGCTTGGGTAAGGGAGGAAATATCATGTCGACAACTGCTGCTGTTACCGCCGTGTCTGCTCTCCCTCGAGATAGGAGCGCCTTGGTCAAAATGGATTCTAGAAAAGTACAGTCCTACGTCTTAGCTGAATACAACTTCTCCTGTACAACAGAAGTTCCGGAGAGGGTGCATGGTGAACGAGAGAGTTCGTGGCTGAAGTGCTTGACGGTCGCCATCACGTCATAAGGTAACGGTTCTCCTTCGGTGTGACTGTAGGACTCGTCGTTTGCGCAACTCACGGGCAAAGCAGATTGGGGTTGGCCGTCCCTCCCTCCACAAAACTTCCTTGGATGACCTGACTTCTTTTGATGACGACGCGGTGCAAGAGGGAAATCTGGATTTTCTGAAATTCGATTCCCGATGATAAAGAAGAGCCATGTCATGTAAACGGTTTTGTAGGTTCTTGTGCGTCAAATTACGATTCCTCACGGTTACAGAGTGATCTTCCTTGACATCTCGAGCCACCACCAGCCTAGTGTCACTTTCGGGCACCAGAAAAGGAGAGTCGACTTTTGTCGGTTTATGTAGTCCAGAACCGAGTCGTGATCACAGTAGATTCAAGCGCTCAGTTCGTCGTTCAACGAAAGAATTTCGGGAAAGTACATCGCAGCTCCACAGTTTCAAAAATATCTCAATTTTGATCCCGAGTTTACCCAAAAAGTCCAGCTTTGCGGAATTCTGCTCACGCGAGGCCCAAAGTATGGGGTAAGTAGCTTTGGCAGGGGTACTACTAGCGACCCTGCGCTTTGAAGGGGACTACAGTGCCAGTAGCGGGCACTTTCCACCCATCCGTGCCTCAGACAGGAAAGTTATGGAAACAAGACAGTAATCTTCACCACATTCACCCACGTGTCACCATAATCCTAATCGAATTCACACTCTGGGTGGTTGGCTGCCAAAGTATGTTCAAAACTGGTCCTGCGGGGCAGAAATTACGACACGTGTCCATTTCGTGCAAGGTTTTTTTTATACGGGGCAAACCAAACATAATACCCCTGGGGAAACGGGACACAATTTGGGTAATATATTGCACTGCCTGCGTAAGCAGGCAGTGCAATCGAGTCAGCAAGCTGATCGCGGGCAAGAAAAAAAACTAAAACCCTCTCGGATGGCATGCCATCCGAGGGAGCCTCAACCCTAAAATTTTAGGGTTGATGCTCCCGAATGGCTTGCCGTAAGCCAAGGGGTTTATTTTTTGCCCGCGGGATACATTTCGGGAGGGATCAACCCACCGGGCGGGTTCCCGTGTTTAGGGTTGATCCCTCCCGAACAAGTGTCCTGGTTTCCCCAGGGGTATTATTGTTTTTGTGCCCCGTCAAAAATTGTTGGTGTGAAATAGACACGTGTCAATATTTAAGGCCCACAGGACCAGTTTTGAACATAATTTGGGCCTCGCGTGAGCCAAATCCCAGAAAGTGGGACCTTTCGAGTAAACCTGGGGGTAAATATGAGAGAAATCTGAAAGTAAGGATCTAGGATATAGTTTCCCAAGAATTTGAGCAAGCAGCACAGTGCGTCTGCTTTCAAGCGATGCCCCTCAAGCCAAACCTGCTCGCGTGCGACGTGGCAGAGATACAGCCAGCGCGAAAATCGGTACTTTCGCCATGGGATGATCACTTTCGCCTCTCTACGTTACCACCTTCGCAAGCCGCGTGATTGTGTGGCAAGGCACAACACGGAATACATCAGCACAGTGGATTCTGTTGGCGACTGCCTTGCCTCCCACACTGGTCAATGTAGCACTGGCTCCACTAGCCCATACGCCTTGACTATATCGCGTACAAAAACAAGAGCCGACGGCACTTGTGATGCGAGCCTACAGTATTGCACTGTTGACTGTTGTGATGGAGGTCAAGCGGTGATGCCCAAGCCCAACTTGAGCATCGAAGAACCCCTGGCCAGACCCTCACCAGAGAGTGATCTTGTGTGTAGGTTTTTGCACTCTGTTGTAGGAGTTCTTGCGCACACTGTACGTCAATACAGGCAAAGGACACTCAAATACATTCCCCAACAGATCTCAAAGCCCTATCTAACATCTCATCTCTACATGCTAATTATGTGAGCAAGATTGTGTTTGTTGCCATGCCTACTACGATACATAAATACTCCTAGGTAGGCAAACACTTCTACAGCATATTTTCCGCACAGTTCTACTCGTTCAACTGCCCCATCGATCTAGTTGCACCATAATAATAACTAGAATAACTGCATACCTTTAAGTGCTCCATAACAACTCCAATCGCCCCGTAACTTCCATTCCTCCATAATATCCACACACCCATCCACGGGCCAGTTGGAGCTCTCTACACCTTTTGAGGCACCTCAAAAGGCACCCCGTTCACATTAGAGCGCACTTGCTGCTGTGGTGTTTGGTTGACTTTTGAATCTACTCAGAAGTCAACTCGACACCCTGTTCACATTTGAGCGCACTTGCTGCTGCGGTGCTTGGTCGCAGCCCACGCTAGCCGGAAGCTTCCTTGAAGGTGCCCTGCCGGCATGCCCTTGTGTGTGACTTCCACCTTAAAGTCCACAAAGGGCTCACCCTTATTGGCTCTCAGAGCGTGCACAGCAGGAGCCAAGGGGATGGTTACAAAACCTGCAATCAGCAAGAGGAGGCAGACGGGATAGACATTTTTTACAAGACTCAAAAAGTCGGCTATTCGGGCGTGCACCGCTGGGTATGTTTTTTGAGTTGGCCATGCGGGCATGCACCACTGCTGGGGCCAATGGGATGAAGGCTGCCAAGCCCGGAAGCAGCGAGACGATGGGGCAGATGGGATTTTTTTTTTTTTTTTGCTACTAGACATCGTTGCGTGCACTGCCGAGGCCAACTGGCGGAAGCAGCAAGACGAGACGGCAGATGGAATACAAAAATATCAAATGGTTTCTATTCTAAGTCGACTCAAAAGTCACTCGTTTGGAGTCGACTCAAGAACTGGATGGAAGCAGCAAGACGAGACGGCAAATGGAATGGAGAAATTGCAGATGTGGTAGACAATATGGGAGGGTGCATTGTAACAATTATCACCGGTAGGCGGGGAGACACACAGCTGCACAGGGAGCGCACAGACATCGGTACCACAAATGCAATATCGGTACCACAGATGCAATATCGGTACCAAAAATTCAATAACCAGTCCACATAGTATGGCTCAAAATTGCACATACAGGCAATGCGGTTGAACTTGAGAGTACATAATACGGTAATTTTTGTAGTTTTTTTCAATAGATTTACGTACAGTATCACCGGATTCATGTACAGTACATATGGGGTCGTCCTGGTTGGTGACGTCATGGTCTAGAAGTCAAAGACACATGGGTGCAATCTATCCGGCAGTATTATCAGACGCACACCGAATATCCGTGTGACTTTTGAGAATTCTCAAAAGTCACACGGATATTTTCAGATGCACACCGAATACCGAATACCTAACGCCGAACGCCGAATGCACGCACCTATGGGGTCATCCTGGTTGGTGACGTCATGGTCGAGAATGGCTGCCAGCAGATAGAGTTTCGAGTCGACTCAAAAGTCAACTCCATTATTGACAAGTACTGTATAAACCCACCCACGCACCCACACACGCACCCACACACGCACCCACACACGCACCCACACACGCACCCACACACGCACCCACACACGCACCCACACGCACTCACACACGCACCCACACACGCACACACCCACGCACCCACACGCACCCACACACGCACCCACACACGCACCTATGGGGTCATCCTGGTTGGTGACGTCATGGTCGAGAATGGCTGCCAGCAGATAGTCCTTCTCATGTGACTGTAACGAGAGGTTCTCCAACACAATGCTTGAAATGTCCTGTATGGGGGGTTGAGGGTAAGGGTGTGGTGGGAGGAGGGGTTAGTGATCATGAGGGGTTTAGTGATCACGAAAAGCAGACAGCAGCAGGTGTACATTCACTCACTCACTCGCTCACTGCCACGTGCACCGGCATCACTCACACTCACAGTTGCACTCTCGCATTTGCTCACTATCAACTCACACACTCGTACGCTCAGTCAAACTCACAAGTACGCACTTATTCATTCTCTCACTCACCTCCGGAGTCCACACGGGGTTGAGTGACTTGTAGCGCGGCTTGGTGTGAGTGCTGTGCTGCAATGCAACACACTCACAATAATACTCACAATCACACTCACAATAACACTCACAATCACACTCACAATCACACTCACAATCACACTCACAATCACACTCACAATCACACTCACAATCACACTCACAATCACACTCACAATCACACTCACAATCACACTCACAATCACACTCACAATCACACTCACAATCACACTCACAATCACACTCACAATCACACTCACAATCACACTCACATTATTTCTCGCACCCACCTCGGCCGTCCACACGGGGTTAAGCGTCTTGTAGCGCGGCTTGGTGTGAGTGCTGTGCTGCAGTGCACTCATACAAGCGGCCTCGCACACTCATACTCACTAGCAATCTCTCGCGCACCTCGGGGGTCCGCACGGGGTTGAGTGTCTTGTAGCGCGGCTTGGTGTGAGTGCTGTGCTGCAATGGGAACTCCTAAAGCCTGGCACCTTTGCACACACAAACACACTTAGTCAATTACTTTCACACTCACTCTCACCCACCTCCGGAGTCCACACGGGGTTAAGCGTCTTGTAGCGCGGCTTGGTGTGAGTGCTGTGCAGCAGGTTGGGACCTGTGAATCGCACGTAGCTGGAAAGGGGGGAAAGAGAGGGAGATAGGGAATGGAGGAATGGCAAGGAAACGGGAGGAGGGGGGAGCAGGGGGACAGTGGAGTAGGAGATATAGGAGAAGAGTAGGGTGGGCGCAGTGAGGCACGTGGGGCAGGAAGGGAATGATGCACGTGCCTTCCTGCCCGACGTGCAGGAAGCGAAAGAGGTGATCAAGACCCGCAGGAGGAGTTTTAACGCATCCACAGGGGTTCACACGCATTCTCAGGGATTCAAAGGGATTCACAGGGATTGAGAGGGGTGAGGGAGACTCACGGGTCGGAAAGGCCATTTGCGTCAGCTGAGAGGAGATCAGAGCCCATGAGGGATGAGAACTGCGAAGAGAGGGGTGAGGAGTGGTGGTGAGAGGTGGACAGAGGTGGGGAGTGGTGCGTGGTGAGGAGAGAGGGGTTATAATGGAGTGACAGGAGGTCAGAGCCGATGGGGATGCAAACTGAAAGGAATGGAGTGGTGAGGAGTGGTGAGGGGTGGTGAGGTGGACGGGGACAGAGGAGAGGCAGGAGATGAGTGGCCGTGAGGGACGCAAACTGCAAGGAGACGGTTAGGAGTGGTGAGGAGTGGTATGGAGTAGTGACGCATAGGGGCGCAGGAGTTCATATGGGAGTGCCACCCCCCACTCCCACCTGCACATGCCAGCACACGTCCCCCTCGAGTCGGGAAGAATCACTGCGCTGCATTTTGAGAATTCTCAAAAGCGATTTCAACTCTCAGAATTGTTCTCAAAAACCAGCTCGTGTAAGGCAGGACGAGGCACTGCACTGCACTGCACTGCACTGCACTGCACTGCACTGCACTGCACTGCACTGCACTGCACTGCGCTGCACTGCGCTGCACTGCGCTGCACTGCACTGCACTGCACTGCACTGCACTGCGCTGCGCTGCACTGCGCTGCACTGCGCTGCGCTGCACTGCGCTGCACTGCGGCATGCGCACCATTGAGGTGTATTGTGAGGCGCCTCAAAGCACATGCCATGCCAGCACACGTCCTCCGCATGTCGGGACGAATCTTTGCGCTGCAGCATTCACACCACCGCCCCAGAGGGTGTTTTTGAGAATTCTCAATAGTGATTTCAATTCTCCAAAACACCCTTCAGCATGCACGCCACCGCCCCGTGCCTACAGCATGCCCCCATACCCATTCCCGAGCCCATCCCATCCCCAACCCCAACCCGCCACCCCCATCCCCACCTGCACGTGCCACCGCATGTATTTCCCTGGACTGTTGCGCTGCTGCCACACCCACCTGCACTGCACGTGCCACCACCACCCACTGCGCTGCTGCCACACCCACCTGTGCACGTGCCACCACCTCCCATCCCCATCCCAACTCCCATCCCCATCCCAACTCCCATCCCCATCCCAACTCCCACCTCCCATCCCAACTCCCATCAACTCCCATCCCCATCCACATGCAACAACCCACCCCCGCCGCCCCACCTGCACATGCCACCGCATGTCTCCCGAGTGCCGGGAGGAAGCACTGCGCTGCAGCCTACATGTCCCCCTACTCACCCATTCCCATGCCCCTCCATTCCCATCCCCCTCTCCCACACACCTGCAAATGCCAGCGCATGTACCCAGAGTGCCGGGAGGAGGCACCGCGCTGCAGCCTGCGCGCCACCGCCCCCACCCACCTGCACATGCCACCCCTTACCTCTCACCTTACCCCCCTCCCACCCACCTGCACGTGCCACCGCATGTCTCCCGAGTGCCGGGACGAGGCGCTGCGCTGTAACCTGCGGGCAACCGCCCCCACCGTCCCCACTGCCCCCTCCCCCGCCACCAGAGCTGCATCAGCGGGGTCTAACCCCACTGGCAGGGCGTGAGTGGTGAGCTCAAATTCTGCCAGCACTGGCTTGTGGTCGCTGTGACAAGGGGGAAAGGGAGCAAGAGGGAGTGAAATGGAGTGAGAGGGAGCGGAATGCGGTTCGAATGCAGCTTCCGAGCCACCATTCCCACTGCCCCCGCCGCAACCGGCCCCTCCCCCGCCACCAGTGCTGCATCAGAGGGGTCTAATCCGACCGGCAGGGCGTGAGTGGTGAGCTCGAATTCCGCCAGCACTGGCTTGTGGTCGCTGGGTTGGGGTAGAGAGGGGGTAGAAGGGATAGGAGGGGGTGGGAGAGGGTGGAGTGCGTTTGGTTGGGATGCAGCCTGCGAGCCACCAGTGCTGCATCAGCAGGGTCTAACCCCACTGGCAGGGCGTGAGTGGTGAGCTCAAACTCTGCCAGCACTGGCTTGTGGTCGCTGGGAGGAGCACGGGGGAGGGAGGAGGGAGTGAGTGAGGAGTGAGAGGAGGTGTAGTGCGGTTTAATGGAAGTGGTAAGTGGGGGGGCATCAGCGGGGTCAAACCCCACTGGCACGGCGTGAGTGGTGGGCTCAAACTTTGCCAACACTGGCTTGTGGTCGCTGTGGCGAGGGGGGAAAAGGGGGAAAACGCGAAAGCAACGCGGAACGGAGGCAACACCGTTGTAGTCACACCACCCGTACAATCACATTCTCACTTTGGAGTTACCCGCACCTGCTCCCCACGCCGTGCGCGGCATACCTGTCATACCGTATCACGTGCATGCGAGCTGGCAGCCACGCAGGCAAATACCTGTCAGCAGAGAGCGTAGTACCTGTCAGCAGAGAGCGTAATACCTGTCAGCAGAGAGCGTAGTACCTGTCAGCAGAGAGCGTAATACCTGTCAGCAGAGAGCGTAGTACCTGTCAGCAGAGAGCGTAATACCTGTCAGCAGAGAGCGTAATACCTGTCAGCAGAGAGCGTAGTACCTGTCAGCAGAGAGCGTAATACCTGTCAGCAGAGAGCGTAGTACCTGTCAGCAGAGAGCGTAGTACCTGTCAGCAGAGAGCGTAATACCTGTCAGCAGAGAGCGTAGTACCTGTCAGCAGAGAGCGTAGTACCTGTCAGCAGAGAGCGTAATACCTGTCAGCAGAGAGCGTAATACCTGTGAGAGCGTAATACCTGTCATACCCTTACCTTCCCCTACCTTCCCCCCCCCCCACCACCACCACCACCTGCTCCCCACGTCATCCACAGCGTCATAGCGCGTGCAAGCCAGCTGGCAGCACCATGACATGGCAACCACACCTTTGCTACCTGCATCTCACACCCGCCCTTTCACCCACCTGCTCTGCTCCCCACGTTGAGTGAGCGGCGTCGTAGCGAGTGCACGCGAGCTGGCAGCCGGGCAGCGAGCACAATACCTGTCATACCATTACCTGCGAGTCACAACTCTACCACACTTTTCCTGCCTTCCCTGCTCCCCACCTGCTCCCCACCTGCTCCCCACCTGCTCCCCACCTGCTCCCCACCTGCTCCCCACGTCGTGAGCGGCATCGTGGCAAGTGCACGCGAGCTGGCAGCCGGGCAAGCAGGGAGTGCAATATCTGTCATACCCTTACCTTCCCCTACCTCCCCCCACCCCACCTGCTCCCCACACATCCCCCCCCTACATCCCCGCCCCACCCCACCGCACCTGCTCCCCACGTCATGCGCGGCGTCGTAGCGCGTGCAAGCCAGCTGGCAGCCGGGCAGCGAGCGCAATACCTCTCACACCCTTACCTTCCCTCCCTTACCTCCCCCACCCCAACCTCCCCACACCCCCACCTTCCCCCACCCCCACCCCACCCCACCTGCTCCCCACGTCGTGCGCGGCGTCGTAGCGCGTGCACGCGAGCTGGCAGCCGGGCAGCGAGCGCAATACCTTCCCCTCCCTCCCCTCCCTCCCTACCTCCCCTCCCCTCTCCTCCCACCTGCTCCCCACGTCGTGAGCTGCGTCGTAGCGAGTGCATGCGAGCTGGCAGCCGGGCAGGGAGCGCCAGAGGATGCGGTCGCACAATAGCTGGCAGCACCTATAGAATCACTCAGTAGCACCATCCCCTACTTACCGCACCCCACCTGCTCCCCACCCGCAGGCCCACCTGCTCCCCACATCATGCGCGGCGTCGTAGCGAGTGCAAGCCAGCTGGCAGCCGGGAAGCGAGCGCCAGAGGATGCGGTCGCACCACGCTGGTAACCGCTTGCTGTTGTACTTCCCCACCTCGTTTCTAATCACCTGATGGGGGGTGGAAGTCGGCAAGAGGGAAAGCCAAAGGGAGTGCAGAGAAGGGGGAGAGGTTGGGGGAAAGGAGCAGCAGGGTGGCAGCCAGGCAGCGAGCGCCAGAGGATGCGGTCGCACCACGCTGGTAGGCGCTTGCTGTTGTATTTCCCCACCTCGTTGCGGATGACCTATCATGGAGGAGAGAAGGGGAGGGTGGTGGAGGTGAGAGGTGCAGGGAAGTTTGGGGGAGTGCGGTCGCACCACGCTGGTAACCGCTTGCTGTTGTACTTGCCCACCTCGTTGCGGATGACCTGTAGAGAATGCGGAGGGGAAAGGCAGGGGGTTGCGGTTAGAGAATGCGGTCGCACCATGCTGGTAGTAGGAGAGGTGAACGTGCGCAAGAGGGTGGGATAGATTGTACAAGCAGAGCAACCGGTAAGAGGATTCACTAATTCAAGACAACTTGGTTTCATTCTTCTAGGCTCCTAATAACCAGCACCGTTTAATTTGATAGCACCCTCCATCCAACCCGTAAGAGGAGTCATTGACTGAAACAACAGGACTTGATTCAGTTCTGCATGCTTGTATGCGCGGAATCTGGAACCAAGAAAGGCAGGACCCACGCAGGGGAGGTTGCAGCAAAACACAACGGCTTGCCTTGAAGGTGGGGGCGAAGGTGATGGGTGCTTCTTGAAACTTGTAGAAAACTCGGCCCTCCCGAATCTCCCTCTGAAGCTGCAGGCATGCAGAGAGAAGGGGGGGGGGGGGGGGGGGGGGGGGAGGTCGAGAGGTTGAGGGGGATGCAGAACAATAAAGAGAGCCGGGCATTCAGCGGCAGGTGATGGGAGCGTCGAGGTGACTTTTGAGTCGACCTAAAAGTCATCAGGGGCAGGGCAGGTGATGGGAGCTTCGTGGAATTCGTAGAAGACTCGGCCCTCCCGAATAACCCCGCTTCAACTGCAGACATGTAGAGAGACGAGGGGGGGCAGGCGAGGTGTCGAGAAGTTGGAGGGGGTGCAGCAATGAAGAGAGGGGCATCCAGGGGCGAAGGTTTGAGTCGACTCAAAACTTGGGGCATCCAGGGGCGAAGGTGATGGGAGCTTCGTGGAATTCGTGAAGGACTCGGCCCTCCCGACTCTCCCGCTGCAAGTGAGTTAGGGAGGTAGGAGGTAGTGAGGAGGGATTGTAAATATGGGATAATAAACAGGTGAGGTAGGAGGTAAGGGACTGCGGCACATGAGAGAAATTTGATGTCATGTGGCGCACCTCTTTATTAAAGAGGTGAGGTGAGAGGGCATGTGATGTGATGCCGCTGGTAAGTCAGGTGGGAAGGCATGTGAGTTGAGCGTGGTGGGGAGGCATGTGAGCGTACCGCACTGCAACGCTCCATACCTCGTCGTACTCCAGTAGAGCGTCAAACTCCCGGTTGCGGATTTGCTCCAACGTGCTCTCATGCACCGCCGCCCGCCTGCACAGGTGGTGGGTGCAGGGATGGGGGTAGGCGGAGGGAATGGGTTGAGTAAAAGACGGGTGGGCGGTCGGAGGGAAGGTTGCAGAGAGTCAGAACCGAATCTGCTCCAACGTGCTCTCATGCACCACTGCTCGCCTGCACAGGTGGTTGGTGGAGAGTAAGGGTCAGGGGGGACGGGGGGAAGGGGTGGGCGGAAGGGGTGGGGGGAAGGGGTGGGGGGAAGGGGTGGGCGGAAGAAGAGTGCCAGAGAAAAGGGTGAAGAGCGAGTAACTCCCGGTTGCAAATCTGCTCCAATGTGCTCTCATGCACCGCTGCTCGCCTCCACAGGTGGTGGTGGGTGGAGGAAAGCAGGTGGGCGGGGGAAGGTGTTGGGTGTGGGGTGTTGGGTGTGGGAGACAACAGAAAAAGGAGCTGTTGCTTCAAACTCCCTGTTGCAAATCTGCTTCATTGTGCTTGCATGCACCACTGCTCTCCTGCACTCGCTTGTGCCCCTTTGCCCTCCCCTCCCCACTCTCTACCCATCCCTCCACCTGCACACTCACGCTTGTTCCTCCCAATGGCTCCCCCGTTGGTGATTTCTTTGGCGTCAGCAACAGTGCAGTCCAGATGCCCACCCACAGGGAGACCCAGTCACTTCCCCTTGCCCTCCTCTTCCCCTTCGCTCCCCCAACTCAGCCCCACCCCCCTCCCAACCCCCACCACTCACGCTTGTTTTTCCCTCCTTTGCCCATCCCTCACCCACAACCCCCACCACTCACGCTTGTTTCTCCAGTGATTTCTTCGACGTCAGCGTTGGTGCAGAGGCCGCCTTGCCAACCTTCTCGTGACTCCCCCCTCCCCCTCCCCCTCCCCCTCCGCGGAACAAAGCGAGGCTTCCCGCACTCAGCACGCGCTTGTGCCCCTCTCTCGGGGTCAACTCCCCTCCTTCCCCCGCTTCCGGCGTCGCCCCCCCTTCCCCAGGCGTCCGCGCCCCCACTTCCCCAGGTGTCCGCGCCCCCCCTTCCCCAGGTGTCCGCGCCCCCCCTTCCCCAGGTGTCCGCGCCCCCCCTTCTTCTGTCAACCCCTCCCCTCCCGCACCGTTCCTCTCCTCTCCAACCACTTCCCCCTCCTCAGCCCCGCGCTCCCCCGTTTCATTCCCCCTTTCCCCCGCCCCCGCCCCCGCCTCCACGCCCGCCTCCCCCCCGCCTGGGGAGCCCCGGAAGCTTGCACCAATCGCATCACCGCCTGCCACGTCATCCCCACTCGAGCTCTTAACCAAGCCAATCGCGCCCGTCTTCTCTCCCCCTCTCCCGTTCATGTTCCCGCTGTTGCCGTTGGGGCTGTTTGGGGGAGGCAGTTTTCCGTTCACTTTTGTGCTGCTGCCCGGAGAAGAAGCGTGTTTTTTCGAGCTGCCCAGATCGAGAATCGTGTTGAAGCTGCCCTTTGTTGACTTAAAAAACCCTTTCAGCATCTCCCCTGAGCTACCGATGCTGCCCCTCTTCCGAGCCTCCTTCCGAGGTTCGGCATCAAAACCGTCGGCCTCCCGAGCCTCCTGTGCCTCCCGAGCCTTCGGAACATCCCGAGCCTCTACCCCAGCCTCGTCGTCGTCATTACCACTGCTGGAATCTTCGGCTTCGTCGTCTGAGCTGTCATCGTCTAATTGGTCGAGAGCTCTCCCGCTGAAAGCAGGCCCGGCACGCGAAGCAGAACCGGCAGCACCGGAAGCAGCAGCAGCAATGGCACGGTAAGACGCAGCAGCAGCGGCAACAGCAGCGCCGGCGCCAGCAGCAACAGCACCAGCCGCAGCACCAGCGCCGGCAGCAACGGCACCAGCAGCAGCGCCAGCACCAGCGGCAACAGCAGCACCGGCAGCACCTGCAGCAGCACCCGCTGCACCAGCGGCAGCAGCAGCAGAGGCCGGAAAAGAGACCACAGAAGGCAAAGGCCCCGACAACCCAGCAGCAGCAGCAGCAGGCGGGTGGGAGGAATCTAGCAGCGTTAACCGGTAATTCAAATCGCCCATCCAAAACAGATGGTGGAACTGGTTCAAGAGGTCAACACTTGAAAGCCCCGGTCTCATATTCTGCACCACTTCTCTGTAATTATCATTCCTTGCCCCGCATTGCCCCTCGTGCGCCGCCAGATGCGAGTTAATAAAACACAGAGGCGTGTCCCAGAATCTTAGAGACACGCATACGGCGCCTTTGTTTGCGATGACATGCCCGATTCCCGTCGCTTCGCTGGTTACCACAACCTCTGAAACGGCTCGCTGGGAGGAGTCTAGAACAAGGACAACGAGGCGCATCTGCCCTCTCGAAGCGCCCTTTACAAGGCGGTATCTAGGGCCGAAATGCGTCCGGATGCATGCCACCCAGTCGTCCATACACGTGGCGTGCCCTGGTCGCGGCGGGTACTCGCACTCCTGCGATCCGATCGCGATCAGATCGTGTTTGCCGCCCACGGGGAGCCACGGGGAGAGATCCGCCGCGGGCGGCGCGTTCCCCACGTTCCAGGAGCCGATGAAAAGCGACACGCGCTGCTCGGGCGGCGCGCGCGCCGCCACCGCCTGCAGCAGAACGCGCCCCACGACCGCGCCCTTCTTCCCCGTCGGCGCGCGCAGGTCGTGCCACCGCGGCTCGACCGCCTTATCCGGATCGAGCTCGAGCAGCGACGCGACGGAGAGCGGCTCGATCGCGCCTACGACCTGCTTCAGCCCAATGGCCACCGCGCCGCGCCCCAGCGCGCAGTGCACGAGCGCGACGGACACGGTGGCGGTGGCTTCGTCTTTCACTGTGAACCCGTGCCCCTGGTTGACTTCTATCACCCCTTCCGCCTGCCCTTCCGCGGCTTGCGCTTCCCCCGAAAGCGCTCCCCCCTGCGCTTCCGCTTGCGCTCCCGCTTGCGCTTCCGCTTGGGCTTCCCCATCCGCCGTTCCCCCTTTTCCATCCTCCCCCTTGGCCTTTTTCCCCCCCTTCTCCCCCGCCTTCCCCTTACCCTCCGCCGACTTCCCCTTGATCTCCTTGGTGCAAAAGTGCAAGTTTTCCACTTTAATCAGCGCCATAGTCGGCACTTGCAGGAGACTCGCAGCCTGCCGCGCCGCGTCAGTTACGTCCTTTATCGCCCCCAATTTCAAGTCTTTCACCGCCAGAACCGCCACGCTCACGCGGCACGCGCGCTGCGCTTCCGCGCTTGTCCCCTGTTCCCCCCCGCCCGTTTCCGGAGCGGCGGCGGAGGCAGCATGCTTGGCGGAAGCGGAACTGGGCGAAATGCAGGAGAGGCGCGGCATGCAGGTGGGGGAGGGATGGGCGTCCCGCGGAAGAACCGCCGACTCGCTCATGATGGCTCCGTAATTCGCGGGGATGGTTGAGAGGGAGGGCAGGGGGGAGGGGGAGGGGTGAAGGGGAGGGGGAGGGAGGGAGAGGGAGAACCGCAGTAACTCGCAGAGACGCGGAGCCTCCGTCAACGGTTGATCCGTTGGCCAAGCGCGACGCGAAGGGCGATCCAAAGGCGAACAACGCGACACGACACGCGGTTAAGAAGCTGGCAGCTTTCCATCGATTGGTCTGTCCATTTTGATAAGCGCGCGACTAGGGAAACGTCGAACAATGTGCGAGCACGCGCAAATAATGGGCGAAAAAAGTGTGAACAATGTGCGACGAGTCGGCAAGCAGCAGCTGGTGCTACCGGGTCAATCAACGATGCGCAAGAGCAGATGCAAACACAGTACCGCGCAAATGGGCGATGGGAGGCGGTCTAACGCGCGAATGAACCGACAAACGAACGAACGAGCGAAACGAACGAATGCACGCTGGTGGGATTGCAGGAAGTCTAGCTACTTCGCGTCGTGGTTTTGATGTGCTGTTCTCCTTCCAACTACTCAGTCCCTTGGTTTGCGTGTCTATACTACAGTTACTTCCTCCTAGCCATGACTGACTATGTACTATTCTTCTCACATTCCTTCCTACCACGTGGCTGTAACCGAGGGGAATTGGGATAACCTTCACAGAACTTCCCACTGAATTCGACACGGTTTAACAGAGTGCATAGTGATCATTCAGGGTTTCAGTACGGTGGAGAGGAATGCTGACGCAGAGCCCTCAAATTGCTCCCATGTGATTCCACCGTACCTGTCTGTTGGTTTGGTTTGTGGATTGTTGCGGGAATATGCTGTGAGGTGTGTCAGAGCTGCGTTGGGAGGTCATGATGTGGGATCATGCGATGGTGTAAGATTATATGCGTTTTTTAACGGTTCGCCGCTGTTATTTATCGGTCAATTGGGTTCTCAAGCAGCAGACCGACATCCAAGGCAGGTGGGTGCCCCCATTGGGTGTCACGGTCGTCCTTCAGTGCGCTTCGGTTATTTCACACGGCCAGCGCGGTTTACCGTGTTACCGTTCTTGAACGCAACGCACCAAACTCAATCGTTACAGATCGTGGGGACCTTTGAGTACGCGCACGCATAACCGATTCGATACAGTACCCGTACACTGCACACTGACACCTGCGAGTTTGGCGAAAAGATGGGAACGGTGCCCCAAACTGAAACTGGTGGGCTTGTATTGGATCTCATGCGGTAAATAACATCTTTAGTCCCTCACCTGGCCAATCTGACAGCTATCAGACAGGTGTACGCGGGACATTCATGAACGGCTGAGATACTCCTGACCTCTTTAATTTATTGTAAAGATTCTCCACGGAAGAATAATGGTTACTGTATATCAAACTGTATTCTCACCTTGAATACAGAACAAGGTGAAAAAAAACAAAGTGGTGTACTGCTGCACGAGGGATGTTGGTGAATACTGGAGGTTGAAACCGTCGATCCGATGGTTCACATTTACCGACATCCCTCGGGCATTCACTTTGTACATGCCATAACACTGCTCTGAGAACAGTGTGTGCAATTTGGTAGCCTTTAGGTGGTTGAGGGGTTATTGTGCAGATTGTCAAATGTTCTAGCCATTAGTGGGTTGTGCAATAGGGGGTACAAACAGTTAGGGTTTGAATATGTACCCCAATCTGTCTAATGCAACTCATTCCGCTGTAGCCACATTCTGAGATGGTATCAGCTAGGTTCCTCGCTCCTAGGCCCTAGGTTAGTCTACGATCCTTCTCTATCTCGCCGGACACGCCAGCGCTCTAGCGCGCTCCGCCCTCAGCCACCAGCCAGCCAGCCAGCCCTCTCCCCCACCCCCCCTAACGCGCCACGCCGCCGGTCGACCTATAGTGCGGCCCGTCCCCTTGCCACCCGCCCTCAGGCCCGCACGTCGCGCTGCCCGTAGGCCCGCCCATAAGCCCGCGCGTCGCGCTGCCCGTAGGCCCGCCCGTAGGCCCGCGCATCGCTCTGCCCGTAGGCCCGCCCGTCGCCTAGCCCGCCTGTCGGACCGCCCGTCGCCTAGCCCGCCCGTCGGGCCGCCCGTCGCCTAGCCCGCCCGTCGCCTAGCCCGTCGCCTAGCCCGCCCGTCGGGCCACCCGTCGCCTAGTCCGCCCGTCGGCCCGCCCGTCGCCTCGCCGCGCAGCCCGCCCGTCGACCCGCCGCGCCGCCCGTAGGCCCGTGCGCTGCGTCGCCCGCCCGTCGACCAGCTGCGCAGCCCGCCCGCGACCCGCCGCGCCGCCCGCCACCCAGTACGCCCCCCCCGCACGCCCCATAGCGCGCCGCGCCGCCCACCAGCCAGCGCACTGCGCCGCCCACCAGCCAGCGCACTGCGCCGCCCACCAGCCAGCGCACTGCGCCCCCCCCTCACCTACCTACCTGCATGCCTCCCCGCCTGCCCACAAGTTACTGATTGTCTCCCCCCCTCCCGCGGCTGGCAGCCGCGTTCTCTCACTTTCGCCCCCTATGGCGACCTCCCGAGTACTTCGTTTTGACCCTGAGGGGAGACCGATTGATTTTAGTACGTGGCTTACGCAGGCGCAGCGCCACCTTAAGAGCCAGCGGCAGGATGGCGTGCACCTGTTCGCACACGCGTCCGGCACTCAGACCGCCCCTCTGCAGCCTCGGCCGCTGCCCACTACCCCACCGCCTACTTCTGAGCAGGAGGCCGACTACCAGCGCCAGCTCCTCGCTCGTGACGTGTGGGAGTCTCGTGACGCCGCTGCCTGCCTCGCCCTGACCGACCTTCTCCCGCCGACAGAGGCAGTCCACTTCGCTCAGGTCGAGTCTGCTGCAGATCTGTATAAGGCTATTGTTGCTCGCTACTCCACTCCCTCCTCTGCTTCACTCAGTCGCCTCCTCGTACCCTTTATTTACCCTGACCTCGCCTCCTTTGAGACTGTCTCTGACCTAGCTACCCACCTGCGCTCCCTTGACGCTCGCTTTCGCGCTGCTTGCACTGAGGACCAGCTTGCCCTTGCCCCGCCCCCTATGTGGCTCACCATTCACTGGCTAGTCACTCGCCTCCATGACCGCCTAGCCACAGCCCACGACGAGCTTCTTCTGACGCACCCCACTGAGCTTACCATCGATCTTCTTGAGACCGCTCTCTCGAAGATCGAGAGTAACCTCCTCACTGTTGCCTCTGCCTCTTCCGCGCCTCCTCCTCGTCTTTTTGAGGGGTGTGCGGTGCCGCAGCTTCCCACCTTCACTGCCTCACTTGCCACCCCCACGTCTTCTGCCTCTGAGGAGACGGCGGCTGTTTCTGTCTCTGGCGGACAGAAACGTGGCAAGGCCGGCAAGAAGGGCGGGAAGGGCGGCGGGGGTACTGGGGGTGGTGCGGGTAGTGGCGGCGGCAGTGGGGCAGGTGGTGGTAGTGGTGGTGGGGGTGGCTCGGGCCCTGACGGCCCTCCTCTCGACGGTGGAGTTTTCACTGGTGGTGAGGGGTTCCAGCAGCAGCAGCAGCTGCCACCGCCTGGACAGCAGCAGCAGCGACAGGGCCAGCAGCAGCGCCCACCACAGCAGCAGCCTCAGCAGTGGGGCCCTCCGCAGCAGTGGGGCCCTCAGCAGCAGTGGAGGTCTGCGGGTCCCCCGAGCACTGGGCGCAGTGGCCCCCCCTCCAGTCGGGGACCTCGCTCGACCGGACGCGACGTTGGTCCCTGTGAGTACTGGATCCTTACGGGTCCTCGTAGGGACTCGTACTGTGGCCGCCCCGACCACTCTGCTGCACGCTGCTTCAGTCGTCTCGACGACCTCTACCGCTTGCACCACGGCCCCTCCGCTCCCCCGCCACCACGCTGGGGGACGCTTCTTGCTCGTGGTATTGCTGTTTTTGATATGACTATGGATGATGCTAGGTCTTATGCCATGTATGCTGATGTTGACTATAGTGCTCCTGGATCTGTGTACTTGCCTGTACCTAGCTTAGGATCTTTGCCTGTTGCTAGAGTAGGTGCTAGTGTAGGATCTTGTTTAGCTACTAGTACAGGTACTCCCTCGGCGGACGCGTCTCTCTCCTTCACACTGGACTCAGGAGCGACTCAGTGCTTCTTCCGCGACCTCACGACTCTCTCTCCACTCCCGGCACCGGTCTCTATAGCACTGGCCGATCCCACTTCGGGACCGGTCATTGCCACTCACGCCACTACTCTCCCGTGCCCGTCTGCCCCTTCCGGTTCCCTGACTGGCCTCCACGTTCCTACGTTCTCTAGGAACCTGGTTGGTGTGGGCCCCCTGGCGAGACAGCACGTCGGGGTCTGGGTTGAGCCTTCTGGTGACACCGCGGTCTGTGTGGACGGTGACACGTACGCCCCCTTGGCCACTTTTCGCCAGGAGCCGGGCTCCGGTCTCTACACCCTCCACACCGACCCTCGTCAGGTTCCTCCGTCCCACCAGGTCGCCAGGTCCAGTCAGGTTGCTGTGTCCGGTCTAGCTGCTGCGTCTGGTCAGGTCCCCACGTCAGGTCCAGTTGCTGCGTCGTGCTCCTGCCGGTCGCTTGCTCACCCCACCGTTCTGTGGCACCACCGGATGAAGCACCTGTCCATCCCTCGTCTCCGCGCTATGTCCAGTCAGCGTCTTGTCTTAGGCCTCCCCCGAGTCCTCCCGCCACTCCCGCCGTCCCCAGCTCCTCCGTGCGGTCCTTGTGTCCAGGGCCGGCTGCGTGCCACCCCTCACTCCTCCTCCCTTCGTCCGGCCACCGAGCCCTTTCAGACTCTCCACTTAGACGTCTGGGGCCCCGCTCCCCGCCTTGGCCCTGAGCGGGAGAGTTTCTTTCTGGTGGTCGTTGACGACTACTCTCGGTACACCACCGTGTTCCCTTTGGCGAAGAAGTCCGACGTGACTTCTACGCTGATCCGGTGGCTCCTCGCCACCGAGGGCACTCGTGGTCGTCGTGTCAGTTGTCTCCACTCCGACCGTGGGGGCGAGTTTCGCTCCGGCATTCTCGCTAGATTCTGTGCTGAGCAGGGCATCACCCAGTCCTGGACTCTTCCAGACTCTCCACAGCAGAATGGGGTTGCTGAGCGCCGCTTAGGCCTGGTCATGGAGATCGCCCGCACCTCCATGATCCACGCTCGCGCGCCCCATTTTCTGTGGCCCTACGCGGCTCGGTACGCCGCTCACCAGCTGAACCTCTGGCCTCGCGTCTCTCGGCCAGGGGCTTCACCGAC
Organism: Closterium sp. Yama58-4; assembly: GCA_947470075.1. Taxonomy (NCBI): domain Eukaryota; kingdom Viridiplantae; phylum Streptophyta; class Zygnematophyceae; order Desmidiales; family Closteriaceae; genus Closterium; species Closterium sp. Yama58-4. The sequence goes on along the minus strand of CANIUD010000750.1, from coordinate 1,420,974 downwards.
CAGTCTTTGGACAGGGTCCCCTGGTGTTGCGTCGAGGTTTAGTGTCTGGGGCTGCTTGGCTCTTGTCCGCGACACCTCTGCGGACAAGATCTCGCCTCGCGCTGTCCCCTGTGTCTTCCTTGGTTTCCCAGAGGACTCCTCTGACTTCACCTTTTACCACCCTCCCTCCCACCGGTTCTTTGACTCTCGTGACGTCCGTTTTGACGAGTCCGTCCCCTACTACGTCCGGTACCCCTGTCGAGGTCTCCCGGTTCCCCCCCCTCCCCTCTTCCTGGCTCCAGCTCCTCCTCCTCCCGCCCCTGCTCCTCCGGTACCCCCCCCTGTTCCCGCTCCGTCTGGTGTGTCCCACGCTACTCCCCCCCCCTCGGTACCCCCCCAGGTCTCTCCTCCTTCCCCACAGTCGTCCTCACAGCCTCCGCAGGAGCTGTCAGCGCTTCCTTTACCGGCCACTGCGGACTCTGAGGGTGTTGGTGCTCGAGGTGAGGGCTCTGGCGGTGCTCGCTCTGGGGATGCGGGCGTAGGAGCTGAGAGTGCACCTGTCGCACCTGCCCGTTCCGAGGGTGCTGGAGCTGGTGGTGTTTCTGGAGCTGGAGGGTCTGGGGCTGGTGCTGGTGCCCCTGGAGGCGCCACGACTGGGGGTGCGGCTACACCTCCTACAGGTTCTGCTCGTGCTGCCGCGGGAGGTACTCGCTCTGGGGGTGCTCAGCCGGGTACTGTCGAGGACGGCGCCGGTTCTTCTACTGCGCCTCCTGCCACCACTCCTCCTCCTCACCCCTACCCGACTCGTTACCAGGCCCTTCTTCGTCTAGAGCGTGAGGAGCAGCAGCGTTTGGAGCGTGAGAGGTCGGAGGTTCAGCAGCGGGTGGAGCGTGAGCGGTTGGAATTGCAGCAGCAGCAACCCTAAACCCTAAACCCTAAGCCTCCGGCCCCTGTTTCTGGCCTTCGGGCCCTTGGTCTCCCCTCCTCTCCTCCTGTGTTCGGTCCTACGTTTCCTCCTCCGGACTCCACTCCGGCTGTCTTCCCTCGTTCTCAGTCTCCTCCGTCCCCCCCTCCTCTCGCCCACACTTGGGCCTCTCGTCCTCCTCGTGCTCGTCCCTCGTCCCCTGTCACTGACCTCCGTACCGTGTTGTTTCGTCCTAGTCCTCCTCGTTCTCCTCCGTCTGTCCTTCCTCGTCCTCCTGAGTCGTCCCTCACTGCCTCCCTGTCCACTCCGGTCACTGACTACTACCGCGCGTACCGCCCCACTCTCTCTCGTGTTCTCGCCTCTCTTGTTACAGACCCTCGTGCCTCTCCTTCCTCCGTCGCGGTCCTCACTGCCGCTGTCACTGACTTTACTGCTACGCGTCGCCTTGACTACGCCACTCGTGTTGTGGCCGCTCCTCCTGTCCGTCCTCTGTCCGCCGGGGGTGAGTCTGCCCTTGGCTGTGACGTCCTAGAGGACAGACAGTTTGAGCTAGAGTTCCTGGCAGCTGCTTCACCTCATCTCTGTGCCATGCTGCTCACTCCTGAGGGAGACCCCGACGCTCCTGACATACCTACTCCTCGCACTTACGCTGAGGCAGTGTCAGGGCCTTGGGCCTCTCAGTGGAGAGCTGCCATGGACGCAGAGATGGCCTCCTACAGGTCCACAGGCACTTACGTTGACGAGGTTCCCCCCCCAGGGGCGAACATCGTTGACGGCATGTGGATCTTCAAGGTGAAGCGGCCGCCGGGACCTTCCCCAGTCTTCAAGGCACGCTACGTGGCTAGAGGGTTCAGTCAGCGTGAGGGAGTTGACTTCTTTCAGATTTTCGCGCCCACCCCGAAGATGACTACTCTTCGGGTGTTACTGCACGTAGCAGCGCAGAGAGACTACGAGCTTCACTCTCTTGACTTCTCCACTGCCTTCCTCCAGGGCCGCCTACACGAGGAGATCTGGCTGCGTCGTCCTCCGGGCTTCACTGGCACTTTCCCGCCTGGGACCCAGTGGAGCCTCAGACGACCGGTCTACGGTCTCCGCCAGGCACCCCGTGAGTGGCACGACACTCTCCGCTCTACTCTCTCCGACCTCGGGTTTGAGCCGTCTTCCGCCGACCCGTCGCTGTTTGTTCGTCGTGGGCGCACACCTTTCTTTGTTCTGGTCTACGTTGACGACTTGGTTTTTGCCACAGCCGACACAGCTGCAGTGGCGGAGGAAAAGTCCGAACTGCAGAAGAGACTCACCTGCACTGACCTTGGGGAATTGTGCCGCTACCTTGGCCTGCAGATCTCCAGGGACAGAGCCGCTCGCACCATCACTCTGACTCAGTCACACATGGTGCAGCAGGTCCTTCAGCGGTTCGGGCTTCAGGACTCTTCTCCTGCCCCCACTCCTCTTGCTGTAGACCACAGACTCACTGGGCCTTTTCCTGACGAGCCGTTCGAGCCCAGTGGTCCCTACGCAGAGCTGGTGGGCTGCCTCATGTACCTGATGACGTGCACTCGCCCGGACCTCGCCTTCCCTCTTAGCATCCTGTCTCGCTTTGTTGCGACTGGGAGACACCGTCCTGTTCACTGGGCGGCGGCTAAGAGGGTGGCGAAGTACCTTGGCGCGACATCAGGCATGGGGCTTGTACTTGGAGGGACACAGCCAGTTGTACTCACCGGTCACTGCGACTCCTCCTACGCCGACGACGTTGAGACTCAGAGGTCTACGCAGGGTTACTGTTTCAGCCTGGGTACTGGAGCTGTTTTGTTGAGGTCTACTCGGTCCTCCTCGGTTGCGACTTCTACCACACATCTACGCTGGGGCCCTTGCTGCTCAGGAGCTACGCTGGTTGACCTTTTTGCTCACTGACCTTGGTGAGCGGCCGAGCTCTGCACCGACCCTGTTTGCTGACAACAGGGCGATGATTCTCCTGTGTCGTGAGCCTCGACTGGAGAGCAGAGTGAAGCACATCGACGTCAGGTACTTCCTCCTTCGAGAGTTGCAGAGACGCGGGCAGGCTCGTCTGGACTTCGTGGCCTCCGAGGCCAACACTGCAGACATTTTCACCAAGGCTCTTCAGCCTTGTGACCACCGCCGGTTCTGTCTGCAGTTGGGCCTCGTTGAGACTGGGTCGAGTAGACTGCAGTAGTGAGTGCTTGTCTCTTGTCTTTGCTTGTACTGCATATATTTGCATATACACTCTTGAACTGGCCTTGTGGCCGCTGTTTGCGCTCAGACTGTGTGGTGACGTTGTGATCCACCCTGAGCTTTGTTTTGTCTCTTGTTTATGACTGGTCTTGTGACCTTAGGTTGTTTGTTGTTACTTTGCACTCCCCACTTAGGCTATGGGTGTGTGTCAAATGTTCTAGCCATTAGTGGGTTGTGCAATAGGGGGTACAAACAGTTAGGGTTTGAATATGTACCCCAATCTGTCTAATGCAACTCATTCCACTGTAGCCACATTCTGAGAATGGTTACTGTATATCAAACTGTATTCTCACCTTGAATACAGAACAAGGTGAAACAAAACAAGGTGAAACAAAACAATGTGGTGTACTGCTGCACGAGGGATGTTGGTGAATACTGGCGGTTGAAACCGTCGATCCGAGGGTTCACATTTACCGACATCCCTCGGGCATTCACTTTGTACATGCCATAACACTGCTCTGAGAACAGTGTGTGCAATTTGGTAGCCTTTAGGTGGTTGAGGGGTTATTGTGCAGATGCCAGGAGGGTATGCTACAGATCAACTACATATTCAAATGCAGAGGTTTTGATAGTGACTCACATTCCTCACCGTCCACTATACGAATATTCCAAACGCCAAAAGTGAGATATAATCAATCAATGCCTACAAGTCTAAAGATCAGAACCAGAAGAAACGGACGGCAAAACCACAACACACATGCATCAAATCACTTTCATGGAATCTGTCAATAATGGTTCCTCACAAGACACCTGCCTCGGGGCAAATTAGACCCACACACGCATCCACCCCTGCTGCCCCTTCCACCCAAGGTGACTTGTGTGCCGACTCAAACGTCCCGGCTTCCTTTTCTTCTGCTCCATTCTGCTTGCCACCTATGCATAGAATAATTGTACATCCATCTTTTTACATCGCGGCGGCAACTGCTTCTGCAGCTGAGACACCAGTAAGGCCCCTTAAACGTGGCCCTGCAGGACCTCAGCAGCAGCTTCTGCCTCCACTCCACTGCTTCCCCCCTCTGCCTGCTCCACTGGCCTCAACTCATTCCCTGTCTGCTCTTCACTCCTCTCCCCGTCTGCTTGTTCCCGAGTCACCTCATGAGAAGATGCCTCCACTCCACTGCTCTCCCCCTCTGCCTCCTCACTTACAGTGTCAGGAAGCAGAAGGCTTCCCACGTGGTGCCTCCTCCTCTCCCCCACCTTGCTCCTACGCTTTTTCCTATCCCCGTTCTCCTTCTCCCCTTCCCCTTTCACCTTGCCCCCCTGCTCCTTATCCCCTTTTTGCTCCTCCGCCTTCCCCCCATTCCCCCTTTCCATCCCCCCCTTCTCGCACTCGCCGCTCCCTTCCCTCCTCAACCCACGCCCTTTGCCCCTCTTCCTCCCAACCATACCCTCCACCCCTTCAACACCAACTCCCACCCTCTCCCCTTTTCCCCCCCTCGCGCCATCACCACTCCCACCTCCACCACCACCCTTCTCCAGGGCCAGTTTTGCGCGGTACTCTGCAAAGGTCGGGAGGGTGGTGACCGAGGCAGCGACAGGCGGTCGGAAGGGCAGCCCGCGGGGATCGGAGATCGACACAAGGCGCCGCTGCACGTCGGTGTGAGACGGCTTCTGGCCTTCATCGCGAGAGGGCTGATAGCAGGGCTTGCTGCTGTGCTGAGATGCTAGCCGCTGCGGCATGCCGTATGGCCGGAATGATGGCTGCGAGCTGCTGCTGCTGCTGCTGCCGCTGCTGCCGCTGCTGCTGTTACCACTGCTGCTGGTGCCGCTGCTGTTGGTGCTGTCGTTGTTCTTGTGCCCGCGTGCCGCGGTGCTGTGATTGGCCAAGCTGCGCTGGCATGTGGGTATACCCCCGTGGGTGGGAATTCTCCCACGGCTGGGCTTCACTGCTGGTCCTGCAGTGCCGACCTCAGTAGCATGCGACCCTGCATCCTCCACCACAGCAGCAGCAGCGGCACCTTCCATTCCACTGACAGAAGCTGTTGCTCCCTCAATGTCGCTAGCATCTGATGGTACTGCCGCCGTCCCAGCCGCCCGCGCCGTCGCCGCCGCCGCCGCTGCTGCTGCCGCTGCCGATGCCGATGCTTCTGCTGCTCCTGCTGCTGCTAGTTCCGTGGAATCACCAGCAGCTTCCGAGAACACCTGGTTTTGCTCAACCACAGAAGAAGCCTGCGCCAGGCCATCCTCCCGAGCCTCCAGAACCTCCCGAGCCTCCTGAATCTCCCGAGCCTCCAAAGGTTCGGGGAGGTAAGGTGCCCGTCCCTCATACGCACTGTACACAAGCGGTGCCGAGAAACCGGGCGGCAGGAAATCGTCGCTGTCGTCACTGTCCTCCTCCTCCTCCTCCTGCCCCCTTCCCTCCCCTTGCTGCTCATCCCCTCTCCAGAACCCACCCTGCGTCTGCCCCAGCTGCCCGGAAAAAAACCCTCCCCATCTCCCGCCCTTCCTACCCCATCCCCTCCCCCCGCCCGCCACAGAAACTGCCGCCTCTGCAATTCCACCTCCCCCCATCCCCTTACCCCACCCTCCCCCACTCCCACTCCCCATCCCCCACCCGCCGCCACTCCCACTCCCCTTCCCCCATCTCCCCGCACCCCCACTCCCCCGAACTCCCGTTCCACTCTCCTCTCGACCCCCATCTCTCCGCCCCTCCCCGCCAACGCCAACCCCCAGATGTTCATGGTGCCCCGAAGCCAGCTCACCGCACGAGTTGGAGCGGTGCAGGGAGCGCTGCAGGGAGGGCGTGTGCGTCCAGAGGTAAGCCATGGTCTCCCCAGCTAGCTCTGTGGCTGTGCCGGCGCGTTCGAGCATTGACACTCGCTCCAATGCCCGCCGCCGAGCACTGTACGCTGATTTCAGTGCCGCCCGGGATCGTGACGGTGGATGACTGGGAGCTGTGATTGGTCCGTGGGGGGGAGCCTTTGAACTACACTCGCCGTGGTTCGGAGGAAAGTGCTCGGATGAAGCTTCCTGCTCTGTTGCTTCCTCCCCTGCCGCCAAACCAAACGCCGAACCGGAGCTGGTGGCTCGGCGGTGCGCCTTGCTGAAGCTGCCAGGCTTCCTGCTCCGAACCTTGAAACGGCTCTTAGCGTTGCTACCCACAATACCACTGCTGTTCTCGGAACCATTGCTGCTGCCACTAGCCTTACTCTCTAGAGCTTGTGTTGGTTTCAACGGCTCACTCCCTCCGTACCTTGTGCTCTCTGCACAGCCTGTATCCGATTCCTCTCCGTCCCATGCCCTGTCTGCCTCCTCACGTGCCAACAAGGGCTCATTTGCTGTCAGAGGGGACTCTAAACGCCCCTCCCCTCCGCTCCCACTGTCGTTTTTGACAGCAGCAGCAGAAGCAGCTGGGGCAGAGTCAGGGACCGTTACAGCAGCAGGAGTTGCTGCAGCAGATGGACCAGATGCAGCAGCATTGGCAACTGCAAAGGAATCATCTGAAGCATCGTGATGCAGCAGCAGCAGCAGCAGCAGCGGAAGTCGCAGCAGCAGTAGCAGCAACGGTAGTCGCATCGGGTGCATCAGAGGGAAAGAAGGCGTCGCAGGCAGTGAGGGGGACGAGGTCCAGCAGGGAAGCAGCAGTTAAAGAGTCGTGGCGGAGAATGTAGGAGGCTGTCGCCACGGCCGCTGCTGCTGCTGCTGCTGACGTGATGGGGACAGATGAAGGGGCCGGAGGGGTGGCAGTGGGAGGGGAAGCGGTGGTGACAGGAATGGGAGGGGAATCGGTGGTGGTGGCAGGAGGAGATGGAGATGAAGCGGCAGGGGTAGTGATGGAAGGGACGGAGTCTGAAGGGGAACGGGATGCGGACGAGGAAGAGGAGGGACAGGAGGAGGAGTAGGAAGAGGAAGAAGAGGAAGAAGAGGAAGAAGAGGAGGAAGACGAGGAAGAGGAGGAAGAGGAGATCAAGCACCCGGCATCTTTCCCAGAGCCACCCGCAAAGCAGCTCTCAGTGCGCCGGTTCCGCCCCCATCTCCCCCACCCTGCTCCGCGCGCTTCCCCCACGCCCCCTCCCCGCCTGTCCGCCTGCTTGTCCCCCCGTTTCCCGCCTTCTGCCTCGAGATCTCCCCCCAGCGCATTGGCTCCGCGCTGGTTTCGGGAGCGTCCCGCCTCTGGGTCTTCCCTCAGCCCGTCCCGACTTTTGAGGCGGCTTACATGGCCGTCGCGGCCAAATCCAGTGCGGAAACGGTTATTCTCGCCGCCCACGGGAGTCTGGGGCGTTGACTGCGACGGCCTTCTAACGGATGGTGACAATAACGAAGACGACGGAGGGCCAATCCGGGCCGGGCAACTTACAATCCCCCCTTCCGCGAATTCATCCGCTTTTCCCTCATCCGCCTTCCCCGCATCCGCGGACCCATCCGCTCCGCCTTCTCCTCTCCGCCCCTGCTGCCCCTCCCTCCTCTGTGTCCCACACTCCTCCGTCCACAGGGCTGCCTCCTCCTGCTCTTTTGTTTTCGGGCTGCCCGAGCTTTCTGCCCGAAGCAGCGGCAGGGCAGTCAGGCGCAGATTCAACTGGGGGAGGCTCACCCGCTCTCTGAAACGCGCCCGCCGTTCACTCTCTGGGCCGCCATCTACCGTCTCGTCAACCTCCGCACCCGCTTCCTTCGCTGCCTTCGCGTCCCCCTCCCCCCAGCCGCTGCTCCGCGCACCCCCTTCCGCCGCCTCTTCTCCGCTCTCGCCCGCGCATTCCCCGTCGCTTCTGCGCGCATTCCCTTCCCATCCACCGCTCTCGACCCCTCCGCAATCCGCCGGCGCATCTTCGTTGCTGACAGCCGGCGATTCGCTGCCCACAGAGAGGGTAGTTTCCGCGTTTACCATGACAGAATTGGGCGTTTCAATTGAATCAGCAATCATTGCAGCTGCCGTTAAATCATCGCATTTCGCCATCGGCCCAGCTTCACCCTGGAAACCCCCCTGAATCCTCTCAGGTACAACAGAGATCTTTAGCGTGCCGGGAGCGTCGACTTCGCGATGCTGTTCATCTACCTGGCACTCTTCGTCCTTCACCTGCAGGTTGTCCTTCAGGTGGTTCTTCAGGTTGTCTTCTACACGAGCCGATCGGAACGCTTCAATGTATTCACCACCCCAGGGCGCTGCGGCTGCTCTGGCCGGGCCGTCACACGATAACGGTTGCTCCTTCATCGCCGTCAAAATAGACGGCTTGTAACCATCACCGTTGCCGGCTGGGCCTTGTCCTCCGCAGCTCTGCTGCCGGCGATGATTTTCAGCTGCTGTCTTCTGACGGGTTACCACCTCGATTGGTTCGCCGACACCTCCGTTCGCCAGCACGCCAGGAGTGGCCTGCGTAAGCTCTAGCGACGGGCGAGGAGTAAACGAAATGATGTTGCCGCTTTCGCCAAGGCGGGAGAGTTCGAAGCCCGGCTGGAGGGAGTGGGACTTGAGCAGGCACAGAGCCGGCTCCATCTCGCGGCGGCGCGTTCCCCGTTCCTTGCGGAAACTTGATATCATGTTCTTAAAACGGGAGGATTCGCGCTCCGATGATATCGCCATCATTGATCTGACGGTTGAAGCCTCTTGCGACGTACGAGGAGTGAAGTTCGATTGGAAGAGCTCCTTTTAGACGTCTGGCTCGACGGTTGGAGTCTTTTGAGAAGTCTGGCCTGACGGTTGGATTTTGAGAGAAGGACTGCTTGTTAGGAATGTTCCGAAGAAAAGATAATGCAAGAAGACTGCGTAGTCAGAATAAGTTCATCGACCGTCCGCGGACAGAAAAACTAGGCGGGTTTGTCGTTACGGAGCCAGAGACTTGCTTCAATGGAACGACGCTGCCTGTAATCTGGGCTAGAGCGGCACTCCGTGATCCGACACGCGACGAACGAGCATGCTGAACGATAGGTTCGCTGCGACTGATAGTCCGACAGTTGACCAGATTGTGCTCTTGAGGTTAGCATAAGATCTCGATGTACATTGGGAGCTCAACTGATAATCCGATAGCTGATCGAATAGCGCTCTTGAGGCTAGCATATGATTTCGAAGCGCATCGGAAGCTCAACGCGAAGTGATATCAGGTGGACTGAATGGGGGGTACGGCATGGCTGAACTGATAGGAATGAGAACCGAGAGGATTGGGTAGGAGAGGAAGAAAGCATGGCTCAGATATTCCCATACAAGCCGTCAAGAAGTGGGCTGCATCCGATGTTCCCGAGGGCAAGAAATTCCCGAAAACCATTCGTAGCCTGCTAGTGGTGAATCCATCCACCCGTCGCATCCATCCTTGGCTGGAGATACCGAGACGCCTCTGCGCATCTCCACACATGTCGCTCTTGTGAACCGAGCCGTAACTCTCTGTAACGTGATCAATGAGCTCAGGACCGCGCGGTAAGGCTTACGTTGCGTGGAAATTTCAATACATATCTTGACAGTTCCTTTCTGCAACCGAGATTTAAGCCTATGTACCACATTTATAAGTAGTAGAACCGTGTTATTTCCATCTGGAACATGCTTCTCGGACCTTGGCGGTGCCTCCAGATTCCTCCATTTTCACTTGCTCCCAGCTACAGTACCGCCTGAGGCAGGGCAGGAGGGAACCAGCACCACCAAGGCAGCAAGCAAGCAATGCGCACAGGGATCCTCGGCTCCTCGTGCATCAAGGGCAGCGGCAACAGCCACATCAGACCAATCACGTCGTGTCGATCTATAACCGGCATTTCACCAAAAGAAAAGTGTAGTATGTGATAAAAAATGTATGCAATAACATCGGCCGTCGATTCCGCACATTGTACGTGCCAGATTTTCAGTGAACCCCCGCCTGGCCCTTGCCGTTTTGTTTGAACAGACAGCACTTTGGCCTGCTCGGTCCCCCAAAAAACTCCTGCCTGCCCTGATACACCCCATCTGCCCGCCCCTACCAGCCCGCTCATTCCAGCGAGGGTGGGCGCCCCCGCACCCACGGTGGCTAACGACACACCGTCACCTGCCAAAGTGCATCTGGTTACAGCCCAGGCAGGAAATCGTGAAATCTGTTTTCACTCGCAGCCCAATGGCGAATGAGTCTGAAGCCGTTCCAGACCGTGCGATATGAGTAGCGCGGCTGCTTCCGTGCATCAGCGAATTTCCAGTCTGCAAGATTCAAGTGTGACAGCCACTGGCATCTCCGTGTTCTTCCCAACGTAACGGCAGCGTGAACTTCCAGATATCCCCGGCAATGCTGGCTGCTAGACATCGCTATTTGCAACTTGCAAGATATGGCATTTAAAGCAGACACACATAAACAAATTTTAGCCATTACACAAAGCCAATAGGGCCGCATTAAAGGCAACAATTTTTCGCACAGTATCGTAATTCTAGGGGACAAAAAAGTTTTGGTATTGTAAAGGGAGCGTAATGTATTGGGTTATCAAAGAGTGAAAGGTGTTTCATGTTCCAGATGCTCCAAAAAGTGCTATCAACCGGTCTTGGGCCTTGTTATGAATGAACTTGCAGAGTGCGCAGTAAAACGAATAACGAGAATGAATGAACTACTGAATGACGATACAAGGAAAGTGACGAGGTTTTATAAGGGGAACCCTAGCTAGGCGAAGGGGTCGGGCTAGGATGGATCGGGAAGTGTTGCGATTGAAGCGGTGGCGACTCGGAAGTGGTTCGGGGCGGAAAAGTAGGCCGAACCAGGCTGACGCGTGGTGTTCGGATTGTACTCGCTAAAATGCGAGTACAGTAAGGAATTGTAATTCCTTACACTCTCCCACCTTCCAAATAAGGCCTCCCTGTATGTAGATGGAGCCTTCCTTAGCGAGTATGCCATTGATATCCTCTTCAGCTGAATCCGACAGCTGAAATTTCTTGTACAATAATTTTGAAAAGGTTGGAATGTATGTCAGAATCCCAGTCACTAACCACTGGGATAAAAGGGCTTGTTTATATAGCGGGTGAGTGCGCCCATAACCCCCCAGGCCAACGTGTCTGTAACCCTTCCCTAGGATCAATCGGGGATCACCAGTGGCACTCTGACACCCCCCCGCACTGGGATGCCCGAAGTGCACACACCGGGATTCGAACCCGAGACCTTCGCTCTGATACCATGTCAGAATCCCAGTCACTAACCACTGGGATAAAAGGGCTTGTTTATATAGCGGGTGAGTGCGCCCATAACCCCCCAGGCCAACATGCCTGTAACCCTTCCCTAGGATCAATCGGGGATCACCAGTGGCACTCTGACAATGTAGGCCGTCGATGAAGTGGGATCCCGATCTGACGGCTACAGATGGCCTGGCCCAATTTGAATTGGAGGTTGGAATGTGGGCCGTAGATGAAGATTGATTTCGATCTGACGGACGCGAACACTTCTGACGAAAACGAACTGAAAGTTGGAATTCAAGCCGTTGATGCACTTTGAAGTCGATCTGACGGTCGACTATGACGCGAACTTGGGGGGAACCTGCTGACGCGGTGATCAGTCGCGACTGTACAGGAACCATTGATTTCGATGAAGGCAATCGCAGTCGTACGTCGTGCTGACGCATTCTGACAAGGTCAGAAATCGTGCCGAAGAAAATGCCGAAGGAAAACAGTGCAGCGCACTTTCTCCCCCCTCCCAAGAAAACTGTCACAAAAACTTTCACAGCTGCGCCGAGGTGAGAAAACAAACAAAACCAGCCGTTAAGTCGCACGTAAAAGCACGGATGATTAGGCGAAAGGGCGTCGGTGTGGGAAAATGGTGAAGAAACCAGGTGTTAAGGGCCCCAAAATTCTCAAGGGCGAACTTGTCGAAGTAGACCAGAAACTGCGATGAAAAATCGTCGTTGCTCGAACTGTCAAATTTTGTCGTTACACCACCAGAATTTCGATGGTACTTTCCGCAGCTGCAACGGGCAGCACCTGACGTGGTGAAATCAGATCGTTTGTCTCAGAATACTAGCGTAAGAATGATGCATTGAAAGAAACAGTTGGGTACAAGTAGCTAACCCTAGTTGGGTTTGTACCCTGTATTGGCTACCCCACTACAGCCTACCCACATATATATAACACATTACAACTTAACACACCCCCATAGGCAAAGTGGGGGAGAGCAAAGGGTCACAAGACCAGTCCAGCAAAGCAAAACAAGCCCAGGGTGGATCACAACGTCACCACACTCCGAGCACAAGCAAAGGCCACAAGGCCAGTTCACATGCAGTGCTAGATATAGAACAGGACAAGCAGCAAGATATATATAAAGTACAGTACAAAGAAAGTCAAGCAGTAAGCAAGTGAGGAAATGTGGACACAAGGCCTAAAGAAGTACAGTGCCGCTGATGATCACTAGGCGGGAGCGCCTTGGTGAAGATATCAGCAGTGTTGGCCTTCGAGTCCACGTACACAAGCCGAAGCTGACCGCGCTGCTGAAGCTCTCGAGCAAGAAAGTAGCGAAGAGAAATGTGCTTCGTCCTGTGCTCCAGTCTGTGCTCCTGACACAAGGCAAGGGCCGCCTTGTTGTCACCGTACAGAACTGGAGGAGAACTAGGCCGCTCTCCCAAGTCAGTCAGCAGGTAGGTGAGCCAGCGTAACTCCTGTGCAGCCATGGCCGTGGCGTAGATCTCAGCCTCACAACTAGAGCCGAGAACAGAAGAAGAGCGGGTGGACTGCCACGAGACAGAACCAGAGCCAAGGCTGAAGGTGTAACCCTGTGACGACCGCTGCGTAGCCAGGTCGTCCACCCAAGAAGCGTCCGAGTGACCAGTGAGGACAACTCTGTCGCGTCCTCCAAGCACCAGCCCCATGCCTGATGTACTGCACAAGTAACGCAGCACCCTCTTAGCAGCCTCCCAGTGCTCTCGCCTATGTCTCCCAGGCGCAACGTAACGAGCAAGGATGCTAAGAGGGTACGCGAGGTCAGGTCGCGTGCAAGTCATCAGGTACATGAGGCAGCCTACAAGCTCTGGGTACGGGCCACTCGGCTCTACGGACTCGTCCGAAGGTGGAGCTAAGAGCGAGTGGCTGGTAGCCAGAGGTGTGGCCTGTGGTGAGGAGAACTGGAAGCCGAAGCGCTGAAGGACCTGCTGCACCATGTGTGACTGAGTCAGGGTGATGGTGCGGCGTGCTCTGTCCCGGGTGATCTGCAAGCCAAGGTAGCTACGCAGCTCACCCAGGTCAGTGCAGGTGTGTCTCTTCTGCAGCTCCGACTTCACACGAGCAAGTGCCTCAGTGTCAGCAGTAGCAAAAACCAAGTCGTCGACGTACACGAGGATGTAGAACGGCGGCAGCGACGTGTCTGTGCGCAGGAACAGTGACGGGTCAGCAGTGGAAGGAGCAAACCCAAGGGCCGCAAGTGTAGTCCTCAGTGTGTCGTGCCACTCGCGCGGTGCCTGGCGGAGACCGTAGACTGGCCGCCGGAGGCTCCACTGGGTACCAGGAGGAAACGACCCAGTAAAGCCAGGTGGGCGGCGCAGCCAGATCTCCTCGTGCAGGCTGCCCTGCAAGAACGCTGTGCTGAAGTCAAGAGAGTGAAGCTCGTAGTCACGCTGAGCAGCAACGTGCAGCAGAACCCAAAGAGTGGTCATCTTCGGGGTGGGGGAGAAGGTCTGAAAGAAGTCAACCCCCTGACGCTGACTGAAGCCTCTAGCAACGTAACGAGCCTTGAAGACAGGCGGAGAACCCGGCGGCCGCTTCACCCTGAAAATCCACATGCCATCGACGATGTTCGCCCCACGAGGGGGAACCTCGTCGACGTAGGTGCCTGTGGACTTCCAGGATGCCATCTCTGCGTCCATGGCTGTCTGCCACTGAGAGGAGTAGGGACCCGAGATCGCCTCTGCGTAAGAGCGCGGAGTGGGGATGTCTAGTGCATCCGGGTCTCCCTCAGGGGCAAGCAACCAGGCCACGAGATGAGGTACAGCAGCCGCAAGAGAGTCAAAGTCCTCCTGCCTGTCCTCAAGGACGTCCGTGCCAAGAGCACACTCACCCGCGACGGACGGAGGACAGACAGACTCAGACCCAGCAACAAGACTGGCGGTGTAGTCTAGACGACAGGCAGCAGCAAAGTCGACAAGCTCAGCGACCAGGGCAGACGCAGCAGAAGACTCAAACGACGGGTCAGTGACAACAGTGGCGAGAAGACGCGTAACAGTAGGGTGGGCAGCACGAACACTGTCAGACTCAGGGTCGGGAACCTCAGGAAGAGAAGACGCAGGAGGAGACGGTAGGGGGACACGCTGTGGACCAGTGGAAGGACGAAGGGCCATAATATGCGTGCCAGGAACAGGAGGAGGACGCGGACGCGCGACACGACGACCAGTGGGACCAGTGCGCGCAGTGCGAGCAGTGCGAGCAGCACGAACAGGCGAGGCAGGACGAGACACAGGCTCACGACGCTCCGTAAGCGAGTCCGGCTGTGCAGTGTAAGGCACAGGAGCAGGGAGGGGGGAGCCAGGCTGGAGAGGAAGGCCAGTGGAAGACGGGAGGGAAAGAACCTGGCGAAGCACCGTGTCAGGCGGTGGCAAAGCCGACGGCGACGGTGGAGCGAAGAACAGGCGCGACGGCGGAGCTCCGCCAGCACCTCCAGCACCCGCAGCACCAGAAGCACCAGGACCAGCACCCCCCGCCGCAGCACCCCCAGAGCCGGCGACGTCAGCACCAGAGGCCTCAGCAGCGGCAGACCTCCCCTCGCCAGCACCTCCAGAGCCAGCAGGACCAACGTCTCCAAGACCGTCAGCTCCAGTGTCGTCAGCTCCAGCACCTCCAGGAAGAGCACCCCCAGCGCCGGCAGCGCCAACTCCGCCAGTACCGCCAGCCCCAGAGGCCCCAGCTCCAGCAGCTCCAGCCTCAGTGCTCCCAGAACAACCAGCCCCGGCAGCTCCAGTACCTCCAGTACGAGCACCTCCAGGACGAGCAGCTCCAGAACCTCCAACTCCAGCAGGGCCACGAGGACGGCGAAAGCGCCGGACGTACCAGTCACGAAGCCGCTTCGGCGTGAGAGACGGCTCAGCACCCCGAACCGGAGCACCCCCAGACGCAGCAACCCCAGGCTCCGTAGGCTCAGTCGCAGCACCCCCAGGCTCAGTACCCTCAGGCGCAGCACCCCCAGGCTCAGCACCCCCAGACTCAGTACACCCAGGCTCCGTACACGCAGGCTCAGCACCCCCAGTCGCAGCACCCCCAGGCTCAGCACCCCCAGGCTCCGTACGCTCAGGCACCGTACCCTCAGCTCCAGCACCCTCAGTCCCAGCACCCGCAGCCCCAGCACCCCCAGGCCCAGCACCCCCAGGCTCAGCACTCCCAGCAGCACCACCCGCAGCAGCACCTGAGTCACCTGTGACCTCGACAGGCTCAGCGACGGGAGGAGGGTCTACCTGAGAGACACCTGAAGGAGCAGGACCCTGAGGGGGGAGGGGGTCTACCGGAGGGGGACCAGGAGCAAGGAAAAGCGGCGGGGGAGGGAGGGGGGCAGTGCGGTAGGGGAAGAGACGGTAAAAAGGGACCGACTCGTCAAAGGTGACGTCCTGAGAGGCGAAGACCCGGCGCGAGGTGGGGTGGTAAAACTGCCAGCCAGGCGCGTCAGGGACAAAGCCAAGGAAGACACAGGGAAGCGTGCGGGAGGAGAGCTTGTCCGCGGACGTATCGCGGACAAGGGCACGAGCACCCCACACCCGGAAGCGCGACGCATCGCCAACCTCCCCCGTCCAACGCAGTGTGGGCGAGGTCTCCGGCAAGGAGACACGGGGCCAGAGGTTGAGCTGATGCGCAGCGTACCGGACAGCAAACGGCCACAGAAAATGGGGAGCCGCCGCGTGGACCAAGGAGGTACGAGCGACCTCCATGACCAGGCCAATGCGGCGCTCAGCAACCCCATTCTGCTGCGGGGAGTCCGGAAGCGTGAAGGTCTGCTCGATGCCCTCCGCCTGACAGAAGGTCCTCAAGAGGTCGGAGGAGAACTCACCACCTCTGTCAGAGTGCAGACGCAGGACAGGAAGGTCTGTCCGGAAACGGCGGCGGAGCTGGAGACGAACTGTGCGGATCCAAGGGATCAGAACAGCAGGGACCTCACCCTTGGTGCGCAAGGGGAAGACCGTGGTGTAACGCGAGTAGTCGTCGACAACCAGCAAAAAGTACCGCTCACCGCCCTGGCCACGAACGCGGGCTGGGCCCCACACGTCCAGGTGGAGGGTCTGCAGAGGAGCCTCTGTCGGGGGGAACGAGGAGGAGTGAGGAGCGGCGCGCTGCCGCCCCTCGACGCAAGGAAGGCAGGGCGGCGCAGGCGAGGCAGGGAGGGGAGGGAGGGACCTGGGAAGACCAGACACAAGGTGGCGACGGTGCATGCCACGGAGGCGTGGCAAGGAGGGGTGACCCAGGCGGTGGTGCCAGAGAAGAGTCTGGTGCGACAGGGAACGACACTCACAGGCGTGGGCTACCAGACCTGACGCGGACACCTGACCGACAGCAGCGACCTGAGGAGACGCAGTGGTCAGTGTGTAGAGACTCGATCCCGGCTGACGGGTAAACGTAGCCAGGTGACGGCCGGTCCTGGAGCACGTGAGGATCGCCACACGCTGTCCTCCAGGGGTGAAGGTGTCAACCCACTGATCCTGGATGACAGCGTTGCTCACCAGGTTCGTCGAGAACGAGGGGAGGTGGAAACCCGACAACGAGCCAGACGGAACCGCCGGGCACGGAAGCACAGTGGTGGACCGTGCAAGGACTGGGCCCCCCGAGGGGTCAGCCAGGGAGACTGGGACCGGTGCAGGAAGCGGTGTGAGCTCAGTACTGTCACGAAAGAAACAGCGAGAAGCACCTGAGTCAAGGGTGAAGGTGTGCAAGGCCTCAGCGGGTGCAGTACCTGAGAGAGCAGTCTCTGTGGGTGCTGTACCTGAGAGAGCAGACTCACAAGCAGCAGGGACAGCACTGGAGGGAGCAGACACAGAGGGCACCATACCAGAGAGAGCAGACTCACTGGTACCTAGGGGAGCGGGCTCTATACCTGGGTCAGGCGGCACACACAAGTAACAGTCTCCCTCGGCACTAACAGTCAATGCATACATGGCAGCAATAATAGCATCATAGTCAAGAGCAAAGATATCAACACCAGCCCTCATCAGCTCCGCCCAGCAGGGGCGCTCAACATCCTCGCCCATCTCCTCACGCCAAGCGTCGTCAAGGCGGGAGAAGCAGCGGTACGGGGTGTGGAACCTCCCACACGTCTGTCCCTTGCGGTCACCTGTGCGAATGACATAGGAACAGCGGCCACTGCCCCCCGACGTCCCACGCTGAGCAAGCCACTCACGAAGCTGCTGGGTCGACTGGGGACGCTGCTGCGGCTGGGAGCTCTGGCCCGAGCCAGTGCCACCACTCCGACCTCCGCCGCCACCACCACCTCTGCTCCGACCGCCACTGCCGCTACCGCCACCGCCGCCACTGCCACCGCCGCCACCGCCGCCGCCGCCACCACCGCCACCGCTCCCTCCGCCGCCCCCGCCTCCGCTGCCGACCCCACTCCCACCAGCACTCCCGCCACCGCTCCCTCCAGCACCGCCTCCCCCCCCACCTCCCCCACCTCCTCCCCCCCCAGCGCCACCCCCGCCACCCTTGCCCCCCTTGCCCTTGCCGGTGCGGCGCCTCCCACCAGGAGCAGAAGCAGCGCCAGCAGACTCAGCACCAAGGAAGTCAACAGCAGCAGCAGTAGCATAGGAGGGAGCGAGGGGAGAGGGAGAGCACCCCTCAAAGATGGGGGTGCGAGGAGCGCCGCGAGCAGCACCTACAGCTACAATGCTCTTCTCGGCTGCTAGCAGCTTCTCCTCTAGGAGGGCGACAGTGAGCTCAGTGGGACAGCGAGCAAGGAAATAGTCGCGCACTGAGCTGAGGGTGTCAGGGAGACGGGTGACTATGAAGTGGAGTGTCCAGTACAGTGGAGGGGGGTTCTTAGCGCAGAACTCAGTGGGAAGGGCGGCACGCAGGCGAGCGTCACTAGTGCGAAGGTGGGTGATAAGATCGGCGACTGTAGCAAAGGTGGACAGCTCAGGGAACAGGTAAGGCAGCATGAGGCGGCTAAGCTCAGCTGTGGCCGGTGAGGAGTAGCGAGCAACGACAGCGTCGTACAGGGCCTTAGCGGATTTGCAGTCGCCAAAATGCTCGAGCTCAGCTAACGGCAGGTGACTGCGAATGGCTAGGCGAGCAGCTGCGTCACGAGTCTGCCAGTGGGAACGAACACTAAGCTCAGCTGTGGCAGGAGGGGCAGGCGCAGCACCAGACGCATAATCATAGAGCGACACATGCTCCTTGCTATCGCTCAGGAGGAACAGCTGCAGGTCATCTAGCCAAGTGGTGAACTGCACAGGGCGGCCCTCAGCATCGAACGACAGCACGCGGATGGAAGCCATAGCGACAGTATGACAGAGCAGCGCAAGCTACCGCAGCAAGGGTGGGCAATTGCGCACGGGTAGGGAGCAGCAGGCGCGCTGCAAGCAGGCAGCGCGACAGGCGGGCGACTCCGCAAGCGGGCAGCGCGGCGGGCGGGCGGGCAGCGCGACGGGCGGCGCAGGGCACAGCGGGCGGCGCGCGGGGCTGCAAGGCAGCTCGACGGGCTGCGCGGGGCAGAGCGGGCGGCGCGCGGGGCTGCAGAGCCGAGCGACGGGCAGTGCAGGGCAGGGCGGGCGGGTCGCGGGGCTGCGCAGCAGATCGACGGGCGGCTCGGGGCACAGCGGGCGGTGCGCGGGGCTGCGAGGCAGCGCGACGGGCAGCGCGGGGCAGAGCGGGCGGCGCGACGGGCAAAGCAGGGGAGGGGGAGGCGCGCGGGGCTCTGGGCTGGCAGGTTGCCGGTCGGCAGGGCGCACGAGGGCGCTACAAGGGCGCTACGAGGGCGCTAGGGCGCAACGAGGGCGCTACGAGGGTAGGGCGCGGGGGTAACGCGGTAACCGCAGCGTGCGGTGGTGGGCCCTAAAAAAAACGAGTTGTCGCTGTCGGGTCGAGTTGAGCGGGTTGTCGTTAGTAGAATTGGAGCGGTTGTATTCCGAATCCTCTGGCAGTAAAATCGGGGATGATACGAAAATTCGGTGGTGAAGGCGATTGGTCGCGAAGTTGAAGACGAGAGTTGGCGATGGTCTTCGAAGTAGTAACCGTATCGAAAATCCCTCCGGTCGAATTTGCCGAATGCGGTGTTCTTGTCAAATGACGTCATCACTCCCGGCGGGTTTGTCCAGACTCGCCGAACGCTTTGTCGTAATGCGCCGGTGACTCCTGGGCAGAGATGAAAAAATTACAGCTGTCTCTCCCCCCTTCCACTGTTGCTGCTGCCACCTAAAGTTCGTCGTAAGTCGCTCGTACCCCTGAAAAACTCTGTGTAGTTCCCGCGATGTTGTCTCACGTTGTTGTCGCGCGCGTGTAACCAAAAGCCAAGAAATCCCGCGAAAATGTCGGCGCTTCCCGCCGTAACCGGTAAGTTCGTTCGTAAAACTCTGCAAATGTCGTTGTCGAAACCCCTGTAAATTCTCGGCGGCAGGTGTAGTTCTCCTCCGAAATTTTCGGTCGTAGTATAGCCGCCCACTCAGTCACCAGTAGTTTCCGTCAGTTCACCCGAACCCAGCATGCGGGTATAATCGGGAACCGGGGACTTGCCCTGGGTTATTTCGAGACCGTCGTTCACGGAGCATAGCGCGCCTCAACGCCAACGACCTTGTCGTCGAACTGCTCCTGCCAATGTTGTTTAACTGAAAACCACGATTCTCCCGCCAGCGCTTTGCAGACGTGGCAGATTGCTCGTCGTTGGCAGGAATTTTCTGAAGCTTCCGGCTGCTCCCACGTATACTGAAGAATTTCCGGAGGCGTGTTATTGAACACCCTCGATTCCACCCATTTTTTTTGTGTCGTAATCACCCGAAAATTGCGGTTGAGGCAGCAGTTATTTTCCGCCGTGTAGCCCCGACGTTTCCGCCGTTAACCCTGGTACTCCGATGTTCACCCATCTTCATACCCGTCGAAGCCACTTAACGAATCCCAGGTATCCTTGGCGATGCACCCCTCGCCGCGCCTCCATGTATAAATATCAAACCCTTTCGAAGGTCTACCGAATAGACTCCGAAATTCGCGGTGGAGTGGTGCACGTTCTCAACCTCTCACTCAAGTGATCTGCTGGATCACCCACAACTTTCCCTCCACAACATTTTTTTTTTTTGTCTTCACCCCCCGACAATTTCGCGTCCCGCACGCCGTTCACCCAGCGTCCGCTTTTGTCGGATGGGGTATTGTCGATTATGCCCGCGCGATAATCCGGCTACGGTGCAGGCGCAAATGCTATCGGAGTCGGGGCAGTTTTATTTAAAAAGCTCGCACCCGACCGCTTTGCAGCCCACCAGCCTATCACGCCACGTAATACCGCAGGTTCCGGGTCTCAGCTTCGCCGCTGCGCAGTCAACTCATGTAGACGTCCGGGTCAGGAGAAACCAGTAAACTGCACCGTTGTTGTCATCGCAGCTCCCCGACTTTTTCGCGTGCCGTTCACCCAGCCCGCTTTTGTCGGAGTAGAACAGTGCCGCGAACTCCCTTTTTTTGGTATTTTCGTACAGCTGTCGAACGAGCACCAAACCAGGTGCCTTTAACCAGCACAGGGTAGGCACGTGTTCACCCCCGTTATTCATCCGAAAAAGGTCGACTGCATGAGTCGGAACCAGTAATCGGTGGGGATGGTGAGGTTCGGGCGAAGTAGGGCCGCAGATCGGTTCCACCGGCGTTTAATCTGCTCCCCACCCCGTTCTTCAACCCCCGCTTACCCGCTGGGCAGTTTCTTCTCGTGTGTCCCGGCGGCCTGTACCACATGTCAGTGATAACGGACTGGAATGGTGAACTAGAAAGGACTGTGAGTACAAATATGAAACCCTAATGTTGTGACCCCCCTATAGGCTAACCCACTACAGCCTACACAAACACAACACATATAATGTTTGACACACCCCCATAGGCAAAGTGGGGGAGACCTAGGGGTCACAAGACCAGTCAAGGCAAAGCAAGGCAACAACAAGCTCAGGGTGGATCTCAAGGATACCACACAAATTCCGAACACACGCTAGTGGTCACAAGACCAGTTCACATGCAGGTTTATAACAGAGCATGAGATACAGTGATCACAACCTAGCAAGAGTAAACATGCAGGTAGATATATATATAGTGATCACAGTACAAGCAAGGTCAAGAGGTAAGTAAGTGAGGTCCAGTAGGCACAAGGCCTAGCAGAGTGCAGAAGCGCTGATGGTCACAAGGCGGAAGCGCCTTGGTGAACACATCAGCAAGGTTGGCCTCAGTGGCCACGTAACGCAGACAAAGCTGACCGCGCTGCTGCAGCTCTCGAGCAAGGAAGTACCGCAGGGCGATGTGCTTCGTTCTGTGCTCCAGTCTGTGCTCCTCACACAAGGCAATGGCAGCCTGGTTGTCGACGTACAGAACTGGAGGAGAACGAGGCCGCTCACCCAAGTCGGTCAGCAGGTAGGTCAGCCAGCGTAGCTCCTGGGCAGCCATGGCTGTGGCGTAGATCTCAGCCTCACAACTGGAGCTGAGAACAGAAGAAGAGCGTGTAGAACGCCAAGAAACTGAGCCGGAGCCAAGGCTGAAGGTGTAACCCTGAGACGACCGCTGAGTAGCCTGGTCGTCCGCCCAAGAAGCGTCTGAGTGTCCAGTAAGTACAACTCGGTCTCGCCCTCCAAGCACTAGCCCCATGCCCGACGTACTGCACAAGTAGCGCAACACCCTCTTAGCGGCATCCATGTGCTCCTTCCTATGACGGCCAGGAGCGACATAGCGTGCAAGGATGCTAAGAGGGTATGCAAGGTCAGGTCGAGTGCAGGTCATCAGGTACATGAGGCAGCCCACAAGCACTGGATACGGGCCACTCGGCTCTACGGGCTCATCCGAAGGCAGAGCTGAGAGCGAGTGACCGGTAGGCAGAGGAGTGGACTGAGGCGAGGAGTACGTGAAGCGGAAGCGCTGAAGGATCTGCTGCACCATGTGTGACTGAGTCAAGGTGATGGTGCGCCGTGCTCTGTCCCGGGTGATCCGCAAGCCAAGATAGCTTGTCAGTTCACCCAGGTCTGTGCACGTGTGTCTCCTCTGCAGCTCCGACTTCACGTGGGCAAGTGCCGCGGTGTCAGCAGTGGCAAAGACCAAGTCGTCGACGTACACGAGTATGTAGAACGGCGGCAGTGAGGTGTCTGTGCGTAGAAACAGTGACGGGTCAGCAGTAGAGGGAGCGAACCCAAGAGCCGCAAGTGTCGTCCTCAGTGTGTCGTGCCACTCACGCGGTGCCTGGCGGAGACCGTAGACCGGCCGCTGAAGCCTCCACTGGGTACCAGGAGGAACCGACCCAGTGAAGCCAGGAGGGCGGCGCAGCCAGATCTCCTCGTGCAGGCTGCCCTGCAAGAAAGCAGTGCTGAAGTCAAGTGAGTGAAGCTCGTAGTCGCGCTGAGCGGCTATGTGCAGCAGCACCCGAAGAGTGGTCATCTTCGGGGTGGGGGAGAAGGTCTGAAAGAAGTCAACTCTCTCTCGCTGACTGAAGCCTCGAGCCACGTAGCGCGCCTTGAAGACAGGAGGAGAACCCGGTGGCCGCTTCACCCTGAAAATCCACATGCCACTGACGATGTTCGCCCCAGGTGGGGGAACCTCGTCGACGTAGGTGCGTGTGGACTTCCAGGAAGCCATCTCTGCGTCCATGGCTGTCTGCCACTGAGAGGAGTAGGGACCCGCCATCGCCTCAGCGTAAGTGCGCGGGGTCGGGATGTCTGGTGCATCCGGGTCTCCCTCAGGGGCAACTAGCATGGACACGAGGTGGGGCAAAGCAGCAGCAAAGCACTGGAACTCCTCCTGTCTGTCCTCAAGGACGTCCGTGCCAAGAGCACACTCACCCTCGACGGACGGAGGACAGACAGACTCAGACTCAGACTCAGCAACAAGGCTAGTGGCGTAGTCTAGACGACACCGGGCAGCAAAGTCTATCAACTCAGCGACCAGAGCAGACGTAGCAGAGGACTCAAAGGTAGGGTCAGTGACAACAGTAGCGAGGAAACGGGTGACAGTGGGACTGACAGCACGACGGGAGTCAGACTCCGGGTCAGGAAGAGTAGGCAGAGAGGAAGCAGGAGGAGACGGTAGCGGGACACGCTGAGGAGCAGTGGAGGGACGCAGAGTCATGTAGTGAGTGCCAGGGACAGGAGGAGGACGCTCACGTGGGACACGACGACCAGTGCGAGCAGTACGAACAGGCGACGCAGGACGAGACTCAGGCTCACGACGCTCTGTAAGACCTCCCGTGGGACCAGTGTAAGGAGAGGGAGCAGGGAGAGGCGAGGCAGGCGGTAACTGTGACGGCGACTGGACAGGCGGAGGACACTCTACTGAGGGAGGAGGACAGGGAGGAGGAGCCTGACCAAGAACCTGCTGAAGAAGTGGTACGAAGTACGGTCGCGGCCGCGCAGCGTCTCTAGAACCAGCAGAGACACCAGCGGCAGGGTCCTCAGCACCAGCAGCAGCTCCACCGTCCAGGTCCTCAGCACCAGCAGCAGCTCGACCGCTCGGGTCCTCAGCACCAGCAGCAGCTCCACCGTCCGGGTCCTCAGCTCCAGCAGTAGCTCCAACGTCCGGGTCCTCAACACCAGCAGCAGCTCCACCGGCCGGGTCCTCAGCACCAGCAGCAGCACCACCGCTCGGGTCCTCAGCTCCAGCAGTAGCTCCAACGTCCGAGTCCTCAGCACTAGCAGCAGCTCCACCGCCCGGGTCCTCAGCACCAGCAGCAGCTCCAGCGCCCGGGTCCTCAGCACAAGCAGCAGCGCCACCGCTCGGGTCCTCAGCACCCGGAGGACCACTCCGAAGACTGCAGCGGCGTGTGTACCACTCTCGGATCTGCTGAATGGGGGGGAGCTCCTGGGTAGGAGGGGAAGTACCGGGACGAGCTCCAGCAGCACCTCTCCGGAGGCGGCAGTACTCGAGGTACCTCTCCTGCAGCTGCTGGGAGGAGAGGGCTCCTCCAGGTGTAGCACGCTCAGTCTCAGCACCCCCAGACTCAGCACCCCCAGACGTAGCACCCCCAGGCTCAGCACCTCCAGGCTCCGCACCGCCAGGCTCCGCACCTCCAGGCTCAACACCCCCAGGCTCCGCACCCCCAGACTCAGCACCCCCAGGCTCAGCACCCCCAGACGCAGGACGAGAGTCAACAGCTACCTCGACAGGCTCACCCGGGTCTACCTGGGACACACCTGAGGGAGCGGCACCCTGAGGGGGGAGGGGGTCTGGTACCTCAGCACCTGGAGCGAGGAAGAGAGGCGGGGGGGGGAGCGGGGCAGTGCGGTAGGGGAAGAGGCGGTAGTAGGGGACGGACTCGTCAAAAGTGACGTCCTGAGAGGCCAGGACACGACGCGAGGTGGGGTGGTAGAACTGCCAACCAGGGGCGTCCGGGACAAAGCCAAGGAAGACGCAGGGGACAGCGCGACGGGAGAGCTTGTCCGCGGACGTGTCGCGGACAAAAGCTCGGGATCCCCAGACCCGAAAACGCGACGCATCGCCAGCCTCTCCCGTCCAACGCAGTGTCGGAGAAGTCTCGGGCAAGGAGACACGGGGCCAGAGGTTGAGCTGATGCGCAGCGTATCGGACCGCAAACGGCCACAAAAAATGGGGGGCAGCCGCATGACTCAAGGAGGTACGAGCGACCTCCATGACTAGACCAATGCGGCGCTCAGCAACCCCATTCTGCTGTGGAGAGGCCGGAAGCGTGAACGACTGCTCAATGCCCTCCTGCTGACAGAAGGCCTCCAAGAGGCCAGAGGAAAACTCCCCACCTCTGTCAGAGTGCAGACGCAGGACAGGAAAGTCGGAGCGGAAACGCCTGGTGAGCTGGAGACGAGATCTGCGGATCCAAGGGATCAAGACATCAGGTACGTCACCCTTGGCTCGCAAGGGGAAGACCGTGGTGTAGCGCGAGAAGTCGTCAACAACGAGCAGGAAGTACCGCTCCTGACCCTGACCACGCACGCGGGCTGGGCCCCACACGTCCATGTGGAGTGTCTGCAAGGGAGCAGTCGTCGGGGGAAAGGAGGAGGAGTGAGGAGCGGCGCGCTGCCGCCCCTCGACACAGGGAATACAGGGAGGAGCAGGCGAGTCGGGAAGGGGAGGGAGCACCCTGGGAAGACCAGCAACAAGGTCCCGTTTGTGCATGGCCCGAAGGCGCTGCACAGACGGGTGACCAAGGCGGTGGTGCCAAAGGACAGTCTCATGCGCCAGAGAGCGACACGAGCAGGGGGCGGACAGCTGACCTGACGCAGACGCAGACGTAGACGCAGACGCAGCTACCTGAGGGGACTCAGTGGTCAGTGTGTACAGGTCCGACCCCGGCTCTCGAGTGAAAGTAGCCAGGTGGCGACCCGTCCGAGCACATGTGCAGTGTGTCACGCGCTCGTAGGCAGGGGTGAACTGGTGAACACCCGAGTCCTGGAGCGCACAACCCGCCACCAAGTTCGTAGAGAACGAGGGGAGGTAGAGACCTGAAAGCGTGCCGGACGGGACCGCAGGACAAGGAAGAACAGTGGAGGAGGTCGCAATGACCGGACCCCCAGAGGGGTCAGCAAGGGAGACAGCAACTGGCCGAGCGAGTGGCTCAAGGACAGTGCGGTCACGAAAGAAAGAGCGAGAGGCACCTGAGTCCAGTGTGAAGGTGTGCAGTGCTGCAGTCAACTCAGTACCAGGGGGCACGGACGCACTAGCACCTAGGGCAGCAGCCTCACCAGGACCTGTGGGAGCAGACGCACTAGCACCTAGAGCGGCAGCCGGACTGGCCTGAATGCCCGGGTCGGGCGGAACACGCAAGTACTGAGCACCCTCTCCACTAATAGACATGGCATACATGGCAGTGAGAATAGCATCAAAGTCTAGAGCCCAAATATCAACACCCCTCTTTTCCAGATCAGCCCAGCGCGGCAGCTCAGCGGCATC
Source organism: Closterium sp. Yama58-4 (assembly GCA_947470075.1). Taxonomy (NCBI): domain Eukaryota; kingdom Viridiplantae; phylum Streptophyta; class Zygnematophyceae; order Desmidiales; family Closteriaceae; genus Closterium; species Closterium sp. Yama58-4. The sequence goes on along the minus strand of CANIUD010000750.1, from coordinate 1,394,929 downwards.
AGGAAACTGGGTGCGCCACGCGTCGTTAAGGCGCGCGAAGCAGCGGTGCGTGGGGTGCGGCCTCCCACACTGCTGGCCGCTGCGGTCACCTGTGCGAATGACGTACGTGCAGGTAAAGCCACGCTGCGCATACCACTCACGGGCGGCCTGAAGCGTCGGGGCGGGCTGCTGACTCGGGCCTCCGCCAGTGCCTCCACGACCACCACACACCTCCGAAATTGGCGGGGTAGTACGTTGAACACCGTTTAATCGTGGGCTGTTGCGGCTGTCCCCGAAAACGACTTCCCGGGACGGGGAAACCGATCTCGAAACGGTCGAACAGCTGGCAACAACTCCAGGCACGCAGCGTCGAACGAGGATTTTTCGAGTGTCCGGCCCAAATTGCCCTCGCCGCCTGCGTCCCACTCCGCTGAGTGCGATTTAGCCACTCCGTTGTTTGTTGCAGCCCGTAAGTGTCGTCGGGTCCAAAGCTCCCGTCTGTCCACATGCACTTCTGCCGAAAACGTTGATGACGCGCCCGCCAATGCAGTAAAGGCCGCTGCACTTAACAGGTCGGGCGGGACGGCAGTTGACTCCCGCATAAATCGGGCAGTCCTCGTGGCGTCTCTCCTCGTCACCAGCTTTTTCAGACGCAATTACTTTAGCGCCTGGCGAGTCCGTACAGTTTCCCCTTGTTTTTTCTTCAACAGTTCCGAAATTGTCGCCCACAGTGCTGCATGTCCGTTGTCAACAGGTGCAACACTCCGAAAATGTCGCGCGCAAGTTGACGACGACCCACGTCAACTGCCGCACAAGACGACGACTCCGAAATCTTCGTGCAGCCGTCGACGCAGGTCCGCTAACGCCAGCTGCCACACGAAAATAACTCCGAAATCGTCGCGACGCAGCGGAAAAAACTCACGTTCAATGTCGCGACAGCTACAGCTGTCCGTTGCCCGGGGGGAGGGAGGTCACGGTCGATCGCGACCGTTCGAGCTAAGGATCTGGCGGTGCCCAAGGAGTGCCCGTAAAAACATCGCCGCGAAGAGCAACTAACTAGTTCTCTTGGCCGGCCTACGCAACTCCTGGACCCCAAGACATCCTTCCTCGTCCCCCCCCCCCCCGAGGGGTATTACACTCTAAAAAGCGGGGTAGGCTAGGAAAGTAGCTCTGATACCAGGTGTTATGAATGAACTTGCAGAGTGCGCAGTAAAACGAATAACGAGAATGAATGAACTACTGAATGACGATACAAGGAAAGTGACGAGGTTTTATAAGGGGAACCCTAGCTAGGCGAAGGGGTCGGGCTAGGATGGATCGGGAAGTGTTGCGATTGGAGCGGTGGCGACTCGGAAGTGGTTCGGGGCGGAAAAGTAGGCCGAACCAGGCTGACGCGTGGTGTTCGGATTGTACTCGCTAAAATGCGAGTACAGTAAGGAATTGTAATTCCTTACAGGCCTCCCAGTGTGTGTGTGTAGGGGTGTCAATCCAGAGAGTTTTTATGTTCAAATCGCGTAGCGAACGTATACTATAGCGGATTCATCCAGCCGTTATGTAGTGGGTCCTGCTTCCTTGGCTGCGTACGGAGTTGAAGAAACGCTTGGACAGTCGTTGCGATGCGATGCGAAACAGCAGACACTCGTCTCACCCTCACGCTAGAAAGCACCTCGCGGCTCCACATTTTTCTGTTCATGTGGAGGTTTTGCTGCAGCACACCAACCGGCGAAATCTCCCATTCCGTCCTCCACCACACCCACCCGCCGACTTCAACCCACTCAATTTCCCTTTCACCCACTAGCACCAGTACTGTACAGTGCAAATAGAGAGCCACATGGGAATCTACAGTTTGTTGTGAATGTCGTACGGCACGGGACAAGGGATCACGAATGCTCGACTCCTCCCAGCCAAACAAAAGTCGCACACACAACGCAAGGCAAAGGAAAAATATCGAAACCGATCGAAACGGGCAACCACCACCACATCGGCGGTTGCTTGCTTGCCTGCTCCTCTGCAGCCACTTGCAATTGGCAGGAGGTTCAGCCCTTTCATATGCCCGGACCGGATCGCCCGGGCAGGGACTTCCCAAAAGGCCCATGGGGCAGCCGAGCCCATTTCGACGCTCGGATGTCCACGAGTTAGTTTGGATGAATGGATAGGATGCTCTCCCCCATCCCATTTTTCTCGATGGATCATCGTCATTCATCCTTCCTGCACACACCACACCATACCGCACCACACCAAGGAAACAATACAGATACAGGCGCCGCCCGCAACAACGGAAATGACAATGGCCAAAGCTGCCCGGTGACTATGCAAGCTCTCTGCAAGAGTGTCCCACCCCACGGCACCGCTGGATAGAAACCATTGACAATGGACATAGAATTGACGGACTTGCCCCTCCCTTCCCTCGCTCCTCCCCGTTCTGTCTGGTTACAGGAAACTTGGCATTATGAGACTGGGCCACAAGGTACCAAGACCCTAGGTCGAGCCATACTTAGGGACGCATTCGCCTTATGACATATTGTCCCCTTCGTGAAAGAATCGGCTTGGTGGTGGCGGTACGACATTCGGCAGAGCAGCTGTTTTAGATTTGTGCGACGAGGTAGAGATCGAATTGACGGCTTTCAGGAACGGCTTACACGTACACAGGACGCGCAGCGCTTCTTATCTAGCTTGCACCTCGTCAGCATCGTAAGCATCGTAGAGAATTAATCGGAATGGCGACATCAGTTGATTCGATGGACGAGCTTTGGATTCACCGCAGCTCCGTGCGGCTCGACGAGTCACCTGCCACGTCAGCGTCGTCGTCATTAGCACGGAACCTCATCACTAGGGGGTACGCTTTAAAGACCGCCACTGGGAATAGTACAGGTGCTGGAATGACCAATTCCACGACCAGCGTCGCAGGCGAGCCATGCGACGACATTGACCTCGGGCGACGAGCCCGTGGCGACGTGCGACCTGCCATGCGACGATGCGCGGCAAGCGACACGGAAGGATTCACCAGAGAAAGACGAACGATCGGCAGGACCGCCGGCAACGGCAGCGTAGCAGGCGCTGGTATGAGCACGAAGAGCGCAAACAGCGGGACTGGAAGCAATGGCGCTGAAAGCGGTAGTTTTAAGGACAGGGGTGCTACTAACTTAAACGGAGAGTATGTCAGTAGACGTGCGAGACTCGCCGCGGGCCTTAATTTTCTGCCCAGCGGGCAGTTCGGCGGCCAGCTCGGGGACGGGGGCAGTCGAAGCGGCAGTATGCTGGGCTTTAAGACAAGCGTGCGTAGCCGCGTCTGGAACACTCTCGCTCGCGCCTCGTCGCTTCCGTCGCGAAGGGATGCCGCTTTAAGTTCGAAGCGGGATGCTTCGAGTAACGGGTCCTTTCAAGCTAGTACTTCCGACGAGTCGCGCGACTGTTCTGACGCGGACGAGCCGCGAATTGTGGCCAACGGTTTGAAGAACAGGGTTACAGCTCCAGGTTCGGAATCCGAAGCACCCGCGCAACTCACGGCGTTAGATGCGCCGCCATTCACGCGCAGCTCCGGGCGTTATCGTTCCAGGTTCGGCCGTTTGCCGGACCAGTCTACCGCCCAATCCGAAGCTGGAGAGTCCCCCTCCGACTCCCCCACGAGCGAGACTCGCGCCGCGATTGCCGAAGACGGCGACTCAAAAGGCAGTGACACGAGTATGGATGCTGCCGAGCCGCGGATGGACAGCCGTACGGGCCGCACCGGCGGTACTGGCGGCAACGGGCAACCTAATCCAAACTCGCCAGTCTCCCCTTCTCCCACACTTCCCCCTTCCCCCCTTTCCCCTTCTTCCCCTCCGGCAACCTCCCGGCCTTTCTCCGCGCTAACTCGCGCCATCTCCCTCACGCCCACCCGCGGCGCATCATCCGGCGGGCTGACCCGCGGCGCATCATCCGGCGCGCTGAGTCGCGGTGCTTCCGGGTCGCTCGCGCCAACTCGCGCGCAGCTTTCCGCGCTGCGCCGCGCGGCCGCGTTCCAGCAGCAGCATCCGTCGTGCTGGCCGAGCCGCGGCCGCATGCAGGCGACGACGGACTCGTTTGACTTCAACGAGCTCGGGTTGACCGACGTTGACTGGATGGGCGACGATGGCGACTCGCCCGCATCTGCGAAATCGCCAGGAGAAGCCGTCGACGATGCCACGTCATCCCCGTCCAATCGGACCGCGCCGTCGGACCGTAACGACGAACCGTGTCGCGGCGCTGAAACGGTTACCGCGTGTCGTAACGATGGGCTTGCCACGTGTCCAACCAGATCTGAGGTTAGTCCCAGTCCCGATAGCCAACGCGTTACAACTCCCGTTACGAGCACTCCCGTTATTAGCACCACATCAGCCGTAACCTTCACATCTACCCCTTGCTCCTCCTCCTCCGCCGCCGCCGCCGCCGCTCCCGTTCCTCTGATCCGAGCGCCGTCGGGCAGCTACGTTGTAATGCGTTTCTCTATGGCGAATCACGACGATTCGGCCCCGACCTCCCCGTCCTCCACATCACCGTCCACGTCAGCCGTCTCCTCTCCCACGTCATCTTCGTCTAGCATGAGAATTGTCGAACGTAACAGTCTCGCTAGTGACAGTCTCGTTAGTAACAGTCTCGTTGGTTCCAGAAGTGACGATGGCAGCAGCAGGAGAAACAGCCTCAGTAGCGATCGGCGAGATAGTATACGGAGTGATGGCACGAGGAGTGATAGTACGAGGAGTGATAGTACGGGGGATGGCAGCAGTGGGAGTGAAAACACAAGAAGCAATGGCAGGAGAAGTGATCGTGCGGGAAGTGGAAGCACGAGGAGTGATAGCTCGCGAAGTGACAGCAACGGAGGTGACATCGATGGCTCGCGAAATCATAATTCACGAAGTAGGCGCGACGGGGTAACCAGCAGCCGGAGCAGCACAAGCCAAAGTGACGGCATCGGGAGTGACAGTAGACGCAGCGACGGCAGCAGATGTGACAGTAGCCGAAGTGCCAGTAGCAGAAGCAGCGACTCGAGCCACGACGCTGGTCACGAGAGCCAGTCGGAGTGCGGTGGCGATGGCAGCATCCCCGCTAATAACGTCTCCGATGTCTGCACCTTAGCTGGCGGTAGTGGCAGAAAATTCCAGTTCAGTAGGAGTAGCAGCGGGGGCAGCAGCGACGAGGGAAGTGTTTTAAGTTTTACGGGACTGAAAATCGAGGGTAGAGAAGAGAATTCTGGGGTTCTTGAAAACAAAAATTGCGGGGAGCAGAGTGGGGTGTCTTTTGGCGAAACGGACGCCGCTGCTAGCGACGTGCTTTGTAACGCTTTCAAAAAGGGAGAGGGTTGGGGCGGGGAGAGGGCAGCGGAAGGAAAAAAGACGGGTGGGGGAATTCGGGAGGGGCGGAGAGGGAGGGGGAGGGGAAATTTGGCACACGGGCGGGAAAGAAGAAAAGGGAGGGAGGCGCAGGAGAGGGTTGGGGGGACAGATGCGCTGGACGGGGAAAGGGGGAAGGGGGAGGATGGGGCGGCGGAGGAGGGGGAGAATGGGGAGGCGGGGGATGGTGAGGAAGGAAGGGCGGGGGAGGCGGAGGAGGAGGAGGAGGGGGAGAAAGAAGGGGGAGGGGGAAAAGGGGGATGGAGGGCGAACAGGGATGGCGCTACAATCAGCAGGGGTAGCGATACGGTTCAGGCGAGCTTTCGGTTCCTGGCAGGGGAAGAGGGGTGCGCAGATGAGGGGAGGATGGAGGTAGATGGGAGTGAGGGAGAGGAGGGGAGTGAGAGAGGAGAGGGAATTGCGAGAGAGGAGGGAGAGGCGGAGGAAGGAGATGGGGCTATGTTTATCCAGGCTAGTAGGTCTGACTGTAAGGGAGAGCAAATCATGAAAGGACACGAGTCCATTAGTGGCTGTGCAGCAGATGACGTGGATGGCTTAGGGACGAAGGCAAAAAACTCAGCACCCCCCTCCCGAGCCATGAAGCTTAAACTCACTGGTCTCTCCTCCCCTTCTTCCTCCTCTGCCTCCGCTTCCTCCTCCCCCTCCATCTCCCCCTCCTTCTCCCCTTCTTTCTCCCCATCCGCTTCCAAACCCCCTCCCCACCCATCTCCCCTTTCCGCCTTGCCCAATCTCCGCCCCTTCCCCTCCTCCTCCTCATCCCCATCCGCCTCCTCCCCATCCTCCCCATTCTCCTTCCCTCCACCGCTCCAGCGATCCAAGACCGAGGTGCTCCCTTCAAGGCACTCCTCAAAACACTCATCCAAACAAGACTCCTCACGACGCCCCTCCCCCACCTCCACCTCCGTGCATCCCCACAGTCATTCATCTGACCACAATCAGTCGCATCAAAGCCCGCCCCTCACATCCCCTTCTTCCCCTCATTTTAATGATCTCTACCCCGCTCCTTCCTCCCTCACTGCCCCTGTCCCTTCCCTCCTCCCTGTTCACCGTCCTTCCCCCAATTCCTCCCCCTCTGCTCCCCCGCGCTCTCCTGCATGCCACTCCGCCAACCCCCCCTCCCCCCCTTCAAACCCAGACCACCCTAACAAACCTCCGTTACAAGCCCCTTCGTTACAACTGCCTGTGTCACAAGCATCCTCGTTACAAGCCTCTTCAACACAAGCGTTGCACAACAGCGCCTCTCCCAAGCACCAGTCCGGCCTGCCACCCACCACTCCCAAGCCCCATGCTCGCTACCTCCGCAAGCAAAAATCTGTTCCCACTGCCTCCCTCTCCTCCATCCCTTCCCCTTCCTCCCCCTCTCCTTCTCCCTCTCTTCCTCCCTTACCTCCTTTACCTCCCCCCTCTCCCTCTTCTTCCATTTCCCTCTCCACCTCTCCTCGTCCGAGCATGTCCCGCACTCCTCACACTCCCTCCTCTCCTTCCTCCCCTCGCTCCCCTCGCTCCCCTCGCTCTCCTCGCCCCTTCCCATCCCGGCCTCTCATGTCCCCTTCCCTTGCTGACCGCCACAAGCCATCGCCTCTCAGGCGCACTTCAGGACCGCCGGACGCCCTTCAGGCTGATCCTCAGGTGAATTCCCAGGAGAATCTGCAGGAGCAGTCTCAACTGACATGCCATGCAGGAGCAGCAGCAGCAGCAGCAACAGCACCAGCAGCAGCATCGGAAATAACAGCAGCAGCACCACCATCGAAAGCACCAGTGGTAGCGCCAACAGCAGCAGCAGCACCAACAGCAGCAGCAGCACCAACAGCAGCAGCAGCACCAACAGCAGCAGCAGCACCAACAGCAGCAACAGCGGCAGCAGCAACAGCACCACCACCCTCCCGTCCTGCTTCTGCAGCCAAACCTCCTCTCTCCCCGTCACCTGCACACATGAGAAGCTTCAGAACAGCTGCAGACGGCAAGAAAACTGCCCCTGGGAGCAAGAGGGCAGGCCTGGAAAGCAACCGCACATCAGTCTCGTCTGCAGGCCGGTCACTTATACGCCAGGCGTCTGCACCCATTGCCTCCCTCTCCTCCTCCTTCTCTCCCTCCCCATCCGCCTCCTTCTCCTCCTCTTCACTACCACCCAGCGGCCCAAATCTTGACCTGTACTCGCATGGGGCAGATGTGAGTGCAGGTGACTGTAAGGAGGGCTCTATCTTCCTTGTACAAGGTGTTTCGGCTCGAAATGGTTCTGCAAGGGATGGTTCGGCACTTGGTGGTTCGGCGCGGGTCGGTTCGGCACACGAAGGTTTGGCATGCGGTGATAAGAATGCAGCAGCAGGGCTGAGACGCAGCAGCAGCACTGCCACTGCCTCCGCTCGCCCTTCATCCTCCCCAGTTTTCTTCCCTCGCTCTCCCATTGCTCCTTCATACCCTCATCCTCCCGTCTCACCATCACCCCCATCACCATCATCACCAGCATCCTCACTCTCTTCTGCTCCTTCCCTTGCTCGCTCCCTCTCCTCCTCCTCTGCCTCCTCTCATGCATCACCCATCACCACCACCACCCACCACGCCCGACCCCTGACCCGCTGTGCCCGCCCCTTCTCCCCTCCTCCCCGCTACCTCGCCTGTATTGCTGCCGAAACCGCCAAACCTGCTGCTGCTGACACCGCCGGTGTTGCCACCACCCCCCTGCCACTACTGCTGCTGGTGGTGGTGCTGTTGGTGCTGTTGCTGCTGTTGGTGCTGTTGGAATGGCAGGATCTGTGCGTCTGGGATCTGCTGCTACTGGTGGTACCGCCTTTGCTGGAAAGGCAGCGTCTGGGGGAAGCCCACTTTGGCGCACGCAGAGCAACGCTGAGAGCAGCAGCTCACACGCCGTTGAGCCGGAGAAAAAGGGGAGCAGGGAGAGAGGGGAGGGCAGGGAGGGCAGGGAGGGCAGGGAGGGCAGGGAGGGCAGGGAGGGCAGGGAGGGCAGGGAGAGCAAGGAGAGCACAGGAAGCACAGGGAGTATGGGGGCACGAGGGAGTGCAAGGAGCAGAGGCAGTGTTTCAGTGAGAAGCATGAGTGGGAGGGCGCTGAGGAGAAGCCTGACTCTGGACTGGCACCCTGGCCACCAGCAGCAGCGGCAGGCTCAGGTGCAGCCTCAGGTGATACCGCAGATGTTTCAGGTTAAAACAGCAGCAGCAGCAGCCGCAGCAGCCACAGCAGCAGCAGCAGCAGCACAGGCCAGACGTGTTGATTCTACATGGGGACGAGGAGACCGATGCGATTTACACGCATCCGAGAGCAGCAGCAGCAGCAGCGGCAGCAGAACTGGCTGTTCACTCCGTCTCTGCGGCTGCTGCTCTTGCTGCTGCCAAGGCCACCCTCCCTGCCCCTCTTCCCCATCCCGCTTCTCCTCCTGTGTCTCCTGGCCCTGCTGCATCTCTTGTGCTTTCTGCATCTCATGCAACGATGACAGCAGCAGCAGCAGCTGCTGCTGCTCCTGCCACTGCTGCTACTGAAGCAGCTTATAGTGGAGCTATCCATAGTCCTGCTTATAACGGAGCTGTTCTTAGTCCTGCTTATAGCGGGGCAATGCTCAGCCCTGTGTCTCCGGTGTCGCCCCATCCACCGATTCTCACCCTGCCCTGGGAGCAGGAGGAGCCTGCGACACTTAAGAAACACTTTGCTAAGCGACTGGCTGGCCGCAGCAAGAGCAGCTCAGACTCCCCGTGGCTGTCAAACAGGGATGAGAAAAACAGCACTGGCGGTATTCAGACCAGCAACAGCAACTGCAGGTGTTCGTGTAACTGTCACAACAGCAGCAGCGCCAGCATCACCAGTACCAGTACCACCACTACCAGCAGCAGCACGGGGCAGCCAGGGGGCGTAGCATGGGGGTCAGGGAGGGCCTTAGAGCCGCCAGACGTGGTGAACCTTGCAGTGCTGGTGTCGGTGCTGGCTGCTCTGCCCAGTGCTGGCTGGCAGGGCGCACGTGAGTAGGTGGTTCTGTTGGGGTATGGAGGGCGGGAGGGTGCTAGAACCGCCAGACGTGGTGAACCTTGCAGTGCTGGTGTCGGTGCTGGCTGCTCTGCTCAGTGCTGGTTGGTGGGGCGATTGGGTCTGTTGGGCCAACCATTTACCACAAGCAAGAGCATAGGTTCTCATGCAAGTGCTTTCGCTTTGAAGCACAAGTACGGTATTCTTACTGTAGAAGTAAACCTCTGCAATTGTACATAACCTGGATGTCATTGTGCAGCAGTATGAAAATAGTGGCACACTTCCATCACAGGAAAGCACTATTCCATGAAAGGAAACGGCAAAACAACAAATGAAAGAATAGCAACCTGTATGTTGATACTGGTATCGTATGAGAGGAAACTTCAAAGCTCTAGCGGCTCTCAGGTGGCTATGAGGAGGCCTTCAGGTGCCTTTCAGGTGGCCTTCAGGTGCCTTTCAGGTAGCCTTCAGGTGCCTTTCAGGTGCCATTCAGGTGCCTCTCAGGTGGCCTTCAGGAAGTCAGAGCCAAAAAGGGAGAGTTGGTGAGAGGACTGGGCGACGACGAGTCGAGTGGGTGCGAGGGAGGAGTGGTGAGTGGAGCAAACACAGTGGGGCGGGAGATGAGGGGAGAGGATGGAGGGGGGAGGCGGGGGGTGGGGGACACCCAGAGGGAGAAGGATGGGCAGCGAGAGTGATGGTCCTTGCCCTGTTCCTCGTTCCCTTGCTCTTCACCAGACACCAGGCCTTGAGGCTCCACAGAAAGATCCCCCCGGCAAAATGGTCGGTGAGCCTCAGGAGATTCTTGGGCTGAATCTGAATCAGGCCACCCCTGCTCTTCATCAGGCATCAGATTTCGAGGCTCCACAGAAATATCTGCCCCACAAAATGGTCCGCAAGCCTCAGGAGACTCCTGGGCTGACTCGTAAAAGGACTCGAGAAGAACTTTCTCCTCGCACCATGGCTGGTGGTAAGCCTCAGAGGCTGGAAGGAGCGAGGGAAAATCAGCACCGCTTGGCTGCACGCACACCGCGGTTACGCACTCGGTTACACCTCCAGTTGCATGTTTGATTACACCTTCGGTTGCGTCTCGCCTTGTTGCCTGTACATCTGAAGCTTCTGATGCGGCGCTGCCGTTATTCACAGCAGCTATTGTATACGTAGTGTCGGCAGCCGTTATGTTTGGAGCTGTTGTGTCTGTAGCTGTGGATGGAGATGTTACATCTGTAGCGGCAGGAGCTTCTGTCCCATCTGCGGCGTCGGGAGCAGGCGTTACATCTATCACACTCGCCACACCTGTAGCCAATAATGTAGCAGAAGCAGCTGCCACGTCAGCATCTGAACCCGCAATTTGACAGCCCTGATCGCCCATGCCACGTGTCCTCAACCCACTGGCTGAAACACTGCTTCTTGCGCTGACCCATTCGGAAAACGACAGGTTGCCATGTCGGTGCGATGGTGCTTTGAGGTCCGCATCTGGCCCAGGATATGATTTCAGAGGTGCCTGTAATGTTGGTGCTTTGGAGGATGAATCTGAGCCATACGATTTCCATCCATGTGCATCCCAACCACACATATTTCCCACTCCGCTTTCCGCTTCTTTCAAAAAGCCCTCCGCGCCTCCCCTGATTGGCCCACCACCAGCAGCGAACCCCTCGTTCAGTTGCGCGTCAGAACCTTGGGAACTCCGCGCGTCCCCAAATGTCATCTTGCCGAAAATTCTCCCTCCTCGTCCTTGTCCTCCCGCTGCCTCCTGGGTGTACCCCGCCCGTTGGGTAACTACACCTCCACCGAGGTTTTGGGGCAACCCACAACTTGCCCCTCTTTTTGGGCGAGATTCGTCTTGCCAGTCCGGGAAATCGTGTCGTGACGCCACGCCAACGCCTCCGCGCCTCTCCTGGAGGGATCGCGACCGTTGGACGGACCTCTGAGTGCCATGACCGTGACTATAACGAGGGGCATATGCACCACCCGCCTCGAACCAGCCTCCGGTTGTTTGTCCCCCGCACTGCGCGTGGCGCGCGCCAGCAGGGCGCAGCAGGACGCGCTCCCCCGCCTCTCGTGCGCTCCACGCGCGCCCCAGCGGACTGGGGAAATGCTTCCGCGGAACTGGGCGGGGATTAGCGCAAGCGGAGCTGTCCGCCACGGAATCAGCGCAGGCGCAGTCTCCGCGCTCAGCTCGTCGCGCGGACGCGTCCGCAACGTCTGTTCCCGCGGAAATGTTGGCATCCGCGCACCCGCGGAACCATCCTTCCACCCTCCTCCGCGCATCCGCATCCGCATCCGCATCCGCGTCCGCGCTCCCGTCTGCTTCACCCAGCAGCGCAATCCGTCGCGCTTCCCCCGCCTGCTTCCGCTCCCACAGCTCCGCCAAAGGCGCGGGTTCGCGCGACGTGGCTTCGAAGGGGGAGAGCTGGCGGAAAGGTCTCCGCTCCGCCGATGGCGCGGAGCTCAAGGACAAGCGCCCCAGACGCGCGGAGACCCCCGCGTGTCCCGCGCCTCCGTGATCGCCGGCGCCGTCTCCGCGCAGCCCCGCGTCCGACAGGGGGAAGGCGTGCGGTTCTTGTTTAGATAACCCGCATGAGGGCTGCTGCTGCCGCTGCTGCTGGTGCTGGTGGTGTTGGTGCTGCCGCTGCGGGTGGTGTTGGTACACCTGTTGCTGCTCCTGCTGCTGCAGCCAGCGCAGCAGCCATTGGCTCTGCCTTACGCGCTGCCGCCGCCGCTGCGCCGCCGTCACCTGCTGCAGATCATCTCCGCCGGGGGGGGACGGGACGGCCCACGTGCGGCTTCCGCCAACCTGGCGCAGGCCGACAAATTTCCTCTCCGCTCCTGCGCCACCCTCAAATTCCCCGACCCGCTCTTCCGCTTCCCTCTCCGCCAACCCCTCAAGCCCGCCCCACCGTTCACCGATATTCCCGCGTTTTTCCGCCGCCGGCGCGCACCGCTGAGCTTCCGCATGTCCGCGTTCACCAGAGCCGCGGGAGCGAGGCCGGGCTTGCGCGTGAGCCGCGCGGGCGGAATCCGAGTCAAACGCCCGCCGCGCGTTTCCCCCGACCACTAGCAGCCGCCACGCCCACTGCAGATCTTCCGCCGCGATCGGCGGGGCTCCTGCGCCGCCGGTTGTCAGGGGCCTTTCCGCCGACGGTGGAGGTCCAAGTCGCTGCTTTGCGACTGTAGGACTGTCGGACGGACGCGGAGAGGATCCTCTTGATTCGCCCGCATTCGCCGGGTTCCGTATCGCAACCGCCACGTGTCCGCCATCGCACGGCTCGCCCCGCCCGCAGGGCGCGGAAACGAATGCGCTCGCGATATCATTTCCGGAGGAATCTCGTAGAAGTCTCAAGCTTGAGGGATGTGCAGCGTTAAGCGGGTGCGACTCAAACGAGTACGAAGTTAACGGAATCGGCGGAACAGACGAACGGGATTCTGGCTCGTGTAACTCTTCTTTGGAAAACACAGAAGACGCTTCGATGGGCGCTTCGACGGGCGCTTCGGCGGCCGCGTCGGCGCACGCCTTTTGAATTGACTCAAAAGTCACCTCGGGCGCGTCAGCGCATGCCGCGAGGGCGTGGACGATCGCGAGGCGCTCCTCGAACCGCCGCTGCTGGCGCTCGCGGCGGCTCTCCGTTCTGCGGAACCTAGGGGAAGATCCGAAAAGGCCGGCCGCCGTGTAAGGATACTCCGCGAAACCCGGAGGACAGCTGTAAGATGTAGTCGTCGACATCGTACTATTCTTCTCTACGGAAAATCGGAGTCATTTGACTCGCTGTTCATACGATCCGCTAATAGAAGGCTACGAGAGTCCACAGAAATATGTGGCTGTTGCGAGCACGCGAGATCTTCGTAAGCTCATAACAAGGACTAAGAGCAGAAGCTATTAACGCTTCGAAAAGTTCTACTCCTGAGCTGGGAGCTGGAGAGAAGTGGATAATCCTCGCGCCATGGCTGCGAAATGATTTGGCCGTTGGAGGTACGGACGTCTGGTCAGATTCGCGACACACACCGACACGACACACAGGTCTATTCTCGCCGGCCATAGTCCTCGTCAATGCTGAAAAAATCCGTTGGACGGTCCCGTGACTCCCGTCGTCTCGATGTGACTTGGTGGAAGCACACACAAAACAAGGCCGCGCAATGCTGGCGGATGGACTGGTGGAAGCACACGAACAAAGGCCGCGCAACGCGAGTGAGCGCAATTCGTCCCGTCGACCGAACATCGAGACGAGAATCGAGAATCGGTGATTCATGGGTGGGAGATTGTGATTCCAGAATCGGGAAGAGTGGGGGGGAGGATGGAGAATGGCTTGAAGGATGGGCAGATGAATCATGAAATGATCCACATCCCCGGGCAGACATCCAGTCCCATCCCTTTCTATCTCTTTCCATCCCATCTTATCTCACTCAGCACAACCCTGTCACATTCGTTTTCCATTCGACGATCCCATCCACCCACCACCACCCACCCTGAGTGCGACAATTGCCCCTTTTCAATTGACAGAAAAAGACGTGCTTTTTGCCATGCCAGCATGGCACGCCGCGCCGCGCCACAACCCTGGGTGGTAGAAAGAGACAAGACACACTGGAATTTTTGGTGGGGGAACAGGTCTAGGCAATGGCAGCATTTCAGATGCGCCGCACTGTAACGCGGTCAGCATGTTGAAAAATGTTTGGCTGATTCTTGCTTCGAAGTGATGTACACCTGATGCCTGTTTGAGCCCCTCCCGGTTGCCTCACGAAGGGGGGGGCGTATAAGCTGTCACGAGCATTTCGCATAAGTTTCGTCAATTCGCAGCTAGCTAAAAAGGATTCGCATGTGCTTATAAACAAGATCTGTAACCTAGTTTGACTTCAGTCTCTTCTGCTTGACTTCGGTCTGTACCTAGTTTGACTTTGGTCTGTTCGTTACTATTGGTTGATAACCACGCGACGCGCTTGTAATGTAGGTGCATAAGGCTGGGGAAACGACCTAGGGTGCAGCGTATACATCCCGCGCAAGGCAAATTCGCGTGCATGGGAAGAGCATCAGCTGTACAGTAATATGCACTCCGTCACCCCTGGCCACTAGTGGATGCTGTCTATCCGCACCTTCCCAACCAAGGTGCCGGGGTCCCCACCCCACATAAATATCTACTGTTTTGAGATAGGCCCTCAAGTCGGAAGATATGTTTACTACTGTAACTTGTTCTGTGCTGGTTTCCGAATCAGCCCTGTCTGAAATCATCCATCGACTGAAATATTCCTGGAAAATAAGCAAATTAGCACGTCATCTCTACATTTAGCAAGGTTATGTGGATGAGCGAGAACAAAGGCTCGTGACAGCCGTATGCCACATATTCTAGGCAATCATAAAACTGCCCAGAAATGTGCGAAACGAGAAAGTGAGGCGTGAGGTGAGGAGGTGCACATTTGACGGAGAAAGTGATCTACCAATTGAGTCAGCATGACGTGGTCCGTGATGCAATGGTGTAGGGTCCGTGAGGTCCGCTCACGAGGCCCGTAGGCTGAAGTCTACACTCTCAAAAACACTTGTCTACATGGTTCAACAGTTGAAATGGGTGTACTACCTTTTCCCCTATGCAGCCATGCCATATGTTCCTTTGGAAATAGTGATCAGTTGTAAGGTTACAGCAGCACATATAGCAGCGTACAGAAAACAGTCTGGCTGGATGGTATATCCAAAGGAACATTGTTATTAATAGGAACAAAACACCAATACAGTTGCAATCATGGACTTCATCCTACTTCCACGTATGGAATGTAAACAAAACAAACCATGCTACACAGACATGAACAAACATCTGAAACATGCTCGCATCTACAGCTTAATATGGAAAACAAGGTGCTTCATGATCAGCAGCTCAAAATGGGGTAGAATAATCCCCTATATTCACCCGAGGTCCACAGGTTTCAATTCAAAGGTAGTGCTGAATACAACCAAAGGATCAGTGGACAGGATAGGATGTGTTAAGCCTGAAAGGAGACAGTGAAGTCTCTGTAGTGACCTTGTTGAATAATAGTTGTAAGAGAACAAGATGATTAGAGAGTAGGAGTACAAGAAATTAAATAGCAAACTATCTAGCCATGTACTCTGAGGGGTACATTCCCTTATTAACTGTATTACATAGCTACAGTAACCACGACTATTGCTATTCTTGACAGTTACCGTGTTGCAGTCTGTTAACTGTCGCGCGGTTACTGGATCGTCAAGGGTCACGACCGTTGACTATCTTAGACGGTTGACCTTCGGGTGACCCTCGAGATTCCGCGTGCTCTATATGAGCTAATGCGGTACTAGTACAGTGGAGCAACTTCGGGAATGCCTTTATAACCTTTCGGTTATTCCAACACTCCCCTTCATTCCAGAAGGTGGGCCACGTGGGATTTCTTGGTGATCCCACAGAGGTTGGCGCAGTGCTGGTACTGCTGACGTGGCAGTTTCTTCTGTCAAACATATATGCTACATATTGTCTAGGCTGTAGTGGGGTAGCCCATATGGGGTACAGCCCAATTAGGGTTTACTACTTGTACTCCTGCATGCCACTAGTTCACACATTCCTGCTGCTAGATTCTAACATGGTTTCAGAGCACTAAGGTCCGTAGGACCGTTTTTTTCGGGCCCACCTACCGCTGCGGTTACCGCGCTACCCCACGTACCTGCCTGCCTTGCCTTGCCTTGTGACGTGCTGCACATGCGCTGCCTCCTGCTGCCCTAGGCCAGCGCGCTGCCCCTAGAGGCCCGTAAGGCCCGCGCGCCGCCTCTACACGCCCGTCAGGCCCGCACACAGCCCCTGCAGACCGTTAAGCACACTGCTGCCGCGCGCTGCCCGCACCGAGCCGCGCGCAGCTCGCAGCTGCCGCGCGCAGCCCGCGCCGAGCCCACGCAGCCCGCGTCGAGCCGCGCGCGGCCTGCTACGGCCTCGCGAGGCCCGCGCGCGGCCCGCAGCAGCCCGCGCCGAGCCGCGCGCGGCCTGCTACTGCCTCGCACGGCCTGCGCACGGCCCGCAACAGCCCGCGCCGAGCCGCGCGCGGCCCGCTACTGCCTAGCGCGGCCGCGCGCGGCCTGCATCAGCTTAGCGCGCTGTCAGCGCAGCCCGCGCCGAGCCGCGCGCGGCCCTCTGCCTCGGCCCCGACCTGCCGCTGATGCGGCCCCGCCCTGCAGCTGCCACGGCCCCGACCTGCCGCTGATGCGGCCCCGCCCTGCAGCTGCCACGGCCCCGACCTGCCGCTGAAGCGGCCCCGCCCTGCAGCTGCTTCGGCCCTACTCTGCAGCCGGTGTTGCGGCCCCGACGTCGCCGCTGTCGAGCGCCGGCCCTGCTCGCCCGGTGAGCGCCTGCTCTCCCAGCCTTTGGTGAGCGACTGCCTGCCTGCCTGACGGCCTGCCTGTCTGCCTGCCTGCCTGCCTGCCGGCCTGCCTGCCTGCCTGCCTGCCTGCCTGCGCGCCTGCCTGCCTGCCTACCGGCCTGACTGCCTGCCTGCCGGCCTGCCTGTCTGTCTGCCTGCCTGCCTGCCTGCCTGCCTGCCTGCCTGCCTGCCTGTCTGCCTGCCTGCCTTCCTGCCTGCCTGCCTGCCTGCCTGCTTGCCTACCTGCCTGCCACGCCTGCCCTGCCCGCGCTGCTGCTGCTGCTACTGCTACTGGCAGGTGGCCAGATGCAGCTCCAGCGACGTTCACGCGAGCCTCTCACGCCCCAGCAGCTTAGTGAGTGGTATACTAGCTGGGGTTGTCGCGGTAGCCGTCGTAGCTGTCGCCCTGGGGCTGGTCAGTTGGGAGCGTCTAGCAGTGGCCAGCTGCAGCTGCAGGGGCGTCCACGCGAGCCACTTACGCCTCGGCAGCTCCAGGAGTGGTACACTCAGTGTAGCAGGTCTACCCGTACAGTTCGCTGCCCGTACGTCATTCGCACAGGTGCTAGGACTGGTCAGCCTTGTGGGACGCTTGGTCACACACAGTCCCGCTGCTTCGCCCGTCTGAGCGACGACTGGCGCACAGTGTTTGGCGACGAGGCTGAGCTCCCCACCTGGCTGGAGCTGCATGGACAGAGGGTAGATATCTTTGCGCTTGACTATGATGCTATTCTCACTGCCATGTATGCCTTGTCTACTAGTGCTGACCGTGCCTGTTACCTGTGCGTACCGCCTGACCCTGGTGAGGCTGCTGCCCTAGGTGCTAGTGCGTCTCCTGCTCTAGGTGCTGGTGAGGCTGCTGCTCTCGGTGCTAGTACGTCTACTGCTCTAGGTACTGGTGAGGCCGTGGCTTCAGGTGCTGGTGAGTCTGCTCTCTCTGTTTCGTACTGAGCACCATACTGTCACGCGTCTCCTAGCCACTATTGTCACTGACCCGTCGTTTGAGTCTACTGCTGCGTCTGCCTTGGTCGCTGAGCTTGTTGACTTTGCTGCTGCCTGTCGTCTAGACTACACCGCCAGTCTTGTTGCTGAGTCTGAGTCTGTCTGTCCTCCGTCCGTCGGGGGTGAGTGTGCTCTTAGCACGGACGTCCTTGAGGACAGGCAGGAGGAGTTCCAGTGTCTTGCTGCTGCTTTACCTCATCTTGTGTCCTCGCTACTTGCCCCTGAGGGAGACCCGGATGCACCAGACATCCCGACTCCGCGCTCTTACGCAGAGGCGATAGAGGGTCCCTACTCCTCTCAGTGGCAGGCAGCCATGGACGCAGAGATGGCTTCTTGGAAGTCCACAGGCACCTACGTTGACGAGGTTCCCCCACCTGGGGCGAACATCGTCAGTGGCATGTGGATTTTCAGGGTGAAGCGGCCGCCGGGTTCTCCGCCTGTCTTCAAGGCGCGTTACGTAGCTCGAGGCTTTAGTCAGCGAGAGGGAGTTGACTTCTTCCAGACCTTCTTCCCCACCCCGAAGATGACCACTCTTCGGGTGCTGCTGCATGTTGCTGCTCACCGTGACTACGAGCTTCACTCTCTTGACTTCAGCACAGCTTTCTTGCAGGGCAGCCTGCACGAGGAGATCTGGCTGCGCCGCCCCCCGGGCTTCACTGGGTCGTTCCC
Source organism: Closterium sp. Yama58-4 (assembly GCA_947470075.1). Taxonomy (NCBI): domain Eukaryota; kingdom Viridiplantae; phylum Streptophyta; class Zygnematophyceae; order Desmidiales; family Closteriaceae; genus Closterium; species Closterium sp. Yama58-4. Next base: position 1,376,603 of record CANIUD010000750.1, on the reverse strand, counting down.
TCCTGGCACCCAGTGGAGCCTCCGGCGGCCGGTCTACGGTCTCCGCCAGGCGCCACGTGAGTGGCACGACACACTGAGGACTACGCTTGCGGCTCTTGGGTTCGCGCCTTCTACTTCTGACCCGTCGCTGTTTCTGCGCACCGACACTTCACTGCCGCCGTTCTACATCCTCGTGTACGTCGACGACTTGGTTTTTGCCACTTCTGACACTGAGGCTCTCGCCCTCGTGAAGTCGGAGCTGCAGAAGAGACACACGTGCACAGACTTGGGTGAGCTGCGCAGCTACCTTGGCTTGCAGATCACCCGGGACAGAGCACGCCGCACCATCACCCTGACTCAGTCACACATGGTGCAGCAGGTCCTTCAGCGCTTCGGCTTCACCTGGTCTTCAGCACAGGCCACTCCTCTGGCTACAGGTCACTCGCTCTCAGCTCCACCTTCGGACGAGTCCGTAGAGCCGAGTGGTCCTTACCCAGAGCTAGTCGGCTGCCTCATGTACCTGATGACTTGCACTCGACCTGACCTCGCGTACCCTCTTGGTCTTCTGGCTCGCTACGTGGCTCCTGGTCGGCACCGACCTGAGCACATGGCTGCTGCTAAGAGGGTACTGCGCTACTTGTGCAGCACATTAGGCATGGGGCTAGTGCTTGGAGGGACGAGCCCAGTTGTCCTCACTGGGCACTCAGACGCTTCTTGGGTTGACGACCTGGCTACTCAGCGGTCGTCGCAGGGTTACACCTTCAGCCTTGGCTCTGGTTCAGTTTCGTGGCGTTCTACACGCTCGTCTTCAGTTCTCAGCTCCAGTTGTGAGGCTGAGATCTACGCCACAGCCATGGCTGCACAGGAGTTACGCTGGCTCACCTACCTGCTGACTGACTTGGGAGAGCAGCCTCGTTCTCCTCCAGTGCTGTACATCGACAACAAGGCCGCCATTGCCTTGTGTGAGGAGCACAGACTGGAGCACAGAACGAAGCACATTGCTCTGCGTTACTTCCTGGCTCGAGAGTTGCAGCAGCGAGGCCAGCTTCGTCTTCGTCACGTGGCCACTCGGGCCAACACTGCTGATATATTCACCAAGGCACTTCCGTCTGGTGATCATCAGCGCTTTTGTACCCTGTTAGGCCTTGTGCCTACGTTTCCACACTTGCTGTAGTCTCTGCTTGTACTGTGATCTATATATATACATGCATGCCTGCTCTTGCTAGGTAGTCATCACTGTACTGTTATTGTTGCATATATATCTCTGCATGTGGACTGGCCTTGTGGCCCTTTGCTTGTGCTCAGAATGTGTGGTGACGTTGAGATCCACCCTGAGCTTGCTTTGCTTCTCTTGACTGGTCGTTTGACCCCTTGTTCTCCCCCACTTTGCCTATGGGGGTGTGTCAAACATATATGCTACATATTGTCTAGGCTGTAGTGGGGTAGCCCATATGGGGTACAGCCCAATTAAGGTTTACTACTTGTACTCCTGCATGCCACTAGTTCACACATTCCTGCTGCTAGATTCTAACATCTTCGTCAGGAAGTCGGCTGCCATGTCACCGGTCGGGCAGTACGTCAGCTTGACTCTCCCCTTGTCGATTTCGTCCTTCACGAAGAAGTAGCGAAGGCCGATGTGCTTGGTGCGGTTGACGAAGCCGGGCTTGTTCGCGATCTTTATCGCGCTCTGATTGTCGCAGAGTAACGTGAAATGCCCGTTCATCGTCACTTTCGCCTCCTGCAGGAGCTCCATCAGGTACAGACCTTCGCGAACAGCTGCGCTAGCTGCGATTAATGCTGCTTCAGCTGACGAAAGAGCGATGAGTTCCTGCTTCTGGGAGTTCCAAGAGATGAGTCCAGCAGGTTGGAGTTGGAAAATGAATCCTGTGCGGGAGCGTCTGTTATCAACATCTCCAGCATGATCGGCATCCACGTAGCCATGAAGTTGCAGAGTAGCGGTGAGGTTGGCTTCGTAGGTGAGGCCGACGTCGGGAGTGGAGATGAAATACTGCAGTGCTCGGCGTAGATCCAGTAGATTCTCCCCTTCAGGTCGCTTCAGATACTGTGCGAGCTGGCTAGCGACGTAGGAGAGATCGGGCCGGCACGTGACGGCGGCGAACAGGAGGCAGCCGAGCTGCTGCTGATAGAGACGATGGTCGTCAGGAGAGAGTGGCGTGGTGTCGGGCTCGTGGTTAGGAGGAGGAGTGCGGTAGGGGGTAGTGAGGTTGATGGGAGCGATGGCGAACCGCTTCGCGAGTGTTTCGGCGTATTTGGCGGCGGAGAGGTGAATGGAGGAGGCGGACTGGGTTACGTTGAGGCCGAGGAATTGGGTGACGTTGTGATTGACGGTGACTTCTAGCTTCTCCTGGATGTCGGCCTCGAATTGGTCGAGTAGCTCCGTGTCGTCCCCGGTGTAGAGAAGATCGTCGACGTAGGCGACGAGGAGGATGAACTTTCCGCGCGACTCCCGCCTGTACATTCCGAGATCGTGCGGCAGTTGAGTGAAGCCGAGCTCAAGGAGGACGGAATGCAGGTACTGCTGCCACAGACTGCTGATACCGTAGAGACTTTTGGAGGAGGCACACGGCGCCGTCGCTTTTCTCGAATGCGTGGGGTTGTTCGACGAAGATGATGGCATCAACGGGAGCGTACAGGAAGGCGCTTCCGACGTCGATTTGCCGGAGCGGTCGCTGTTTGACGGCGGCGATGCAGATGAGGATGCGCACCGAAGTGTGACGGCCGACTGGAGCGTAGGTGAGGGTGAAGTCCACCAGGTGAGTTTGCTCGAATCCCCGCACCACCCAGCGCGCCTTGTACTTGTCGATCGAGCCATCGGCGAGAGTTTTGATGCGAAAAACCCATTTGCCGCTGAGAATTTTTCTCCCCTTTGCCGATGACCGTGGAACCAGCTTCCAGGTGCCGCGCTTCTTCAGCGACGCGATTTCGGCGGCCATGGCTGCTCTCCATTTGTCGCTGTCGGGGCCAGACAGGGCTTGGCGGACGGTGGTGGGTTCCTTGGGCGAGGTGTGGCGAACTGCAACGGCGAGGCCGAGAACCCGAAGACCGGTTTCGTTGGTCTTTTCGTAGAGAAGACGGTCGTAGTCGTGGGAGCTGGTAACTTCGACCACGTCGTCATCACTGTCGTTGCCGAGGCGGAGGGTGTCTTGCGACAGGTTGGGTTGTGGTAACTCGGCATCGGGTGATCGGCGCGTTTCGCTGTTGTAGTTGTGAGCTTCGCGTGTTATATCATCCGGATCGGGTTGGTGTACGGGCACGAATGTCGGAGTTCCGAGTTGGCTCGTAAGGGGGATGTTCGGAGCAGAGTCCATCTGGGTGACATCAGGTGCGTCTGCATCCTCGGCCAGGTCAGCTTCGTCGTGTGACGTGGCGAAGCTGCGGTGGCCCTCGAAGAGCCTCTCGGGCAGTTTGTCAGCTTCCTGGTGCTCCTTGAAAAGGGGCAGAGTCAGCTTCTCGTAGAAGATGCAGTCACGTGATTTTTTTACCTCGTGTGTCGCGTAGTCCAGTACGATCCACGCCTTGAATTCTTTTTCGATTCCGAGATGGATGCCCCATCGTGCCCGGTCAGCAAATTTTCCCGTCCGCGCAGTATGGGGTCTGTACTGTACCATGCACCCGAACACCCGACGCAGGCGTGTATCTGCTTTTCTGCCCGTCCAAGCCCGGTAAGGAGAGTTGTTGTCCTTGAGGCTTCGCGAAGACAGCAAGTTGTGCAGCCGAACAGCGTGATTCATCGCAAATGGCCAATATCTGGTTGGGATGGCCGACTGCTTCATCAGAGCCCTCATCCGCGTGGCGAGGCTCCTGTTTGTCCGTTCTGCTACACCTTGCTGCTGGTGGGCGTAGGGCAGAGACACCAGGTGCTCGATCCCCTTCTGTTTGAAAAGCTCTTTGAACTCGTCCGAGAAGAACTCCAGGGCTCCGTCTGTCTGCCAGGCCTTTAGCTTTAGCCCAGACTGTCGCTCAGCCCGCTTCATCCACGCAATGAAGCATTCAAAGGCCAGTGATCTGCAGTCGGTATTGATGGCCCAGACGTAGCGCGTAGAAGCGTCGATGAAGGTGAGCGTGTATTGCTCCCCTTCAAGCCCTTGTTGACTGAGTACCATGAAGTCGCTGTAGACCTTATCCAGCGGTTTGTAGCGCTCGTACCCTGGTGGTAAGTCTGGGAATGGTTGGTGGTTGAGGGATGCAGTCGGGCAGACGATGCACGGCGGATTGGGAGAGTCCGCGGTGAGGGAACCGTCTCGGGGGAGGAGAAGTGTGTCGTCATCGAAGACTCCAGCCTTGAGCGAGTTTTTGAGCGTGGCGTGAGAGGGATGTCCAAGCCGTTGGTGCCATGTTGCTGGGTCCGCACGGTAGCAGACTGTATTTTGATAATATTTTTGCCGTGCTGCCTCGTCGTTTGCCTCCCCTTCAGGTCCTGCGTCAGCGGCGTTGTCCGTGTCGGCGGCGAGTGCGCGAATTGCTTTTCTCTCCAGAAGCGCGCGGGGAATACCGATGATGTCGTCGGTATCGCCAGCTTCGGCTTGGTCTCCGGTGACAAGTAGGCATCGATCGGGCCAGTCCCGAGCGGGGAGTCCCGACATGGGGATCCTGTAGTAACTGTATTCAGCACCAATGACTTCAATTTCTTGGGGTCCTTGTTCCGGCGGCTCCGGCTCCTCGGTAGGTTCAGGTAATTCCGCTGGTCCCCCCATGAATTCGTAGGTCTCTTCTTCCTCTGACTCTTCTGGCATTGGTTCGGGTGTGTCAGGGGCGTACTGATCCGGAAGAGGAGGACCTCCCCAGCAGGTGCCGCGAGTTGCCCAGTACGGGTCGACGATGGCGACTTCCGCGGGAGGAAGGCCGGCTGCTACGGCGTGCCCTTGTTCCGCTTCGCCCGAAGTGCCCCAGCCTCCTCCGGCGCCCCACGTGTCTCCGGTTGTCCTTGCTTCTCCGACTGCTGCGTCTTTGACTTCTGCGCCAACTTCCCCAGATGGGGCAGGAGGAGTCCAGCCGGTGCCACCTTCCTCGGCTGGGGCAGGGGGAGTTCCCCAGCCAGTTGCGGCAATTTCTTTCGTTGCGACGGCACCCCATTTTGTGGCCGCTTCCTCTGGAGTCAGGACTTCGCCCCAAGATCCAAGCGCGGGTCCGGAAGTGTCCCAGCCTGTCCAGCGCGTTTCCGCCGGCGTGTTTTCCTCGGCAGGTTGTGTTGCAGGGCCTGACGTGCCACTGTCTTCCTCCATTGTGGCAGGTCCGGTCTCAGCAGGATTCGAGGTCGAGGCGGTCGGGACAGTGCGCAAGCGCAGAAGGCCGTCAGAGGCGGGTCGCTCGAGGTCCATCTCGTCGGGATGTGACCACGTTGGCGCCTCCGTGGGAGTCGTTTTTAGGAGCAGCGTGTGGTGGGAATTGTTGTGCCCTGAGCCGAGAACTGCAGCACGAAGACTCCGTCGTCGTCGATCGCCTTTCCGATGTAAGAGTCATCATAAAAGAGCTCGAAGGTCTTCTCCGTGCGGTTGCTGCGAAAATCGATTCCGCATCGCATGAGTTGAGCTGACGAGAGCAGGTTGTATTGGAGATCTGGCGCGACGAGGACGTCTCCGATGTGAATGGTAAATTTCGTGTCATTCGCCTCGAGGTAGATCTCCCCAATCTCATGTGCCTTCATTTTTCCGTTGTTGGCGGCGGTGATTTCGCAGGGTCGTCGCATGCGCCGAGAGTTGCTGATGAACTTTGATGATCCCACCATGTGTTGCCCGCAGCAACTGTCGAGGTACCAGGTGTCCAGATCCTCGTGGCGCTGGCGGGCAAGGTTGGCGATCTTGGGCGTAATGATGCGATCGAAGTCGCCGGTGTACGGCGAGAGAGCGAAATATCTACTTGCGGGAATGCTCGGCGGCGATTCCGGAGTAGGAGGAGGAAGCTCGAAGTCAGGAGGGATGTCTGAAGGGCGAGTCGACCAGGTAAAGACCGTTGGGTCGTTATCTGAGCTGGGCGCAACGGGGGTGGGGTTGTCGGAAGGGAATGAAATTCGATCCCGATCCCAGTAGCGGAACCCTCTGCTGCGGCGAGCCATGCAGCTTATGATCGTCCCTTTCCCTTTGTCCTTTGCCGAAATGACCGCAGGGGACTGAGAAGTACTGGCGACCGAGGGAGGCGACACAGTGGAGGTTGCGGCAGAAGGCTTGGATTGAGCTGAGGGTTGCTGGTTGGAGGCGTTGCGCCGTTCATCAGCAGCCTGACGCTTGTAGCACTGGTCGATGGAGTGGCCAGACTTCTTGCAGTATTTGCAGAAAGCTCCCTTCTTTCCGCGTTGCTCCCCTTGGGATCCTCCTGTGTAGAAGGCTAATTTTTCCCGCTTGACGTTCTTCTCGTTGTACAGGTCGATCTCCTTCTGCTCCGAAAGAAGCGTGGCGCACAGAGCCGACTCCGATATGGTTGCTCGGGCGCGAAGGAGTGACTGGCACTGACGCCAGTCGGGGCCAAGGCCTGAAATGACCATTGAGATGAACATGTCGTCGGGGACAGAACCACCGCACTTCTTGACTTGATCGCGCAGATTGCGGCACCGATTAACATACGGTCCCGCTTTCTCCCCTTGCTTCATTTTAACCGAAGTTAGTTGACTGAGCAGGCGACTCATAGTGACTGGATCTGTTGCCATGTATGAGTTGCGCAGGTGTTCCCAGGATGCGTGCGCGGGAGCCCACTCCGTCTTGTACGGACGAATGCCGAGCTGCTCTTCAGGTGAGAGATTGCGAAGGAGAGCGGTGTACGCGAGAAGTGATTCGTGGTAGTACTGATGCTTCTCCTGGATGGTGCCTTCCGAGGGAAAGGGCAGACTTCCGTCGTAGTACATCCAGATCTGAGCGGTTGTCGCAAGAAGCTCGAATTCGAAACTCCACGTGTAAAAATCCTTTCCGTCGAAAGGAATTGAGGTCTTCAATTTTGAAGTCAGTACAAATTTGGTTTGCATTGAAGCGATGTCTTGTGCAGGAGCTGACCCTTGACGATTGTCAAAGGTGAAGGATCTCTCGGAGTTGACGCGGCGGTCTTCTCCAGGGAGAGGAAGTCCAGCAACGCCACGTGCATAGCTTGAGCCATCAATGCTCATAGCCTGATGGCTTTCAAGAGCGTTGATGCGTGCGACTAGCTGCTCAACGACAGCGGCGTTGACGGAGGTCACCGCTGATGGCGCGTTAGTAGTTGCTGGTGGTGGGCCCGGTGAGTCTGCAGTAGCTTTCCCTTCAGGAGCCATAGTGTTGCAGACCTTAAGATGTGATAATTGATTTTATGAAAGGATTGTTCTAGGAAGAACGAGGGCTTGACAGATCCTATAATCCACTCTAGCTCTCATACCTTGCTGAATACAACCAAAGGATCAGTGGACAGGATAGGATGTGTTAAGCCTGAAAGGAGACAGTGAAGTCTCTGTAGTGACCTTGTTGAATAATAGTTGTAAGAGAACAAGATGATTAGAGAGTAGGAGTACAAGAAATTAAATAGCAAACTATCTAGCCATGTACTCTGAGGGGTACATTCCCTTATTAACTGTATTACATAGCTACAGTAACCACGACTATTGCTATTCTTGACAGTTACCGTGTTGCAGTCTGTTAACTGTCGCGCGGTTACTGGATCGTCAAGGGTCACGACCGTTGACTATCTTAGACGGTTGACCTTCGGGTGACCCTCGAGATTCCGCGTGCTCTATATGAGCTAATGCGGTACTAGTACAGTGGAGCAACTTCGGGAATGCCTTTATAACCTTTCGGCTATTCCAACAGGTAGGAAAGCTGGTTGGACTTTGACAAAACTTAAGGTAGGAAGGCTGGTTGGACTTTGTAACCCAACCAAAGGTAGGAAGGATGAGGCAACTACGGGAAGCTTGGGATTCCGCTTTTAAGGGTGACTTGGAGTGCATTCCAGGAGATATTGCAGGCTTTGCATACCTCTGCCTGATTGTGAGGGATAACCTGGTCCGCACCACACAATTCCCCCTCCCCACAGAACTTCAACTTTCCACCCACCACCACCCTCTCCTGTCCACCAGGTAGTGTCCACCTTTAAAGTTTGAAAGCAGGCTGACTTGGGAAGAGAGTGCTTGCATTGCTCTGCATGGTTCAACGCATAGCCTGGCAGCAGTTCCGTTGGCCCGAAGCAATGGACGAACACCTTTGAAAACCTTTGACCCTTTGCGGCGGCGGATTGAGCATGACAAGTTGATTTGGTATGCCGGCGCTTGGATTACTATGCCAGTTCAACTGTCGCAGCTGAGGCAAGCTGATCCAACCTCTCAGCTTCAGCCACCGAAGCTATATGTTTTTGAAAAGGGGAAACGAATGTTACACTAGGAGATGAGGCATGCTCTAAAGAGGACGGAAACGCCCGGCTGCTGCTGCTGCTGCTCGTGGAGTGCTGACGACCCGCAGACCCGCCCAGACGACCACTCAGTGACCCGCCCAGAGCATACGTCGGCTCCAGTTTCCCACTCCTTGTGCCTCGAGTTTCCCGCCCACAATCTCTGCTGCAGCTCTCATTCGTCAGTCGCGCGATTTCACTGCGATCTCGCACCTCGATGCTACGGCGGCGCGCTTGATTTGATTGCGCTTCCCCTTCCACCAACGGATTTAGGGCTGGCGCTTGCGAACCCGACACCGACTGAGCCGAAATGTGCGGGCTGGTCCATCCTCTAGGGTTCCGATTATGTTGGTAGTGCTGGAACAGGTCAACACGGTCAACGCCCGCGTGCGGAGACACGAGCGGACTCGCCTGCGATGCGCCGGGGTGGGGGCTCGTGAGCGGACTCACGTTGGCCCTGCGCGCGACACGGCCACCTCTTGGCGTTACAGCGCACGAGCCGAACCCCTCCCTCGAACCACCACCGTTCCAATCGTCGTCAATCTCACCCGCGTCGCGCCCATCGTAACTGGCTCCGCTCGGAATTCTCCGATGTCCTTCCGCCGGCGTCTTTACGCCGGCCCCAGACTCCCCGCCGCTTGCGCTTCCACGCCGCCTCTGCCCTCCCTGGCCTCTCCTGCTGCTGTCGTTCCAGATTTCCGTCAAATCGTCCGTCGAACGGCTCGCCAAATCCTCGCTCGGCCGTCCCCGAAAAGACCCTTTTCGATGCGAACCCCCACTGGGGGTACGAACGGACACACCCCGGCAAAGACTCTCTGGCGTAAACGCTTCCGGAATAGATGCTTCTGGATAAGCCTGTCCGCCGCCCGCTCTGACGTCAATCGCGAACGCTAAATCTGGATATGGCGCACGAAGCTTCGGCTGCGTCGACGAGCGTCGAGAGAAACCGCCCCCGCCGATCGCGCTGCTGCTTTCCGTTAGATCCTGATGGAAACCCGGGAAATCCGACGGCTGGGAGAACGTCCGCCGCGATCGTGGCTTCGGAACCATGTGCATCGTGGCGTTCCGCGACAGGGGGGACCTAGCAGGGGCGCAGCCACCTCCGCCGCCGCCGCCGCCGCGAGAGAAAGCGGCCGGCGACCGGCTCGGCGGCAGCGGTCCAGACCGAAACGCCACGGCGTATAGATCTTCCGGGTATGAAATATAGTCGTCCCCCCCAGCTCCTTCCCACGCGCTCCTCCTGCTGCTTCCGCCGAACCCGCCGGTTCCGCCGCTAATGCTTGCGCGACGAGCACTCTTACTCGAAGAAGCGGGGAGAACCGCGGCGCCGTAGAGATCTCCCTCCGCCACTGAGTCGTCCTCCTCGCCGCCGTATAGGTCTGCCATCAAGCGACTCAGTCCTGCGGAAACGGGCGGCGCAGGACGCCCCGCGGCAGCCGCCGGGGAACAGGGCTCCGCTGCCGGCGCAAGCTTGAGCGCATGCTGCTCAGGAGTGGTGGTTTCAGTAACAGTGCCGTCGCCTATCCACTCGCTTCCCCGCTGGCCTGTGAGCGAGCGCCGAGACCCGAACCTTCGAGAATGCGCGGAATGGGCATCGAGCGGCACGGTTTTGGCGCGACGCGAGCCGAATTCGCCATCGTCGCCCGTTAAAGATCTTTCTGGGCAAGTTTGCGTTCCGTCAGGCGAGCCGCGCCTGCCCGCAACTGGCTCATTCGCGGGAGAAGGTTCTTCTGATTCGAGATTGGGCAGGTCGAATGAGGATAAGTCGGCGGAAGAACGGCTGCTTGGGCCACGCGGGTGGGAGTTACTAGGGGAGGATAACGCCACGTCGGACGCATGTTTCACCGCGTTGACTTCGCCTGCAGCGACAGTATCGGAGGCAACGACATCTGGAACGTCAATAGGAGCTTCACGGAAGTAGATTTTGGGAAGGCTGTCGGCGCGGAAGCCGCGGGGAGCGCGAAGGGAAAAGCAGGTAACTTCCTCGCCGCAGCTGCGGTTGGACTGTCTGCGCGACCGGCCTAATCCGCCTAAATTGACCCACTTTTTCGCCATGTCCATTGGGATCGGAGGATTGCTAGGCTACGTCTAACTTTTTCTTCGCTATGTTTCACCTAGGTTATTGCTGAATACGGAATGAAGCGGCCGAAACACGTCGCATCACTTGTATATTGGAGATAGAGAAGAAGATTCTTCCGAGGTTGCTGTCGTAAGAATCTGATGAGTTTGTGACGGTTTAGGGGAAAAGCGATCAGCGTACAGTACGGCGCAATGGAAGGCGTAATCACAGATTATTGTGCATTCATGAACCGTGAGTCTGAGATGCTGTGGCTCGCTCGGTGAAGACCAAAATGCATAATTGAGGCCATGGCCAGAAGTTGGGTTTGTTGTGGGTCTCCACGTTTCGCTTCTGCAGTTGGTCTTCAGGTTTCCGAATGCTGAGAGGAGGACCATGGAGGAGTGCCCGTTGCTGGAGGTCAAGAATATTGAGGTGCCCGAAAAGCAGAACCAATGAACTAGAAAAAGGCGAGGCCAATGCAAAGGCGTCGCGTCTCTGCTGGTTTGTGCTAATGTGGTAAATTGAGCGTTCCGACGGTTTAATTTTTTCCTTATAAGCACAGCTGAGGAGGCCGCTTGACCATCCAGAGTCGCTGTCTGCGAAAATTTTACACTTAGTTTGACCTATTTAGGGACGGGCACCCAAAGGAAAATTGATCCAAACCGAATGTTTGAGATGTTTGGTTTTCCATTCAACACCACTCGTGGTCGTGACAAGACACCCACACCATCCACGCATTGAAGAAGAAAGCATGCGCATGATTTCTGAAACTGATTGGTGGCTGGTGTTCAGAGTTCCTCTGACACACTTCAGTGTGATCGTCACGGACCACAGGCTCCTTCAGGGTTTTCTCCTTCCAGACTGGTTCCTGGAGGAGCAAGGGTAGAGCTACAGCGTGTCGTTATCAACGGCTGCCAGGTAGCCTGAAACCGATGTTCAGCTTCCCGTTTCCAGCTCAGCTACAGCACACGCTACTCAAGACACTGTACGCATTGCCAGAAAGAAGAATGAGTGTGGGAGTCAAATATTAGTACACCTGATGCCCACTACAGTCAACCTGATGCGTCCACATGGTACTTGATTTAACATGTGATGCTTTTAGTGAGCGCTCGTCAACCTTGCCACGGCAAAAATGGGCTAGTAAGAATAGGGTACATTCCTGGCCCTTGTCACAAAAACCTCGCATTAACGAGGCGAAGTACAGTGTGTTTGACATATTTTTTCGCTAGTTGTAATGCGTTGCAGACCTGCATACTGCTTTTGTGATGCCACCTTCTGTGACGCCTCGCACAAGGAAGTAACCCTTATTGCCTCCGTTGCGCATGGAAAGCTTGAAGCTTTCGTTGTGCTTGCATTATCTGTGTATTAGTATGGAAAGCGGGGAAGCGGGGTGGCGGGGGAGGCGTTTGGTGGTGATAAGAAAAAATGCTTTCAAGGATACTGGAACAACAGGAACAACAGGGCACGGAAACAAAACAACGGCGAGTAAAGAACACCGAAAGCTCACAGGTAGTAAATAGAGATCACATTCTGTTGTTGAGTGATGAGGGGAGGCGAGAGGATGGGCTAACGGGATATCAAAGAAGGTAAAACAGGACGAAATGAGGGGTCGACCAAGCATGAGCTGCGGCATTATGCGAACGATAGTGGTGTGGGGTGAGGAGTGAGGGGTAAGGGGTTGCAAACTATAGTTTTGGTGAGGACTTCCCTTTGCAGTGCGAGCTTATAAATGCTAAAGGGTGCTGTCTATACGGGGGATAAAAGATGGAAAGATGGGACAGTATAGGCCACTCACGTCCTGCTGTTTCAATGCCTGCTTCTGCTCCAGTTGCTTCAGTGCCCCCTCCAACCGCTTACTGCAAAGGAATGTATTTAAATGTATGCAGATGCATGCAGATGTATGGAAATGCATTCAGATATGTGTAGATGTATGTATATATATATATATAATTCCGTGCGAATGAACGGACATGGCATGATGACATGGCATGGTGAAATGGCATGGTGAGATGGCATGGCCACAAAGCATGCGTCACAAACAGCAACTCACACAAATGCCAGGCACAGCGCAGCAGCCCTTCGCCCATTCCCTCCCGCCTCCCGCTCCACACACACGCACACACGCACGCACGCACGCACACTCATACTTCACTGAAAATATGCTTAAGCCTCTTCCCCATGTTGGCCCGAACCAGGCCTCTCCCAGGTCTCGGGGCACAAGCACCCTCCCACCCACGCCCTGGCCTCACACCCAAATGGCATGGACAGAAGCACCCACACACCTTCACACGCACACTCACACTTCACTGGAGATGTGTTCCAAACTCCGATGTTTGCCCGCGCCTCTGCCAGGTCTTGCCGCACGAGCGGCCACCCAACACAACCTGGCCTCACACTGATGGCATGTACTCACACACACTCAAACGCAGCACTCACACTTCACTGGAGATGTACTCAAGCCGCTTCCCCATGTTCGCCCGCTCTTCTGCCATGTCTTGCGGCACGAGCACCCACACACACAATTGCCATGCACAGCACCGCCTCCCCCACCTCTCCCCCTCCCCCCCCACTCCCCCGTCGCCCCCAACACTCACACTTCACTGGATATGTACTCCAACCGCTTCCCCACGTTGGCCCGCGCCTCTGCCAGGTCTTGCGGCACACTCAGCCACTCCTCCTCCCTTCCCCCACCCTCTCCCCCCTTTCCTCCCCCCACTCCCCCCCCACCACCAACACTCACACTTCACTGGAGATGTACTCAAGCCGCTTCCCCACGTTGGCCCGCGCCTCTGCCAGGTCTTGCAGCACGAGCACGGGGCCGATGAGCTTGAAGACCTTGGCGTCCTCCTCTAGTAAATCCAGCTCCTGCAGGGAGAGGGAGGGAAGAAAAGAAATAAGACGAGAAGCGCAGGGGGGTAGAAGGGTCTTGCGGCACGAGCAAGGGGCCGATCAGCTTGAACACCTTTGCATCCTCCTCTAGTAGATCCAACTCCTGGCAAGGAAAGGGAGGGAAGAAGACGAAATAAGAGGAGAAGCACGGGGGGGGGGGGGAGGAGAACGGTCTTGAGGCACAAGCACAGGGCCAATGAGCTTGAACACCCTGGCGTCTCCTCTAGTAAGTCCAGCTCCTGAAGGGGAGAGGCGAAGGAGGGGTAGGGCGGCAGGGAACGGGGGAAGGGGTTAACTGCGGTTGATACCATGTCCCATCATGACCACCGCGTGATCATATTCGTCCAACATGATCACATTAGAATCGCATTCCACTATTATCACGTCCTGCTACAGTCCCAACACCACAATCCGTTACAGTCACACCTTGTGCACCATCTCGCCAACTTTAAGCCGCAAGCTGCAGCACATCGTGCGTACCGCTTCCGCACTGATCACCCATTATAATCACATCCCGCTGTCACCACATCCCGTCCCATTCCGCTACAGTCACACGCACCTTCTGCACCATCTCGTTCTCGTTCAGCTGCAGGCTGTACTGCCGCCGCACCTTGTGGTTGCGCGTGATATCTAATACCAGGAGTAGGGGGGGAGGAAATGAGTGGGAGCGGGGAGGTGGGGTGATAGATGTCTTCTCAACACGCCTTAGCTGCAGGCTGTACTGCCGCCGCACCTTGTGGTTGCGCGCTACGTCTGATACGGGGTAAGCGAATGAGATGGGGAGGAGAAGGGTTAGTGGGGGAGGGGGGGGGGAAGGAAGTGAGGGGGGAGCGTAGAGAAGGGGGGGTTGCTAGAGGTGTTTCCTCGAGGGGGAGAAAGGAAGGGGAGGCGGGGGAAATGGGGAGGGGGAGGGGGAAGAACGAAGGGGTTGGGAAGCGGGTGCTATAGGTGGGTTCTGCAGCTGCAGGCCGTAGCGGCTGAAGGGGGTGGGAAGCGGGTGCAGGTGCAGGCCGTAGCGGAGCCGCACCTTGTGGTTCCGCGAGATGTCTGCGCGCGACAGGGGAGGGCGGGGAAAGGGCGAGAGTTGGCGGGGAAGGAAGTGGACGGGGGGGAGACGGGAGAGAGGGGGGACGCGGGAGAAGGGAAGGGCGGGGGGTAGAAAGATGGCGGGAGGGAGCTGAGTGCTATGCCGAATCTTGCTGCATTTCATTCCGCGTGTCGTCTGTGAAGAAGACAAGACGAGCCACGGGAATCTCCTTGATTGAAATAAACTAAAATAGAATGCTGATCTACGCTCGAAACTCAATCAGAGACCGGAAAACGGCGAGCCGGATCGTTTTGTTCCGGATTGCCACGCGATAATCAGAGGGACCAGCATAAATTTTCGAGATCTTCGCGCTTACCCTTCTCGAGGGACCGAAGCGCGTTCACTTCTGCCTCCAGCTGCTGCTGCAACTCTCGCAGCGCCGCCGCCATGATCCTCCCGCAACGTTCACGAGCAGATTCAACAACGACCGCTCCTTCGCTTCCGTCGCAAAGTCTGCTGCGAAAAAATCAGCAAGCGCTATTCGCGAATATGTCGCTGAACAGGGAGTGGATGGAGGGGACGTTGACTGAGATCGTGAAACGAAGGAGCTCCTACCTCGATACAGGGTACTTTGTTTATGGATGGCAGTGTCTAGAGATTAGTTTAATTACGGATGGATGGGTGATAGAGGTTCCAGAACGGTGCAAACACGTTCTCTGTAGCACAGGATTGCAGTGGAGGACTTCGTTTCGGATGTGACGAATGTCGCAGAAAAATGTGTTGCCGCTTCGCTAATAGTAACTCCGAAGCTCTCTAGGTATTCGCAAGCCGCAAAGATTCGTTGTCGCGAACCGATGAGAAGGTAACCACAAAGGTGCGTCAAGCAGCAAGGCCCAACAACTCGAAAAAAGAAGCCATGGCCGAAAGACTTTCATGGGGCACGGTAGCCATGGCTTGCTGATTCATCCCACACGCACTTCAGCTGATCTCGTGATTCAGCCGTACCACCGATGTGCTGGGTCGTTCGTCCCACGATCCCATCTCTCTGATCCCAATTCGTCTCTCGCATCGAGAAAGTAATCCGTCGATCTATTCCATTCCTCGCCCTGAATCCTCGCCCTGAATCCTCGCCGTAACTCATTCTTCGCCTGGATGCCATCCTCACTCTGGTAATCCGGCGGGACGGGCTTAGCTAATCTGCGGCGGCGAAAGGCGCAAGGGTGTGCGCGGCCAACCACAGCGGATGAGGCGCATGGCGTTTTTGAGAATTCTAAAAAACATCTTCAGATGACTAATTAAACAACCCGAAGGTCGTTCCGGCCATGGATCGTCGCGCCGCTAGTGCCTTTTTGACTACGCTAGTTTACCTATTTAGTCTTTCCACTGTTCTCATGCAAGTATTGATATAGTTCTAGGTGTAGATTACAGTCTGAGCCAGTTCCACCACATTCGAGCGCGTTTCAGCCATGAATCCCGCACCGTTGGGTCGAGTCGCGAACCGGCCGGCAGCGCTGGGTCGCGTGGGGCGAATCCGGCTGCTGCTGGTGGCTCTGGGCGGCGCGATGCTCCTCTCCGGCCTCCGATTCGTCAATCGCACGACCAACCTCGTCGCGCCTGCCAGCGACGAATTCGCGAATTTTACGAGTTTTGGCGAGCGGTTGCGCGACGATTCTTCGCGACCCGCGTCGTTGTCGTCGCCAGTCGCGTCCTCTTCCTCCTCCACTAATATCCCTTCCGATACTAGCACATCTTCCTCGTCCTCGTCCTCCCCCACCTCGTTACTCAACACGCCCTCGTTACAGTCACAACCAACCGCAGCCGTTCCAACCACTCCGAATTCCTCTCAACCAGATCAATTCCCAGCCGTCCGATCGCCAGAAAACGGCTTCCAGATCCCAGGAATGGCAGTCCGCCCTCCTCCGTCAAAAGATAACACACAAGACGCCGGTAGCAACCAGGGTGGTAACCAGAGTGGTAACCCGACTGGTAACCAGGCCGAAACGGCAGAGGACCCGGTATTGGCGCTGCAGCGGGCGGTGAAGCCAGAGGGAATCAAGTGGCCGCTGCTGGCCGTCACGCCCACACACGCGCGCGCCATGCAGGTGGGTGGGATCGTCGTCCCGTTATAGGACGCCTCAGAGCAACCATTCTGGTTGCCAACCCACCTTATGCAACCCTGTGCTGCTCTGCTGGCCCTGCGTCTCCCTGTCAGGCCGTTCCCGTCCCTCTTTCCTTACACTCCCTTCAACCCCTTCCCCTCCCTTCCCCATCCTTGCCCCCACTCCCGCTAGGTGGTCCACTTCATCCGCCTGCCCGCCTATCTGCTTTTTTTTGGCAGCCAGCCAATCCCATTCCCCCCCTTCCCCTTCCCCTCTCCCCTTCCCCTTCCCCTCCGCGCTGTCCCCCCCACCAGGTGGTCCACTTCATCCGCCTGACCGCCTATCTGCGCTCGCTGGGACCGCTGGTGTGCCTCTCTCTTACCCCTCCATCTCCCCTTCCGTTTCCTTACCTCCCATTCCCTTCCCCCCTTCCCCCCCCCCTACCAGGTGGTCTACTTCATCCGCCTGGCAGCCTATCTGCGCTCGCTGGGACCGCTGCTGTCAATCCCCCCTTACCCCTCCCCTCTCCACTTCCGCTTTCCCCCCAATCCCCCTCCCCCTCCCCCTCCCTCTCCCCCTCCTTCCTTACCCTCCCCCTCCCCCTCCCCTCCCCTCCCCCTCCCCCTCCCCTCCCCCCCCCCCCCTCCCCCTCACCCCCCCCCTCCCCCCTACCAGGTGGTCTACTTCATCCGCCTGGCTGCCTATCTGCGCTCGCTGGGACCCTTGGTGCTCTGGATTGTCATAGAGGCGCCTCTTAAGGTACAGTCTTGACATGAGTTTCCAGGCAAGCGAAAAATAGCAGGAATACGGAGAGTTTGTGTTGCTTGTTTAAAATTATTTGTTTTGGATGCGTGCTTTTTTTTTTTGGGTGGGGAAAGGAGGGATGAGGGGAGGGGGGGAGAGGGGGATTGGTCTGTGTGTGTGTATGTGTGTGTGTTTTTCTCTTCTTACAGAAAGTTTGTTGAAGGAGCTCACACATTTTCAAGAATCCGTTTCTTTCTTTCTTTCTTTCTTTCTTTCTTTCTTTCTTTCTTTCTTTCTTTCTTTCTTTCTTTTTTTTTTTTTTGTTCTAATGCTCCAGTTTCTCTGGATGACACTAGAATTATCTTTTCTCACCCAGTCAAAATCTTCAATCAACTACTCTGATCTTCCTGTGTGCCTCCCCAGGACAACAGACGGGGCAGCACAGCTGTAGATGTTGCATGCTGAGTGCCTTTAAGTCCGCTTACAAGGCAATCCACCTCCTTAGCAGCCTCTCCACCCCTCTCCACTCCTGTCCACCCTCTCAGCTCCCCTCTAACCCCTTTCCACCCCTCTCCACTCCTGTCCACCCTCTCAGCTCCCTCTAACCCCTTTCCGCCCCTCTCCACCCTCCCTCATGCCTCCCCGGGAAGACAGAGGAGACGGCGGAGCTGCTGAGGCAGCACGCGGGGGCGTGCCTGCCAGCTGGCGAGCCGAGCTGTCGGCGAATCAACTACGTCCACCTGGAGACCCGCCGGGTGAGGGGCGTGTGAGCAGCGTTTGAGCTGCGCTTCTGTTCCATCTTGGGATTTGTGTGTGCGCGCGCGTGTGTGTGTGGCGACACTAGCTGTCGGCGAATCAACTACGTCCACCTGGAGACCCGCCGGGTGAGAGGCGTGTGAGCTGCGTGTTTTTCGGTTTTGTTCAACATTACGTTCTGTTGTTTTCTTGCAAGGAAGGGAAGTAGGGGGATGTGGGGGCGGGCATGTACACACACGTTCCGTTTCATTGATAACCAGCCTATCACTTGAATGGCTTTTGAGGCGCCCCAAAAGCCGTTTCGTTGATAACCAGCCATCGTGACGATAATCACTTGAATGATTCCGTTCATCATCGTCATTGTTCCATTCCAATCCATTCCGTTCTGTTCCATTCCATGCTCCTTTAGATGGAGACGTCCAAGTGGAGCAAGGCAGTGCCGCAACATCAAAGCTTTCCGTTTGCATCATCATAATCCATTTCATTCCACTGCATCGTTTTACTACATGCATCAACACCACCAGGTGGAGACGTCCCAGTGGAACAAGGCAGTGCTGCAGCGCAACGCTGCCCTTGACTTCTTTTTCCTGCATGATCCCTAATGCTGTATAGTCATCACCACCAGTTGTCTCTCGTCCTTCTATCCCACTGCGTGCACACACCATCAGGTGGAGACGTCCCAGTGGAACAAGGCAGTGCTGCAGCGCAATGCTGCGCTTGACTTGATTGCTGCTGCATGATTTCAGGTGTTGCATCATCATCCGATGTGTGTCATCCACCCACTCCATCGCATCATCACCTCACCATCATCATTACCATCAGATGGAGACATCAAAGTGGAACAAGGCAGTGCTGCAGCGCAACGCCGCGCTCGACTTCATTCAGGAGAGGCGCATTCAGGGCGTCGTTTACTTCATGGATGATGACAATGCGTACCTCCCTCAGGTGATCGTACTGCCTTGTTTTTCGCCCTTGCATGCGAGGGTGCACCCTCAAGAGGAGAGGCGCATTCAGGGCGTCGTTTGCTTTATGGATGATGACAACGCTTACCTTCCTCAGGTGTGGTTGACTTGTGTACTGCTAGCTGTGATCATACTGCCATGCGTCTTAAGAGGAGAGGCGCATTCAGGGCGTTGTGTATTTCATGGATGATGACAACGCGTACCTTCCTCAGGTGATACTCCCTGAGGTCTACTGAGGTGCTCTGGTGAGGTGCTCTGGTGAGTCGATTCAAAAGCCGCATGCTGACTTCATTCAGGAGAGGCGCATTCAGGGCGTCGTGTATTTCATGGATGATGACAATGCGTACCTCCCTCAGGTAAGTTGCATGTGAGGGTGCGTCGTCAAGAGGATAGGCGCATTCAGGGCGTCGTTTACTTCGTGGATGATGACAACGCTTCTCTTCCTCAGGTAAGTGTAACTTGTACTGCTACGTGTCTCGCCCCTGCATGTGATGGGATGGGGAGTGTCCGCAAGAGGAGAGGCGCATTCAGGGCGTCGTTTACTTCGTGGATGATGGCAATGCGTACCTCCCTCAGGTGGGGCTGTACAAAGGAATGACTGTAATGCGGCTCATATGAAGTGAGTGGACTACAAAGTGGTTGCTTCTGCGGAGATGTTACCCCTTCATCAATGTTTTTTGTTTTATCCTGTTCTATATTATTGTCAGCAGGAGAGTTTCAATGCTGCTAGCTGAGTTATGCCCGGTTAAATTCGATTTGACAACCCTTTTTTATTCCTATTCCACAGCCCTTTTTGTTACCCTTACACGCAGTTCCACCTCCTTTGTCAATCCCCTCGCATCTTTTCTTCCCTTTTGCCTTTTCACAAAACCAGCACTTTCTCAAGTTCCAGAACTTTTTTCTCATGATTTTTATTCATTTTACTCCTGTTGCTTTCCCATGCTTTCCCACCAACCCAGCTATTCCTTGAGTTTCAGAGCATCCAGAACGTGGGTGTTTTCCCTGTCGGCTTTCTCTACCCGGACGAGTACTCGAGGCGAAACAGGCATATACACCACACGCCCATGGTAGAGAGGCCGCTTGTAAGGAGGACGGAGAACGGGAGCCTGCAGGTGTACGGGTGGGAGACGTTCGAGTGGTTCATTTCAATGGCAAAGAGGAAATTCAACGTTGACATGGGGGGATTCGCGTTCCGGTGAGTACGATTTATGAATGGTAGAAAGGCTGCTTGTAATAGGGATGGATGGAGAGGGAGTTTGCAGGTGTATGAGTGGGTGGGAGACGTTTGAGTGGTTCATCTCAAAGGCCAAGCGGAAATTGAACGTTGACATGGGAGGGTTTGCGTTCCGGTGAGTTTTACGCATCAAAATTATGCTGCTTGTAATGTGAATGGATGGGGATGGAGTGGAGGAGGGGGAGGAGAGGCCTGGGGGGGGGGAGAGGGGGGCTTGCAGGTGTACGGATGGGAGACGTTCGAGTGGTTTATTTCAATGGCAAAGAGGAAATTCAACGTTGACATGGGAGGGTTTGCGTTCCGGTGAGTTTTTTGAATGGTAAAGAGGCTGCTTGTAATGGGGATGGATGGGGATGGGAGCGGGAGCCTGCAGGTGTATGGGTGGGAGGCGTTTGCGTGGTGTCATTTCCAAGGCCAAGCGGAAATTTCATGGGGGCATGGCATGGGTGCGTGCGTGCGTGCGTGCATGTATTCACGTATGGAGTAAGGCACTTCCCTCTTCCCCCACCCCCCAACCTCCACCCCCCTGAACCACTTCACCTCTGCTCCTCCGTCCCCACTTCTACCCTGCAAGCAGCTCTGAGCTGCTCTGGCAGAACCGCACAGACCTGCCGGGCTACCCACACCACCCTGTGCACACCTTTTCCCTTATGCCCCCCCCGCCCTCATCCCCCCCTTCTTTCCCTCTTCCCCCCATGATCTCCCCAGCTCTTAGTTGCTCTGGCAGAACCGCACAGACCTACCGGGCTACCCGCACCACCTGCTCCACTCTTGCACACACTTTTTCTCATTCCCCCCCCCCCCCTCCCCCCCTCGCCACTCTCTTGTACCCCCCATGCAGCTCTGAGCTGCTCTGGCAGAATCGCACAGACCTGCCGGGCTACCCGCACCACCCGCTGCGATTCGAAGCCAGCTGGCAAGGGTCAGTCTCCCACTCGACTAATGCATGATCATTGCCCACTCCCAGCCCTCTTTCAGCCCTCTCCCAGCCCACTTGCTGCCCTCCCCCTCTCCCTCTCCGTCTCTCTGCCCTCTCCTTCTCCCATTCCCTCCTCTCTCTCCTCTCCCCTCTCCCTCTTCCGTCTTCTTCTTCTTCTTCTTCTTCTTGCGATGCTTCCGTTTGTTCCCGCTGCCATTTCTCAATCGAAGCAATTTTGCCCGTTTCTTTCTCCAAGCCACCCTTGCTGTGGCATCTCAACTGTTTGGAGTTTGGCCCTTCCGTGTCTGCCGTTGCTTGCTGCATCCTGCACAAATACTTGTCTTGCCTGTTTCACAAGCCACATATGTGTTTCCCAATTCAAGTGACTCCTCCACATGCCATTTGTGCCACATTATGACGACTTTATCCTAACCCCGGTACCTTATCACTTTATGTGCCTGGTGCCTGTATTTCTGGTACATTGTTTGTGATATGTTGATATGGCCTGTACAAGCAGCCAATTGGAAGCCACGTTTTTAAGCCGATTGGTTCCGGATGCGAGCCATTTGGAGCCGCTAGCAAATGGATGCACGCAAGTGCTGGTGTGGCACCTTCATGTGGAGGCGAGTCGGCAACACATGTACCCCATTGGCTGGAGAGTGCCTCAGCCTGTTGACCTTGAGCCTGCAGATGAATATGACACATGGCGGTTTATTGTTGGCCGGCAAAGGCACCGAATTAGGGGCCTAGGCCCGAAGGACATGCCGTTTACTTACAGACCATAATGGAGATGGGCAGTTAGATTGGTGCCTTGCCTGATTGCAATGTTCCATTGGAAGTGGAGTTTATTTTGAGAATGCTTCATACATCAGCCTTTGAACTTTAGCGGCTAATATTCTTATAGCGGACTCGAAACGTCGAGGCTTCATCACCAGCGTAGGCCATTCCAGCGACAGCTCCCCTGGGCCCATCAGCACTCGTAACTGCACGTCACAAAAGCCATAATTGACGTGGCTCGTGCTCTGTGTGGTGAAATTTGAAATGATCCAGCTGGCGCCTCCCAAGGGTCTGCCGTCCACTCATGACTTCATCACAAACCGCGTTGGCAGCCGACACTGACAGTTCTGGGTGAATTGCTGAATATGCGCCGGTAATTCAGGAAGAACCGAGCCGTGATATATGCGAGCTTGAACCTTTCTAACAAAACCGTGTCGCGTCGCGTCACGTGTCACACACATTTGACACCAGCCCACTTGCACCATCCATAGACCCGCGCCGCGTGTCCAACATTTCCTTGGGGTGGGCCGCTGGCCTAAAGGATCATTCAATTTTCGTATTGCACCACGCAGAAACACACCGTACCGTGTTTAACCATGCAGTCTTTCCCGTGTTCCATCCCGCAGTCCGTAACGGGTCCAACCTTTCAGCGACAGCCTTCCCTTCCATCACAGACATGAAGCACTGGAACTGGTTTCGGCTTTGGCAAAACACCTCGCTCCTCTCCCACACACATCTGATGAGTTACACAGCGATCGTCACATCCTCTTTCCCAGGCAAAACATTGATGTGCTTCCGCTAGCCGGAAGCTGCGTTTCCAAACCTATCGAAGTCAGAGACTCCCTCTTTTCTCTACTTCTAGACTTCTCAGAAAGTGGCCCGGTCCCAAGTTAGACAGATCTAACGGCTTCAGATGGCATCCCGATTAGTTTATGAGGAGTGCTGATACGTAGTCTGCTCCAATTCCATTAGGCTGCTTGCTTTGTTTGCTTCTCGAAAGTTATATCGCACCTGCCAGAATGGAGCCAGTTTCGACACTCCGGCCTTTCAGCACGAGCAAGAAGAGCTCTGTTTTTGAACCTGGTCAGATGTGGGATGTTGGAGCAATGGTGCTAGGAGGCGTCGTTCCAGGGGTAGTACTTGTGAAGTGCGTGGCTGCTGTGGGAGCCATCGCGTTCTCGTCATGGTGTGCCGTGGTGGTCGTGGTTGCTGCTGGCCTCCAGCAAATACACAGTAAGTCGATATTGAAGGCTTACTACCGTTGACACAAATATGTGTGCCGAAGCGACCCTCGTGCTGCTCAATGTTCGTGAATAGCGTTAACCATGCTCCCTTTCTCCCCCTTTCCTTTCAGGTTTTGACGCTGACGGCTACGCTCAGCAAGATTACTAGTTAATGCTCACACGATGTAGGTTCACGCTCGCGAATTTTTCAAGGCATCGCGAGACTAACTCCTTGTAGACTTCATAGCTGAGGTGACGGCAGGCAACTGCTGCTCAAGCTCGGAGTTGCTTCACCATTTTTCCCCAGCCATTCACCTGTATAGTGGGTTCCACGCGGTACAGAGTTCAGTATTTGCTTAGGATATATCTGGCATGCGCTTGCCAGTCTGTATATGCCTTGGTGCTTTTAGCCTGTGCATAGTTATTTTACCCATGTTTGACACTGCTTCAACCTTGGTTGATGCTGCTGCTGCTGCATCAAGATTGCTGTTGAATGGGCTCTCTCAATGTCTCAATGGCTAGTGCCAGTAGCACTTTAATAACCTCTCTTCAACAGCAGATAAATGGCTGGTTGCTATTCCTAACGCCCATCATGTAATCAGGCTATTGGCAAACCTATTCACATGTATCTTGCCACTCCAGCAACAAGTCCCATAACTCAGGTACGGCGGATCCAACTTGCCACAATCCGAACCAACAATTTTGTGTGAATAAGAAAAGCAACTTCTCATCTCAAAATATCGTACCGTAACGCATTGCACCGTATCACGATTTCTCACCCATCCCACACACCCCTCGCCTTCGCCACGTTCCCTCACCCCCACCTCGCACCCCACCCCTTCGACTCGTATATGTTCTGCCTGAGCCTCCTATAATTCAGATTCCGCTTGAACCTTCTCAACGCTGTCCCATTGCTCCAATCCTCCCTCTGCTTGTTTCGCGTTCGGGGCGGGGTATAATGCATTCGGGTTCTTCTTCATGTCCCTTGATTCTCGCTGCTCTTACACAAGCCCTGTGGGGCAAGCAACTTGAAATGGCAGCCATGGTAGCCGCACACTCTCCTTCCGCAGTGACAGCCCCACGGTATTTCCATTTGCACCACCGAGCATCCTGTTCAACGTTCCTACAGGGTCATTCCCCCGTATCCACTTGCACTCCGCAGTTTAGACCAATTTCTACCGATTTTTAGCGGGATTTCCTCTACTTACCGGAATCTACTGTATTTCCCAGCAGCGCAAACAGCTCGATACGATGACATATCCTTAGCTCCTTTACGGGCCAGTGGGGTCTTCTTTCATGTAATTTCGAGCAACTGCGTGCGACTTCGTGCGACTTCATCCATGCAGCATGTAGGACGGCGGTCGCCTCTTGAGGGCTCTGATTGGAGACTGACATCGGTCGCAAGCAACTTATAAGCACCAAACTACAGCGCTGGAACCATCGATTACTAGATATTTGCGCTGGCCAATCCATCGAGTCTGAATCGCATCTTGGAATTCAGGAGCAGGCGACGGAGCGTGAAATAAACGAGGCATCGCTGAGAAACGCAAGACGCACCGTCATCGGCATCATTTCCGTTAAAACAAGCAAGGAACATCGTCATCAGCATCGTCATGGATCCTCCATCGAAGATCATTCCCGTCAGCTTGCGAATCGCGGAGATCGCTTTCGCAGTTGGCTCCATAGGGTGAGGCTTCGAACCTTGTCTCCTTTGCCTACTGTGAGTTCTAAGTCGACTCAAAGGCCACCTCGACTCAAGAATCTCGCGGTTGGCTCCATAGGTTGAAAACTTCGGACCTGGGGGTGGGTATTCGCCCTGTTCACAAAGCTAATTGCTCCATCATTCCCTCACCTCACCTACCTATTCCCTCACACCTCCCCACACCTCCTCACACCTCTTCACACCTCCTCACGTCACGCCTCCTCACCCAGCCTCACCCCTCTTCACCCCTCCCCACCCATCCGCATCAGGCTGTCAGTGAGGCTGGACGACCGAATGAGCCAAGCGCCAACGCTTCTGCTCAACCTCACCCTGGGAATGGCGGGGCTGTTCGCGAGCGCCATGTTACTGTGTTACATTCACACCTCCTGCTTCGTCTACCTCCACACGACCAGGGTGAACCTGCTGCTGCAGGTCATTGAGAGCAACGTGAGTCCATGTATCTATGTTTTCACGAGTTAAGGCTTGACGATATATGTAGTGTCTGTCTGCCACGTTCTGCCTCCACACGACCAGGGTGAACCTGCTGCTGCAGGTCATTGAAAGCAATGTGCGTGAGTCCGTGCATGCATTTTTAGGTTACAGGACGAGGAGACTCCAAATCTATGCATATTGTCTGTCTGCTTCGTCTACCTCCACACGACCAGGGTGAACCTGCTGCTGCATGCTGCTGCAGGTCATTGAAAGCAACGTGAGTCCATGCATGCATTTATATCTCACATGAGTCGCTACTCTGCTTCAATACTATACTGCGATGCCTGCTCCCACTGCTTCTTGCTGCTCCCACTGCTTCTTGCTGCTCTCACTGCCCTCCCTGCTTGTCCATCCACAGACCTTCCAGTTCGTGGTGCTTGCATTGCAGCAGCCACTGCACGGGCCACCATGACTTGTTACAACGCGACTCAACTTCCTCTCCTGCTCCCACTGCACTGCCTCCCCTGTTCGTCCCTCCTCAGATCTTCCAGCTCGTGGTGCTTGCATTGCAGCAGCCAGTGCACGGGCCACCATACGTTGAGTGCTCAAATCGCTACTGTCCTCCCTTGATGCCTGCTCTTTCGGCCTCCCCTACTCGTCCCTTGAGCCTCTGCAGATCTTCACACTCGTGGGGCGCACAGCAGCCAGTGCACGGCACGGCCCAGCCACCATGTTTTCAGGGTTCTTCGAAACGTGACTCACCTCCCTCTCTGCCTCTCTCTCTCCCTCCTGGTTGTGCCCCTGCAGTTCTTCACACTCGTGGTGCTCGCAGCAGTCAGTGCACGGGCCACCGCCATCACTGACTCGTATGGGCTTAACTGCAGCGGGTACGTGCTGCTGGTTGGTGCTGGGTGCTGCTGGGTGTTGCTGGGTACTGCCTGTGTCTAGTAGGACTTACAGGTATGGTACAGCATGGTACAGCAGGTGTCCACGCTGGTGGTGCTCGCTGCAGTCAGTGCACGGGCCACCGCCAGGTGCTGACTCGTATGGGCTTAACTGCAGCGGGTACGTGCTGCTCTGTGAGTGCTGATGGGTGCAGGGTGCTGCTATGTAGGTTTACCGCCATCACGGGTTCATACGGGCTTAACTGCAGCGGGTATGTGTGGCTGTGGGTGCTGCTGGGTGCAGCTCGGTACTGCTAGGTGATGCCGTGTCTAACAGGGCTGACATGCACGGGCTTAACTGCAGCGGGTATGTGATGGTGTGGGTGCTGATGGGTGCAGCTCGATGCTGCTGGGTGCTACGGGATGTTGCCGTGTCTATGGATGCTGATAGGTGTGGCACAGCAGGGCTGTCTACCTGCCGCAAACGCCCCACCTGTTGAATCCATTCGCCCTGGGTTTTTCAGTTCAGTTCAGCCAGCATAATCTCCTGCAAGCATCGCGCTCGAGGCCACTTTTGACTTTTGAGTCGACTCAAAAGTCAATGCTGAATCCATTCGCCCTGGGTTGTTCTGTTCAGTTCAGCCAGTCTATTCTCCTGCAAGCATCTCGCCCTTGACGACTTTTGAGAAAAACTTTTGAAATTTCTCTTTTGCGAATCACTTTTGAGAAATTTCTTTCAAGAATCACTTCTGAAAAATCTCTTTTGAGAATAAATTCTGAGAATTCTCTTTTGAGAATCACTTTTTTGAGAATTCTCAAGAGTTCAGCCAGCCTATTCTCCTATTCGCCCGGAACGGGACCACCACATACAACGACCACCTTTTCATGCAACGACCTTCTTCCCACGCAACGACCTTCTTCCCATGCCCTTTCTCACACTGCTCTTTCCCAGCCCGTCTTTAAGTGTATGGCCTCCTCCATTGCCCCCTCTTCTGATGCTGCCCAGAACCACGCTTACCTCTTTTACGCTGCCCCTTCCCATGCCGCCCCGCTCCATCCCAGGCCGCTCTTTCCCATGCCGCCCCTTCCCATGCCACACCTGGCGATGGCAACTGTTAGCACGCAGCCATGGTCCCCGGGTCGGCCAAATTCGTCTTCCTGCCTGATGGGGCGTGCCAGTGACCTGCTGGCATTGCTCACTGCGCTCTCCTTTGGGGCAGCCTGCTGGTGAGTCGGTGTAACGCACTGCACCGCACCACACAGCACAGTACAGCACTGCACCACGCCACACCTGTGTGGTGCCTGATGGGCCAGTGACCTGCTGGCGGTGCTCACAGCACTCTCCTTTGGGGCTGCCTGTTGGTGAGTCGTGCCCTTTACACGGCACGGCATTGCACAGCTCTGCTGTTTAGTGAGATGTGATGCTCGGTGTAATTCCCAGCACAGCACAGCACAGCACCGCACCGCACCGCAAAGCAGCACATCACAGCACAGCACAGCAGCACCGCACAGCACCGCGGAGCACTTGTAATGCCTGATGGGCCGCACCAGCCAGGCACCTGCTGGCCTTGCTCACAGCGCTCACCTTTGAGGCTGCCTATTGGCAAGGGAGATGCTCACCACACCGCATCGCACAGCACCGCACAGCACCGCATAAAACCACACCGCACAGAACAGAACAGCACTGCAACACCTGATGGGCCGCACCATCCAGCACCTGCTGTCGTTGCTCACAACGCTCTCCTTTGGGGCTGCCTACTGGTGAGTGAGATCCGCCGTTGGCTCTCAACTTCTCACATGCGCCGCGCAGCATTGTGTTGATTTTTGAGGCGTCTCAAAAGTCGCAGCATGTTGTGTTGTGCGTGTATTCGACTTCTCACATGCGCAACATGTTGTGTGTGTACGCTGCTGGTGAGTTGAGTCGTTGTAACCTCTACTGCTCTACAACCGCGCCATCTGTCTCTGAGACAACTCATAACAAGCCCGTATTCCTCCCAGCCCCTTTTCCCCCTTTCCTCCTCCACATGGCACCACACCATGTTCTCTCATATTTTTCACCATCGGTCTCTATATGCTGCCTGCACCAGTTGTTGTGCCTGCCTGCCCCAGTTGTATCTGCCTGCACCAGTTGTACCTGCCTCCCTCTCTTTCCATGTGCCTCATTCTCCCCCCCCTCCCCATGGCACCACCACATGTGCTTGCAGGTATTTCGCGATATGCCTCTACCGGCTGTGCCCTCCACCAGTTGTACCTGCTTTCTTTCTGTCACGGTCCTCCCTCCCGTTCTTTCCCCTATTCCCTCGCTTTCAGGTACTTCGCACTATGCCTCTACAGGCTGCGCCCTCCACCAGTTGTACCTTCCTCGGGGAAGAAAAGCGTTAGAAGGGCTGTCACCAGAGGTGGTGGAAAGGGCTCGGTTGAGAGTTCTGAAAGGGCGCCTTCCGAGAGTGAAGGGAGAAGAATCGTTCAAACGATGTTCACTGGAGATAGTGGGGAGAGGTCAGTGGTAAGTGTTGAGAGGCCGTGCGTTGAGAGTGATAAAAGAGGAGGGGTTCAAACGGTGTTCAGTGGCGATGTGAGGAGTTTGATTGTACATGTTGATACGGTGGCACCAGGAAACACTGAAAGGCTTTCAGATGGAGATAATGAAAGGGAAGAAGTTGGGGATATTGGTACGGCAGCAGGTGTGGATATTGAAAGGGCAACAGTTGCAGATATTGAAGCGGCAGCAGCTGGGGATATCAGCATAGCAGCAGTTGAGGATACTGGAAGGGCAGCAGTTGGGAATATCGATGTAGCGGCAGGTGTGGAGAAAAGGGCAGCAATTGGGGATAGTGAAAGAGCGGCAGTTTGTGATATTGAAGGGGCAGCAACTGGGGATATTGAAAGTGGAGCAGGTGAGGTCGTTGAAAGGGCAGTGGGAGGGGAGATTGTGATTGCAGCAGACGTTGACATTGAAAGGTCAGCAGCTGGGAAGATTGAAAGGTCAGCAGCTGGGGATATTGAAGGGGTGACGGTTGGAGATACTGAAAGGAGGTCAGCAGATGGGGATATTGAAGGGGTGACGGTTCGAGATACTGAAAGGAGGTCAGCAGATGGGGACACGGTTAGGCCAGCAGAAGTTGACTCTGTAACGGTGCCAGCTGGAGACATTGAGAAGGGGTTCCCTGTGTAAGCATTATATTGACAGTGTGAAGGGAAAAGAGTGGGGGAGAGGGAAGGTGTGGGGGGATGGGAGGGGGGGAAATGGGGAAGGGTGTAATTTCAGATTGTTGGTGCCATATAATTGAAGTTTGATGTGGAAGGGTTCATAAGGTGCCTAGCAGTTCAACTTGTATTAGCTCATCACATGTGAAAATTGGGTTTAAAAAGATATTGTGCAATCAAGAGGGGTTTGCCCTCTTTACCGCTTTGAACCGTTGCATACCAGCCTGAATATTGTTACGTGAGTAAACAAACTATGGCTGACCCGCACTCTTCTCATACTGTCATGGTGTTGAGTCGGGTCGCGTCACGTCGCCACCTCACCCGCCTCCCTCATCTTCCCTGACTTGGCGTAACTCAGGAATTTTCTTGCTCCGTTGCACACAAGTCAGTACCGTCTACAGGAGGAAAATATAAAACCATGAATCATCCGCGAAGCATGAGGCAGCAAGCATTTAGTGGCGTGACGCGTGGTCGAAAGTTTGTCGGCGCGTGCTGCCAGCGAGGGTTCAACTTGAAAAGAAAATGAAGGAAGCAAGAGCAGGAAGGATGGGCTCATTCGTTCGCACGCTGGCTTCCTCGTTCGTTCTCATGCATCGAAATCAAGAATGCTTCTGCTCTGAGTGCCTGTTGCGTCACCTGCGTATATCACGCACAATCACACCTCACGCTGGAGAACCGTACAGAACCGTACTACGATACGGCGCAGAATACATCCCCTCATCTCGTATCACGCGACGGAACCAGCTAGTTTGAGCGGGCGGCTTCCGCCTTGCCTTGCTGCTCCACGTGGCGAGAGCCTGCTCCGGGACTGAGTCAGTCTGTCTTACGAATCGTCGTATGGAGAGTGATTGTGATACAGGCCCCATCCTGGGTGGGCATCGACGGACGGCGCGAGAGTACAGTACACAGCGATACAGGCGCTGCGCGCTGGCGCTTTCGTCTAGGCCGTTTTCTTTTCAAGAAGAAAAGGCTTCTCAGACAAGAAAGGGGGCTTCCCAGCTTCTCAGCTTCTCAGTTCTTGGATGCAATGGAATGCCGCTCCTATTACCTTCCCACATATTGCACCTCTTTTGCGACTATTCCGCTAGCCAGAAATCTGATGGGTCACACTTCAGTGCGTCCCTAGAGCTCTGAGCTCCGTCACGCACCGTCAGTCACTCTCCGCTCCATCCGTGCGACCGTAAACGACGCCCATCGCTGCGACATCATCGCAACAACCGTAATCATGGCTTCTTCCGTCTCGCCGCCGCCGCCGCCGCCGTCGCGGCGCCTCACTTTCCAGAAAGTGCTGCTCGCGGCGCTCGCGGCACTCCCCGCGCTCATGCTGCTCCTCCTCGCAAGCCTCTTCGCGGCGCATCTCGCACCTCGCGCGGCAGGTGAACGGCCGTTTCCCGAGCCCCTCGCTGTAGTCACATCTGCCGAGCTGAGCTCCTCCGTGGCGCCCGTTACGAGCACGTCGTCGTTTCTCACGAGCGTGCGGCGGCAGGTCCTCCGGTTCGAGCGGTTTAACTGCGACCGCTCGCGGCTCAAGGGGTACACATCTTCTAAGCTCCTCTCTTCTCGGTGAGCGATCTGATCTAGTGGCGCCTAAGACGGGGATGCGATGTCTCAGAATGAGGATGAGGTGTCTCGAAATGGGGATGAGGTGTCTCGAAATGGGGATGAGGTGTCTCAAAATGGGGATGAGGTGTCTCGAAATGGGGATGAGGTGTCTCGAAATGGGGATGAGCGATCTAATCATTACAGGGATGCGATGTCTCAAAATAAGGATGGGGTGTCTCGAAATGGGGATGAGACGTTTCAAAACAAGAATGAGACGCCACAACACAGGGATGAGATGTCTCAAAATGTGGATGAGACGTCTCAAAACGGGGATGAGACGCCTCAAACAAAACGGGAATGAAACATCTCAAAACATCGTTATGTGGGATGTTTCCATGGTGGGGAGGAGGGGGGGAGGGGGGTGAGAGGGCGGGGGGTTAGGGGGGGGAGAGGGGGGGTGAGTGAGAGGGGGGTTGAGTGAGAGGGGGGAGGGGGCGGAGGGAGGGGTGTGAGAGGGGGGGTTGGCTGCAGGGTTGCTTACCAAAAGGGAGGGTGAGAGAGAGAGGTGGTTGGCTGCAGGGTGGCCTACTAAGGGGTTCAAAAACATCGTTTTGTACCCCACACGCTTTTGCACCCTACCCTGTCCCCACCAGCCCCTCCTCCAGCCTTGTTCTCCATTGGAAGGCCACGAGGGGGCGCAAAGTGAAAATCGCACTGGTGGCCGTAGGAACATTTGCGGGGGGTTGGTTCGCCATGGGGTGGTCTCCCACGGGGCACATGAAGGGCAGCAACGCAGTGGTTATGGAGGATGCTAGTAAACCTCCTGTCACATACAACCTACACGGCCCTTATAACTGGTTATATGGATTCGCAGACCGTGCGTTATGGTCCGTCGGATCGCCATCAATCTCGAGCGCTGGCGGCGAGGTCACGATGAAGTGAGTGCTCTCTTGAGTGTTGGGTGCTCAAAATAAGAGCTATTGCTGTGTGCATGCAAGGGCTTCATGGCAACGTGTTGCGACAATACATGCAGCCTTGAGTGACCATCCCATTTCAAACCAGGCCAGTGCGGAACCACCCGATTGCTGAACCTCCCACTGCCGAACCAACACAGTGCCGAACCAACCCAGTGCCGAACCAACCCAGTGCCAAACCACCCCACTACTGAATCACCCCAGTACTGAACCACCCCACTGTCGAACCACCCTACTGCCGAACCACCCCACTGCCGAACCACCGCATCGCCAAACCAACCACTATCGAACCAAACTACTTCCGCACCAACCTATTGTCAAACCAACCCACAGCCAACCATCCCAAAGCCGAACCACCCCACTGTCGAACCAATTAGTGCCAAACCAGCCTACTGAAGAACCATTCTACATCAACTTCGAAAGGGGCTCTAATGTTTGACATGGACGTTGTTGCTAAGGTAGTGAAAGATGTTGAATGCGTTTAGTTCTTTCCTTCACACCTGTTTGTGGGTGTTGGTGAAATGGAGGCATGGTGGGTCTGTGAAGGTTCGTCCTAGTTGGAACAACAACATTGTGTGGGCATTTGGAGGAGGCAATTTGTTGTGCTACCACACAGCCAGGTAAGCTCTTCACCTTGTCGTATGGGCTGTGTATCTTTTTGTGGCATTGTTCCTCCATTTGAGATGATGCATTCCTTCTTGGAGCTATTATTGATGGTATTTGATTCTTGCCCCATTCTTGGTGGTCCTTGTGTGTAGTGGGAATGTGGTCGTGAATTTCGCATGTGGGTGCCCTCTATTTAAAAACTGCTGATGTACATAATCTCAACGTACCAGCATCGTCCGAATATAAGATAGTATCAAAGTGAAGGCGGGGGTGTCTTTAGTCGGAGTGGTTTCTTATAAATAAATGTTTTGGTTATGATAGACCCATGTGTATGTATGAGTATTGAAATAAATGTCATACAAATTGTTAAGAGTTGAAGGCTTTCTTCTAAACAGGAGGGTATGTTAAAACAGGAATGCAAAATAGTGAACCTGGGGCCATCTTTGAAGAATGCTTGCAGAACGAAAGAATCTATCCAACCAAAGTGACAAGTATGCACTGTTTCGAATTGAGTGGTTAGGGTGTGTCTCTCAAATGTTGTAGTCTTAGTGAGATGTGTTATAGGGGGTACAACTGTTAGGGTTAGGCTTATGTACCCCAACCAACCTTAGTCAAACCAACACTTTCATTCTTGACATGGTATCACCTACGTTAGGATCCCGTGGGATCCCGCTAGAGATTCTCGCGCTTGTTGCACATAGTCTACCGTTCTCACTGTGCCTGTTTCGTCCCGTAGCGCCCGTTGTGGCCGTCCGTACCTCTTGTAGTGCCTTTAGCGCTTATCGCGTCCCCTGCCCGTCGCGTCGCGTCCCCTGCCCGTCCCGTCCTCTGCCCGTCCCGTCCCCTGCCCGTTACGTCGTGTTCTATGCGCGTAGCGTTGCCCGTCCCGTCCCTTGCCCGTCGCGTCGCATTCCCTGCGTTTCGCGTTGCCTGTCCCGTCCCCTGCCCGTCTTGTCACGTCCCATGTGCGTCGCGCAGCCCGTCCCATCCCTTGCCCGTCGCGTCTCGTCCCCCTCTCCCGTCGAGTCGCCCTCAGCCCGACGCGTCGCGCCCTGCTGTCCCGTCGAGTCGCGCCCTACTTGTCCCGTCGCGTCGCGCCCTGCTGTCCCGTCGCGCCGCGCCCTGCTGTCCCGTCGCGCCGCGCCTTCCGCTCAGCCTGTTGCGCCCTGCTCGGACCCTCTAGGCGTTTAGAGTTTCGGCAGCAACAATTTCCGCCTCTACGCTTCCGCTATGGCGACCCCTAGGGTCTTGCGCTTCGACGCTGAGGGTAGGTCACTCGAGTTCTCGGTCTGGCTCCTGCGTGCACGCCGCCTCCTAGGGAGCCAGGTCCAGGCACACGAGACTCTGTGGGCGCACGCTTCCGGTGACCTTCCTGAGCCCGCTGACCCTGAACCCTTAGCAGCCGACCCCACACCTCCAGACGGAGACTATTGTGCACGCAAGCGTGCTAACGTGACCGCGTGGAAGTCGCGTGACGCTGCGGCCTGCATCGCCCTCAGCAGCCTCCTCCCTGAGTCTGAGGAGACTTACTTCACTCACGTTCGCACTGCTACCGAGTTCCTGATTGCGATCAAGGCCCACTACGCTACTCCCACTACTGTCTCTCTTGGCCGCCTTTTCCTCCCGTTCCTGTTCCCTGACCTCGCCTCGTTTGAGCGCTCTGCTGACTTGATCGCTCACCTGTGCTCGCTCGATTCCAGCTTCCGCGCTGCCTGTACTGACGAACAACTTGCACGGCTCCCTCCCCCTATGGTGATTACTATATTTTTCATTGCCACCAGCCTCCCTGACCACCTTACCTCGGTTCGTGACGCGCTTCTTCTGAAGCACCCTAGCGAGCTCACTATCGGCGTCCTTGAGTCTGCCCTCAAGGATGTCGATAGCAACCTCCGCTCGGTTGCCTCCGCCTCTGGTGCTATCCCCCCTCCACTGTTTCACGGGTGGACTGTCCCTCAGCTGCCTACCTTTACTGCCTCCCTTGCCGCTGCTGCTACTGACGTGACCGCAGCTGCTGTTACGACTTCTTCGCGGTCTAGGGGTAGGAGTGGCAGGAGGGGCGGTCAGGGTGCGGGAGGAGGCGGCGTAGGTGGCGGAGGTGGCGTGGCGAGCGGCGGTGGCAGGAGTGCGGCGGGTGGAGGAGCGCCTCGTGCAGCGGCTAGTGACTCCCCTGCTGCAGCTGGTGGAGGGTTCATCAGGCACCTACTGGTCCGCCAGCTGTAGGTGCTAGAATGGCGGCTTGGTACCTGACTCAGCGGCAGCGGCAGCAGCAGCAGCAGCCACTCCCCTCACAGCAGCCACAGCAGCCGCAGAGGCAGCAGCAGGCTCCGGGGAAGGAGTCTGGACCGCGTCAGCTGTCGCGTGGTGCCGTCCACCCTCCCTGCACCTATCACGTTCTGACAGGTGCCCGCCGAGGCCAGCCTTGTGGTCACACCCACCCACCGGGTCAGTGCTTTGCTCAGCTTACTGACACGGTTCGGTTGGACTACGGCGTTGACGGCCCTGCCCCTGACTGGCTTCCCCTTGTTCAGACATATGGCCCCCCTCTGTGGGGCATGTCGGCTTCTCAGTTGGTTGATCTCTTAGGAACTCCTCATGCTATGTATGCTGTTGTTGACTCTAGTGCTTCTGACTCTGTTTACTCGAGTGTTGTTAGCTTAGGTGCTGAGGTGCCTGTTGCTAGTGTAGGTACTTGTGTAGACACTAGTCCAGGAGCTGCTCCGGAGGACGCTTCGCTGTCTTTCACTCTGGACTCCGGAGCTTCGCACTGTTTCTTCCGCGACCGCTCGACGCTTACCCCGCTTCCTACACCAGTCTCTGTAGCACTGGCTGATCCCACTTCAGGACCAGTCACTGCTCAATACACTACCACGCTTCCGTGCCAGGCTGTTTCCTTTGGTTCTTTGACCGGCTTCCACGTCCCCTCGTTCTCGAGGAACTTGGTGGGTGTAAGGCCACTCGTGAGTCAGCACGTGGGTGTGTGGATTGAGCCTTCTGGCGAGACCGCGGTTTGTGTCGACGGTGACACTTACGCGCCACTAACCACCTCTACCGCTGAGCCGTGCTCTGGTCTCTACACACTTTGCGCTGACCCCCGAGGGCAGCAGCAGCAGCAGCAGCGGCAGCAGCAGCAGCAGCGGCGGCGGCAGCAGCAGCAGCGGCGGCGGCAGCAGCAGCAGCAGCGGCGGCAGCAGCAGCGGCAGCGGCAGCAGCAGCAGCAGCAGCAGCAGCAGCAGCAGCAGCAGCAGCAGCAGCAGCGGCAGCAGCAACAGCAGCAGCAGCTACTCTCGCATCTCACCAGGTTGCCACGTCTCCCCATGTAGCTTTGTCTGGTCAGGTTCCAGTGTCTGGTCCAGTAGTTGCATCTTACTCCTGCCGATCACTCCCCCCTCCCATCGTTCTGAGGCACCACGGATGGAGCAGTCGTCCATTCTTTGTCTGCGCGTTATGGCTAGTCAGCGTCTTGTCTTAGGCCTCCCGCGAGTCTTGCCGTCGCTGCCGCCTTCGCTTGCACCACCGTGCGGTCCTTGCGTCGAGGGTAGGCTGCGCGCCACCCCTCACTCCTCCTCCCTTCGTCCGGCCACCGAGCCCTTCGAGACTCTCCACTTAGACGTCTGGGGCCCTGCCTCGCGCCCTGGACCTGAGTGAAATAGTTTCTTTCTGCAGATCGTTAACGACTACTCCAGGTACACCACGGTGTTCCCCCTGGCGAAGAAGCCACAGGTGAATTCTAAACGGATCAAGTGGCTCTTGACCACTGAGGACACTCGTGGTCGTTGCATCAGTTGTCTCCACTCTGACCGTGGGGGTGAGTTTCGCTCCGGCATTCTTGCTGGATTCTGTCGCGAGCAGGGCATTCGTCAGTCCTGGATGCTTCCAGAGTCCCCACAGCAGAATGGGGTTGCTGAGCGCCACATAGGCTTGGTCATAAAGATTACCCGTACGTCCTTGACTCACACCCGTGCCCCCAATTTTCTGTGGCCCTACGCGGTTTGGTACACCGCTCATCAACTGAACCTCTGGCCCCGTGACTCTCGGCTGGTGTTGCGTCGCGTTTTCATGTCTGGGGTTGGTTGGCACTTGTTCGCGACACCTCTGCGGACAAGATCTCGCCTCGCGCCGTTCCCTGTGTCTTCCTTGGTTTCACAGAGGACTCTTCCGACTTCACCATTACCACCCTCCCCTTCACCGGTTCTTTGACTCCCGTGACGTCCGGTTCGACGAGTCTGCCCCCTACTACGTCAGGTACCCCTGTCGAGGTCTCCCGGTTCCTCCTCCCCCTCTCTTCCTGACTTCCGCTCCCCCTCCTGCTCCCCCGGTACAGCCTCCCCCCCCTGGTCCAGCCCCGTCAGGTGTGTCCCACGCTACCCCTCCCCCCTCAGTAGCCCCTCAGGTGCTGCCTCCTTCCCCGCAATCCTGCTCACAGCCTACTGCAGACCCTGCGGGAGCCGGTGTTCGTGGCGAGGACCCTGGAGGTGCTAGCTCTAGAGGAGTTGGAGTTGGAGCTGAGAGCGTACCTGTGCGAGGTCCTGGTTCTGAGGGTGCTGAAGCTGAGGCTGAGCCCGTGACTGCAGAAGACTCTGGTCTTTGGAGAGCTGGTGTTAGTGGAGCTGTCCCTGGGAGTGCTACACCTGGGGGTGTGCCCTCTGCTGGACCTGGAGAGCCTGGGATCGACCCTGTTACTTTTGGAAGTGCTGGCTCTTGGGGTGGTGCGACTGGTGCCTTGGAGAGTAGTCCTGGGTTTGCCCTTGCTACGGACACTACTCCGCACCCATTCCCCTACCCGACCCGGTTCCAGGCCCGTGTTTGCCGTGCACGTGAGGAGCAGCTGGAGTTGGAGCGAGAGGAGAGAGAGTTGGAGTGGCAGCAGTTGGAGCTTGCAACAGCAGCAGCAGCAGCAGCCGCAGCAGCAGCAGCAGCCGCCGCAGCAGGAGCAGCAGCAACAGCCGGAGGAGCAGCAGCAGCAGCAGCCCCAGTAGGAACAGCAGCAGTTGCAGTTGGAGGAGCAACCGCCGCAGCCGCAGCAGCAGCAGCAGCAGCCGCCTCCTCCTCCTGTCTCTGGTCTTCGGACCCTTTGTCTCTCCTCTCCCTCTCCTTCCTCCTCCCCCTCTCCTCCCATCTCTGGTCCTCCGCTTCCTCCTCCTGACCCCTCCCTAGCTGTTTTCCCTCCTTCTCCGCCTCCGTTGTCCCCTCCTCCTTCTCACACTTGTGTCAGACTATGTTTATGCTTATGCTATGTAGGCTGTAGTGGGGTAGCCCATAAGGGGTACAACCCAAATTAGGGTTAGTACTTGTACCCTCATTTTGTTCAATGCATTCATTCCTGTTCAGTAGTTTCTGACAACTTGGCCTTCTCGTCGCTCTCCTCGTGCTCGTCCCTCGTCCCCTGTTCCCTTCACTGACCTTCGTACTGCCCTGTTTCGTTCTAGTCCGCCTCGTTCGTCTCCTTCTGTACTTCCTTCTCCTCCTGAGTCGGCTCTCACTGCTTCCTTTTCTACTCCTGTCACTGACTACTACCGCACGTACCATCCTGTTCTCTCTCGTGTCATCGCCTCTCTTGTTACCGACCCCCGTGCTTCTCTGTCCTCTGTCTCCGCTCTTACTGCCGCAGTCACTGAGTTTGCCTCTACTCGCCGCCTTGACTACGCCACCAGTCTTGTGGCTGCTCCTCCTTCTCGTCCTCTGGCCGTCGGGGGTGAGTCTGCCCTTGGCTGCTACGCCCTAGAGGATAGGCAGTTTGAGATGGGGTTCCTGGCAGCCGCTTCCCCTCATCTCTGTGCCATGCTGCTCGCCCCTGAGGGAGACCCCAACGCCCTTGACATACCGACTCCTCGCACTTACGCTGAGGCAGTGTCAGGGCCTTGGACCTCTCAGTGGAGAGCTGCCATGGACTCAGAGATGGCCTCCTAAAGATACACAGGCACTTACATCGACGAGTTCCCCCCCCCTGGGGCGAACGTAGTCGATGGCATGTGGATCTTCAGGGTGAAGCGGCCACCGGGATCTCCTCCGGTCTTCAAGGCGCGCTACGTGGCCACATGTTTCAGCTGACTTCTTTCAGACCTTCGCGCCTACCCCGAAAATGACCACTCTTCGGGTGTTACTGCACATAGCAGCACAGAGAGACTACGAGTTACACTCTCTTGACTTCTCCACTGCCTTCCTTCAGGGTAGCCTACACGAGGAGGTCTGGTTGCGTCGTCCCTCTGCCTTCACTGGCACTTTCCCTCCTGGGACTTAGTGGAGGCTGAGGCGATTGGTCTACGGTCTCCGTCAGGCTCCTGACGAGCCGTTTGAGCCTAGTGGTTCCTACACAGAGCTTGTGGGCTGCCTCATGTACTTGATGACTTGTACTCGCCCGGACCTCGCCTTCCCTCTCAGCATCCTTGCTCGCTTTGTTGCGCCAGGGAGACACGGTCCAGTTCACGGAACAGTTGCTGTGAGGGTTGCGAAGTACCTAGCGACGAGATCAGGCATGGGGTTGGTTCTTGGAGGGAGACAGGACGTCGTGCTTATTGGTTACTGTGACTCTTCGTATGCCGACGACGCTGGGACTCACAGGTCTACTTAGAGGTACTGCTTCAGCCTGGGCTTTGGAGCTGTTTTGTGGATATCCACACTTTCCTCCTCGGTCTCGACCTCTACTGCTGAGGCCGAGATCTACGCTGGAGCCATGGCTACATAGGAGCTGCGCCAGCTGACGTTTTTGCTCACTGACCTTGGTGAGCGGCCGAGCTCTGCGCCAACCTTGTTCACTGATAACGAGGCGTCGATTCTCCTCTGTCGAGAGCTGCGACTGGAGAGCAGAGTGAAGCACATTAACGTCAGGTACTTTCTTCTTCGAGAGTTGCAGAGGCGTGGACATGCTCGCTTCGATT
The DNA here is from genome assembly GCA_947470075.1 of Closterium sp. Yama58-4. Lineage (NCBI taxonomy): Eukaryota > Viridiplantae > Streptophyta > Zygnematophyceae > Desmidiales > Closteriaceae > Closterium > Closterium sp. Yama58-4. Next base: position 1,337,355 of record CANIUD010000750.1, on the reverse strand, counting down.
TTGTTGAGTCCGAGGCCAACACTGCAGACATCTTCACCAAGACCCTATAGCCTTGTGACCACCAGAGGTGTTGTGTGCAGTTAGGTCTCATTCACACATGTTCTTGCCGTGCATAGTCTTGAGTCCTCTCCTTGCTTTGTTTGAACGCTTTATATATTCCCCTGTGAACTCTTGAACTAGCCTTGTGGCTCTTTTGCTTGTGCTCGGAGTGTGTGGTGACGTTGTGATCCACCCTAAGCTTTGTTTCAATGTGATTGGTCTTGCGACTGTACACTTTTGGTTTTGCTTGACACCCCTCACTTAGACTATGGGGGTGTGTCAAATGTTGTAGTCTTAGTGAGGTGTATTATAGGGGGTACAACTGTTAGGGTTAGGCTTATGTACCCCAACCAACCTTAGTCAAACCAACAGTCATTCTTGACAGTGTCTTGCAGGGTGTATTTTGGGCTTTTACATTTTTCTTTACGTATTTGTGATTGTTCTTAAACTGATGCCCACACGTACAAAAAATTGTTTGTGTCCGCCTGACACGAGGCCATTTTTTTGCGGACGAGGCTGCAGTCTTACCGGAACAAAAACTGTGTGGCGTGTCAAGCTTGACCTTAAGCTGCGATAGGTAACCCGATCACCCTACAAAATCCATGTCAAAATGGGTGGGATTCGTTCACGCTTGCGCCCCAGGAAAAAAATGCTCCATTTTGTTGTTACATTTATTATTTTCGCTAGGTTTGCAGTGGCGAATTTCGTATTTCGCCTAGGCACCTTGGCAAACCCCGAAATGCATGTGTACATGTTCCGTACTCAAGTGCATGGCACGTGCTGCATACGAACTAGGACACGTAAAAAATACGTCGGTCAGGACCGAATCCAGAAGGAAACGTCTGATTGGCTCGTCATTTGCACATGTTACTATCAAACTATATTACATCATAGGGGGTACACAAGTAACTATCGACATTCTTCTTGTGCCCCTATCCCCTTACCCATATCAACCATGCTCACCTACCATTTCAATACTCTAGTTAGTAAATTCTAATTCAGCTAGGTACGACCTATACTTCGCCTCGTGTCACCCCGTTATGCCCCGTCACCCTAATGCCTCGTTACCCGCTGCCAGCGCTGCCATACGCTGCTTGCGCTACCTTCGCCGTAGGAGCCGCGCGCACATGTATAGCCGCGCGCACGTGCAGCAGGACCCCGCACGCATATGCGGCAATATGCGCATGCGTAGCAGCAGCTCCGCGTGCAGCCACAGCATACGCCACGCTGAAACGGCCGTCATGCGCCCTTATACCGCCGCCGCACGCCCCTTAACCCGCTGCTGCGTGCCCTGCCCACCTTGTCTGCTCCCTGCCCTGCTGCCAGCGCGCGCAGCAGCACGCACTCTGCTGCACACGAGCAGATGCGCGCAGCAGCAGCTGCACGTGCACGCGCAACTGCCTATGTTATAGGAGCCGCACATGCAACAGCAGCAGCTGCCCGTGCATTAGGAGCCGCGCGTGCAGCAGAAGCACCTGTACATAACTTTGTCAGAATCCTAGCCACTAACCACTGGGATAAAAGGGCTTGTTTGTGTAGCGGGTGAGTGTGCCCATAACCCCCCAGGCCAACGTGCCTGTAACCCTTCCCTATGATCAATCGGGGATCTCTAGTGGACCTTTGACAAACTTCGCTACGCGCCGCTACCCGTACTCATTGAAAGGCCACCTCGTTCCACCACCGCACTTATCCACTGGTAACCGCACCCAACTACCCTTCACTGCACTCAATCTCACTGCCTACTGCTGCTCCTGTGCCGCTAGCCGTGCCGTTGCCACCACTGTCTCGACTAACAACCACTGGAAGTCGTGTCCCTCATGGCCTCGCAAGTAGGGTTTCATGCACTAGCTCACCATGGCGGCACCTCGCGTTTTTAGTTTTGACGCAGAGAGTAGGCCTTTAGACGCCTTTAGACTTCTCTATCTGGCTTCTCTGCATTGACCGATATCTTCAGAGCCAGCACTATGATAGCGAGACCCTTTGGGCCCGCGCATCCGGCGATCTACCTGTGCCGCCTGCCCCAGTCCAGGTGCACTAGGTGCTGACCAGGGCTCTCGCTAGGTTTTAGGCCCGTCTGGAAACTCTAACAAAAAAAATCGTTTCGTCTGACGCTTAGACGGGAAAATTTCGCTGGTCCGTTTTTCCAGATGAAAGTTCATGGCATGTCTGAAATTTCATACGGATTTTTTTTCCACATCTGATGTGGCAACTTGCAACTTCATGACGCAGCAGCGCGTTAGCTAAACACTACCAGGCAGAGAGGTGAGGGACGAGGAGGGGCTGGGTTACGAGGGAATTGGCTTGGAGTTGTGGGAGTGGCTCGGTTGGGTGTGCTGGAGTTGGGAGAGAAGAGCTGGGCTGGATGTGGCGCAAGGTAGTTGGAAGAGGTGATGGGGGCTTTGGGCTGGGCTGTTAGAGTTGAGAGCTGTTGGCTCGGCTGGTAACAGGGAGGGGACTTCGGGCTGGGCTGGAGAGGCGACGGGGCCTTCGGGCTGGGCTGGTAGACGGGGCTGGGCTGGGCTGGGGTTCTGGACTAGCGGAATTCTGGAAATTCTGCTATCGAGGCACGCATGTGCAGTTACAGCCCCCGGTCCGCCGAATCTGACGACCTATAGTCAGAGGCCAGGTTTGTCGGTATCAGACGAAAAGATCCTCGCTATCTGAAATTTCAGATGAAGTATAACGCGTGCTCTAAAAAATCAGACGATATATAACTCTTCGTCTTATGGATCAGACGAAATAAAAAGCATTGTCTTACAAATCAGATGAAATAAGAAATGAAGGTCTGAAAATCAGAAAATCAGACCAATTTGGTCTGATAACGAGAGCCCTGGTGCTGACCCCACTGCTGAGGAGCGGGAGCGGTTCACCCAGGGGCGCACTGCTTTAACTGTTTAATAGTCTTGTGACACGGCGGCCTCCATCGTGCTTAGCAACCTTCTTTTTGAGTCAGAGGTGGGGCACTTCACTCAGGGTCGCACTGCTAGCGACTTGCTGGTTGTGATTAAGGCCCGCTACTCCACTCCCTCCTCCGCCTCTCTCAACCTGGCTTCGTTTGATTGAGCTGCTGATCTTATCGCCCACCTGCACTCGCTAGACACTAGTTTTCATGCTGTTTGTACTGAAGCTCAACTTGCGCTGCTTACCCCTCCTACCGATCATTAACTATTTTATTGCCACTAGCTGTCAGAATGTTACTTGTCTAGCCTGCAGTGGGGTACTCAACAGTGAGTACAACCCTTTAGGGTTTCCTACTTGTATCCCAACTCTTGCTAGTTCAACCATCTCATTCTCACCATTCTCCTTCGCATACCCAAAACCCTAGTCCTAGGGCACATCCTACTACCTCTTAGTGTGGGCCTAGGCTACTAAGCCTAGGCCCCACTCCTAGTATTCCTGACATGGTATCTAGAGCGAGTACGTTCCTGCCGCTTACCTCCATGGGCCCACCACCTGCTTCCGCTGCCGTACCGTCCGCCGCGCGCCCCGTGGTGCGCGGCGGCGAAACCCTAATTTTTCATCCCGCCGCGCGCTCGGAGCGTGCGGCGGTTTTCTGCCCGCCGTGCGCCCCGAGGCGCGCGGCGGCTTTCTGCCCCGTCACTCCGCGAGTCGCCCCCGGGAGGAGCTGCGACGGGCGACGGGGACCCGCGCGTCGCCCCCGTCGCCCGTCGTGGCCCGTGCGACCTCCGTAGGGCCCGCGCGCGGCCCGTACGGTCTGCGCCAGGCCAGGGCGCACCTCGAGCCGCCCGCCACTGCAGCAGCAGCCCCTGGAGCCGCCCGCCACTGCAGCAGCAGCCCCTGGAGCCGCCCGCAACTGCAGCAGCAGCCCCTGGAGCCGCCAGCACCTGCAGCAGCAGCCCCTGGAGCCGCCAGCACCTGCAGCAGCAGCCCCTGGAGCCGCCCGCAACTGCTGCAGCAGCCCCTGGAGCCGCCAGCAACTGCAGCAGCAGCCTCTGGAGCCGCCAGCACCTGCAGCAGCAGCCCCTGGAGCCGCCAGCAACTGCAGCAGCAGCCTCTGGAGCCGCCAGCACCTGCAGCAGCAGCCCCTGGAGCCGCCCGCAACTGCTGCAGCAGCCCCTGGAGCCGCCAGCACCTGCAGCAGCAGCCCCTGGAGCCGCCAGCACCTGCAGCAGCAGCCCCTGGAGCCGCCAGCACCTGCAGCAGCAGCCCCTGGAGCCGCCAGCACCTGCAGCAGCAGCCCCTGGAGCCGCCCGCAACTGCTGCAGCAGCCCCTGGAGCCGCCAGCAACTGCAGCAGCCGCCCCTGGAGCAGCCGCCCCTGCAGCAGCCGCCCCTGGACCTCAGAAGCCGCCCCTGGACCCGGTACGCTCTGCTGCTGCCCGATGCTGCCCGTGCCTGTGCTGCCCGTGCCTTGTCCCTCGAGCCTACTACCTACCTACCTGTGCCTGTGCCTGTGCCTGTGCCTCTGCCTGTGCCTGTGCCTGTGCCTGCTCGTGCCTTGTGCCTCGAGCCTACTACCTACCTGCCTGTGCCTGTGCCTGTGCCTGTGCCTCTGCCTGTGCCTGTGCCTGTGCCTGCTCGTGCCTTGTGCCTCGAGCCTACTACCTACCTGCCTGTGCCTGTGCCTGTGCCTCTGCCTGTGCCTGTGCCTGTGCCTGTGCCTGCTCGTGCCTTGTGCCTCGAGCCTACTACCTACCTGCCTGTGCCTGTGCCTGTGCCTCTGCCTGTGCCTGTGCCTGTGCCTGCTCGTGCCTTGTGCCTCGAGCCTACTACCTACCTGCCTGTGCCTGTGCCTGTGCCTGTGCCTCTGCCTGTGCCTGTGCCTGTGCCTGCTCGTGCCTTGTGCCTCGAGCCTACTACCTACCTACCTGTGCCTGTGCCTGTGCCTGTGCCTCTGCCTGTGCCTGTGCCTGTGCCTGCTCGTGCCTTGTGCCTCGAGCCTACTACCTACCTGCCTGTGCCTGTGCCTGTGCCTGTGCCTGTGCCTGTGCCTGTGCCTGCTCGTGCCTTGTGCCTCGAGCCTCGTGCCTACCTACCTACCTGCCTGTGCCTGTGCCTGTGCCTCTGCCTGTGCCTGTGCCTGTGCCTGTGCCTCGTGCCGTGTGCCTCATGCCTCGTGCCCGCGCCTTCGTGCGCTCTGCTACTGTCTGCGCCCTCGTGCGCACTGTTCTGCTCTGCCCCCCCCCCCCCCCCCCCCCCCCCCCCCACCACAAGGGGTGTGGGGGTGGCGGGTGTGGGGGTGCTCCGTTTGCGTCGCCCCTTTCCTCCTCCTCCTCCTTCCTCGTCTCCCACTGCTGCAGCTGCCGCTGAGGGGGGTGGATGTGTGGGAGCCGAGGGTTTAGGGTTTCAGGAGTGAAGGGGGAGTGGAGCTAGGGGTGAAGCAGTGGGTGTGTGGGGGGTGTGTGGGACAGTTGGGGGAGGTTGAGCCGAGGCTGCCGTCTTGTCGTCTGCAGCACCTGAAGTCCGGGGCTCTGTCTCGGTAGCGCAGAGTGAGTGCTACACCAGTCGCCCGTGGGTCCGATGCTCCTGCCGCAGCTGCAGAGCCTGTTACTCCTGTATTCCGGGGTGCTTACCTCGGTAGCCACTGAGAGCTTGTGCTGCACCAGTTATCTGAGTCAGCCGCCATGTGACTGCAGCTCCAAACGACGTCTCCTATCTTCTCTCCCCTCACAGTCTCTCCTCCTCCTCACTTGCCCGTTGTGACTACCACTAGCTTTGCTCATAGTTGTGAACTTTAAACTGTTGCTTCTTGAACTTGTGCTCAGAATGTGTGGTGACATTGTGATCCACCCTGAGCTTGTTCTACTTTGCTTGCTCTGCTGATTGCACCCCACTTTGGCTATGGGGGTGTGTCAGAATGTTACTTGTCTAGCCTGCAGTGGGGTACTCAACAGTGAGTACAACCCTTTAGGGTTTCCTACTTGTATCCCAACTCTTGCTAGTTCAACCATCTCATTCTCACCATTCTCCTTCGCATACCCAAAACCCTAGTCCTAGGGCACATCCTACTACCTCTTAGTGTGGGCCTAGGCTACTAAGCCTAGGCCCCACTCCTAGTATTCCTGACACTAGCCTCCCTGACCACCCAGCCTATGTTCGCGACGCGCTTCTTCTGCAACACCCTAGGCTCTCACTATAAACATCGAAAGACACTTTGATAGCATTATCTACTATTTGTCACAGGGGAGGGATAAAGGGGGGCAGGATGGGTTAGTTTAAAATTGTTGATGCCGTGTAAGTCATGAAGGACGTACAAGAGTGTCAAAAACTGAATGATGATTGACTGTTGTGAGGTAGCACGCGAACGCAGCAATGCGTTATCAGCTTCGAATCGAACAGTTGGAGGACGAACCCGTCACAGGGGTTTTCAATTGATAAATCACGGCTTTAGAAACTGCACGTTTTATGAGTAGTTCCATCGCTTCTGGGGCAGGATCACTGCCCATTTTTTTAATTACAGCGCGAGTTAGAGCGAATTTTATGCAGTTCAACGCTAATTGGTCTAAATATCTAAAAACGACAGACCCACTGTGGTTTTTTTTTTTTGCCCATATAGAGAGATCATAAATTATAAACACCCATTTTCATAGTGTTTAGGGTTGATGCCCCCCTCGATGGCACCCAAAAAAATATATTTATATATAAACTCGTTACAATATATATATATATATATATATATTCTGTAACGAGTTTTTTTTCTGGTGACGCTCCGCTAACACTTGTCCAAGCTACTGTAACACCGACACGAGGGTTTAGGACGCGTCACCCTCCCTCAATCGATCGTGCAAAATCGAGGAATATCGATCGTCCACCGCACTAAACTCCCGAGTTCTGCATTGAAAATTGTTTACAAAATTTTCTAACCGAATCTAATATCGATCCTGCGCAGGATCGATCGTGGGAGGTGACGCGTCCTTAGCCATTTTTATCACGTGTCAGCAGCTGAGCTGCTGACATGGCGGCTGTGTCTCAGTTCCTTTCCGCGATCCCCGGTTCGTCTAGACGAATCGTCGGTTGCCACGTTTTTCACTTCGCAGCTCTCCGCCATTGTCGGCCAATCCGCTCTCGAGCCGCTCCACGAGTCGCGAAGGCGCCTCCCTGGGAATGGCTCGGGAAGCCAATTCGTTTCAGAGTGACCTCGTCGTTAGCGCAGGTTCGGGCAGCTGAAAATATATCATCTTCAGACGGGCTGACCGTTCAGGTGCGTATCACCGGCGGTAACTTTTGTCTGTTTCCGAGTCTCAGTTTCCCCTCATACTAATCGTACCCTGTGTTTGCCACGTGGCCTGTGCATTCTCAACGGCTCGAGTGTTTCTTTTTTGCCGTTCGATTACGCAATCCCAGGATGACACGTGGCACGCGCTGAAGCGGCTCACACTGGGGGACGCTGCGGAGAGCTGCCCGGTAGAAGTGCGTGACGGGGGGAAGACTGGCGGAGGGCGGTAAGCTCGGGGTGAATGGGGGGAGGGGGGGGGGAAGTCGGGCGTGAGCGGTAAGTGTACTGAGTCGACTCAGCAGTCGTTGCCTCACTGGGGGACTGCACGGTGAGCTGCCCGGTGGAAGCCTTGTTTTGAGTAGACTCAAAACGTTCAGAGAGCTGCCCGGTGGAAGTGCGCGATGGGGGGGAGACTGGCTTGAGGAGGGCGGTAAGCGGGGAGTGGGAGGGAAAGGGAAGGTTGAGGAGGGGAGGGTTAAGGGGGAGAGATGGGGAGAGTGGAGGATGGGGGGAAGAGAGGTGGAGGGCGGTACTAAGCGGGAATGGTGAGCCACGGAATGAGTGGGGGAGGGATCGGGAGGATGGGAACCCACCATTTCCCTCCCACCATTTCTCCCCACAGCACCAATGGTAAGCCTTTCTGTTCCCCTGTCTTTCCCACAATTACACCCCCCTCCCCCCCTCCCCCCCTCCCCCCCCCCCCAACATCCCGTTTCCTCCACGTCACTCCCCACTCCACGTCCCCTTTTCCTTCTCAGACGGTCCCCTTATCTCTGTCTCTCTCCCTCCGCCCCCCATCTCCTTCCCTCTCCTTCCCCCTCCTCGCCATTCAATCGCTCTCCTTTCCTATGTAGGGGCCTGTACGCTACTCAGCCAATAGAGAAAGGGCACGTGTTCCTCACTGTACACAGAGATCAGGTCAGCTGTGTATCTCCCTCTTGAGATTTCTCATAAGCTTCCTCCACTACCCCCACTTCCTCCACTTCCCCCACTTCCTCCACTTCCCCCACTTCCTCCACTTCTCAACGCCTTTTTTTTGTGTTTCTCCCCACCCACCCAGTCCAATGATTCATGATTATTATTGACAATGATAACTATTGTTGCCGTTCATACTGTTGTTATTGTCAATATCTGTACTGTTCCCTCATGTTTTAAACCCATGTGATTACGGACTTCTGTACGGAAACTTTTTTTAGAATCAGAACCTTGGAAGCTGAATTTCACCCCCTCTCTGTTCTCTACCTCATGTCTCCCTTGTTTTTCCTCTTTTCAACACGCCTGGAGTGGTCCTTCGTACAAACCATTGCCAAAAGCATTCATTACCTCACTTCTGTTCTCGCCCACTCTTTATTCTCCTCCTCTCTTCCCTCATTTGCCAAAAGATTTTCCTTAACACGCATCCCTTGCCCTCCCTATCACCTCATCACCCCTCTTTCCGTCAGATGATCACGGGTGACTCTCTACCTCCACTCCTAGCGTCCCTCCTCCCTCCCTCACTCTCCATGTGGGCCCGCATCGCCCTCTTCCTCCTCCTCCCCCCCTCCCCCTCTCTCTCCGCCCAACAACAACACCAGCACCAACAACAAAAGCAGCAACAACAGCAATTCGATGCCAACCGCCAAGACCTGCAGGAGCACCACCAACAACACCACGATCGTTGGCAGCCGTACATCTTGTCAGATTACCATCTTCATTGTAACCTGCATCATCATATAAGCTTTGACTAGAGATAGGCACCCAAACTTAGTTTGGGTGCACAACTAGGGTTTACCCTAGTTTGAGGTTGGAACCCAACCTTGGCCCAATTATTGGGCCCCCAAGGTTGGGTTGGGAGATTATTGGCCCCCCCAATAATGTTGACCCACTTTTGGTCAACATTATTGGTCCCCCCAATAACTCCTCAACCCAACTTATTGGTGGGGGCCAATAATGTTGGCATGGCTCCTACATCCTAGCTCAACTATGTAAACCCATGCCCTTCCTAATGAAACTATCGGTTGTTCTTACACTTTCTCACATGGTATTCAGAGCAACTACGGCTCACACCATCTCGATCCTAAGGACCGCACATACCGCGTGCTATATCACGCCCCCCTCTCTCACGCGACACTACGTCGCCCTTTGCGCCTAGTGCGCCCCTACGCCGTCACGCCCCCCCCCTCCCCTTGCGCTAAATTTCAGCGCCCCCCTCCCTCCTTTCTACAGTCAATTCCGCCTCTCGCGGCTCTCCCCTCTCTCCCACTAACCCATCAACCGTCGGAACGGCCACGCCAACCGTCGGAACGATCCGCGCAACCGTCGGAACGATCTGCGCAACCGTCGGAACGACCAGCGCGACCGTCGGAACGGCCAGCACGAGCGACGGAACCCTAATCGCGGGCGGACGCCACACCCGCGACGAGCATCGGCGACCGCCGCGACCGACGAAACCCTAATCGCGGGCGGACGCCACACCCGCGACGAACGACGGCCGCGGACGCGACGAGAACGGGCGACCGCCGCGGACGCGACCAGCGGGGGCGGACGCCGCGGACGCGACCAGCGCGGGCGACCGCCGCGGACGCGACCAGCGGGGGCGGACGCCGCGGACGCGACCAGCGGGGGCGGACGCCGCGGACGCGACCAGCGGGGGCGGACGCCGCGGACGCGACCAGCGCGGGCGGACGCCGCGGACGCGACCAGCGCGGGCGGACGCCGCGGACGCGACCAGCGAGGGCGGACGCCGCGGACGCGACCAGCGCGGGCGGACGCCGCGGACGCGACCAGCGCGGGCGGACGCCGCGGACGCGACCAGCGAGGGCGGACGCCGCGGACGCGACCAGCGAGGGCGGACGCCGCGGACGCGACCAGCGAGGGCGGACGCCGCGGACGCGACCAGCGAGGGCGGACGCCGCGGACGCGACCAGCGAGGGCGGACGCCGCGGACGCGACCAGCGAGGGCGGACGCCGCGGACGCGACCAGCGCGGGCGGACGCCGCGGACGCGACCAGCGCGGGCGGACGTCACGGACGCGACCAGCGAGGGCGACGCTGCGGACACGACCAGCGCGGGCGGACGCCGCGGACGCGACCAGCGAGGGCGATCGCTGCGGACGCGTCCAGGAGCAGCCGCGTGTCGTCAAGGCACAGCTGCAGGCGACGAGGCGCAGCCGCGGGCGACGAGACGCAGCCGCGGGCGACAAGGGGCAGCCGCGGGTGACGAAGCGCTGCCGCACGCAACGTGACCGCGCCACCCCTCCAGGTGGTGTCGTCTTTGACCGCACCCGCCCTCCAGCCGGTGTCGTCACCCTCTCCCCCCCCCCTCCTCCCCCCTCATGGCGGACGACTCTACTCCCATTGAACTCGGAGCTATCGATAAGCTCGAACTCCTCCATGACACTACGGCCGTGAACTGGGCGTCGTTTGAGGACACACTTCACACCCACCTTGGCTCTGTCATTGTTCAAGACTACTGTCTTCTTGATGTAGTTCTTGAGCACCCTAACGGCCTTCCACCCGTCCCCCCTCCTCCTCTTGAGCCTCCTCCTCCTGATGCCCCTCCTCCCCCAGAGCCTCTGTCTGATCCCCCTCGTGCCCCAGTTCATGATGACAACCCAGATCGATGGGCGGCCAACTTGAACAACTACAACAAGCTTCGCGATGCCTACACCATCCAGCGTGAGGCGCACCGTGCTGCTGAGAAGGCTCACGCTGATGCTACTGCGCGTATCCTCTCCTACGCACAGGATGAAAAAGACTATGCTGATGAACTTCGCAAGTTCAACAAGGATACTGCAGCATGGCGAATTGCGGATCGCCGCGCTCTAGCCATTATCTTCTCCTGCATCCCTTCCCATCTCAAACGTGACCTCCGCCCCACCTCCTCCTCTGGCCTCTGGAAAACCCTGTCCACTCAGTACGACCGACAGGACCTTCGCTCTCTCCTTGCTCTCTTTCGCAAATTTCAAGACACCACTCTTGACTCATCCCCCACTGCTGCTGCCTTCACTCGGCGCCTCATCGACACTGCGCAACGTCTCAACGACCGCGGCATTGTCATTCATGAATCACTTCTCACTGCACGCATCCTCGACTGCCTTCCACCCACATACGATACCTACCGCATCACCTTTACCTCTAGGTACCGCCATCCTCCTCCTGTGGCCGACACAATCGACTGGCTCCTTGACAGCGAAGCGGACATCCAACGTGACTCCACCACCATCAATGCTATCCAGGCTCGCAAAACTCCCGCAGGCAACCACAGCAGCGGCGGAGGTAGCGGCTCAAGCGGTACTGGCGGTGGCGGTGGTGGACGAGGTGGTGGGCGAGGCGGTGGACGCGGTGGTGGTCGTGGTGGCGGCCGTGGTGGGCGTGGCAAAAACCCCTCTCCCTCGGGTACCCTTCCCCCGTGTCAGTACATCATTCGCTATGGCTCCAACAAAGGTCAGCCTTGCGCTCAAACCACTCACACCACTGACACGTGCTTCAAAGCCCTCACTGATGAGTGGTTTGCACGTGGCAATGTCGGCACCCCACCTCGATGGAACACCATCTTCCCGCGCCCCTCTCTCCATGACATACGCACTCTCCCCGCCTATCAACCCTCCACCCCTAATCTTCACAATGTCCTCACTGAGCATCTCCCACCTCATATCCTCCAGCAAGTTCAACATCTTCTCCCTTCATCTCCTCCCACTCCCACCCCTCCCACCCCTCCCATTCCCCCTTCACCCACACCTCCTCCTCAAGCCCCTCCCCCCCACTATCCTCCGCCCTATACCGGCTGGCCATACCCTCCTTATCCACCTCCTCAATACGGCCCTGTGCTTCCTCCACCTGCTACCACTCCTACTGACCAGCCCTCCTCCTCCTCCAATCCTCCTGGCTTCACTCCGTTCCCTTCTGCTGGATTCATAGGACATGTTAGCACTGCTTCTCCTGCTCCTTCAATGTATGCCCATGCTATTAATGAGACATCCTTCCAGTATTCCGCTTCTTCCTCCTCCTCTACACTCCTTGAGTTCATTCTTGACAGCGGCGCTACACACACTGTCCTTCGGGACGCAGGCACACTAGTCCCCCTCCCCACTCCCTCCACCATTTACGGAGCCGACTTCAGCTTCACCATCACAAGTCGACACACCTCCACTCTCCCCTGCCCCATCTTCCCCTCAGGCACAGTCACAGGTCTACACGTCCCCTCCCTACGCAACAATCTGGTAGCACTTCGTGACCTCCCAAGGTTAGGTGTCACCGCCATCTTCCCCGGACATGCACTTCACTGCGACCTCTTTCACACCATCACTGGTCGCTTCATCTGTCGTATTCCCCTCTGCCCACACACAAACCTGTACACATACCGCACCCCTCGCCCCTCCATCCACCAACTCACCACTCCCACCTTACTTCCCCCTACCTCCCTTCCCCCCTCCCCTCTCCCCCCCCTCCTCCCCTCCCCTTCTTCCCCCCTTCCCTCCCCTCCCTCCCCCCCTCCTCTTGCCTCCCCTCCCCCCCTCCTCCTCCCCCTCCCCTCCCTCCTCCCCCTCCCCTCCCTCCTCCCCCTCCTGTCACTGTCGTGACCTTACCCATCCCGCCGTCCTCCTTCACCATCGCTTGGGTCATCCCAACTTTGCCACCCTTCGTCAATCTGTCTCCTCTCAACTTCTTGAAGGACTTCCCCTCACCCTCCCCCCTCTCCCCCCGTCGCCCTCCCCTCCCTGCTCAGTTTGCGTTGAAAGCAAACTAAAGCAAGCCCCCCACAAGAGTCATCCCTCCTTCTCTCCCCAACCCATTGATCTCGTCCACATGGACCTCTGGGGCCCCAATCCCACCCCCACCAGGCAAGGTCATCGCTACCTGCTCATACTGGTAGATGACCACAGTCGGTACTCCACTGTCTCTCTCCTTCGCAAGAAGGCGGAGGCCCCGGCTGCCATTATTGCCTGGGCTGAACAAGCACGCACCCATTTCAAACGCCCTGTCTCTCGCTTCCATTCCGATGGCGGCGGTGAGTTCCTTAACCGGATGCTTTCCTCCTACTGCTCCACCCATGGCATTATCCACACCTACACCCTTCCTCATTCCCCTCAGCAAAATGGTGTGGCGGAGAGCAGGGTTCGGGAGGTCACCAAGACCGCTCGATGCCTCATGGTCCATGCCTCCTGCCCGCCTTCTCTGTGGGGTTATGCTATCCTCCACGCCGCCATCCTCACTAATCTCTACCCCCATCCCTCACGGCCCACCACTACTCCCACCGAACTCTGGACCTCCACTAAACCCGACATCTCCCCCCTGCGCGTGTGGGGCTCCAAGGCGTATGTTCTCATACACCCTGAGGACCGTTCACGTGCAGCTGGGAAACTTGCCTCCCGCACCCTCCCTTGCATCTTCATTGGTCATAACCCCACCTCCCCGGACTACCTCTTCCTCCACCCCCCCTCAGGTCGTCTCATTCGTAGTCGGGATGTGGTTTTTGATGAAGCCAATCCGTACTACACCTCCCCCTCCGCCCCTAACCCCCTCCCCCTCACCATACGTCCTCTCCTCTGGACTGACACTGTCATCACCCCTCCCCTTCAACCTCCCCCCACCCTGGTCATACCCGCACCCCCACCCCCTCCCCCTTCTCTCCCAACCTCCTCAGGGGACATCCTTGACCCGGCTGCCCCACCCTCCCCTTCCGCTGTAACTCCCTCTCCCCCCACTGACCCTCCCCCTCTCCCCGCTGACCCCCCCCCCCCCCCCTCCCCCCCCCTCCCCCTCCCTCCCATCCCTCCCCCCCTGAACTCTCCCCCCCCCCTCCCCTCTCCCAACCTCCACCCTCCCCATCTCCTCCTCCCCCCCCTTCCCCTCCACCATCTCGGCCCTTACTTTCGTCCCCTCCTCTGCTCCTTCGTCACTACCCTCACACCCGCTCGCCAGTCCCCATCCTTGGTCCCCCACGGTCCAATCACCTCTCCCTCCGGTCTCTCACATCCATTCCACTCCTCCACCACTCTAGCACTTCCCCACTCCCCCGCACCAGCCCCTCAGGTTCTCACACCAGCCGCGCGCCCCATCTCCCTGCCCCTCACGGCAACTCAGCGCAGCAGAGCAGCATTGCAGCTGTCTCCTCGCCCCGACCCTCGGCGCAGCAGAGCAGCAGTGCAGCCGTGTTCCCGCTCCAGCCTGACCCTCCAGCGCAGCTGTCTTGCATCTTCACCGCCTCCTCTTCCTCCTCCTCTCTCTCCGGACCTCTATGAAGACTCTCATGATGAACTCCTTTTCCTCCACCTCCTCTCACCCACCATCGCCCCTGTCGTCCGCACCATGGCTGGTACTACGGTCCTTCTTTTCTCCAACACCCCCACCATCTACGAACCCACCACCTACGAGCAAGCAATTGCATGTCTTGACGCACCTCTCTGGATCGAGGCCATGGTCAAGGAATGCAACGCCTTCATCCACAACCGCTCTTTCCTCGACGTCCCTCGCCCCTCCAAGCACAACGTGGTCAAAGGCAGGTGGCTCTTCCGAGTAAAACTACTCCCTGGTGAAGCTCCTGTCTACAAGGCTCGGTATGTGGCGAAAGGCTTTACACAGACTTATGGCTCGGACTTCTTCGAGACCTACTCACCTACCGCCACTCCGCCGGTCATTCGCGTGTTTCTGGACTTCGTTGGCAGACGCGGGATGCTCCTCCACTCCATGGATGTCACCACGGCCTTCTTACAAGGCGACCTCCACGAACTCATCTTCTTGGAACGTCCCAAGGGCTTCCACGCTCCTCACGACCCTGCCACCGTCTGGAAACTACTACGCCCTGTTTACGGGCTCAAACAAGCACCTCGAGAATGGCACGCCAAACTCTCATCCACCCTTCGCGCACTTGGCTTTCGCCCCTCCCGTGCTGCCTCTTGCCTCTTCCTTCGCTTAACTCCGTCACCCTTCTTCATCCTCGTCTACGTCGACGACATGCTGCTAGCAGCTGAGACAGCTGCTGAACTTCAGGAGGTCAAGGATGAGCTGCAGCAACGTCTCGCCTGCAAAGATCTGGGGGAAGTCCGCAACTACCTTGGCATGGAGATCACCCGCGACCTCACTGCCAAGACTATCACCCTCTCTCAGTCATTCTACATCGGGAAGGTGCTCGAGAGATTCGGCATGTCCAAATCCAAACCCATCCCCACACCACTTGCATTCGGGCATCGGCTGTCCCCTCCAGCCACTCCTGTCACCTCCCCTCATCCCTATGCAGAACTCGTTGGGGCCCTGATGTACGCCATGGTCTGCACTCGTCCCGACCTTGCATACCCCGTCAGTGTCCTGGCGCGGTTTGTTGGCACTGGCAGGCATGGTGAGGAGCACTGGAAGGCGGCCATGCGTGTTCTGCGCTACCTCCAAGGCACAAAGGACTATGGCCTCACGCTTGGTGGTGTGGACCCACCTGTTCTTCAAGGCTTCAGTGACTCATCTTGGGCGGATGCACAGCCGGACCATCGCAGTTCTCAAGGATATGGCTTCTCCCTTGGGAGCGGCCTCATCAGCTGGCGCTCCACTCGCTCCTCCTCCGTCGCCCTCTCCTCCTGCGAAGCCGAGCTGTACGCAGTCACCATGGCGGCTCAAGAGGCACGCTGGCTTAGCTATCTTCTCACCGACCTTGGCTCACCACAGCCCTGCCCCACCCTGTGGTGTGACAACGATAGTACCATCCACCTCACCAAGGAGGCCGTCTTTCATGGTCGCTCCAAACACATCGAACTCCGCTACTACTTTGTCCGCGATCTTGTGCAAGATGGTCACATCACTGTTCGTAAAATCGACTCGTCCGCCAACCTCGCTGACCTCTTCACCAAGGCTCTCCATCGCTCTAACCACTCTGCGCTCCTGCGCCTTCAGGGACTTGCTCCCCGCGGTGGCTGATTCAGGGGTTGTTGCGTTCTCTCTTCCAAAGCCTATGGATTTCTGCAGGTTAAGGGGTTGTGTCAGATTACCATCTTCATTGTAACCTGCATCATCATATAAGCTTTGACTAGAGATAGGCACCCAAACTTAGTTTGGGTGCACAACTAGGGTTTACCCTAGTTTGAGGTTGGAACCCAACCTTGGCCCAATTATTGGGCCCCCAAGGTTGGGTTGGGAGATTATTGGCCCCCCCAATAATGTTGACCCACTTTTGGTCAACATTATTGGTCCCCCCAATAACTCCTCAACCCAACTTATTGGTGGGGGCCAATAATGTTGGCATGGCTCCTACATCCTAGCTCAACTATGTAAACCCATGCCCTTCCTAATGAAACTATCGGTTGTTCTTACACTTTCTCACACATCTCATCGCTCCCGCCATTCAGGGCCGTTGATTCCACGGTCAGTGCTCCTAAGCCGAACAGCTAGCCCTGTGTGACTGTTGAGTCAGCCAATCAACACCTCTCTTCTCCTTTCTCTCCTTCCACGGAAGTTTCTTAGGCGCCTCAATGTTGCAGGGTGTTTTTGAGAATTCTCAAGTTCCCCTTTCTCTCCTTCCATGAATGACTTTTAGGCACTTTTAGTATTCGTTTCTCCCCGTCTCAACACCCCCCTCCCCTCCCCCCCCTCCGTTTTATCCCTCCACCAGGTCTGGTGGGGAGAGCATGAGACGGCTATGCTGCTAGTCTTCAAGGCCCCTAGTACATTCTTTCCTCCCCCTCCCAAAAATAACACCCCCCCTTCCCCCCCCCCCTCTCCTTTCTCCTCCTCTCGCCTCCCCCTTCACCAGGTGTGGTGGGGGCAGCACGAGAGGGCCATGCTGCTGCCTTCGCTGTACAACGACACGCAAGATCGAACGGCCCTCATTCAATCTGAGTTTTCCACCATCCAATCGGTAACACACTGTGGATCGCCCTTGCTGGCTTGCCCTTTCCAGCTTGCCCTTTCTTGCTTGCTCACACAGTAGCATATCGCTCACAGTTCTCTCTCTCCCCCCCTTCTCTTTTCTCCCCCCCGCTTGCTGCCCCATTTTCACTGCCCCCCATCTTGCTATCCCCATCCAACACTCCCTGCTTTCCAAACCTTTCCTTAAACGCCACGTCTTCCCCCTTCCCCCTTTCCTACTTTCTCTTCTTCTCCCCGTCTCTCCCCCTATTCCCCCCCTCCAGACTCTCACCCGTCACCCACACCTGCACTCGTTCCTCCCGAACCTGACCTACGAGATGTTCTGCCATGCCTACTCGCTAGGTACGGCATGTGAACCATTTTCGCACATGGTGCAGACTGGGCAGGTGTATAGCCAAACCTAGCTTGACTTGGGCTGGGGGGCAGGGTGGGTGGTTGGCTGGGGGGCAGGGTGGCTGGTTGGCTAGGGGGCAGGGTGGGTGGTTGGCTGGGGGGCAGGGTGGGTGGTTGGCTAGGGGGCAGAGTGGGTGGTTGGCTAGGGGGCAGGGTGGGGCAGCTTTCATGCTAACAGTGCGAGATAAGGCCACGATGGTTGCTCGCTAGGTACGGAACTTGTTCTCCTTTTCCCATCCCCCCCCCTCTAATCCCCACCTACTCCTTTCCTCTACTCTCTCTCACTCGCTTTCCCTCCTCTCCCCTTGCGCCGGCCTTACCTGCCTGCCACAGCACAGTGTGTTCACGAATGTGAGGTCCCACAGGTCCTCACCCATCGAGGTAGAGCAGCAAGACGGAGATCCTTCTAGCAGTAGGATCAAAGCCTTGTCAAAATCGTCCCTCCTCTCCCCTTGCGCTGCCCTTACCTGCTTGCCTGCCACAGCACAGTGTGTTCACGGGCGTGGGGGGGGGATCGAAGCACAGTGTGTTCACGGGCGTGGGGGATCGAAGCACAGTGTGTTCACAGGCTGGGGTGGAGCAGGGTAGAGCAGGGTGGGGCAGCTTTCATACAACAATTCTCTCACTCACCGACTTCCTCTCCTCTTCTTCCCTTCTGTCCCTGCCTCTTCCCCCCCACCCCCCCCCCCTCCCCAGCCTGCCACAGCACAGTGTGTTCACGGGCGTGGGGGATCAAAGCTTTCCAGTATGCCTCCTGTCTTGTCCACTCTCCCTCACTCATTTTCCTTGCCTCTCCCCTCCTCGCCTCCTCCCTCCCTGCCACAGCACAGTGTGTTCACGGGCGTGGGGGATCGAAGCTTTCCAGTATGCCTCCTGTCTTGTCCACTCTCCCTCACTCATTTTCCTTGCCTCTCCCCTCCTCGCCTCCTCCCTCCCTGCCACAGCACAGTGTGTTCACGGGCGAGGGGGATCGAAGCATTGGGCAATCTGGCTCTGGTAAGTGATTGCTTGCTTGTTGCTGTTTTAGGGTGCTTTCAAAATTTCTCACGAGTACTTTTTTGAATTTCACGGATGTTGGGAACTTCATACGCGGACTTGGTAAGCCTCAGCACCCCCACACACACACTCTCCTTCCTCACCACCCCTCAAAACCCCTCACCACCCCTCACCACCCCTCACCACCCTGCAGGTACCATTTGCGGACATGATAAACCACAACCCCCACATGCATACTCTGCTGTGCTACGATGAGGAGCAGCAAGCAGTTGAGGTGCCCTTTGAACCACTCTACACCCTTCTCAACACCCTTCTCTACACCCTTGTCTACACCCTTCTCTATGCCCTGCTTGTAATTCCAACCACAACCCCCACACGCACACTCTGCTGTGTTATGACGAGGAGCAGCAAGCAGTTGAGGTACTTTCCATACCCCTCCATACCCCACCATACCACTGCTGTGCTACGATGAGGGGAGCAGCAAGCAGTTGAGGTACCCTCCTCGCCTGTCTCCTGCTCCTGTTCCCTTGGAGCGCCTTGAAAATGCATTTAACGAGCCTCTCAAAGCTAAGCCCCAGCACCCATTCTCGTGCACTCCTCCCTGTAGTTTCCATCCATCCCTTCCCCAAACTATTCGTTTGCTCCTCACCCTCATTCCCTCTTTTCATGTCATAGCTGACCCACTTCCCAAAGTTTTTGTTCCTGTTTTTTTTTTTTTTTTTTTTTCCTTCCTGCCCTCTGCCCTCTTTCCAGATCATAGCTGACCCACTTCCCAAAGTTTTTGTTCCTGTTTTTTTTTTCTTTCCTTCCTGCCCTCTGCCCTCTTTTCAGATCATAGCTGACCGGGACTATGAACCAGGAGAGCAGGTGATAAGCGGTGCCGGTGATAAGGGGAGCAGGTGATAAGGGAAGCAGGTGATAAGGGGAGAAGGTGATAAGTGGTGCAGGTGATAGGCAGGAGGTGCAGGTTATTCATAAATAATGTGCAGTTCAATTGTATGATCTGGTGATAGTTATGTTTCCTCTTGACTGTTGTTATGAAATTTCTGAATCGTCCATTGCTATTTGTCTTGTGAAATGAGGGTGTTTTTGAGACCTCTCATTGCTATCATCTCGCGCGTCCGTTGCTGTCATCTCGCGCGTCCGTTGCTGTCATCTCGCGCGTCCGTTGCTGTCATCTCGCGCGTCCGTTGCTGTCATCTCGCGCGTCCGTTGCTGTCATCTCGCGCGTCCGTTGCTGTCATCTCGCGCGTCCGTTGCTGTCATCTCGCGCGTCCGTTGCTGTCATCTCGCGCGTCCGTTGCTGTCATCTCGCGCGTCCGTTGCTGTCATCTCGCGCGTCCGTTGCTGTCATCTCGCGCGTCCGTTGCTGTCATCTCGCGCGTCCGTTGCTGTCATCTCGCGCGTCCGTTGCTGTCATCTCGCGCGTCCGTTGCTGTCATCTCGCGCGTCCGTTGCTGTCATCTCGCGCGTCCGTTGCTGTCATCTCGCGCGTCCGTTGCTGTCATCTCGCGCGTCCGTTGCTGTCATCTCGCGCGTCCGTTGCTGTCATCTCGCGCGTCCGTTGCTGTCATCTCGCGCGTCCGTTGCTGTCATCTCGCGCGTCCGTTGCTGTCATCTCGCGCGTCCGTTGCTGTCATCTCGCGCGTCCGTTGCTGTCATCTCGCGCGTCCGTTGCTGTCATCTCGCGCGTCCGTTGCTGTCATCTCGCGCGTCCGTTGCTGTCATCTCGCGCGTCCGTTGCTGTCATCTCGCGCGTCCGTTGCTGTCATCTCGCGCGTCCGTTGCTGTCATCTCGCGCGTCCGTTGCTGTCATCTCGCGCGTCCGTTGCTGTCATCTCGCGCGTCCGTTGCTGTCATCTCGCGCGTCCGTTGCTGTCATCTCGCGCGTCCGTTGCTGTCATCTCGCGCGTCCGTTGCTGTCATCTCGCGCGTCCGTTGCTGTCATCTCGCGCGTCCGTTGCTGTCATCTCGCGCGTCCGTTGCTGTCATCTCGCGCGTCCGTTGCTGTCATCTCGCGCGTCCGTTGCTGTCATCTCGCGCGTCCGTTGCTGTCATCTCGCGCGTCCGTTGCTGTCATCTCGCGCGTCCGTTGCTGTCATCTCGCGCGTCCGTTGCTGTCATCTCGCGCGTCCGTTGCTGTCATCTCGCGCGTCCGTTGCTGTCATCTCTCGCGTCCGTTGCTGTCATCTCGCGCGTCCGTTGCTGTCATCTCGCGCGTCCGTTGCTGTCATCTCGCGCGTCCGTTGCTGTCATCTCGCGCGTCCGTTGCTGTCATCTCGCGCGTCCATTGCTATCATTTCACCGTGAATCACATGCTTTTCACCCCTGAAGTATTTCCTTCCCTTTCTGCCTTCTCCTGCCCTCAACCCTCCGCCCTCAGCCCTCCGCCCTCCGCCCTCCGCCCTCCGCCCTCCGCCCGGCCTCCGCCCTCCGCCTCCGTCCCCAGCCCCATCCCCATCCCCATCCCCAGCGCCTCCCCATCCCCATCCCCAGCCCCCCCATCTCCCCATCCCATCCCCATCCCCATCCCAGCCCCAGCCCCAGCCCCAGCCCAGCCCCATCCCCATCCCCATCCCCAGCCCATCCCCAGCCCCATCCCATCCCCAGCCCCATCCCCCCCAGCCCCATCCCCATCCCCATCCCCAGCCCCATCCCCAGCCCCATCCCCAGCCCCAGCCCCATCCCCCCCCCACCCCAGCCCCAGCCCATCCCCAGCCCCAGCCCCACCCATCCCCATCCCCATCCCCAGCCATCCCAGCCCAGCCCCAGCCCCATCCCCATCCCCACCCCATCCCATCCCCATCCCCATCCCCATCCCCATCCCCATCCCCATCCCCATCCCCATCCCCATCCCCATCCCCATCCCCATCCCCATCCCCATCCCCATCCCCATCCCCATCCCCATCCCCATCCCCATCCCCATCCCCATCCCCATCCCCATCCCCATCCCCATCCCCATCCCCATCCCCATCCCCATCCCCATCCCCATCCCCATCCCCATCCCCATCCCCATCCCCATCCCCATCCCCATCCCCATCCCCAGCCCATCCCATCCCCATCCCCATCCCCATCCCCATCCCCATCCCCATCCCCATCCCCATCCCCATCCCCATCCCCATCCCCATCCCCATCCCCATCCCCATCCCCATCCCCATCCCCATCCCCATCCCCATCCCCATCCCCATCCCCATCCCCATCCCCATCCCCATCCCCATCCCCATCCCCATCCCCATCCCCATCCCCATCCCCATCCCCATCCCCATCCCCATCCCCATCCCCATCCCCATCCCCATCCCCATCCCCATCCCCATCCCCATCCCCATCCCCATCCCCATCCCCATCCCCATCCCCATCCCCATCCCCATCCCCATCCCCATCCCCATCCCCATCCCCATCCCCATCCCCATCCCCATCCCCATCCCCATCCCCATCCCCATCTCCCCATCTCCATCTCCATCCCCATCCCCATCCCCATCCCCATCCCCATCCCCATCCCCATCCCCATCCCCATCCCCATCCCCATCTCCATCCCCATCCCCATCACAATGACCCCTCATCCCACCCAGGTGCGAGTGAGCTACAGCGATCTCTCCAGCGGTGTGCTTGCGTCTTACTGCAAAGCACTTGACTAGAGAGTAGCCTCCCATCCTTCCCTTCCCCTCCTTCCTTTTACCCCTCCCCTGCCCCATCACCCATCCATCCCACGCAGGTGCGAGTGAGCTACAGCGATCTCTCACCCATCCATCCCTCTCCAGCGCCGTGCTTACGTCTTACTGCAAAGCATCCCCCCAACCCTAGCCCTCCTGCCTCCGCACTCCCCCTCCCCCGCCCCATGACCCCTCATCCCACGCAGGTGCGAGTGAGCTATGGAGATCTCTCCAGTGGTGTGTTGGCGCTTGACTTTGGCTTCACAGTGCCCCACAACCCGCATGACAGCGTGAGTGCCGCATGACACTTTGAGAGAGGTGTGGCATGACACTTTGAGAGAGGTGTGGCATGACACTTTGAGAGAGGTGTGGCATGACACTTTGAGAGAGGTGTGGCATGACACTTTGAGAGAGGTGTGACATGACACTTTGAGAGAGGTGTGACATGACACTTTGAGAGAGGTGTGACATGACACTTTGAGAGAGGTGTGACATGACACTTTGAGAGAGGTGTGACATGACACTTTGAGAGAGGTGTGACATGACACTTTGAGAGAGGTGTGACATGACACTTTGAGAGAGGTGTGACATGACACTTTGAGAGAGGTGTGACATGACACTTCACCGTTCCCACCTGTGTGTGAGTGGGGCATGACTGTGAGAGTGGGGCATGAAACTTTCCTATAGCAGTCGTGGTACTGTGTGCTTATAACGAGCAGCCCCCAGGACTCACCTCTCAACGAGTCCAACAAACGGCTTCTGGGGGAGGCGGCTTCTGGGGGAGGCGGCTTCTGGGGGAGGCAGCTTCTGGGGAAGGCGGCTTCTAGGGGAGGCAGCTTCTGGGGACGGCAGTCCCTGGGGGAAGCACAGCTGCTGGATTTGACCCGCTGTGTGATTCTCAATATATCTCACTCGGTAGCGTCGGTAGTGCTACCGTTTCGCTACACGACGCTACTGAGTGAGTCCGCGTGCTGACCGCGGGCAAAAAACTAAAACCCATGGCTTACGGCATGCCATTCGGGAGCCTCAACCCTAAAATTTTAGGGTTGAGGCTCCCGAGATGGAATGCCTTCCGAGCCGGTTTTAGTTTTTTTTCTTGCCCGCGGTCAGCTTGCTGACTCGATTGCACTGCCTGCTCACGCAGGCAGTGCAATACATATTCTACAACAATTCCTACGGGCATGGCACCCCCCCGAGCAGGTGGAGCTGTGTGTGCTTGTAGCCAGCAGCACCAGCACCCCTGTGGCACCCCACTCAACAAGGCCAAGAGGAGGCGGCTTCTGGGGGAGGCGCAGCTGCTGTCTCATGCAATCCTCTTCCTCCTCCTCCCCCCCACTCCCCCGCCCTCTATCCCGAGCAGGTGGAGCTGTGTGTGCTTGTAGCCAGTACCAGCACCCCCCACGACACACAACTGAACGAGGCCAAGAAGCGCCTTCTGGGGGAGGCGCAGCTGCTGCCGAGTGACTCTGCCAGTGGCGCCTGCTTTGTGGTCAAGTGAGTGCGAGTGTGCGAAACTGAGTGTTGGGGGGCGTATGCCGCGTAGACACTGATTCGATTTTTGGGTCGACTGAAAAGCCAACACAGGGGCATATGTCGCGTAGACACTGATTCGATTAATTCCACCAGTGGCAGCACTTACATTCAGCTTTAAGTGGGAACGGGAATGTGCAGCCGCACATCACCGCATGAGTCCGACTGCTTTGAGTCGACTCAAAGCACACTGGCAGCGCTCATTTGAGTGCAGCGAAACATCACTGCATCATCATCATCATTATCTCACTGTCGCCTGCCTCTCATTGATCTGGCTGTCGCCTGCCCCTCATTCCAACCCACTTCTATTCCCACCCACCAGGCGCATTGACTCGCATTGACTTCTATTCCCACCCACCAGGCGCATTGACTCGCATTGACTTCTATTCCCACCCACCAGGCGCATTGACTCGCATTGACTTCTATTCCCACCCACCAGGCGCATTGACTCGCATTGACTTCTATTCCCACCCACCAGGCGCATTGACTCGCATTGACTTCTATTCCCACCCACCAGGCGCATTGACTCGCATTGACTTTCTATTCCCACCCACCAGGCGGATTGACTCGCATTGACTTCTATTCCCACCCACCAGGCGCATTGACTCGCATTGACTTCTATTCCCACCCACCAGGCGCATTGACTCGCATTGACTTCTATTCCCACCCACCAGGCGCATTGACTCGCATTGACTTCTATTCCCACCCACCAGGCGCATTGGCTCGCCAGCATCGGATGGCAGGGGCTTGCCCTTCGCCCTGCGAGCCATGGCACGGATCCTCACAGCCGGCAGTGAGGAGCAAGTGAGCAGCAATGGGTTACCGCCCCGCCACTGGTGGATCACGGATGGGCCACCAGTGGGTGGGTCGTGTTTCGATTGAGCCGACTCAAAACTAGACGGGTTACTGACGGGCCACCAACGGTCCTTCAGTGGGTCACTACTGACAGGTTGTTAAGGGATTACCAGTGCAGTGCCAAACGTATCGAGTTGCCAAACGTTTACCGTTGAGTAACTGATAGAGTACAAATGGGTCACCCATAGGACGGTGGCACCGCCATGGTGCAATTGGTGAAGTTCAGAGAATCTGAGGTGTGGTGTGTTTGCCATTGGGACCCCCCATAAGCGGACCAGCGAGAAGGAGTGGTGTGGAGTCTTTGCCATTTGGGTTCTTGCCACTCCTTCCCGTAAGTGGGAGAGTGAGACGGTGATGGTCGTACCTGTCCCACTTTGAGGTGCCTCCACTTTGAGGTGCCTCCACTTTGAGGTGCCTCCACTGTGAGGTGCCTCCACTGTGAGGTGCCTCCACGTTGAGGTGCCTCCACGTTGAGGTGCCTCCACGTTGAGGTGCCTCCACGTTGAGGTGCCTCCACGTTGAGGTGCCTCCACTTTGAGGTGCCTCCACATGGTAACAATAGTTGCAGCCATGGTAACAGCCACACCGCTTTCAGCCCTTTCCTTACCTTTCAACCCCCCCCATCCCCCCCGTCCCCATGCCAAACCCCCGCTTTCTCTCACAGCTGCAATTCCTGCGAGAAGAGGGGCGGCAGCACAGCGGCACAGTGGGCCGGCGTGTCATGAGTCTATTTTTGAATTGAATAAGAAATGTTCTCTTCCTACTCCAACGTCCCTCTTTCACTCTCAGCTGCAATTCCTGCGAGAAGAGGGGCGGCAGCACAGCGGCACGGTCGGGAGACGACCAATCAGATCGCAGCAAGGGGGCGGAAGGGCGAGAGGGGGGTGGGAGAGAGGAGGAGAGGGAGGAGGAGGAGGGGAGGTGGGTGGATTGGAGGGGTGGGAGGGCAGAGCGATGGAGCTGCTACTGTTGCTGGTGGAAGAGAGTATAGAGCACTTGATGGGTGCACGGCAGGTGAGACATAAGCGGTGCAGAGGGGTGCAGTGGGGTGCCCAGAAGAATGGCATGGCTGCTGGTGGAAATGAGAGTAGAGCACTTGATGGGTGCACAACAGGTGAGACATGAGCGGTGCATGGCAGTGACGGGAAGGGAGAGCACAGGGTGTGTGTGGCAGGTGTGTGGGGTAGCATAGCAACGAATGCTGAGGCTTGGAGGGCAGGGCGATGGAGCACTTGATAGGTGCACGACAGGAGAGAAATTAGGGGTGCATGGAAGAATTGCAAAAGAATATGCTGGAATGGATGGCATTGGGTTGCATTGGGTGGCATTGGGTTGCATTGGGTTGCATTGGGTTGCATTGGGTGGCATTGGGTTGCATTGGGTTGCATTGGGTTGCATTGGGTTGCATTGGGTTGCATTGGGTTGCATTGGGTTGCATTGGGTTGCATTGGGTTGCATTGGGTTGCATTGGGTTGCATTGGGTTGCATTGGGTTGCATTGGGTGGCATTGGGTTGCATTGGGTGGCTGGTTGCTGCTGTTGCTGGTGGGAGAACGGACAGCGCAGTTGATGGAAGGAACTCGCATGCTTTATGAATGTTGTTGAATATGTTGTTTCATTTTCACATCAATTCCTTGCAGTCATTGAAAGCTCGAGTTACCATTACTGCTGAAAACATTGGTTAATAATTATGGTATTGTAATTTCTATTGCAGGATGTGAAGCAATTGGCAGCTCATGTGGACGAAAGCAGGCAAGCCACAGCTCTGCGGATCATAGACAACCATTTGGCGGTCTTGCGTTCTGTAGCGGCATGGCTAAGGCCTCGGGCTTCCGGGGGTGGTTTGGAAGGCGTGTTCTCCAATCCAGAAGCTCGACAAAATTGGAGCTCTTTCAGATGAGACATGTTTTGCTCATTTCTGGATTGATAATTTAATTAGATATACCATGTTGCTGGTAAGGAATGCTTTTAGCTTTCTATGTAAGGTTATGACGTGGAGAATGTACCTGAAGGGAGTATACTATATGAGAGCATGCATTTTCGCTAGATTCCGAACAGCAACTTCGAGCCGAAACATTCCCCCAAGGGCACACCCTCCCTCCAGGTGGGGGGAGAAAGGAATTTCTCTTTGGCGCAGGAACTGGGGAAGGTTCCATTGTTGTCGGTGCCATCCTGCCTCAGGATGGACGGACAAGATTCACTCAGAGATTCCGAGGCACCTAATCTCATCCGTGACAGGGGAAGGTAATCTGCGGAATGTCTTCCTTCTTCAGCTCCCTCCCTGCTGTTCGTGGGGCGGGTCCTCCAATTCCCCTAAATGAAAGCGATTAACTACGATATTGTACAGTCTAAAGCGGTAGACTATCTTCACCGCTTTGAACCGTTACTTACCAGCCTGAACATGGTTGCTAAAACTGCGGCTGACCCGCCGTTATCTTCATTCACCATACTCTCTAGGTCGCGTCACGTCGCCGCCTCCCCCCTCCCTCCTCTTCCCTGCCTTGGCGTATATCAGTTTAAAATTGTTCGTGTATTGCTGCGTTGGACACAACTCAGTACAGTAACGTCATAGGAGGAAAATGTCAACTATGAATCATTTCTCGAAGCATGAGGCAGCAAGCATTCAACGACGACGGGATGCGACGGTGGCGTGGCGCGTGGTCGGATTGGAACGTCGGCGCGCGCTGCCAGCGAGGGTTCAACTTGAAAAGGAAGGAATGAAGCAGGGCAGGAGGATGGGACGGGTTCATTTGTCCGCACGCACGCTAGGGTCCTCACTCGTTGATGCATTGAAATAAGAATGCGGCTAATGCTCCGATCCGAGCGCCTCAGGCGCCTCAGCCACTTATCGGAAACCGTACGGACTGTCGTAGTAGGGGCACCGAATGTCGGCGCGCGTGTTCAGTTCAGAGCGACACAGTACATCACGATTGTACAGTGCGTTACAGTATCATCTCTTCAAGCTTCTATGAGAAGCCAGCGTAAATACTTCTCCTACTGCTGCTGTCACACCTATGTTTTAGCCTGTTCCGCTATTTGTACAAGAACCATACTTTCTATCCAGTGCGTCGCTAAACCTCTGAGCTCCCTCACAGCTTCAACCCGTGCGACTTTTGCGACGTTAGCCGTTGCGACTTCGGCGACCATCGTCTGAATCGCTGCGACATTATCGCGATCGTCGCGACCATCATGGCTGTGTCCGTCTCGACGGCGCCGCTTCCGGCACTCCCGGCGCTCATACTCATCCTCGCGAGCCTCTTCGCAGCGCACCTCGCGCCTCGCGCGGCAGCTGAACGGCCCTTCCCCGCTGTAGTCACATCTGCTGACCTCAGCTCCCCTGCGGAGTCCGCCGCGCTAGCTACAAGCACGTCGTCGTTTGTCACGCACGTGCGGCGGCAGCTGCTGTTCGAACGGTACAGCTGCGGCCGCTCGCCGCTCAAGGGATACACGTCGTCGAAGCGCCTCGCCTCTGGGTGAGCAATTTATTCTAGGGGCGCCTCACAAATGGACTTCTTTCTTCTCCGTAGGTAGAACTGCGGCAGCTCGGAGCGACTCGCCTCAAGGGATACATGTCTTATGGAAGCGACTACCCTCTGGTTGAGAAACGGTCGCAGTTACTAGCGGCTCGTCTGTCTGAGAAGCATATTCTTGCCACGTCGACTCAAAGTCCCATTCGCGTTGTACAGGGGCCTGTTTTTGTGTCAAAAGCATGTACAAGAGGGGTCCTCCTTGACACGCAGTTCACATAGCCGACGTGGCAACCCTGAGGAAGCACCTGACTCTTTACTCTCGCATCCGACTCTAACTCACCTTTTACACATGGCACGCACACGCATTTATAACATCTCCCCAGCCCCCTCTCTTTTCTTCCAGCCTCGTTCTCCTCTGAAAGGCCACAAGCGGGCGCAGTGGAAGTTGCCTTCTGGGATGGGAGGAGGGGGGAAAGGTAGGCGGGGGGGAGGGGAGGGTGTTTGTTGTAGGAGTTTTTGACAGGTTCAGAAAATATCGTTTTTATCCCCCATATTATCTCCATTTCTCCCCTTCCAGCCTCGTTCTCCACTGGAAGGCCACGAGCGGGCGCAAGATCAAAGTCGCTGTGGTGGCCTCGGGGGCGGCTGCGGGAGGGTGGTTCGCGGTGGGGTGGTCACCCAAGGGGCGCATGGACGGCAGCAACGTGGTGGCCATGGAGGATCCTGCTAACCCTCCTGGCACGTACGATCTCGAAGGGACGTCTGCTGCGAACGCTGCATCGTGGATCGTCGGATCGCCGTCAATCTCGAGTGCTGGCGGCAAGGTCACGATGAAGTGAGTGTGTGTTAAGTGTTGGGTGTTGAGTGCTCAACGCAGGAGTGGTTGCTGTGGGGTCGCTGGCCACGAGGTGGTTCAGCAGTTGGGTGTTGGGTGCTCTGCGCAGTAGTGGTTGCTGTGGGTGGGGTAGCTAGCAGTGGCACGGTTCGACATGGAGGGGGATGGATTGCAAGGGTCGCTCAGGGGACACATGGACGGCCACAATGCTGGTGCTATGGAGTTAGCTAGTATTTCCCTCCCCCAACCCTCTCCAACCCCCTCCACCCCCTTTTCTTGTATGTACAACTTGGAAAGGGTTTTTGAGTGGATGAGCCGCACGTTGTTACAGAGGGCAGAAAAGGATGTTAAATCGTTTAGTTAATTTCTCATTGCTGATTGTGGGTGTGTCATTCCGTGGTGTTGTATTCTGAGTGCAGGTTTACCAAGAACAAGGGGGATGGTGCATCTGTGAAGGTGAATGCTAATGGCAACAACAATATTGTGTGGGCGTATGGCGATGGCACTGCTGTTTCCACACATACCAACCGGTAAGCTCCTCCTCACTGTGTGGTCTGTTGTGTTGTGTTGCTGTGATCGTTCTGAGATCTTGAAATTGCTCATTCTATTTCAAGCAGCTGTTATTTGTTGTCATAAAACACTTTGTGTAAGCTTCTTCCCCACTCGTTGGTTGTCCTTGTGTGCAGCGGAAATGTGGTTGTGAATTTTGCATGTGGCTGCCCTTTGTTCAGAAACTGCTGATTGTTTTCAGGATAATGCCTTAGAAAATTTGTCAGCCCAGATTGTATCTCCATACTTATCAGTTAATGGCACCAGTTTGCTCTGACAACCTGCCTCAGCGTAGCGGGATTAGTGATATATCAGGTCAATGACTTCACCTTTAAATGTAAAGAATAGGAGTGAAATATGTACCCTGAAGGGAGCATACTATATGAGATCGTGTGTTCCCAAGTTTACTAGCACCCCCACGCGCGCCCCTAGAGGCTCTCTCCCCCCGCCGAACCCCGCCCCTCTCCCCGCCCCAACTCTCCCCTCCTCCGCACACCACCCTCCCCCACCACTCCCCCTTCCTTTTCCACGCCCGTCCCCTCCCGGCCCGCCAATGGTGAATCTTCGCGCGGAGAAGGACACGATTCATTCGTTCGGAGATGTTCGGAGGCATCAAATGTTTGACAGGGGAAGGTGAATCTGCTGGATGCGCTCCTTCAGCCTTTTTGTGCTTGGCGCGGGTCCTCTTATTCAACTCAACTCAAGCGGTTAACTACGGTATAGTGCACTCCAGAACGGTTCGAAGTTTTTACCACTTTAAACCGTTACTTACCAGCCCGAACAGTTGATCTATTAACAAAAAAAGTAGAGCTCATCTGTACGGCTGTCCCACCCTTACCTTCTCATCTGTGTCACACATTAGTTGTACAGCAGCTGCTCCATAGCCCGCCTCCCCCGTTCCCTCCTCTTCTCTGCCTTCCCGTACATCTGTCCGCAGTATTCTTGCTGCGTTGGATACCAGTCAGTGACGTCTAGAAGCAAATGCGAATCATGAATCATTCGTCATTTCTCGAAACATGAGGCAGCGAGCATTCCACGATGACACGACGATGGCGTTGCGCGTGGTCCGATCGGATAGTTGGCGCTTGCTGTACTGTCAACGAGGTTTGACCTTGAAAAGAAAGGAAGGATGCAAGGGCAATAGGATGGGACGGGTTTATTCGTCCGCACGCCTCTTTTCGGAGCCGAACGCTTTTCGCGGCATCTGCGCGTATCATGTAGTATCACACACCACACATTTGAGAACCGTACAGCACCCGGCACGGCACAGGACCGCATACCTCTCCCCGCTCGGTGCAGCACAAGCGAAGGTGCTGTGTAACGTGTTGAATGCGGGCGAACCCCAGTGAAGGTGGTTGCAGCTTCAAACGCAGTGCCGTCTTGTCCTGGGTGAACGAGCACCTTCGAAGCTGGACAAGCAGAGATAACGAGCGGAGATAAACTGTACCGCATCAGGTGCCGTGCCGTGCTGGGTGCGTCTAATGTACATCCCCGCTCGTCCGCCCTCTCCGTTCAACGCTCGCGCTAACGCGAAGAAGCATGTCATTACACGTCAGACATCACGCGATGATGGACTGTCGGAAATTAATCAGCATGAGCGGGCGGCTCTCCTCCGTACGGATTGTCGTAGGGGCACCGAATGTCGGCGCGCGTGTTCAGTACGATGTGCGGAAGCTTCGTAGAGAAGCGGGAAAAGCCTGCTTTGAGAAGCCAGCGTAATGCTGCTCTCATTGCGGCTATCGCACCTATTTTAAGCCTGTTCCGCTACTATCATAACAATCTTACTTACTATCCTGTGCGTCGCTAAAGCTCTGAGCTCCCCCACTCAGCCTCAACCCGTGCCACGCTTGCAACGATCGCCGTGCGACGTCGGCGACCATCGTCCAGGTCGCTGCGACTTCATTGCGACGACCATCATGGTTGTGTTTGTCTTGTCGCCGCCGCGACAGCGCCTCGCCCTCCAACAAGCGCCGCTCTCGGCGCTCATGCTGCTCCTCGCGAGCCTCTTCGCGGCGCACCTCGCGCCTCGCGCGGCGGCTGAACGGCCCTTTCCCGGACCCCCCGCTGTATTCACATCTGCTGACTCGCTGAGCTCCTCCCCGGCGCCCGTTACAGGCACGCCGTCGTTTGTCACGCACGTGCGGCGACAGCTACTGTTCGAACGGTACAGCTGCGGCCGCTCGCCGCTCAAGGGATACACGTCATCGAAGCGACTCGCCTCTGGGTGAGCAAGCGATGTCTTGCGCTCGTCTGACTCAAGTCCTTTCTCGAACCATGATGCACACGCGCTTCCATACCCTCCCCATCTCTTTCTGAGGCCCCTTAAGAAATAAACCCATCTTCTTGAACCATGGCGCACACACACATTTCCGTATCTCCTCATCTCCTTGCTTCCCTTCCAGCATTTTTCAGTGCAGTAAAGGCCAGCAACACACTTTGGAAGTTGCTGTAGTTGTTTCTAAGGATGGTTGCACGAGGAAAGGGGGAAGGGTGAGCAAGGGAGGGGAGACCCGACGTGGGGTAAATCACCCTAGGGGCTCATGAAACCCTCTTTTCTCTTCATCCCTCTCTCTCTCTCTCTCTCTCTCTCTCTCTCTCTCTCTCTCTCTCTCTCTCTCTCTCTCTCACTCTCTCTCTCTCTCTCTCTCTCTCTCTCTCTCTCTCTCTCTCTCTCTCTCCGCCTTTCCAGCCTCGTTCTCCACTGGAAGGCCACGAGCGGGCGCAAGATCAAAGTCGCTGTGGTGGCCTCGGGGGCGGCTTTGGGGGGGTGGTTCGCAGTGGGGTGGTCACCCAAGGGGCGCATGGACGGCAGCAACGTGGTTACATTGGAGAATTTCAACAGTACTATTGGCACGTACGACCTCCAAGGGACATCCGCTGCGAACATTGCGTGGTGGTATATCGACTCGCCGACAATCTCGGTTGTTGGCAGCCAGGTCACACTGGAGTGAGTGCTCTCTCGGGTGTCGGGTGTCGGGTGTCGGGTGTCGGGTGTCGGGTGTCGGGTGTCGGGTGTTGGGTGTCGGGTGTCGGGTGTCGGGTGTTGGGTGTTGGGTGTCGGGTGTCGGGTGTTGGGTGTTGGGTGTTGGGTGTTGGGTGTGGGTGTCGGGTGTCGGGTGTTGGGTGTCGGGTGTTGGGTGTCGGGTGTCGGGTGTTGGGTGTTGGGTGTTGGGTGTCGGGTGTTGGGTGTCGGGTGTTGGGTGTCGGGTGTTGGGTGCCCAAACCAGGTGTGGTTGCGATGGGATGGGTTGCCGTTGGATGGGTAGCCGTTGGATGGGTAGCTGCTGGATGGGTAGCCGTTGGATTGCTAGTCGTTGGATGGCTAGCAGTGGAATGGTCCAGCAACGGGGGGTTGGATTGCAATGGTCGCATTGGAGTCACATGGACAGCCGCAATGCCAGTGCCATGGAATAAGGTAGTAGCCCCCTTTCCCTGACCCCCCGCTCTCACCTTCTCCCCTGCCTTCTCCACGTTGTATGTACGACTTGGGAAGGGGCTTTAAGTGGACGCCGCTGCACATGTTACCTGTTGGGCTGGAAATAATCGAAGAGTAGTGAAGGACGTTGAGTTGCCTCAGTCTATTCCCACTAGGGGTTGTCCGTGTGGGTTTGTCCTAATGTGGTGTTGTATGTTTTGAGTGCAGGTTTACCAAGAACAAGGGGGATGGTGCATCTGTGAAGGTGAATGCTAATGGCAACAACAATATTGTGTGGGCGTATGGCGATGGCACTGCAGTTTCCACACATACCAACCGGTAAGCCCCTCACCTTGCCATGTGTTCTGCTGAGTATTCTTTTGTGTAGCTATGAAATTTCATGGATCTCGTTACACATTTATTGAGCTTCTCGCCCCCTTCTTGGTGTTCCTTTTGTGCAGTGGGAATGCGGTTGTAAATTTTGCATGTGGGTGCCCTCTTTTCAGAAACTGCTGATGAACTTGTGTGGAGTGGCAGTGTAGTACATGATGCCTCAATTTAGTAGAGTTTGTATCTGAAAAGCTAGCGCTATAATATGTGCGTGTACTGAGAATAGTACATAACAATAGAACATTTTTCTCCACAAGCACTGCTTAGTGTATCGGGTTCAATTGTACATTCAGGCCACCCACCTGCGGTCCGCCTGGCAGCGAACTGTGGTCGGTCATTTGGCGACAAGATGGTTCTGGAACTTCAATGTAACTTTGCTCTCATCGCGATCGCGTAACAGACACTGAGTCTGCTTCGGAGCCTGACGATGTTCGTGAATCTGCTTTGTTCGGAGCCACAACCTGACGGCTCTCGCACAACCCGTCGCAGCCGCAGCAGCCTCGACAGCAACCTGTGGTTGTGCGAATTCGTTATTACACGGGAAACGGAAAACCGCGCTTAGATGATTAGGCATTACAGCACGGTTGAAAACGTTATGGCTCGTAAACAACTGGAAACCTTTCGGTTCCGCCACATCGCGACAATGCCGTTTGTGTACCCTCTCGCTGCTCAGAAACACCAGAAATGCAGTCTAATTACCCCTGCAGCAGCATCTGTTACTACCAAGCAGATTAGTTGCGAGCTGTGTGATACTGTGAGTAAGCGCGGATCCGCTCAGCGGTAGAGAGGCATCGTGTTGTAGTACAGCGCCATCCGCATCTCGTTAGTGTCACGTATCGTAAGTTTCGTGCAGGTTGCGTACTGTTAGTCGCTCTCAGTTGTCGTCAAAATCCGTCGTCCCTTACTAGAACTAGCTTGTCCACAGTGCATACCCACACAACCCGCGACGCTCGGGAGAAATGTCAGACGGACTGTCACAACGACGGTGAAACTACCAGCTTATTCGAAATAAGGTCCCTGCATATTACGGCCATGGCGGTACCAGCAACACGTAGATTTCCCCATCGGAGCCCCACAGCGCTCCTGCTTCCGCTTGCGGTGCTGACGCTTGTCGCCGTTTCGGAATGCGCGAGACTAGTCCCCTATGACGAACCCGTGTCGACTGCGACCAGCACCTTCTCAACGACTCAAATGCCAGTTCCTCTCAACGACTCGTCTTCTTCCTCCTCTTCCTCCGCCCTTTCTCTTTCCTCCACCTCCTCCGCGTTCATCCCTCCTTCCTCCGCTTCTTCCTCGGCCGAGTCGCACGATGACGTGGAAGAGCTAGACGCTGACGTGTCGGCTCCGCGGCGCATGATGCTCGCGCCCGGTTGGATGCTTTGGCGAATGGCGAACTCCAATAGATGTAACCCGTCGTCGCTCAGTGGCTACACATCCAGCCGCAAGCTCGGCAACGGGTACGTGCGCGGACGATGGGGTAACGGGCATGTGTCCGGGCGATGGGGCGACTAACGGGTTTAGCGCGCGCGGTGACAGAAGCAGCGGCGGGGTTCGGTAGGGTGGTCACTCAAGGGCGGCTTGGACGGGAGCAACGTGGTCGCGCGCGAGGTGGAGAAAGACAGGTGTATGGGGTGTATCCTCGCCTGGCCTCCCCTCCCCCCCCACACCCCACCACCAGCCTCGTGCTGCACTGGAAAGCCACGACGGGCAAGAAACTGAGAGTCGCGGTGGTGGCGCGCGCGGGGACAGAGGCGGCGGCGGCGGGGTGGTTCGCCGTGGGGTGGTCCCCCAAGGGGGGCATGGACGGGAGTAACGTGGTTGCGCGCGAGGCGGAGAAAGAGAAAGGGGCGGAGATGCTGAGATAGATCCTGTTTCTTATCCCGCCTGCCCTCCCCTTCCCCGTACCCCACCCCCAACTCCAACCCCTTCCCCCCACCCTGCCATCAGCCTTGTGCTTCACTGGAAAGCCACGTCGGGCAAGAGGTTGCGGGTGGCGGTGGTGGCGCGCGCGGGGACAGAGGCGGCGGCGGCGGGGTGGTTCGCCGTGGGGTGGTCCCCGAAGGGGGGCATGGACGGGAGTAACGTGGTCGCGCGCGAGGCGGACAGCGCGCCCATCGCGTACGACCTGAGCGGAAACGAGGACGCGACGGAAGCGCGCACGTGGGTGGCGCAGGACGCTTCGGTAGAGCACACGGATAGAGGGATTATTATGAGGTGAGTGCCGTCGTGTACGGTTGGGAGGAAGACAGTGCGTTTCTGAGGATGTGAGTGTGGTTGGTTTGACACGAGTCAGGAGAGTTGCCCCATCGCGTTTGACCTGAGCGGGAACGCGGATGAGACAGTGTCGCGGACTTGTGGTGGGGGGGTAGGCGCTTCGGTAGAGCACATCGGAAACGGAATGATTATGAGGTGAGCGAGGAAGGTTGGTAGAGAGTGAGTGCGGTTGGGAGAGAGTTAGAGCGGTTGGTTTGAGACGTCTCAGCGCAACGCCCCCCCCATCGCGTATGACGTGCGCGGACGCAGGGAGGCGAGAACGTGGGGAGTTGAGGAGAAGATTCGTATGTAGGAAGGGAATTATCATGCGGTGGGGATGGGTTGAGAGGGGTGGTTGTGTTGTGGTGTGGAGCGTTGGGGGGAAGTGAGTGTGATTATGAGTTTGTTTTTCATGTGTCTGTATGTATATATGCATGTATACAGTAATTATCCATGTATACATAAAACAAATATATATGTTGTATATCGTTATGTCACTCACCCCTCGCCACGCCACACCATGCAGGTTCACGCGCACCAAGGGCGACGGGTCATCAGTGGGCATCAAGACGTGGGAGGGCTTTAACTACATCGTGTTCGCCTATGGCATGGGCACCACCATCGGGGACCACCAGTACAGGTGTGTACGTGCTGTGTGCTCGCTCCCTTGTTTTCACAGACATGGCTGCATGTGCTTGTGCTGCGTGCTTTATGGTGTATGGCTGTGACCACGTCGTGCTCGCCTATGGCCTGGGCACCACCATTGGGGACCACCAGTAAGGGTGCCCTGCCCACACGCTGTGTGCTTTCTGGGTGTGCTTCAAGTCGACTAAAAGCACACCTGGACCACCAGTACAGGTGCCCTACCCACATGCTGTGTGCTTTCTGGGTGTGTTTCAAGTCGACTAAAAGCACACCTGGACCACCAGTACAGGTGCCCTACCCACATGCTGTGTGCTTTCTGGTGTATGGGCTCTCATGAATCCTCTCACCGCTGACGTGTGAAAGTAGGGATGAGCAAAAATCCGGGCTGGGCCCGGCCCGGGTCGGGCCGGCCCGGAATTGCCCCGGGCCGGGCCTCAGATTTTGGGTTTCGGCCCGTAGCGGGCCGGGCCGGTCCGGCCCGGCGGGCAGCCGGCGGCCCGACTTTGGCCCGCCAATTTCGGGCCGGGCCGGGCCGGCCCGTCGCGAAGCGCGGCCCGGGTCGGGCTGTTCTGGCCCGCCTATTTCCCCTGGGACAATCCGCTTAGTGAACTCTACTTATAAGCTAATATTGTGCTGGTCGAGTAAACCCTACGAGTTGTCGACTAGATCTGAGGGCAACAAATGCGGCCTGATCTAGTCGACCTAGGTTGGAAATTGATGGGGTGGTTGGATATTCTAGATTCAGTGCGGTGCAATCCGGTTTTTGTTGGGTTTTGTTGGCATAATTTGAGATTTGAGTCAATTTCGTCAAATCTCAATCACGCGGGGATTTGACCCCCCACCAAATGTCGCGGGGGTCAAATTTGAGCTGCGCGACAGTTTGCGCAAGCTCTTACGCAAGCTGGCCCCTAGCTTCTCGCCATGTAAAGATCCCACCTAGCCCGTTCTCCTAGCTTATACTCTATCTCTCAGTAGTTAGAGTTAGTTAACCGTTTTAGAGTAATGGTTATATGGTAGGGTGACGAAGTAGTGCGTTTTAGCTTAGATTAGGTTAAGATATAAGGGATTCCGTTTTCGAGAATCATATGTGACTTTATCAAAAGTGCACCCGGGCCGGGCCGGGCCCGGCCCGGGTCGGGCCTTGCTTGGCCCGGGTCGGGCCACCCTGGCCCGAGTACAAAATTGGCGGGCTCGGGCCAGGGTCTTGGTCATTCGGCCCGGGTCGGGCCGGGCCTGGCCCGGCCCGGATTTTTGCCTGGCCCGGCCCGGCCCGGCCCGTGCCCGTGTGAAAGTGGGGGAGACTTTTGAGACGTCTCAAGACTCAGGTGCGCACATGCTGTGTGTTTGCTTTCTGGTGTGCGGGCTCCCTTCAATCCCTCCCACCGTTGAGTTGAGGTGTGAGAGTGGGGGAGACTTTTGAGTCGGTCTCAAAAGTCCGGTGCGCACATGCTGTGTGCTTGCTTTCACGTGTGAGTGTGGGGTGGGGCGAGGGCTTTAACTACATTGTGTTGCATTGGCATGGGCAGCACCATTGGGATCACGAGTACAGGTGTGCGGGTACCACTCCTTGCCACTCCTTGCCACTCCTTGCCACTCCTTGCCACTCATTGAGCACGATGCTGATTGTCTTCACCTGTGGCTGTGGCTTGACGCCTCATCCCCCCTCTACACCGCCCTCCTCTTTCGCCAACTCCCCCTTTACATCGCACCCCTCTTTACAGGAACACGATGCTCATTGACTTCACGTGTGGCTGTGGCTTGCTGCCTCACCCCCGCATCACCTCTCTCCCCTTCTACACTGTCCCCCCTCTACAGGAACACGATGCTCATTGACTTTACGTGTGGCTGTGGCTTGCTGCGCTTCCGCTGCTGACATGGTTTGGGTTGGGGGCAATCATCGTGATTGTCGATGCTGACTTGCAAATTGACGGATTTAGCAGCAGCAGCAGCAGCAGCAGCAGCTTCAGCAGCAGCAGCAGCAGCAGCAGCAGCATTCTATTCAGGCTGTCAGGAGATTTGTCATACCAATACTATTTAGTGGAGATGGTATATAGGCACCTATTTTAATAACGGGATGGCATTACTGGGCTTCTAACAATAACGCCCTGCAGTGGGGTGGACTTCTTGCCATTACTTTGCCAAAATTACGGTAGCTGTGTACAGTCAGTTCATATGAGTAAAAATCAGAGTAGAGGTGTTTCACAAATGGCACTCATTGCTTGGTATATTGAAAGGAACTGCTGTAGCATCATGTTTATGTACAGAAACTGTTTATTATTTAGCAGTCCATGTAACCCAGTAGTAGTGAACTGCTTGTGATGGGCCATGCAAAATGCAAAATGCTTGTGTGGCTTGGTGCTGTGCGGTATCTCGGTACTGTTTCAGTGTTTTCAATAGAAGTATTTGTGTACAGTGTAGTTCATGTCACGTGCATCATCAGCACACCTTGAAGAATAGCACCCAGCATCCATTGCAGGAGAAATCTATTGAGGTTGTACCCCTGTGAGAGAAAGAAGAAGGCGGAGTTATTATAATGAAAAATTATGGAGTTTTGTAATGAATAACCAATGTGCAGAACCATGTAGACACATGGAAGGGGAAAAATAAAGCACCAAGTTGCTCATCACTGCACTGTTTCTCTCCCATACCCACCATGCATTCCCCATACCACTGTTTCCTGATTCACATACGATACTCGTCATCCCATCTCGACAGCAACCCCCATGCATCTCCCATACCCACCATGCATCTCCCATACACACCATGCATATCCCATACACACCATGCATCTCCCATACACACCATGCATCTCCCATACACACCATGCATCTCCCATACGCACCATGCATCTCCCATACACACCATGCATCTCCCATACCAACCATGCATCTCCCATACCCGCCATCCATCTCCCATACCCACCATGCATCTCCCATACCCCCCACCATGCATCTCCCATACCAAACATGCATCTTACCATCTCCATATCCCATACCCATCTCCCCATACCCATCTTCCCACATTCCGCCCCTACTTCGCATCATGCTGCGCAATGGTAGACCACGAATCCCCCCATACGCTCACACCATCTGCGACCGCCCATACTCCCACACCCATCTCCATACTCTCATATTCAGCTTTCAGTAACCATCTCCCATCCCCACATCACATCCCCCCTACCTCGCATTATGCTGCGCAGTGGTAGATCAAGCATCCCCCCATACACTCACACCATCTGAGCTTCTCCACGTTCCCAAAACCATCTCCACACCCCCAAACCCATCTCGATACCCCCACATCTCCCAATGCCATGTCTCCCCCCCTACCTCGCATTATGCTGCGCGGTGGTAGACCAAGCATCCGCCCCATACGCCCACAACATCTGACCATCTCCTTAGCCTCATACCAATTATCATACCCCCAGACGCATCTCCACCCCCACATCTCCCTTACCTCCCGTCATGCTGCGCGGTGGTGGACCAAGCATCAGCGCCATACGCCCACACCATCTGCGACCACCCGTGAGGCATCACTGCAACATGCCATACCCATTCCCATATCCCATCCTCTGCTGCTCAAATCCCCCCCCTGTTACCTCGCGTCATGCTGGGCCGTGGTGGACCAAGCATCTGCCCCATACGCCCACACCACACCCATCTCCACACACCTATATTCATCTCCCATCCCCAAATCCCCCCTTACCTCGCGTCATGCTGCGCGGTGGTGGACCAAGCATCTGCCCCATACGCCCACACCATCTCACACCACCCCCCACCCATCTCCATCCCCACATCTCCCCTACCTCGCGTCATGCTGCGCGGTGGTGGACCAAGCATCTGCCCCATACGCCCACACCATCTGCGACCGTCCTCGAGGCTTCACTGCAACTTCCCCACCATCGCCAGACGATCTCGAGAACCTGCCAACAGTCGCCAAACGGTGGTTAACGGTGGTCAGAGTTGGTCAGCGGTGGTCAACCATGGACAAGAGCGGCCAACAGTGGTTAATGGGGGTTAGCATGGGTCAACCGTGCTTCAAAGTGGTTGTAAACTTGCTGAACAATTCGAGGCGCCAAGAACAGACAGCAAACTGGCATCACCTATTTTTGAGGTTGATAATTTCTCCAACACTCACTTCATAACAGTGCCGTGCGAGCTTGTAGTCTCAATTGAAGGAGACCCTATAGCGAAGCTCGTTGTAGCGTGGACGTTTGAATACCCGTCCAGAAAGAACCTCCCCGGGGTGTTGCTGCTGGGAACCCGCACAACCGCGTCTGATCCGCTCATTTGCCCGTCCGGCGTCCACCCTATAGCGAACCAGCTCTTAGCGGAGACACTCCCTGCCTTCGCCTGAAGCGCGAGTCGCAGGGTGGACCCGGTTGTAGCCGCCCAATGAAGGGTTAGCCTGGAAAACGACAAAGAAGATGGGGCGGTGCGGACAAGAGGTGGAAGGGAGCAGATTAATTTCAGAGAGCCACGAGTGACCGTGACTGGATAGGTTCGGTGACTCATGCGTGAATGGATAGGTTCGGTGACTCATGCGTGAATGGATAGGTTCGGTGACTCATGCGTGAATGGATAGGTATGCGTGAATGGATCGGTTCGAAGACTCATGCGTGACAGGTTCGGTGACTCATGCGTGAATGGACGATTGAGATTTTCAAAAGCTACTCCCGCCTAGGGGGAGACGTGATACGGCGAGTTTTGAATCGACTCAAGAGTCACCGCGTGAACTCTCGAACGCAACTCAGCATATGTGGAGACGGTGATTAGCCGAGGAGGACGGGCGGACCTGGGGATGATACTAGTAACAAGTTTTTGCGGAACACGAGAGAGTTGGGATGTGCTCGTACACGATATAGAGCGGCTTGGGTCGTCTGACACCGCAACGATGTGACAATTGGGCCTTCAGCAGCAAGTGGAAAGCGACTCGTTCTTACCAGGCATAGAGCCGACAGAATGACTTTTGCGTCGAGTATAAAAGTTAAGGACTGCGGGTGGTCCGACCATACGTATGAGTCATACGTACCCGCCGCCGAACGACTTGCGTCGTGAGAATGACAACGAGCTGATGACAAGTCGAGTCAAGAAGGAAAGAAAAAAGGGGTCGGAAGAGCGTTCGCGTACCCGCCATAGAACGACTTGGAAGTAGTAAATCCGGGGAGGCTGGACGGCTGGCATCGGCGGAACGCGCCAAGCAGGTTGCGCAGCTGCGGCGGAACAGCACTCGCGGAACGCGCGGGGGGCGCGCTTTGAGTCGCCCCGGGAAGAGCAGTATGTGTAGCTTCAGGGGAGCGCGCGGAATGCGCGCAGGGCGGGTGCGCGAGCAGCACAAGAAGCGGAAGCGCCAGACAGAAGAGGGAAAGGCGGTTGGCGGGGGATGATTGCGGTCGCGCGGAAAGGCGGCGGTAGTAGCTGGGCGGAACGAATAGAGGTGCGCTTGGAGGTGCTTTTCTACTAGTAGAGCTCGGAGAGTCTATTCGTAATAGGGGGTAAGCAATGGAGGAGGTACGGAGGTCTAAACCTGTCGCACGGCGACAGCCGCCGTTCGAGAACCTCTCCTTCGCACAGCACGTTTTTGTCGCATGGCGACGGCCTTCTCTGCCCGTCTGCGACAGCATCCTGTCGCTCGCGTCGATAAAAGCTTGGCCTTCCGCCGATGTCGATGCTCACTAGATTCCCTACTTCCTCGAGGTGCGGCCCGCGCCTGCCTGCCGTCTCTCTCCACCGATAATTTCGATAGACCGTTGCCGCGCTCCGCGCCGCGCTTTTCCGTGAACGAAACGTCCTATACTCGATGAGGAGACGTTTGCAAAATATCCTTGCCGTCGTTACTGCGATCTACTATCCTGAGCAGAATCCAGAGAGCTAGCACCTAGTTTTCAGTGTGTCCGAACCAGGGGTCAAATCGAAATTTGAGACGTCCTCAGCATACTCTAGGAAGCTAGCTCATTAGAAGACGAGCTGACAGCTGTTCGCACCTTAGCTGCTCCGGTGTTTGCAATGACTTCTGCTGCTGCTGCTGAGGCTGTTATCCTGGCTGCCGCTGCTACTTCTAAGCGAGGGGTATTGACGGCCGGGGCTGATAAGCAGCGCCTCGGTGCTGACTGCCCACCGACTTGGGGAAACGCAACCACCAACAGCAGAGCAGAGCTGGGACATGTCACATGGGCAACGTGGGGCCTGCGTCGGTGCTTCAAGGGTTTGCGGTGAAATGCGGTGTTGTGGGATGGGATGGGAGCGCCAGATGGTATAGTGCAAAGCAAATTAGGGAGCGTTCACATTCAAGAAATTTAAACGACACATTGCACACGTTCAGGTGTCAGCAAAACGCACGAAGGGTCGACGTTCGTGGTTCTGAGCCTAGCTTCAGTTGGGCGCCCTAGGTTTTTGAAAACGAGTGGTGGTGGTAGGGTGTTGAAAGACGCAAGATTTTTATGCCGCCTATAATATGAGCACGTTCACCAACCCCAGTCAAATGTAATCCTGGAACCGCGCAAATGCACAGCGCATTTGCCTGCTGGTTGTCGTGGATTTTGAGACCCACCGTGCCACGTATTCGGTTGGTACACCGTTAACGACATCGCATTCATGTATATTTCAAGTAATAAAATTTATGAGACACACTTACGTGAGCCTTCAAATTGATGAGGCCACATTCTGAGGTAGTTTCATTAGTTTAACCTATGGCGATGGGGTATATAAAGGCATCTGCATGATATAGGCCTGTTGAAGATAGATCAAATATTCATACCACTTCTACATGGTGGTGTTAAATACCACATTGATAAGAGAACATGCCTTTCCAAAAGTAATGCACACCAGCTTCAATATTCATGTTGATACATGAGAAAGCACAATGAGGCCACACACATTCTACCAGAACACAAATATACAAACCTCAACGCACACGCATAGCCCATGTTCACGGCTCATAATGCAACACCCACGGGAGGTGGATGGATAAAAGCTACTGCCGGGTTAGGCAGTAAGTTAGAAGCTTACGCCTTGCAAAACATGAAGCTAAGAGGTCCTTTGCATGGGTTGCAACCCAGGTTAACCTTGACAATGACACTGCCACCATGAACCAGGAACAACGCAACAAAAAACATATTAACAACAGAGTCAGTCGCAATGAGTGGATGTGGTTGTAACCTGCAGCTTGGAAATCTGAAAGCATAATGTAGAGGGACCCCCATACACTACAGTGTATTAATCCGTGTGTCATGCTCCCATAACATTATTATACTTACTCTTCGTCATGCTCCACGCCGGTGTCGAACTTATCGGACTTCACGACAAACATGAGGGTGTTTTTCCCCTTGGGTTTAATAGATACAGACCCACCATCCCCCACCTTCCGTTGAAACCTGAAAATAGGAGGGGGAGGGGGAAGAGGCAAATGATTAGATCCAATTTGTTTAGTAACTTTATTCGGAATTCTTTAACCGGAAGATCGGAGCGCGTCGCATTCAAATTCACTTCCCGTTTCGTACAACCGCGTGGCCCCAACTTGGAGTTGTTAATTAAAGACACACGTCTCAGAGTCGAACAATTTGAGTTTGCGTTTGGGTCGAATGCATCAGCGCGACGCGGCTTACTTGAGAGACGACGGCCCGCCGCTCTTTTTCTTGAGCGTCAGCACGTCGGGACTCCACGAAGCATCCGCGACTCCGCTCGTCGACGCCCCCGTGAGAGCCAAAACCTTGGGAGTTGACGATTCGCTCGTAACCGCGAATGCGTCGCCCGTCATTTCGCCGTCATCGGAGAATCCGACGGCGTACCAGCCCTTGCTGCGGTGTTTGTTGCCTTTCAGGAGGAAATTAACGGTGTCTTTATCGACGACCTTCCAATGGAGGCTCACGCTGTAGAAAAATAGCAGGACCAGGAGACGGACTTCAGATACGTCGTGACGACGTCTTGTCAACACGGAACGGCACAGGGATCAGTTACAACATCTGAACAATATTGCGGCGAAGGACGAGGATCGAAGCTTACCCTTTGACTGGGGACACTACTGAAGTGTACCCTTTGACAGACGAGAACGAGCATCCCTGAATCAGCGCCGGAAGCGACGCGAACATAATGAGGACGGCGAAGACACGCATTGTGGTAGTGGTCGTTGTCGCCGTATTGATATTCCGTGAGCATTCCATTGTGAAGACTTCTTCGGAAATGAGGAGCCCCCCGATTTGCACAGCAGAAGGAATTGCGAGACGGCTCTTGAACGACGAAGTTGCGAGCAGGGATGGGCTTCGGTCCGTGATGCGTTGTCAGGTGCGAGTGGCGGCAGGGGTTGGGAGTGACAGTCCCGGTGGGTTGTGGCGGGGGGGCGGGAGGCTGGATGAACGAGATGGGAGAAATGCGAGGACGGGGGAACTGGTGGGGGACTCAATCGCGATGCCGTTTTTGTACTGAACTGGGAAGGGCAAGGTACACAGCGGGAGCTTGGGATAGGCTTGGTTGGCTTGGGAGGCTGGGCTGTGAAGAGACGAAGAACGGCGGCGCGCGCCAAACCAGACCAAACCAGCTGGTTTGGAAGGGCTTTCTTGACTACGGGCAGATGATGGAGCAAAATTGACGAAATCGCGCGCATCGGCGGAAATCGTGTTTGTCTCAAAAGAATCGACCCAAATTGCTCCCCGCTCGCCACGTGGGCGTTTTTCTCAATTGATTCGACCCCCTTTCCCCCGGCCCACCCCGTTTTTCCCGCCCTTGCCCTCCGAAATTCGGGCACCCGCTGGAATTTCGTGAAATCACAAAAAGTCACGAATACATGCTT
Source organism: Closterium sp. Yama58-4 (assembly GCA_947470075.1). Classification (NCBI taxonomy): domain Eukaryota; kingdom Viridiplantae; phylum Streptophyta; class Zygnematophyceae; order Desmidiales; family Closteriaceae; genus Closterium; species Closterium sp. Yama58-4. The sequence goes on along the minus strand of CANIUD010000750.1, from coordinate 1,292,549 downwards.
TTTACATCATGCCAAATCCACCATGTAGTTGTGGTATGCCACATCAGCTTTCGCAATCGAAAATTTTGGCGGTTGCTTCTCAATCTCAGGAGGCTCATATGCACGTTGATTGTATCGTATTTTTTTGGATTAGCCCACGCCAGTAATGTAGATAAGGGCGCAAAAAAAAAAACACATGACAAATCAACCTACAGTTTCTTTATGTTTTCTATATATCTACATGAAGCTTATTCCAGAAAACTTAAAAAACTAAGAGCTAAATTTCATAAATTTTTAATTATAATAGCTCCACGGCAAATAAAAATAAATCTCTTTTGAAATAGGTATATATTTTGTTTTATTTTACTTCTTGATATTATTTAGAATAAAAATTTTTACTCGTATTACAAATATTAAAAAAATATGTTACTGCAGTGGCACATAATTAATAAAATCCATATTACTGCTAAATTTATCATTAGAAGTCATAGGTGTTCTGTCCAATCAGATGTCGCTCGCATGTTGAAATCTTAGCGTTACGAAAAAACATGTATTCGTGACGTTTTGTGATTTCACGAGATTCTAGCGGGTGCCCGAGTTTCGGAGGGCAAGGGCAGGAAAAACGGGGTGGGGGGGCGGGGGGAAAGGGGGTCGAATCAATTGAGAAAAACGCCCACGTGGCGAGCGGGGAGCAATTTGGGTCGATTCTTTTGAGACAAACACGATTTCCGCCGATGCGCGAGATCTCGCCAGCAAAATTGTTATACAGTTCCATGTGCAACCCAAAGCATGAACTTTCAGGTTGTACGGAAGTTGAAAATACAGTTTGGCTGCATCTTCTGAAGGTTTGGAGCCTTGACAAGGAAACATGGGCTTCCCTGATGGGCTGGAAATCAGATGACGCACCCAGCTACGGGAAGTCAAACCAAGGCTTGGAATTGAGGCAAACTAAAAGAGGTGGTTTGGTTGATCCGTGCGTGGTACAGAATGAACCTTTGTGTTCCGAGCCTACCCAGAGCACGCCTACACCATACACAAACCACGCCTACTCCACCACACAAGCGCAACCGCGCGGCGGACTTTAATTTTCAAGTTGTACAGAGGTGGTTTAGGGCTTGGTATGAGTGGCTCGAAGTGTACATCTTGATATTGTAACATCCAACACTTATCAAGGTTCTAGGAATGGAGAAGCACACGCTCTGAACCCGTTTCCCCAGGAAAAAAAAACACCGCACATATTGAATGTTGTCGAATGAGGCAGTGGTAGGCCTTATCAAAAGTCACTTGGGCTGCACACCCTGAAGGAATGTGATACGACGTTCGGTCCGTCGATTTCCCAAATGGTTCAAACGTCCCCTAACAGACGGCCTCGATCTATCTTTAAGAATGGGCACATCAAGGGGGTGCAGCAAACGCACAGCACACCCATTGCGTGTGGAACGTCGCACGCACGACGATGCATGCACCAACCGTCGTAGAGTTCAACAACCGCTATTGCTAAACTGAACTTGACTTCTGCACTATATTGAGTTTTCCTAGAAACACAGAACACTGCCGCACTTACGAAACACGGGTAACAATGTCTAAGCATAATTTCATCCTTCCTCTGGGCTACCAATATGGTTGCTGCGCATATGTGAGCATTCCTTGTGCCAGGATGTATTTCTCCCAACACAAATCACTAGGAACTGAGCTAGACAGTATGAATGGAATATATCATATATGATACGCTTGGTCCTTGTAGTGCACATCTAACCAGACCGCATACATTCAGAGAGGGAAGCTCCAATGAACTTGAATTTTGTTTACACTGTCAAGACCGCCCTTTTCTCTGAGCCGACGTGATCCCCACAGCACTCCCTTCGGTAACAGCCCTCACTGTTGAGAGTCGCTTTCTCCGTGCGGGCGAGGACAGGGGCAATGAAACTCACACATAGCTCTGCACCAATAGAACACGGGATTGCCTTACAAGGTGAGCCAGCTTATAGCATCCCCTCCATGCTCCCGCTTCCATTCCATTCGGCCTGTCATTTCTTGTCACTTTCTTTCCCCTCTTGATTTCTTCCCCTTCGTTCCTGTTCCCTCCCTTGCCTTGCCTTGCCTCTCAATATCGTGACACTGGTACTCCTAGATGGATGTTGTATAATGCGAGTTGAGTTTGATGTGCACATGCACTAAACCGTATGTATACAATGCTCCAAACGAATGCATCATACCGTATTACATGTTCACACAATATGGAGACCGTGTCCGCCTATATGTGTAGCTAGAACTTTCGAGTCGCCATCACCAGTGGCAAAACAATTCAGCCTGGCCTCCTATTTGGAGGTGCAAACCGTTTTTGGAGCAGTTAACGTAGCTACGTATGAGTGACAGAAGTTTTTGTTTACGACAAAACGCCCCAGATTGGCCAGCTGCTATTATTCTTCAACGCCTCGCACCAAAGCGCCTATCAACGCGCCCGGACGGTTAATTGAACGTCTGGCAGAGCACCTTGCGGACGACGCCCGAGCAGCCATTGCAAGAGAGGTCAACCACGGCATGGCCGCTGCACGTGAGGGGAAGGAAGAGAGGGAAGGAAGAGAGGGAAGGGAGGGAAATTGAGAAGGGGAGCAGAGAGGAGAGAGGGAGGAGCGGGGTGCGGAGGAAGGTGGTAGAGAACCGCGGTCTTACGGCATGAAGCGTCAGAGAAATCAAGAATCATTCTTGATGATTCTACTAAGTCAAAATAAATATCAAGGGCTTGCAAGGGGAGGTGCACGTACGAAAAGGCGTGGCGGGTGGATCCCGACCACGTGGTCTTTGCGGAGGCCCACGTGGCAGGTGTTTTCAGAGAATTTTAGCGTCTATCAAGAGCTTGTAAGGGGTGCACGTACGAGAAGGCGTGGCGGGTGGACCCCGACCACGTGGTCTTGGCGAAGGCCCACGTGATGTAGTTGTTGCCCGAGGGGTTCAGCGCTACCTCCCCGCCGTCCGACGTCGTGCGAGTGAACCTGCGCGCATACGAAAAGGGTAACCGGATTACAGACGGTTAGCGGAAGGCCCACGTGATGTAGTTGTTACCCAAGAGCTTTTGTGGCACCTCTCCGCCGTTCGACAGGGCTTGCGCGCGCGACCGAAACAGGGTAACCGGATTACAGGAGCGTTGGTAACCTCTCAATTCCAACCAGACGGGTCGATTGCACTGCAGCTATGGCGCTTCTTACTTCGATTTACTCGACGGCTGTACCCGTGCCAGTCGTGCTTGTACCCGTGACGGGATGCTCACATGATGGTGGTGTTATGCGTGCCTTCGGTACTTACTCGATGGTGGTACCCGAGGGGGTCTTAACAATCTTCAGTCCCGTCGGCGCCCACCCAGTCGCGTCGGTCGCGCTGCTGTGGCCGTCGAGCGTCAGCAGCTTGGGCGCGCCGGCGCTCATGCTTTCCGCGATGATCGCATCGCCGTTCATCTTGCCGTCCTTGGAAAAGCCGACGCCGAACCACCCCTTCCCCGTCCCGCCGGGGCCCTTGGTCATGTGGAACGCGAATTTGATCGTGTTGCTGTCGACCTTCCTCCAGTGCAGATGCACGCTGGTGGAAGGGTCGGGGGGGAGTTGATGGGGATGGTACGAGATGGAGAGGAAAGGGGAGGAAAGAAGCGAGTGATTATGGTGAGGGACGAGAGGTGGGAAGCACGTTGCTAGAGTTTATTGAAAGGTTAGAAGAGTTTCTTGTGAAGGCTTGTGTGCGGATTGTTTCACGTCGTCATTCCACATTCTGAACGAGGAAAAGCACTAACTTGGGATAGACGAGGAACGATGACGTGTAGTCGCCCAAGCTCGACCACCCGCACTTGCGCAGTATCTGGCCTGGCACGAACGGTTTTTTCACCACCTTCCCGGCACTCGCGCCGTGAGAGGCGGCGAGGACGATGAGAGCCGTCGCGAAGAGGACGAGAGGCAGAGCGCGTGACGCGCTTCGAGGAGCCATAGCGGACCGAAAGCGGGAGTAGGTTTGGAAGACGGAGAGCGGGCGTGGGCGAGCTAGCCGCAGGGGCGGTGAGTGGGCGTTTGATAATATGGGTTATGAGTAGACACTAGACACGCCGAGACTAGTAGTGTCGGTTGGTAATTTCGATGGCGTAGAAAGGATGTGTGTGGAGTGGCGTCGGTAAGCGGAGGTGTGTGACTAGGGGTGTAGAGAAGGGTGGTATAAATAGCTGACTATGGCACGAGAGGCGCATCGGGCTTGATATCCACCGACAGCGGCGGGGTCGGGTGATAATGCGTTGAAATTCCACGCCGACATGGACGGCGGGCGCGCCCGCCAAAATCATAAGCCGTCTAACGGCGACGTCTCGCTCGCTCAGCTATCAGTTATCTCGTGGGAGTGTACGGTAGTCACGTGCAGGTGCCAGCTGTAACTTTCGTGCGCTGTGGTGCGTGTGCAGTGCAGAGCACAATGCGTTGTTCAGGGAAGTGAAAGATGGGGACAACAAGTGCAGAAATGTCGGGATGAGAAATGGCGAGGATGAGATGTCGTGAAATACGCGCTTCGTGAATTTCTGTCGAGTCGCGATGCTGAGCACGAGGTTTTGATGCGATTGGTTGATAAAGGGGACCTTGACGAAGTGTGGTGTGCGTGTGTGGAGTGGAGCGAATTGCTGTTGCCTAGCGAATGGCATGCGCGGGTTGATGACAAGAGAGCTCATGCAACGGTTCTCGAGATTGAATCGTGATTGTGATATGAGTTGAATGCAATAGAGGGTACAGAAGAAAAATAAAAGCACCCACATAAACAGGATTGAAGATAATTCTGCCTTACCCACATGTTTGCTCGTCTACATGGACCTTTGCCCTTTCTAGTCATCCATCTTCTTCTCGTTCGTATCTTCTCTCCTGAGCTCTTAAACGTCTTAATTCCATCTCTAACATGGCCGTATTATTACCATCCATGTGTTTCCAGCGTGTAAAGTCTGTAATCACATCGCAACTATATTCTTTGCTATCTTTTTTGTTGTGTTTGGGTGTAGTTTTTGTTAGTTTGGTCAATCCATAAAAAAATCAACACAACTGCCCCACCTGCCATCCCAAACCCATGCCTGCCTTTGCCACTATATGTGCCTCCCTTTGCCTTTTGCTGGCACCCATACATCTCTAACGGCAACCAGGTTCTCACAAGCTTGCTGGTGATCGATGCTGTTATGAGTTGTAAGAATGAAGAGTGCGCAGAATGCAATATCGCGGAAGTGATTACAACTACTGATCGAACAACGAGGCCTAGGCACAATATAGCAAAGCTAGCTAGGCCGAGGTCGCGGAGTCGCGCGAAGGTTGGGTGCAGGTTTGGGGTTGGAAAACCCGAAGGCGACGCGGTTGACGTTCGGAAGGCGAGGTCGTCGGACCTTGTTAGAATCTAGCAGCAGGAATGGATGAACTAACAGGATGCAGGAGTACAAGTAGTAAACCCTAACTAGGTTGTACCCCATATGGGCTACCCCACTACAGCCTAGACAATATGCAGCACATATAGTTTGACACACCCCCATAGGCAAAGTGGGGGAGAACAAGGGGTCACACGACCAGTCAAGAGAAGCAAAACAAGCTCAGGGTGGATCACAACGTCACCACGCATTCTGAGCACAAGCAAAGGGCCACTGGGCCAGTTCACATGCAGAGATATATATGCAGCAATAACAGTACAGTGATGGCTACCTAGCAAGAGCCAGCATGCATATATATATATATATATATATATATATATATATGTACAGATCACAGTACAAGCAGAGACTACAGCAAGTGTGGAAACGTAGGCACAAGGCCTAACAGAGTACAAAAGCGCTGATGATCACCAGACGGAAGTGCCTTGGTGAATATGTCAGCAGTGTTGGCCCGAGTGGCCACGTGGCGAAGACGAAGCTGGCCTCGCTACTGCAACTCTCGAGCCAGGAAGTACCGCAGAGCAATGTGCTTCGTTCTGTGCTCCAGTCTGTGCTCCTCACACAAGGCAATGGCGGCCTTGTTGTCGACGTACAGCACTGGAGGAGAACGAGGCTGCTCTCCCAAGTCAGTCAGCAGGTAGGTGAGCCAACGTAACTCCTGTGCAGCCATGGCGGTGGCGTAGATCTCAGCCTCACAACTGGAGCCGAGAACTGAAGTCGAGCGTGTAGAACGCCACGAAACTGAACCAGAGCCAAGGCTGAAGGTGTAACCCTGTGACGACCGCTGAGTAGCCAGGTCGTCAACCCAAGAAGCGTCTGAGTGCCCAGTGAGGACAACTGGGCTCGTCCCTCCAAGCACTAGCCCCATGCCTAATGTGCTGCACAAGTAACGCAGTACCCTCTTAGCAGCAGCCATGTGCTCAGGTCGGTGCCGACCAGGAGCCACGTAGCGAGCCAGGAGACCAAGAGGGTACGCGAGGTCAGGTCGAGTGCAAGTCATCAGGTACATGAGGCAGCCGACTAGCTCTGGGTAAGGACCACTCGGCTCTACGGACTCGTCCGAAGGTGGAGCTGAGAGCGTGTGACCTGTAGCCAGAGGAGTGGCCTGTGCTGAAGACCAGGTGAAGCCGAAGCGCTGAAGGACCTGCTGCACCATGTGTGACTGAGTCAAGGTGATGGTGCGACGTGCTCTGTCTCGGGTGATCTGCAAGCCAAGGTAGCTGCGCAGCTCACCCAAGTCTGTGCACGTGTGTCTCTTCTGCAGCTCCGACTTCACGTGGGCGAGAGCCTCAGTGTCAGAAGTGGCAAAAACCAAGTCGTCGACATACACGAGGATGTAGAACGGCGGCAGGGAAGTGTCGGTGCGCAGAAACAGCGACGGGTCAGCAGTAGAAGGCGCAAACCCAAGAGCCGCAAGCGTAGTCCTCAGTGTGTCGTGCCACTCACGTGGCGCCTGGCGGAGACCGTAGACCGGCCGCCGGAGGCTCCACTGGGTACCAGGAGGGAACGACCCAGTGAAGCCCGGGGGGCGGCGCAGCCAGATCTCCTCGTGCAGGCTACCCTGCAGGAAAGCTGTGCTGAAGTCAAGAGAGTGAAGCTCGTAGTCACGGTGAGCAGCAACGTGCAGCAGCACCCGAAGAGTGGTCATCTTCGGAGTGGGGGAGAAGGTCTGGAAGAAGTCAACTCCCTCTCGCTGACTGAAGCCTCGAGCCACGTAACGCGCCTTGAAGACAGGCGGAGAACCCGGCGGCCGCTTCACCCTGAAAATCCACATGCCACTGACGATGTTCGCCCCAGGTGGGGGAACCTCGTCAACGTAGGTGCCTGTGGACTTCCAGGAAGCCATCTCTGCGTCCATGGCTGCCTGCCTACCTGCCGGCCTGCCTGCCTGCCTGCCTGCCTGCCTGCTTGCTTGCCTGCCTGCCGCGCCTGCCTTTCCTGCGCTACTGCTACTGGCAGGTGGCCAGATGCAGCTCCAGCGACATTCACGCGAGCCTCTGACGCCTCAGCAGCTTAGTGAGTGGTATACTAGCTGGGGTTGTCGCGGTAGCCGTCGTAGCTGTCGCCCTGGAGCTGGTCAGTTGGGAGCGTCTGGCAGTGGCCAGCTGCAGCTGCAGGGACGTCCACGTGAGACACTTACGCCCCGGCAGCTCCAGGAGTGGTACGCTCAGTGTAGCAGGTCTACGCGTACAGTCCGCTGCCCGTACGTCATTCGCACAGGTGCTAGGACTGGTCAGCCTTGTGGGACGCTTGGTCACACACAGTCCCGCTGCTTCGCCCGTCTGAGCGACGACTGGCGCACAGTGTTTGGCGACGAGGCTGAGCTCCCCACCTGGCTGGAGCTGCATAGACAGAGGGTAGATATCTTTGCGCTTGACTATGATGCTATTCTCACTGCCATGTATGCATTGTCTACTAGTGCTGACCGTGCCTGTTGCCTGTGCGTACCGCCTGACCCTGGTGAGGCTGCTGCCCTAGGTGCTAGTGCGTCTCCTGCTCTAGGTGCTGGTGAGGCTGCTGCTCTCGGTGCTAGTACGTCTACTGCTCTAGGTACTGGTGAGGCCGTGGCATCAGGTGCTGCTGTGTCTGCTCGCTCTGATACCATGTTAGAATCTAGCAGCAGGAATGGATGAACTAACAGGATGCAGGAGTACAAGTAGTAAACCCTAACTAGGTTGTACCCCATATGGGCTACCCCACTACAGCCTAGACAATATGCAGCACATATAGTTTGACAGACCTGTTGGGCTGAGAAAAGCCCTTAGGATCTTTGCGGGGGTAAAACTCCGGTAGGACTATGTAATAGCGGAAGCGTATTAGTGGAGAATTTGTGAACCACCTTGCGCTGGTATATGAGGGCAAAGTAAGTTGATTATAGCAAAGGGATACAAGAATATATAGAAGATTACAAGGAATACGAAAGGATATAGTTGTAACTACTTTTGCTGTTGCGGTTCGATACAGTGACGACTCGGGCAACTGCTCTGTAACGAGTCAGTTGTGTGTCCTTGCTGTCGCGCTGCACTTGTCAGGTCAAAGGTCGCTTGACCTTTGACTTTCGCGTAACCTCCAGCAACCTCTTTTAACCTCCGAGGGTTGACTCGCGGGTGCTTCGACATGGCGTGCTTCGCTTCTGGTGTGGTGTTTCGACACGACAGAGGCGTTTACAATTTATTGTTTCCAACACTCCCCTTCGCTTCTGGAGTGTCGCTCTTGATGACGTGGCTTTGTCCAGTCAGCAACATGCAGTACTCGAATTTCTGCTTCCCGAGCTTCTTGGTCAAATAGTCGGCTGCCATCTCGGACGTGGGACAGTATGACAGTTCGAGTCTCCCCTTCTCGATCTCGTCTTTCACGAAGAAATAGCGCAGGGCGATGTGTTTCGTCCTGTTCGCGAAGCCGTTCTTGTTGGCAATGCGGATTGCCGACTGGTTGTCGCAGAACAGTGTGAAGTTGGGTAACTCGGCTAACTTCGCTTCTTCCAGCAGCTCGCGAAGGTAAAGGCCTTCCTTGGTGGCTGAGCAGAGTGCTATATATTCTGCTTCGGCCGATGAGAGGGCAATTAATTCCTGCTTACTCGATTGCCAGGAGATAGGACCGATGGGTTCGAGACGATAGATGTAGCCGGTGCGTGAGCGTCTGTTGTCGGAGTCGCCGGCGTGATCGGCGTCGACGTAGCCGATAAGTTTAGTTGGTGCGGTTGCGTTTTTGTGATACGTTAACCCGATCTTCGGGGTGCTGACGAGGTAGTTAAGAGCGCGATCGAGTTCTGCTAGATGTTCTGCTTCAGGTTTCTTGAGGTGGGTGGCGAGCTGGCTTGCAGAGTACGATAGGTCAGGACGGCAGGTGACGGCTGCGAAGAGGAGACACCCTAGCTTTCTCTGGTAGTCACGTATTCCGGCGGGCTTGAGTAGAGCGGGGTTTCCCGTGCTGTTTCCTGTTGTGTAGCGGTAGGGCGTGGAGATGGCGGTTGGTGTGAGAGCGAAGCGTTTGGCGATGGTGTCGGCATATTTCGCGGCGTTGAGGTAGATCGCGTCTTCTTCTTCTCGGATGTTTAGGCCGAGGTACTGTGTGACGGTAGGTGAGACTGTGAGAGTGAGGTCCTTCTGCAGTTCCCCTTCGAACCAGGAGGTGACGTTGTCTGTCGAGCCGATGTAGAGTAAATCGTCTACGTAGACGATTAGGAGGATGTAGTCTGTACCCTTCGTGAGCCGATACATTCCCTGATCGTGCGGCAACTGCTTGAAGCCGATGCGAACGAGTCGGGCGTGCAGGTACTGTTGCCACAGTCGTGGGGCTTGTTTGATGCCGTAGAGCGATTTGAGTAGTTTACAGGCGTGTGTGGAGTCCGTGCTGGAGCCGTGTGGTAGCTCCACGAAGATTTCTGCGTCAACAGGTGCGTAGAGAAAGGCGTTTGCGACGTCGATTTGTCGTAGCCTTTTCTTCTTCATGGCGGCGATCGCGAGGAGAATGCGTAGTGAGGTGTGTCGGCTGACCGGAGCAAAGGTTTCGGTGAAGTCGCGTCCGTGCTCTTGGTCGAAGCCGCGTACGACCCAGCGCGCCTTGAATTTGTCGATGGTGCCATCTGCTTTCGTCTTCACGCGGAAGACCCATTTTCCGGTGAGAATGGTCTTGTTTCGTGCTACGCCGATAGGAACGATTTTCCAGGTGTTGCGTTCTTCTAGCGCTTTCAGCTCCTTGTCCATGGCTTCACGCCATTTTTCCCTGTGTTCCCCCCCCAGAGCCTGCTGAACCGTTGCAGGCTCTTTAGGAATGGCGGCGCCGTGGACCGCGGTGACGAGCCCGAGTATCTGGAGTCCACTCTGTGTGTAGCGGGGGAGTGTGGTGTCCTCGGGATAGACTGCCTCGTCTCCAGCTTCTGGATCAGGTGCGATTTTAGGCCCTATGCGTTCTGCTTCGTTGGTGTTGACTTCAGCAGGTGTAACGTAACCGTTGTCGGCGAAGTGGTAGTAGGTTTCGGCGTTGACGCTTTCGCGAGGGTTATCTTCGTCCATCGGTACGTCCACTGAGCAGTAGGGAAGAGGTCCGGCTTCTTCCGAGGCTCCTTCCACGTTCTGCTCGTCCCAGTCAGCTTCGTCTCCTGCCGAAGCGAAGGCTCGATCGCCACGGAAGCCACCTGTGGGGTCTCGATTTTCGTCCAGGTTGGCAAGGTACGTTGGCAGTGTGAGCCGTTCGTAGAAAATGACATCACGTGCTGCTACTGTTTCCTTGGTGTGGATGTCGAAGATTTTCCACGCGTTGTAATGTTTTTCGATGCCCAGGTGTAGTCCCCACTGTGCGCGTTGGGAGAATCGGCCGGCTCGTGCAGATGGGGGTCGGTACTGTACCATGCAGCCGAAGACTCGTAACATTTTTGTGCTGCCCAGTTTCCCTGTCCACAGCAGATGCGGTGATGCGTTGTTCGGGAGTGACGACGAAGAAAGCAAGTTGTGCAGCATCACGGCGTGGTCCATTGCTTCGGGCCACTGGTGGTTGGGTAGCCGCATGCCACGTAACAGTTTGCGCATGGTGTTCTGCAGAGTCCTGTTCATCCTTTCTGCTACACCCTGCTGTTGATGGGCGTAGGGAAGGGAGATGAGTCTCTTGATTCCCTTCTCCGCCAGATACTGCTTGAACCGCTGTGACGAGTATTCTCCTCCTCCGTCTGATTGAAAACTTTTGAGTTTAGCTCCCGATTCCCGTTCTGCTGCTGGAAGCCATGCCACGAAAGCCTCGAAAGCCATGTCGCGACTTGGTAAGTTTAGGTGCCAGACGTAGCGTGTAGCGGCGTCGATGAAGGTGATGGTGTAGTTATACGCGTTTTGTCCGGGTTCGCGGTTGTACAAGATGTCGCTGTACACTTTCTCGAGTGGTGCATATGCAGGTGCGCTTGGGTTGTGATGCGAGACGAAGGGCTGATGCGGTAAGTCAGCTTCGGGGCAGGTGAAGCACGTTCCTCGGGCTCGCTGAAGTTCTCTGCCGTCGATCAGTAAGAGTGAATCCTTGTCAAGTACTCCAGCTCTTATCGTGTTGTTTAATACTGTGTTGCTTGGGTGTCCCATTCTTGCGTGCCAGGTTTCTTCGTTGGCGCGGTGTCCTGGCGAGCGTCGGTACATGTCGGAGTTGGAGTAGAAGCCGGCGATGATGTTCGCGCTTCTGTGAACTTCCCGTGGTGCCGGGTTGAGCTGCTGCGCCGGTGTTGGCGGCGTCTCGTCGATGAAGGGCTGTGCCGTTGAGGGACCGGCGACTGGTGTTGATGTTTCTGCTGCTGCTGCTGTTGTCTGTGCTGCTGTCGATGTTGTTTCTGCTGCTGCCAATGTTGTCTCTACTGCTGCCGATGTTGTCTCTGCTGCTGCCGATGTTGTCTCTGCTGCTGCCGACTGCTGAATTGTCGCCAGCGCCCTTGTTCTTTCTGTTTCAGGGATGGTGTGTGAGTACCAGAAGCCGCTCGGGCTGAAGTCTGGATCAAGATCTGGAGGATGTGTCCAGTCAGTGAAGTTGACGATGGCGTCGCTGTCGGCCGTTCCGAGATCGGGGACGAAGTCAAGAACGAAGACGTTGTTCTTGAGAACCGCCTTGCCGATGTAGAGGCCTCCTCTCCCGTGGTACAGCTTGAATTCCTGGGTTGTGCTGTCTGCTTCAAGGTGAATGCCTTTCGCCATCAGTTGACTGACGCTGAGTAAGTTGTAGCCGAGGCCTTCTGCAATTAAAACCTTGGACATCTGTAGAATGACGTTCGTTTCTCGTGACTGAAGTTGAACAACTCCTTGTCGTCGTGTGCGCAGGTTCTGATTGTTGGCGACGGTGATGACCACCTCTCGTTGAAGCTGGTATTCTCGTTGTACGAAGCGTCCTGAGGAGCACATGTGTTGTCCGCAGCAACTGTCCAAGAACCACGTGTCCTTCCCGGATGGCTCGTTTTGGGCTATGGCAGCGTATGTCGGGTTCGGCTGAAGTGACTCGCGGCGTGGTGTCGTTTCGTCGAATTGCTCTTCTGGTGAGTAGTACGGTGGCGATTCTGTGATGCAAGAATCGTTCAGTCTTGCCATGCAGCTAACGATGTTTCTTGCTCCTTGCGCAGGTTGTCCCGTTGGAGTTGTTGAAGATTGGAGCTGGGTCGTTGGATTCGCCTGTGTTGATGCGACTTGATTGCTTGAAGGTCGTAGCTGTCGCTGCGGAGTCGTTGACTGTTGTCGATTCGGGCAGTGCGTGCGCGGGTGTCCTGAAGTCTTGCAGATGTGGCAGAAAGGAGGTACTGGCTTCGGTTGTTGCTGTCGATTGTTGTAGTTGTTGTGACGTCGTTGAGTGTGAAACGCGAACTCTGATGTTGTTGTCTTCTTTCTGTGTCGTTCTTCTTGCAGGTCCATGTCCTGCTGCTCAGCGTGGATTTCGGCGCAGAGTGCTGCTTCAGAGATTCTGCCGTGGGCTCGGAGGATAGCTTTGGTGGCGCGCCATTGGGGACCGAGACCACCAATGATGACTGTCACGAAGGCGTCTTCAGAGATTGACCCTCCGCATCGAAGAAGCTTGTCGCGCAGTTCCCGACATCGGCTGATATACGTCATTCCCTTTTCTCCCGGTTTCATTTCGACCGTTGTCAATTGCGCCATTAACCTGCTCTGGTTTACACTGTCTGTTGCTTGGTACAGGCTCTTCAGGTGGCTGTACGCGAGCTCAGCGGAGTTGCCGTAACCCCGGTAAGAGCGTATGTTTTGCTGCTGAGTTGGTGTGACGTTCCTCAGTAGAATCGTATACGCCATCATCGATTGATACGTATACTGCTGCTTCTCATACTGTGTGCCGTTTGCTGGATATTGCAGGGACCCGTCGAAGAAGCCGAGTATCTGCGCGCCTTCCATCATTAACTCAAACTCGAATGACCAGGTGAAGAAGTCCTTTCCGTCGAAGGGCCTTGATGTCTGCAGCTTCAGAACGTGCGCGAACTGCGATTGCACTTGTAACGCGTCCAGTGGTTTATCTTGTCCAGGTGAAGGCTGCGGCATGAAGCTGATCGACCCGCGCTCGTACGGGGCGAAGGTAGGTTGCTGCTGTTGGTTTCCGCGCGCATATGACGACCCGTCAAGGCTCATGGGAGCTGCCCCGTTGTTGTTGTTGCTGTTGTATGACTGTGCAGGTCCCGACTGCTGGTGCTGCTCGTAGAAGGACATGAAGGAGAAGAACTTCTCCATCATGTTTTGGTCGAAGCTGGCGGGGTGATTTACGGGAGTCTCAGTGGATGTTCCTCTAGGTCTTGTTGCAGTGCCCTCCTCTGTCTGCAGGCCAGAGGCAGGAGGTGGAGTAGGAGTAGTGCCCGGGGAGCCGTTGGAGGAGCTCCTTTCCTTGTTTGTTGCCATGTCTTGTAATGACTTGATAGTAGTGGAGTTTCCCCTGTTAGCTCTCATACCATGTTGGGCTGAGATAGCCCCTTAGGATCTTTGCGGGGGTAAAACTCCGGTAGGACTATGTAATAGCGGAAGCGTATTAGTGGAGAATTTGTGAACCACCTTGCGCTGGTATATGAGGGCAAAGTAAGTTGATTATAGCAAAGGGATACAAGAATATATAGAAGATTACAAGGAATACGAAAGGATATAGTTGTAACTACTTTTGCTGTTGCGGTTCGATACAGTGACGACTCGGGCAACTGCTCTGTAACGAGTCAGTTGTGTGTCCTTGCTGTCGCGCTGCACTTGTCAGGTCAAAGGTCGCATGACCTTTGACTTTCGCGTAACTGTCAGAAATGACTGAGCAGGAATGAATGAACTAGAACAGAGTTTGGTACAAGTAGGAAACCCTAACTTTGTGTACCCCCTAAGGTGTAACCCACTACAGCCTAGACAATATAAACATGCAATGTTTGACACACCCCCATAGGCGCAGTGGGAGACAGCCACAGGGTCACAAGACCAGTCAAAGCAAAGCAAAACAAGCTCAGGGTGGATCTCAAGGATTCCACACAAATTCCGAGCACAAGCAAGCGGTCACAAGACCAGTTCACATGCAGGTTTATAACAAAGCAAGAGATACAGTGATCACAACCTAGCAAACGTAAACAAGTAGGCATATATATATAGTGATCACAGTACAAGCAAGGTCAAGAGGTAAGTAAGTGAGGCCCAGTAGGTACAAGGCCTAGCAGAGTGCAAAAGCGCTGATGGTCACAAGGCTGAAGCGCCTTGGTGAACACATCAGCAGTGTTGGCCTCCGTGGCCACGTAACGCAGACAAAGCTGACCACGCTGCTGCAGCTCTCGAGCCAGGAAGTACCGCAGAGCGATGTGCTTCGTTCTGTGCTCCAGTCTGTGCTCCTCACACAAGGCAATGGCAGCCTTGTTGTCGACGTACAGCACTGGAGGAGAACGAGGCCGCTCTCCGAGGTCGGTCAGCAGGTAGGTCAGCCAGCGTAGCTCCTGAGCGGCCATGGCTGTGGCGTAGATCTCAGCCTCACAACTGGAGCTGAGAACAGAAGAAGAGCGAGTAGAACGCCAAGAAACTGTGCCAGAGCCAAGGCTGAAGGTGTAACCCTGGGACGACCGCTGAGTAGCCTGGTCGTCTGCCCAAGAAGCGTCTGAGTGCCCTGTGAGAACAACCCGGTCTCGCCCTCCAAGCACAAGCCCCATGCCCGACGTACTGCACAAGTAGCGCAACACCCTCTTAGCAGCATCCATGTGCTCCTTCCGGTGACGGCCAGGAGCGACATAGCGTGCTAGGATGCTAAGAGGGTATGCAAGGTCAGGTCGAGTGCAGGTCATCAGGTACATGAGGCAGCCCACAAGCTCTGGATACGGGCCACTCGGCTCTACGGACTCATCCGAAGGCAGAGCTGAGAGCGAGTGACCGGTAGGCAGAGGAGTGGACTGAGGCGAGGAGTACGTGAAGCGGAAGCGCTGGAGAACCTGCTGCACCATGTGTGACTGAGTCAGGGTGATGGTGCGCCGTGCTCTGTCCCGGGTGATCCGCAAGCCAAGATAGCTCGTCAGCTCACCCAGGTCTGTGCACGTGTGTCTCCTCTGCAGCTCCGACTTCACGTGAGCGAGTGCCGCGGTGTCAGCAGTGGCAAAGACCAAGTCGTCGACGTACACGAGGATGTAGAACGGCGGCAGCGAGGTGTCGGTGCGTAGAAACAGCGACGGGTCAGCAGTAGAGGGAGCGAACCCAAGAGCCGCAAGTGTCGTCCTCAGTGTGTCGTGCCACTCACGTGGCGCCTGGCGGAGACCGTAGACCGGCCGCTGAAGCCTCCACTGGGTGCCAGGAGGAACTGACCCAGTGAAGCCAGGGGGGCGACGCAGCCAGATCTCCTCGTGTAGGCTGCCCTGCAAGAAAGCAGTGCTGAAGTCAAGAGAGTGAAGCTCGTAGTCGCGGTGAGCGGCTATGTGCAGCAGCACCCGAAGAGTAGTCATCTTCGGGGTGGGGGAGAAGGTCTGAAAGAAGTCTACTCCCTCTCGCTGACTGAAGCCTCGAGCCACGTAGCGCGCCTTGAAAACAGGCGGAGAACCCGGCGGCCGCTTCACCCTGAAAATCCACATGCCACTGACAATGTTCGCCCCAGGAGGGGGAACCTCGTCTACGTAGGTGCCTGTGGACTTCCAGGAGGCCATCTCTGCGTCCATGGCTGTCTGCCACTGAGAGGAGTAGGGACCCGCCATCGCCTCAGCGTAAGAGCGTGGGGTCGGGATGTCTGGTGCATCCGGGTCTCCCTCAGGGGCAACTAGCAAGGACACGAGACGGGGCAAAGCAGCAGCAAGGCAGTGGAACTCCTCCTGTCTGTCCTCAAGGACGTCCGTGCCGAGGGCACACTCACCCCCGACGGACGGAGGACAGGCAGACGCAGACTCAGACCTAGCGACAAGGCTGGCAGCGTAGTCTAGGCGACAGCGAGCAGCAAAGTCAACCAACTCAGCGACCAGGGCAGACGCAGCAGAGGACTCAAAGGTCGGGTCAGTGACAACTGTAGCGAGGAGACGCGTAACAGTGGGACTGGCAGCACGACGGGAGTCAGACTCCGGGTCAGGAAGAGTAGGAAGAGAGGACGCAGGAGGAGACGGCAGCGGGACACGCTGCGGAGCAGTGGAGGGACGTAGAGTCATGTAGTGAGTGCCAGGGACAGGAGGAGGACGCTCACGTGGGACACGACGACCAGTGCGAGCAGTACGAACAGGCGACGCAGGACGAGACTCAGGCTCACGACGCTCTGTAAGACCTCCTGTGGGACCAGCGTAAGGGGAGGGAGCAGGGAGAGGCGAGACAGGCGGTAACTGTGACTGCGGCTGGACAGGCGGAGGACACGCTACGGAGGGAGGAGGACTAAGAGGAGGAGCCTGACCAAGAACCTGCTGAAGGAGCGGTACGAAGTACGGTCGCGGCCGCGCAGCGTCTCCAGAAACAGCAGGGACACCAGTGGCAGCCCCAACGCCCGAGTCCTCAGCACCAGCAGCAGCTCCAACGCCCGGGTCCTCAGCACCAGCAGGAGCTCCAACGCCCGAGTCCTCAGCACCAGCAGCAGCACCACTGGTCGGGTCCTCAGCACCAGCAGCAGCTCCAACGCCCGGGTCCTCAGCACCAGCAGCAGGGCCACTGGTCAGGTCCTCAGCACCAGCAGCAGCGCCACCGGTCGGGTCCTCAACACCAGCAGCAGCTCCAACGCCCGGGTCCTCAGCACCAGCAGCAGCTCCAGCCCCCGGGTCCTCAGCACCAGCAGCAGCTCCAGCGTCCGGGTCCTCAGCACCAGCAACAGCACCACCGCTCGGGTCCGCAGCACCAGGAGCACCACTACGAAGACTGCAGCGCCGCGTGTACCACTCGCGGATCACCTGAATGGGGGGGAGCTCCTGGGTAGGAGGGGAAGTACCGGGACGAGCTCCAGAAGCACCTCTCCGGAGGCGGCAGTACTCGAGGTACCTCTCCTGCAGCTGCTGGGAGGAGAGGGCTCCTCCAGGTGGAGTACCCCCAGACTCAGCACCCCCAGACTCAGCACCCCCAGACTCAGCACCCCCAGACTCAGCACGTCCAGACTCAGCACCCCCAGACTCCGCACCTCCAGGCTCCGCACCTCCAGGCTCAGCACCCCCAGGCTCCGCACCTCCAGGCTCAGCACCCCCAGGCTCCGCGCCTCCAGGCTCAGCACCCCCAGGCTCCGCACCTCCAGGCTCAGCACCCCCAGACGCAGGACGCGAGTCAACAGCTACCTCGACAGGCTCACCCGGGTCTACCTGGGACACACCTGAGGGAGCGGCACCCTGAGGGGGGAGGGGGTCTGGTACCTCAGCACCTGGAGCGAGGAAGAGAGGCGGGGGGGGGAGTGGGGCAGTGCGGTAGGGGAAGAGGCGGTAGAAGGGGACGGACTCGTCAAAAGTGACGTCCTGAGAGGCCAGAACCCGGCGCGAGGTGACGTGGTAAAACTGCCATCCAGGCGCGTCGGGAACAAAGCCAAGAAAGACACAGGGAACAGTGCGACGTGAGAGCTTGTCCGCAGACGTGTCGCGGACAAAGGCTCGAGATCCCCAGACCCGGAAACGCGACGCATCGCCAACCTCTCCCGTCCACCGTAGAGTCGGGGAAGTCTCCGGCAAGGAGACACGGGGCCAGAGGTTGAGCTGATGTGCTGCGTACCGGACCGCAAACGGCCACAGAAAGTGGGGAGCAGCCGCATGGGTCAGGGAGGTACGAGCGACCTCCATGACTAAGCCAATGCGGCGCTCAGCAACCCCATTCTGCTGTGGAGAGGCCGGAAGCGTGTACGACTGCTCAATGCCGTGCTCAGCACAGTAGGCTGCCAAGAGGTCGGAGGCGAACTCACCACCCCTATCAGAGTGCAAGCGCAGGACAGGAAAGTCCGAGTGAAAGCGCTCGCCTAGCTGGAGACGGGCTCGGCTGATCCAGGGGATCAAAACACCAGGGACGTCACCCTTGGCGCGCAAGGGGAAGACCGTGGTGTAGCGCGAGTAGTCGTCAACAACTATCAGGAAGTACCTCTCCTGACCCTGACCACGGACGCGGGCTGGGCCCCACACGTCCATGTGGAGCGTCTGCAGGGGAGCGGTCGTCGGGGGAAAGGAGGAGGAGTGAGGAGCGGCGCGCTGCCGCCCCTCGACACAGGGAATGCAGTCAGGAGCAGGGGAGTCAGGAAGGGGAGGGAGCACCCTGGGAAGACCAGCAACAAGGTCCCGTTTGTGCATGGCCCGCAGGCGCTGCACAGACGGGTGACCAAGGCGGTGGTGCCAGAGGACGGTGTCGTTCGCCAGAGAGCGACACGAGCAGGGGGCGGACAGCTGACCTGACGCTGACGCAGACGCAGCTACCTGAGGGGACTCAGTGGTCAGTGTGTACAGGTCAGACCCCGGCTCTCGAGTGAAAGTAGCCAGGTGGCGGCCCGTCCGAGCACACGTGCAGTGAGTCACACGCTCGTAGGCAGGGGTGAACTGGTGAACACCCGAGTCCTGGAGCGCACTACCTGCCACCAAGTTCGTGGAGAACGAGGGGAGGTAGAGACCTGAGAGTGTGCCGGACGGAACCGCTGGACACGGAAGGGTGGTGGAGGAGGTCGCAAGGACCGGACCCCCAGAGGGGTCAGCAAGAGAGACAGCAACCGGCCGAGCTAGAGGCTCAAGGACAGTGCGGTCACGAAAGAAAGAGCGAGAAGCACCTGAGTCCAGTGTGAAGGTGTGCAGTGCTGCAGTCGACTCAGTACCAGGGGGCACAGACGCACAAGCACCTAGAGCAGCAGCTGCAGTAGTACCTGTGGAAGCAGACACACTAGCACCTAGAGCAGCAGCGGGGCTGGCCTGAATGCCCGGGTCGGGCGGAACACGCAAGTACTGAGCACCCTCTCCACTAATAGACATCGCATACATGGCAGTGAGAATAGCATCAAAGTCAAGTGCCCAAATATCAACACCCTTCCTGAGCAGATCAGCCCAGCGCGGCAGCTCACCCCCACCAGGAAACTGGGTGCGCCACGCATCGTTGAGGCGGGCGAAGCAGCGCTCCGTCTGGTGCGGCCCCCCACACATCTGGCCAGTGCGGTCACCTGTACGAATAACGTACTGGCAGGTGACGCTGCGCCGCGCATACCACTCACGGGCGGCCTGAAGGGTCGGGGAAGGCTGCTGACTCTGACCGCCCCCCGGGCCTCCACGACCACCACCCCCTCCGCCTCCGCCCCGGCCACCTCCACCCCTGCCGCTGCCACGACCACCTCCGCCTCCGCTGCCACCTCCGCCCCTGTCACCACTCCCAACACCGCTGTCACCTCCACCACTGCCGCCACTAGTCTCTCCAGTCGCACCTCCACCGCCACCACCTCCACCCCCGCCTCCTCCGCCACCACCCCCACTCCTGCCACTCCTGCCCCTGCGTCGTCCGCCTGAAGCAGACGCAGCCCCGACCTTCTCAGCACCAAGGAGGTCGACAGCAGCAGCAGAGGCGACAGAGGGGAGGAGGGGGGAAGGGGAGCACCCCTCGAAGAAGGGGCCGCGGGGGTCGCCACGAGAGGTGCCTACAGCGACGATACTAGCCTCGGCTGCAAGCAGTTCCTTCTCGAGGAGGGCTATGGTGAGCTCAGTGGGGGAGCGAGAGAGGAACTGGTCCCTGACAGGGCGCAGAGAGTCAGGGAGGCGGGTGACAACGTGGTAGAGAGTGATCCAGAGCGGGGGGGGGTTGCTAGCGAGGAACTCATCAGGCATGGCAGCGCGAAAGCGAGCCTCACTAGTCTTAAGGTGGGTGATGAGGTCTGCGACAGTGTGAAAGGAGGCTAGGTCGGGGAACAGGTAGGGGAGAGTGAGGCGGCCTAGTGTGGCAGAAGCGGGTGAGGAGTAGCGGGCCACTACAGCTGTGTAGAGAACCTTAGCAGTCTTGCACTGGCCGAAGTGCTCGCGCTCATCTAGCGGCAGGGAGTTGCGAATAGCAAAGCGAGCGTGCGCGTCACGGGTCTGCCACTGTGAGCGCTCAGCTGGGGGGGCAGTAGCGAGTGGGGCGGTCGCATGGCCGAGAGCGTGGTCGTACAGTGTAATATCTTCCTTGGCAGTGAGCTGTAGGAAAAGGTGCAGGTCATCTAGCCAGGTTTCGAATTTGACCGGACGGCCCTCGGCGTCGAAAGCTAGAACAGGAGGACTAGCCATAGCGACAGCGGCAGTAGTAGAAGCAGTAAAGTCACTGAAAAGGCGTGCGCAGGGTCAGCGGGGCCGGTGGGGCCTACGGACTGTAGTGGCGCACAAGCAGTAGTAGCAGAAAGTGTAGTAGTAGGAATGCAGTGGTGCACAGGTGCAGCAGGCAGCAGCGAGAGCCGGTGTAGTAGGGGCGGGCTCAGCAGAGGCGGTGCGCGGGCGGCTGCGGGCTCAGCAGCGGTGGTGCGCGGGCGGCAGCGGGCGCAGCAGCGGCGGTGCGCGGGCGGCTGCGGGCTCAGCAGAGGCGGTGCGCGGGCGGCTGCGGGCTCGGCAGCGGCGGGCCGGGAGCAGTGCGGGCAGCGTGCGGGCCGGCGGCGGTCAGCGCACGAGCCGCGCAGGCTCAGCGCGGGCTGCGCGGGCTGCTCGCGGGCTGCGTAAGCGGGTCGCGGGCGGCTCGCGGGGGTTCGCGGGCAGGTCGCGGGCTGCTCGCGGGCAGTTCGCGGGCTGTGCGCGGGCGGTTCGCGGGCTGTGAGCGCGGCGCGCTGTGCGGTTCGCGGGCGGCGTGACGGGGCCGATCGGGGCGCTAAGGGGCGACGCGACGGGGGCCGTGAGAGGCCGCTAAAAAAAAATTCGAAGGGGCCGCAGGGCCGCTAGATCGTGCTAGATCGACGGGGCCATCGGGGCCGAAAAGAAGCGAAGGTAAGCAGGTAGGTAAGTCGGTGGGCCCTAAGAACAGTCCTAGCGAAGGACCTGCTCTGATACCATGTCAGAATGACTGAGCAGGAATGAATGAACTAGAACAGAGTTTGGTACAAGTAGGAAACCCTAACTTTGTGTACCCCCTAAGGTGTAACCCACTACAGCCTAGACAATATAAACATGCAATGTTTGACAGTAACCTCCAGCAACCTCTTTTAACCTCCGAGGGTTGACTCGCGGGTGCTTCGACATGGCGTGCTTCGCTTCTGGTGTGGTGTTTCGACACGACAGAGGCGTTTACAATTTATTGTTTCCAACAGGACCGAGCCTGAATTCCGAAGGTTGGAATTGTACGCGTAAGAACAGCCTCAGTAAGGAATTAGCAAAATTCCTTACACTACCCCCCCCCTTAAGAAAGGTGGTCAGCGTCAGGCACGCGTCGGCGGGAGAGATAATCCCGAAGGACCGAGTGCCCTTGGAGTGAGTCAGCAGGGACCCACGTGTCATCTTCGCTTGTGCGATCCACCCAGCGTAGTAGGAAGTCGACGCGGCGTCCAGCGGGGGTCGCACGAATGCGATGATTCAAGATCTTCCAAGGTTGAAGTGTCGGATCTGCCACAGGTCGGACACTTGGCGCCATGTTGGGTCGAGCGACGTCGGACGGCTGCGGAGCCACGTAGTGGCGAAGGAGGCTGACGTGGAAAGCGTCGTGGATCTTCCAGTCGTCCGGTAGGAGAAGTTTCGCCGTGACCGGTGTCAGCATCCGAATGATGCGGAAAGGTCCCACGTAGCGGGGACGCAATTTTGCGGGCTGGGGCAGTTTGAGGTTCTTCGTGTCTAGAAGGACCATTTGACCGTCACGGAAGGGTAAATTCCGTCGATGTCGGTCAGCGTAGCGGCTGGCGGCTGTATTAGCCTTTCGGATAAATTCCGCTGCTTTATCGCGTGCCGCTTGAAGTTCCGAGACGAACTGCTGCGATCGTGGTACCGGATTTTCGGGGGTCGTTGACGAGGGTACCACTGGATCTATCCCGTAATTGAGGTAGAACGGTGACTGATTGGTCGTCGCAGATGGGGCATTGTTGTACGCGAACTCGAGCATGGGAAGCGAATCTTCCCACTTGGTGATGTCGGGGCAGTTTGTACGGATCAACTGCTCCATCGTCTGGTTTGTCCTCTCTGTCTGACCGTCGGTTTGCGGGTGGTATGACGACGAAAACTGCAGGCGGGTGCCGTACTGTGCCCATGTCTCCTGCCAGAACTTCGACGTGAATTTCGGGTCGCGGTCGCTGATGATCGCCGAAGGTAACCCGTGCAGTCGTACGACGGTTGCGATGAAGAGCTTTGCTGTTGCTTCGGCTGTGATCGTCGTGCGGCATGGTGCGAAATGCGCCATTTTCGTTAAGCGATCGACGACCACGAGCACGGAGTCATTGCCACTTGTGCCAGCTGGCAGTCCCGTAACGAAGTCCATCGTCACCTGTTGCCATGGTCGTTCAGGTGGCTCGAGGGGCTGTAGCAATCCAGCCGGGCGTTGGCGTGATGATTTCATTGCTTGGCAGGTCGGGCAGGCGGACACGTAGCGCTGCACGTCCGACGCCATGTCGGGCCAGAAGTAATTCCGTTGCAGCAGCTTCAACGTTTTGTCGATGCCGAAATGCCCGGATAGGTTGGAGTCGTGGACTTCCTGCGTCAGCAATTCTCTGAGGGGTCGGTAGGAAGGTACCCAAACGCGGTTGGTACCGGCTTTTAGGTAGTAGTTCCCATGCGCTGTGGTGACCCATTGGTGTAGGTTGGTCTTGAAGAACCTGTCAGTTCGTTAGCCATGCTTGAATAATCCTGCCAATAAAGGGTTAGAATGGGCGATTAGTACTGCTGCGGTTTGCATGGATGGGCGGGTCAGGGCGTCGGCGATGTTGTTGGCGCCCTTCTTGTAAGTGATGGTGTAGCTGAAGTTGGACTCAAGGTAGTCGAGCCACCGAATTTGTCGCGGGTTGAGCTGTGGTTGGCTGCGCATGTACTGTAATGACTTGTGGTCGGTCCGGACGGTGACGTCAGCTCCCGTGAGATAACAGCGCCAGGTACGAAATGCATGCACGATGGCGAGCATTTCTTTGTCGTGTACAGGGTAGTTGCGCTCGGGCGGCTGCATTTTTCTTGACTCGTACGCGATGGGTTGCAGTCCGTTGCCGAAATCCTGTAGTAGCACAGCGCCGACGGCGAAATCGCTGGCGTCCGTCACAACCGGCTTCGAACGGTCGAGATGGATCTGCCAGGCGAAGTACCGGGGGTGAACTCAAAATTTTCTTCAGCTCGTCGAAGGCCATCTGCTCTCTCTCCCCCCACAAAAATTGCACGCCCTTATGCAGAAGATCGGTTAACGGTCTGGTCACCCCTGCCATATTCGGTACAAAACGACGGACGTAGTTGACGAAACCGAGGAAACTCTGCAGCTCCGTGATGTTCGTGGGCAGCTTCCACTCCGAAATCGCTTTTATTTTACGAGGGTCGATTTTAATACCCTCCCCTGAAACTACGTGCCCCAGGAACTCCAGCTCCGGCTGTAAGAACTCGCACTTAGAGCCCTTAGTAATCAGTCGGTTCTACTGCAGGCGCCGGAACACCTCGTCTAGATCCTGTAAGTGTTGCTCCCGAGTCTTGCTGTACACCAGAATGTCGTCCAGGTAAACTATCACCTTCTTGTCCAACATGTCCCGAAACACCCCATTCATGGTGAGCTGGAAGGTCGAGGGTGCGTTCGTCAGTCCGAATGGCATCACTGTATATTCGTAGCTGCCGTAACGGGTGCGAAACGCTGTCTTCGGGCAGTCGTCGGCGAACACGCGAATTTGATGGTAGCCACCTCGCAAATCGATTTTCGAGAAGAAGCGAGCCCCGCGAAGCTGATCCAGCAGGTCGTCCGCTCGCGGAATCGGGTAACGCGACTTGATGGTGATCCGATTCAGCGCTCGATAGTCGATACACATGCGCAGGCCCCCGTCTTTCTTCGGTGTGAACAGTATCGGGGCGGCGTAAGGTGACGTGCTCGGCCGGATAAAACCTTTCGAGAGCAGATAATCCAGCTGTTTCCGCAACTCGTCGAGCTCCGGTTGGCTGAGCCGCCACTGTGACCGAACAGTTGGTTTGGCCCCTGGCTCCAGCTCGATCCTGTGGTCCTCCGGACGTTGAGGTGGCAGAACATCAGGCAGGTCATCCGCGAAAATTTCGGGATACCTCCGAATTATGCTTGCCACGTCGTCAGGCACAGCAGCGCAGAGCGTGTCAATGTCGGCGATTTTCTCGGACGCCACCACCTCGTACAGCTGTACGGCGTAGCCTTGCGCCCCCCATTTGGTCGCCCTCGTCAGCGTGATTGCGTTGACACGTGTTGTCATCGGCTCCGGCTCCGCCCATTTCGGAAGTGTCACGCGCCCCTTGTTGCTCAGCACCGTGATTGCCCCCGTCATCCAGTCGATCGCCGAATTAATCGCTGTAGCCAATCTCGTCCCAGTAGTACATCGCAACCGTCAAGTGTCGTCGCCAGCATCTTCATCGAAAACCCGAAATCGTCGCCACACTTCATCCGAATTTGTCGGACCTCGTCCTTGATCGCCAGCGGTGTCCCGTCCACCAGTCGCGCATCAATCTCGGGCAGACACCTGTCCAGCTTGACTCCAATTTTTTTGGCCGTTGCCAGGTTGACGAGACTGTGGCTCGCCCCACCGTCAACGAATAATTTTATTTTATGTCCGTTAACCCTCCCCACGACCAGCACAGGGTGATCCACGTGTTCATCCACTTTATTCGTCCGGTTGCGGTCGATAGCCCGTATCGGTACCACTACTCGGTGTGGATGGTGATTGCCGGGCGACGGGGTCTCGTCAGTAGGTGGCCCGACTGCTACTGACTCGTCTCTTTTCCCGACCCCTCTCCGTCGTTCCTGTTTCCCTGTTTCAGCTGCGGGCAGTCCTTCTTCCAGTGGCCCGGTTGGTGGCAGTTGAAGCACGTGTTAGGTCCACGTCTAGGCGCCTCCACACCGTTGATTGTGGGCTGGCGCGGCGGTCCACGAAATTGAGTGCCCTCCCGGGAACTCATTCTCGCCCATTGCATCAGCGCATCCGTAGATTCGGCCACCTGGACGGCATCGAGGAAATCGCGTGGCCTCGCTCGTCGCACCTCGCACTGTACTTCGTACTTGAGGCCCGCGACGTAACGGTCGAGTCGCTCCGCATCGCTCATGTCGTCCACCTGGTCAGCCAAATTGCAGAATGTTGCCGTGTAATCTTGGACCGACGCCACCTGCTTCCAGGTACGCAGCTTCATGCGGGCAGAATCCGAGGCGAATACGTGCTCGAATCTGGTCCGCAGCGCGGCGCCCCACTCCGTCCATGTGCGTATCGTGGCCACTCCGAAGATTGTGGGCTGGCGCGGCGGTCCACGAAATTGAGTGCCCTCCCGGGAACTCATTCTCGCCCATTGCATCAGCGCATCCGTAGATTCGGCCACCTGGACGGCATCGAGGAAATCGCGTGGCCTCGCCCGTCGCACCTCGCACTGTACTTCGTACTTGAGGCCCGCGACGTAACGGTCGAGTCGCTCCGCATCGCTCATGTCGTCCACCTGGTCCGACGCCACCTGCTTCCAGGTACGCAGCTTCATGCGGGCAGAATCCGAGGCGAATACGTGCTCGAATCTGGTCCGCAGCGCGGCGCCCCACTCCGTCCATGTGCGTATCGTGGCCACTCCGAAGATTGAAGTTGCTCCTTGCGTGACAGTTGTCCAGGTCCCGTCGTTCGCACGTGACAGCCCTGCCGGAGTCCCCTCTGTCCGAAGCGTTCGCCTCCACCACTCCAACGCTGGCCCTCGCAACAGTGACACTGCAAAATTAATTCGGGTGGCATCGTCAGCGATTTGCGCAGCATTGAAAAACACCTCCACGCCGAACAACCATGCAGATACAGTGACCGTTTTGTCACTCGGGTTGAACGGGGGCGGGTTCGTCGGCTTTATCTTGACAGTTGTTGAGACTGTTGCTGCTGCATGCATCGGGGGCGCCACTGAGGCCATCGCCGGAGTTGTTGCTGGTGCCTGTCGTGGCATTGACGGCGACTGTTGCCTCCGCGCTGGTTGCTCCTGTTGCTGCTGTCGTGGCGTTTCCCGTGCTTGTTGCTGCTGTGCTGCCCACTCATCTTCAGCGTCCTGGTCGGCACCCAGCTCATTGAACACGTTTTCGTTGAGTGCAGAGCTGCTACTTGCTTCGTCCATCTTCGACGGGCGACTCCTGACGCGCTTCACCTCGCGTCTGGCGTAGCTCGGCGTTTTCTTCCCTCAGGCGCTCCAACTCGCCATTCATGGATAGCATGTTGGTTTGCATCGCCCGAAAATCCTGCACGAAGGCGTCAAACTCCGCCTGCGTCATGTTTCGGATACTCATCCTAGCGGGCAGCGGGTTAACAGCGATTTTTATGGTTTTGATGAAGGCGCAAACGCTATTAGTCGGAGCGAGATAATCGTATCTATCTCTCAGCCGACCGCTTTGCAGCCCACCAAACCTATCGCACCCCTGCACTAAAACTACCCCGGAAAGTGGTGGGTAACCTAGGAAAGTAGCTCTGATACCAAGTGTTATGAGTTGTAAGAATGAAGAGTGCGCAGAATGCAATATCGCGGAAGTGATTACAACTACTGATCGAACAACGAGGCCTAGGCACAATATAGCAAAGCTAGCTAGGCCGAGGTCGCGGAGTCGCGCGAAGGTTGGGTGCAGGTTTGGGGTTGGAAAACCCGAAGGCGACGCGGTTGACGTTCGGAAGGCGAGGTCGTCGGACCGAGCCTGAATTCCGAAGGTTGGAATTGTACGCGTAAGAACAGCCTCAGTAAGGAATTAGCGAAATTCCTTACAGATGCCCCCTCACTTGCAAGCACCACCATACCACACAGCTGGCAATAACACAACACATGGCATGGCATGACAACACCAGCCAACCCACAGGGTATGCTGCAGTGTGGAAGCAAATTTCTACAGAACACTTCGATTGGGCAATAAGGGCAGAAAGATACTATGAAATGTTGACCAGACCCTGATGAACATTAGGGAAACAACCTTACATGACTATAAATATCAGGGATGGATTGGAATGGAAGGTCCAGATTGTGCAGCATAAGCTTTATTACAATGCATGCTTCTAACAGGTACGTTTCGATTTATGATAGAAACACGTCGCACAGAGCTCGGGTTAGTGACATCGCGAAAATGGCAAGTGCCGAAAGTCACAAAAAAGTGCTCGAAATGTGACTTTTATGTGACAGCAAGTCCGGCGTTTTTTAGTCATGGTTGAAAGTGTCAGAATCACTAGGCAAGAATGAATGAACTAGGAGAAGTTTGGGTACAAATATGAAACCCTAGTTGGGGTTGTACCCCATATTGGCTACCCCCAGACGCAGTAACCCGAGGCTCCGTAGGCTCAGTAGCAGCACCCCCAGGCTCAGTACCCGCAGGCTCAGCACCCCCAGTCGCAGCACCCCCAGGCTCAGCACCCCCAGGCTCAGCACCCCCAGGCGGCAAACTCTCAGGCACAGTACCCTCAGCTCCAGCACCCGTAGTCCCAGCACTCCCAGGCCCCGCACCCGCAGGCTCAGCACCCCCAGGCTCAGCACCCCCAGGCTCCGTACTCTCAGGCACCGTACCCTCAGCTCCAGCACCCTCAGTCCCAGCACCTGCCGCCGCAGCACCCCCAGACCCAGCACCCCCAGGCTCAGCACCCCCAGGCTCAGCACTCCCAGCAGCACCACCCGCAGCAGCACCTGAGTCACCTGTGAACTCGACAGGCTCAGTGACGGGAGGAGGGTCTACCTGAGAGACACCTGAAGGAGCAGGACCCTGAGGGGGAAGGGGGTCTACCGGAGGGGGACCAGGAGCAAGGAAAAGCGGCGGGGGAGGGAGGGGGGCAGTGCGGTAGGGGAAGAGACGGTAAAAAGGGACCGACTCGTCAAAGGTGACATCCTGAGAGGCGAAGACCCGGCGCGAGGTGGGGTGGTAAAACTGCCAGCCAGGCGCGTCAGGGACAAAGCCAAGGAAGACACAGGGAAGCGTGCGGGAGGAGAGCTTGTCCGCGGACGTATCGCGGACAAGGGCACGAGCACCCCAGACCCGGAAGCGCGACGCATCGCCAACCTCCCCCGTCCAACGCAGTGTGGGCGAGGTCTCCGGCAAGGAGACACGGGGCCAGAGGTTGAGCTGATGCGCGGCGTACCGGACAGCAAACGGCCACAGAAAATGGGGAGCCGCCGCGTGGACCAAGGAGGTACGAGCGACCTCCATGACCAGGCCAATGCGGCGCTCAGCAACCCCATTCTGCTGTGGGGAGTCCGGAAGCGTGAAGGTCTGCTCGATGCCCTCCGCCTGACAGAAGGTCCTCAAGAGATCGGAGGAGAACTCACCAACTCTGTCAGAGTGCAGACGCAGGACAGGAAGATCCGTCCGGAAACGGCGGCGGAGCTGGAGACGAACCGTGCGGATCCAAGGGATCAGAACAGCAGGGACCTCACCCTTGGTGCGCAAGGGGAAGACCGTGGTGTAACGCGAGTAGTCGTCGACAACCAGCAAAAAGTACCGCTCACCGCCCTGACCACGAACGCGGGCTGGGCCCCACACGTCCAGGTGGAGGGTCTCCAGAGGAGCCTCTGTCGGGGGGAACGAGGAGGAGTGAGGGGCGGCGCGCTGCCGCCCCTTGACGCAAGGAAGGCAAGGCGGCGCAGGCGAGGCAGGGAGGGGAGGGAGGGACCTGGGAAGACCGGACACAAGGAGGCGACGGTGCATGCCACGAAGGCGTGGTAAGGAGGGGTGACCCAGGCGGTGGTGCCAGAGAAGAGTCTGGTGCGACAGGGAACGACACTCACAGGCGTGGGCCACCAGACCTGACGCAGACACCTGACCGACAGCAGCTACCTGGGGAGACGCAGTGGTCAGTGTGTAGAGACTCGACCCCGGCCGACGGGTGAACGTAGCCAGGTGACGGCCGGTCCTGGAGCACGTGCAGATCGCCACACGCTGTCCGCCAGGGGTAAAGGTGTCAACCCACTGATCCTGGAGGACAGCGTTGCTCACCAGGTTCGTCGAGAACGAGGGGAGGTGGAAACCCGACAACGAGCCAGACGGAACCGCCGGACAAGGGAGGACAGTGGTGGACTGGGCAAGGACTGGGCCCCCAGAGGGGTCAGCCAAGGAGACTGGGACCGGTGCAGGAAGCGGTGTGAGCTCACGGAAGAAGCAACGGGAAGCACCTGAGTCAAGGGTGAAGGTGTGACAGGCCTCAGCCGGTGCGGTACCTGAGAGAGGTGTCTCTGTGGGTGCTGTACCTGAGAGAGCAGACTCGAAACCAGCCGGGACAGCACTGGGGGGAGCAAGTACAGGGGGCACCATACCAGAGAGAGCAGACTCACTAGTACCCAGGGCAGCGGGCTCTATACCTGGGTCAGGCGGCACACACAAGTAACAGTCTCCCTCGGCACTAACAGTCAATGCATACATGGCAGCAATAATAGCATCATAGTCAAGAGCAAAGACATCAACACCAGCCCTCATGAGCTCAGCCCAGCGGGGGCGCTCAACATCCGCACCCATCTCCTCACGCCAAGCGTCGTCAAGGCGGGAGAAGCAGCGGTACGGGGTGTGGAACCTCCCACACGTCTGTCCCTTGCGGTCACCTGTGCGAATGACATAAGAACAGCGGGCACTGGCCCCCGACGTCCCACGCTGAGCAAGCCACTCACGAAGCTGCTGGGTCGTCTGGGGACGCTGCTGCTGCTGGGAGCTCTGGCCCGAGCCAGTGCCTCCACTCCGACCTCCGCCGCCACCACTACCACCGCTCCGACCGGCACCGCCACCACCGCCACCACCGCCACCGCCGCCACCGCCGCCGCCGCCACTACTGCCACTGCTTCCTCCGCCGCCCCCGTCTCCACCACCAGCCCCACTCCCACCAGCGCTCCCGCCACCGCTCCCTCCAGCACCGCCTCCCCCCCCACCTCCCCCACCTCCTCCCCCCCCAGTGCCACCACCACCACTTTTGCCCCCCTTGCCCTTGCCGGTGCGGCGCCTCCCACCAGGAGTAGAAGCAGCGCCAACAGACTCAGCACCAAGGAAGTCAACAGCAGCAGCAGCAGCGTAGGAGGGAGCGAGGGGAGAGGGAGAACACCCCTCAAAGATGGGGGTGCGAGGAGCGCCACGAGCAGCACCGACAGCTACAATGCTCTTTTCGGCCGCGAGCAGGTGCTCCTCTAGGAGGGCGACTGTGAGCTCAGTGGGACAGCGAGCAAGGAAGTGGTCTCGAACTGAGCGGAGGGTGTCAGGGAGACGGGTGACTATGAAGTGGAGTGTCCAGTACAGTGGAGGGGGGTTCTTAGCGCAGAACTCGGTGGGAAGGGCGGCACGCAGGCGAGCATCACTAGTGCGAAGGTGGGTGATAAGATCGGCGACTGTAGTAAAGGTGGACAGATCGGGGAACAGGTACGGCAGCATGAGGCGGCTAAGCTCGGCTGTGGCAGGCGAGGAGTAGCGAGCGACGACAGCGTCGTACAGGGCCTTAGCGGATTTGCAGTCGCCAAAATGCTCTAGCTCAGCTAACGGCAGGTGACTACAAATGGCTAGGCGAGCAGCTGCGTCACGAGTCTGCCAGTGGGAACGAACACTAAGCTCAGCTGTGGCAGGAGGGGCAGGCGCAGCACCAGACGCGTAATCATAGAGCGACACATGCTCCTTGCTATCGCTCAGGAGGAACAGCTGCAGGTCATCTAGCCAAGCGGTGAACTTCACAGGGCGGCCCTCAGCATCGAACGACAGCACGCGGATGGAAGCCATAGCGACAGTGTGACAGAGTAACGCAAGCTGCCGCAGCAGGGGAAGGCGACTGTGCACGGATAGAGAGCAGCGGGCAAGGCTGGCGCTACGGGCAGGCGGCGCTGCAAGCGGTCAGCGCGACGGGAGGGCGATGCTGCGAGCGGGCAGCACGGCGGACGGGCCGGGAAGCGGGCAGCGCGGCGGGCAGGCGGCGCTGCAAGCGGGCAGCACGGTGGGCGGGCGACGCTGCGTGGCGGGCGGGCCGCGAAGCGGGCAGCGGGCGGGCGGGCGGGCTGCGAAGCGGGCGGGCCGCGAAGCGGGCAGCGGGGCGAGCGGGCTGCGAAGCGGGCGGGCCGCGAAGCGGGCAGCGAGCGGGCGGGCGGGCTGCGAAGTGGGCGGGCCGCGAAGCGGGCAGCGAGCGAGCGGGCTGCGAAGCGGGCGGGCCGCGAAGCGGGCAGCGAGCGAGCGGGCTGCGAAGCGGGCGGGCCGCGAAGCGGGCAGCGAGCGGGCGGGCGGGCTGCGTAGCGAGCGGGCCGCGAAGCGGGCAGCGAGCGGGCGGGCGGGCTGCGAGCGGGCGGCTCGGCGAGGGGCGCGCGAGGGCGCTAGTGAAGGGGCGCGCGAGGGCGCTAGCAAGGGGCGCGCGAGGGCGCTAACGAAGGGGCGCGCGAGGGCGCTAACGAGGGTGCGCGAGGGCGCTGACGAGGGGCGCGCGAGGGCGCTAACGAGGGCGCACGAGGGCGCTACGAGGCTAGGGCACGGGGTAGCGTGGTAACCGCAGCGAGCGGTGGTGGGCCCTTAAAAAAAAAAACGGTCGGTAGGTCCTAGGGACCTCCTGCTCTGAATACCATGTCAGAATCACTAGGCAAGAATGAATGAACTAGGAGAAGTTTGGGTACAAATATGAAACCCTAGTTGGGGTTGTACCCCATATTGGCTACCCCACTACAGCCTACAAGCATAATACAGTTTAACAGAAAGTACCGGCCACGATGTTCCCTGCGTTGTCACGGAAATGTCACGTAAATGTGACATAATGTCACACAGAATGTCACAGTAGAGTGTCTGGTGAAGCGACTTTCTCGTCACTTTTATGTAACCTTGCCACGTGTCACGTATGCCAAGATATTTTGCCACGTGTCATTGTCGTTGATTGGTGGATATGAACCAATCAAACCTCGGGGACGTGGGTGCAGAAATGTTTTATGATTGGGTGGCGATTATTATCGAGCGACGCAGCATCGCCCATTTCCGTACGCGGAAATTTCAGAATACAGCAGCTGGCATTTCGAATGGGCTCCTTTAGTCACATCACATGCGCAACATACAAGTTACTACACAGATGTACGAACTAAAGCTACCGAAAGATGTGCGAACTAAAGCCACTGCGCAGATGTACGAACTGAAGCCACTGCGCAGATGTACGAACTGAAGCCACTGCGCAGATGTACGAACTAAAGCCACTGCGCAGATGTACGATTGGCGAGCAACTGCGCAAATGTACGAACGTGTAGCCCGGAACACCGTGGCGTGGCTACGAAAACATCTTGCCAGTATGGTCGTTCGGAACTGTCAAACCTGCAAAAAAGAAGAAAGCTAATACAGAACAAAATGGAACGTGATGAATCTGCACACAAAAACATCACCAGTTATGTGAGTGATGAAACCCGCAAGACAATCATAGCAATAGATCGTGAGTCTCAGGAAACATGGGGCGGAGCGTTCGAGGGGCTAGTGCAACGGTACCTATGTTTTAACACCAAAAATAGCAGGGATGACGTCACGACAGATCCACATGCACACACACAAGCCAACGTCATGATGCTCTGTCGGTCGCAAAATCGCACAGTCAGCATCAAAGCTTGCCTGAATGACAAAAGCGAAGTACGGAACGGTCGAACTGGAATATGCGCCACTGCACTTTTGTCGCTGTTTTTCGAACATGCTGCACAAAGTAGCATGACATGCTCCTTGGTGGTGCTGGCTGCAGTCGCACTGCACCTTGCGTTCTGCCACAAAGAGATAAACAAAAGCAATATGAAGAAGAGAGAGAATCGAGACCATAGGAAACAAAGGGCTACGCAGTCGCGTAGGCCATCTGCCACGCGTTAAAGAGAAGGTGTTTGAGCCAGGCAACACACTGGGCACTGACCAGTACAGTTGACCCCACCGGTTGCCTGGGTGGCGGTTTAACATCGTTATGCTTGCGGCGTTGAAGCGCTGTGATCTGCCACGCGGGGCACCAGAGGGGAGTGGCATGTTGGCAAGTGGGGGGGCGGATGGGGAGAGTAGTGAGAGAATGAGGTATGCGGTTCCAAGTAGCTTCTCTAATGAAAAAAAACACGTGGTGGGGGTTGAACAACGATAGGTATAAACACACCGCCTATGGAGAGGTAAGCTGTAGTGTGTAAGCCTAGAGCATGAAGGTAGAGCACAGTTGGCTGAGTGTGCTAGATGGGTGTGACAAATAGGAGGCCACACAAACAAGGTTTGAACAAACTGTGAGATGCAGGGAGCATTTGTATGGGAAAGTGAAGGTTGATGGGGGTTTGGGTGATCCACGGTCCGGTTCGGTGTGAATAGTGGGAGGATAAGGGAAGGTGAAAGTTTTGTTTAGGTGCACTCCAACGATTGGCTCAAATGATTCTTGAGGCTCGGCTTAGACGGTTCAGGAAGGTTGGGAAAGATGGGGGTTTAAAAGGTGTGACGTGGAACGTTCGCGAAACCTTGATGCGACGCACATTTCCCTAGAGTAGCCTTGATTGGTTTGCACACGCCACTGTCGAGTCTGACGTGTAGCATCGAAGCGCAAAAATCTTCGTTTTGTTTTTTACGACCGTCACGAAGTAGTTTCACCGTCTGTTATTTGTTTCGCTAGTGTTCGGGTTGCTTCGCATGCCTCGTGATCACTGCATTCAAGTTGGTTTGTTTTTCTCATTCAGCAATACACAGGTAAACCGCCTTCAAACGCTTTCAACCACTGTCGTAATTCTCGTGCGAAACCAGGCCATCTACTTCCTCGCCAATTCCGTGGACGCATTTGCGACTAACAGCTTCTAGTCACTGGGAAGTTACAACAGCGTGACTTTTTTGTCACGTTTGCGGTGTACGTTAATGTGACATTTCCGTCACCATCCCGGCTGGGACTTTTTGTATGACGTCGTGACTTTCTGGGAGCTTTTTGGTGGAAAAACCTACGGGGCCCTGAAATTTGGATCAGCCTTTTTCGCGATGGATCAAACACGGCCAGAGAATGTTAGTGATCGATCTGTTTGCTCCGCAAGGCTGGATATCAAACAAGGCTGCATGGATAACAGGCTCATAGCAGACGACGATACGATGAGCGGAGAGAAGAAATTGAGACGTCTAGAATGCAGGGTCCACCTAAATTGGACCTAGTACTCTATGTAAAAGAAAAACTCTGCAGAGCTGTACAGCTTGGACAAATCAAGACTGCTTTCCAGGGTTAATTTCTTCGTCTGTCACGGGTGCCCAGATTGCCTGGCATTCCGTACGAATCGCTGAAGACCAGAAGGATGCGTTGTGCGCCGCGCGGATGCGTTTAGAAGACTTTGCAGAGCGCCTTGCGGAATGTGCCCGCGCAGCCGTTGCATGAGAGGTCGATCACCGCGTGGCCGCTGCGCACGAGGGGGAGAGAGGAAGAAAAGGCGGGGGGGGGGGGTGGGAAATAAGGGGTTGAGGGTAGTACCGGAGAGGTTGAGCGGACGAAGGGGGCAGGGGGGGCATAGGGAGGGAGGAAGCAGGCAGGAAGAGCCACCTTGTTTCCGACATGATTTGGCCTCGTGTACATTGTTACAAGGTGGGATGCACGTTTGACTCGTATGGCATTCTACATAATCTCGAAAAGATTCGAAATTTGCAACCGTTTGCATGGGTTTCGCACGTACGAGTAGAGGTGCCCTTTTGCCTTCGCCCACGTGGTCTGGCCGAACCCCCACGTGATGTAGTTGTTTCCCGAGGGGTTCAGAGCCACCTCGCCGCCGTCCGACGTTGTGCGAGTGAACCTGCGCACGAACGAAACATGGTAACCGGGTTACAAACGAGTTAGCCGAGGCCCACGTGCTGTTGCCCTTGGGGTTCAGCGCCACCTTGCCGCCGTCCGGCGTGGTGCGAGGGAACCTGCGCACGAACACAGGGTAACCGGGTTACAAACGAGTTAGCGGAGGCCCACGTGCTGTAATTGTTGCCCGCGGGGTTCAGCGCCACCTCACCGCTGCTGTGGCCGGCGAGCGTGAGCTGCTCGATTTGCGATTACAACGTTGCGTCAACGGTTCTAGTTCTTTTAGCTACTCACTCGATGGTGGTACCCGCGGGGTCTTTCAGCAATCTTCAGTCCAGTCGCCGTCCACCCAGTCGCGTCAGTCGCGCTGCGACTGTGACGGCGGTAGTCATACCAACTCAATTGCTGCTCACTCGATGTTGGTACCCGCGGAAGCTTTGGTAATCTTTAGTCCGGTCGCCGTGCACCCAGTCGCGCCGCTCCTGCTGCGACTGTGACGGTGGTATCCGTACCAACATGTTGCTACTCACTCGATGGTGGTGCCGGCGGGGGTTTTGATGACTTTTAGTCCCGTCGGTGCCCACCCAGTCGCGTCGCTCCTGCTGCCGTGGCCGGCTAGCGTCAGCAGCTTGGGCGCGCCGGCGCGCATGCTCTCCGCGATGATCGCATCGCCGTTCATCTTGCCGTTGCTCGAAAAACCCACGCCGAACCACCCCTTGCCCGTTTGGATGCCCTTGCTCATGTGGATCGCGAATTTGACCGTGTCGCTGTCGACCACCCTCCAATGCAGATGCACGCTGGTAGGGCCGGGGGGTGCAAGAGGGGGGAGGGGGGGGGAAGGATAACGGTGGGTGAGGTTGTTGCTGGGAGTTATGCAAGTGAGGGTGTCGGGTGGTAATGCTTTTGAGAATTCTCAAAAGTAACACCAATGTAGGTGAGAGATTTCCTTCGAACGAGTGGAAAGAGCCACGGAACCGCCACCCCTTGCCCGCTTCGATGCCCTTGCTCATGTGGAGCGCGAATTTTACCGTGTCGCTGTCGACCACCCTCCAATGCAGATGCAAACTGGTAGGGCCGGGGGGTGCAGGGGGGGGGGGAACTGGACCACCCGCACTTGCGCAGTATCTGCCCCGGCGGAAACTTTCCTCTGAGTCAACAATTGTCAACGGAAAAGGCCACTTACTCAGGGTACAAGACGAACGATGACGTGTAGTCGCCCATGCTGGACCACCCGCACTTGCGCAGGATCTGCCCGGGCATCAGCGGCGGTTTCACCACCTTGCCGGCACTCGCGCCGTGAGAGGCGGCGAGGACGAGGAGCGTCGCGAAGAGGACCCGAGAGAGAGCGCGTGATGCGCCTCGAGAAGCCATAGCAGCGCGAGTGGGACCGAGATCGGGAGGGAGAGCGGGCGTGGGAAAGAAGTGAGAACTCCTGACAGTAACGCAAAGGCGTTAGACTTTTCGTGCGGCTTGGGAGAGGTATACTAGCAATCCGTCGTGAGTAAAATCAAAACAAACACATTGCAATGGCGTGGACGTCTGTGCTACATAGTATGAGGAATGGAGACGATTTGAACCACAGCAAGCGGAGTACGGCTAGGGGCGTAGGCGCATCGGGCTTGATATCCACCGACAGCAGCGGGGTCGAGTGGATATGCATGGAAAGGCCACGCGGCTTGGACAGCCGGCGCCGGCGCGTCCGTCAGAATCAAAAGTCGTCTAGTTCAGCTATCAAGCTATGACTACACGTGCGGGTGCCAGCTGTAACTTTCGTGCTCGTGGTGTGTGTGTGCCGTGCACAATGTGGTGTTGTTGAAAAGCAAAAAGGCGAGGATGATTGGGAAGGCTGACATGTGGGGATGAGAAATGCTGAGGATGGAATGTCGTGAAATCGCGCTTCGGGAGTGTTTCTGGAGTCGCGATGTTCAGCACGAGTTTTTGATGCGATTGGCTGGTTAGCAGGACTCTCGGTGACGTGTGTGGGGATTGTCCCTCTTACTAGCAACGACTCTCGCGTGCACTTGCGGCAATAGCGGGTCCACGATATTTGTCATGACAAGGTATAACGTTTGATCTATTAGTACATAAGAGTATTCTACAGAAAAGCTAAAAAAATGTAAATGTTCTGGAATGACCTGAACGGTGCCAAGCTTGGTGGATTTCATTCTGGAAATAAAGAAGCACATTGTGAAACATTTGGTTCGGTTTGTACTGCGGTACTAGCTTTCGAGAACACAGTTCACAAAGCATACAAAATATAGCCCGCCATTATACATCAATAACGATCACGATTTCAGGACTTGGAAGCAAGAATTGATGACAAAATAGCAGCCATGCTCTGAGCTTCCTCTGAGCCTCCTTTTCCCTTTTCAGACCCCTTCCCGTTTGCACTTTCCCCTTCTCCACCACCGCTTAGCAAAGCAGCATCCAAGCTCAGCTTCCGCTGGGCAATGTTCAAAATGCCCTCATCAACTGTTGCACGTGTCACGAGCCTGGTGTTGTGGGGGAAAGGGTGGCAGAAAGCTAACTTGATAACATTAAACATACACTGCCTGCTCAATCTGAGCAAATTAGGCCTGAGAAACATAAACAATAATCACAAATTACTGTACCACTTACACCACACAGCTGAAAATGACACACACAAGGTTCACAACAACTTCAGCATAATACAACTCACGGCACGACAGTTACAACTCACCGCACGACAGTTACGACTCACCGCACGACAGTTACAGGTCGAGTCTGCCCGATCCGATGGCACCTGTCCTCCGCCTGCCGGTCCATCTGAGGGTTAAAATCCACGTCGTGCAGAATCACCGTGTCTGCCCCGGTCAGGTTCAAACCTTGGCCGCCTGCCCGGGTCGACAGCAGCATCGCAAAAACCGAGGGGTCCCGGTTGAACTCGTCCACCAGAGCCTGCCTCTGCACCACTTGTGTGCTGCACGAAGGGGAAAGAATCCAAGTGGGGTTGGGACATTGGGAAACAGCGTGTCATGGTGGTAAGCAGGATGGCCAACACCGAGGGGCCCCAGTTGAACTCGTACACCAGGGCTTGCCTTTGCACCACCTGCGTGCTGGTTGGGGGGAGAAAGGATTCAAGAGGGGGTAGGAGCAGCACGCCTTAGTGGAAAGCAACATCAGGAAAACTGAGGGGCCCCAGTTGAACTCGTACACCAGGGCTTGCCTTTGCACCACCTGCGTGCTGGTTGGGGGGAGAAAGGATTCAAGAGGGGGTAGGAGCAGCACGCCTTAGTGGAAAGCAACATCAGGAAAACTGAGGGGCCCCAGTTGAACTCGTACACCAGGGCTTGCCTTTGCACCACCTGCGTGCTGGTTGGGGGGAGAAAGGATTCAAGAGGGGGTAGGAGCAGCACGCCTTAGTGGAAAGCAACATCAGGAAAACTGAGGGGCCCCAGTTGAACTCGTACACCAGGGCTTGCCTTTGCACCACCTGCGTGCTGGTTGGGGGGAGAAAGGATTCAAGAGGGGGTAGGAGCAGCACGCCTTAGTGGAAAGCAACATCAGGAAAACTGAGGGGCCCCAGTTGAACTCGTACACCAGGGCTTGCCTTTGCACCACCTGCGTGCTGGTTGGGGGGAGAAAGGATTCAAGAGGGGGTAGGAGCAGCACGCCTTAGTGGAAAGCAACATCAGGAAAACTGAGGGGCCCCAGTTGAACTCGTACACCAGGGCTTGCCTTTGCACCACCTGCGTGCTGGTTGGGGGGAGAAAGGATTCAAGAGGGGGTAGGAGCAGCACGCCTTAGTGGAAAGCAACATCAGGAAAACTGAGGGGCCCCAGTTGAACTCGTACACCAGGGCTTGCCTTTGCACCACCTGCGTGCTGGTTGGGGGGAGAAAGGATTCAAGAGGGGGTAGGAGCAGCACGCCTTAGTGGAAAGCAACATCAGGAAAACTGAGGGGCCCCAGTTGAACTCGTACACCAGGGCTTGCCTTTGCACCACCTGCGTGCTGGTTGGGGGGAGAAAGGATTCAAGAGGGGGTAGGAGCAGCACGCCTTAGTGGAAAGCAACATCAGGAAAACTGAGGGGCCCCAGTTGAACTCGTACACCAGGGCTTGCCTTTGCACCACCTGCGTGCTGGTTGGGGGGAGAAAGGATTCAAGAGGGGGTAGGAGCAGCACGCCTTAGTGGAAAGCAACATCAGGAAAACTGAGGGGCCCCAGTTGAACTCGTACACCAGGGCTTGCCTTTGCACCACCTGCGTGCTGGTTGGGGGGAGAAAGGATTCAAGAGGGGGTAGGAGCAGCACGCCTTAGTGGAAAGCAACATCAGGAAAACTGAGGGGCCCCAGTTGAACTCGTACACCAGGGCTTGCCTTTGCACCACCTGCGTGCTGGTTGGGGGGAGAAAGGATTCAAGAGGGGGTAGGAGCAGCACGCCTTAGTGGAAAGCAACATCAGGAAAACTGAGGGGCCCCAGTTGAACTCGTACACCAGGGCTTGCCTTTGCACCACCTGCGTGCTGGTTGGGGGGAGAAAGGATTCAAGAGGGGGTAGGAGCAGCACGCCTTAGTGGAAAGCAACATCAGGAAAACTGAGGGGCCCCAGTTGAACTCGTACACCAGGGCTTGCCTTTGCACCACCTGCGTGCTGGTTGGGGGGAGAAAGGATTCAAGAGGGGGTAGGAGCAGCACGCCTTAGTGGAAAGCAACATCAGGAAAACTGAGGGGCCCCAGTTGAACTCGTACACCAGGGCTTGCCTTTGCACCACCTGCGTGCTGGTTGGGGGGAGAAAGGATTCAAGAGGGGGTAGGAGCAGCACGCCTTAGTGGAAAGCAACATCAGGAAAACTGAGGGGCCCCAGTTGAACTCGTACACCAGGGCTTGCCTTTGCACCACCTGCGTGCTGGTTGGGGGGAGAAAGGATTCAAGAGGGGGTAGGAGCAGCACGCCTTAGTGGAAAGCAACATCAGGAAAACTGAGGGGCCCCAGTTGAACTCGTACACCAGGGCTTGCCTTTGCACCACCTGCATGCTGGTTGGGGGGAGAAAGGATTCAAGAGGGGGTAGGAGCAGCACGCCTTAGTGGAAAGCAACATCAGGAAAACTGAGGGGCCCCAGTTGAACTCGTACACCAGGGCTTGCCTTTGCACCACCTGCGTGCTGGTTGGGGGGAGAAAGGATTCAAGAGGGGGTAGGAGCAGCACGCCTTAGTGGAAAGCAACATCAGGAAAACTGAGGGGCCCCAGTTGAACTCGTACACCAGGGCTTGCCTTTGCACCACCTGCGTGCTGGTTGGGGGGAGAAAGGATTCAAGAGGGGGTAGGAGCAGCACGCCTTAGTGGAAAGCAACATCAGGAAAACTGAGGGGCCCCAGTTGAACTCGTACACCAGGGCTTGCCTTTGCACCACCTGCGTGCTGGTTGGGGGGAGAAAGGATTCAAGAGGGGGTAGGAGCAGCACGCCTTAGTGGAAAGCAACATCAGGAAAACTGAGGGGCCCCAGTTGAACTCGTACACCAGGGCTTGCCTTTGCACCACCTGCGTGCTGGTTGGGGGGAGAAAGGATTCAAGAGGGGGTAGGAGCAGCACGCCTTAGTGGAAAGCAACATCAGGAAAACTGAGGGGCCCCAGTTGAACTCGTACACCAGGGCTTGCCTTTGCACCACCTGCGTGCTGGTTGGGGGGAGAAAGGATTCAAGAGGGGGTAGGAGCAGCACGCCTTAGTGGAAAGCAACATCAGGAAAACTGAGGGGCCCCAGTTGAACTCGTACACCAGGGCTTGCCTTTGCACCACCTGCGTGCTGGTTGGGGGGAGAAAGGATTCAAGAGGGGGTAGGAGCAGCACGCCTTAGTGGAAAGCAACATCAGGAAAACTGAGGGGCCCCAGTTGAACTCGTACACCAGGGCTTGCCTTTGCACCACCTGCGTGCTGGTTGGGGGGAGAAAGGATTCAAGAGGGGGTAGGAGCAGCACGCCTTAGTGGAAAGCAACATCAGGAAAACTGAGGGGCCCCAGTTGAACTCGTACACCAGGGCTTGCCTTTGCACCACCTGCGTGCTGGTTGGGGGGAGAAAGGATTCAAGAGGGGGTAGGAGCAGCACGCCTTAGTGGAAAGCAACATCAGGAAAACTGAGGGGCCCCAGTTGAACTCGTACACCAGGGCTTGCCTTTGCACCACCTGCGTGCTGGTTGGGGGGAGAAAGGATTCAAGAGGGGGTAGGAGCAGCACGCCTTAGTGGAAAGCAACATCAGGAAAACTGAGGGGCCCCAGTTGAACTCGTACACCAGGGCTTGCCTTTGCACCACCTGCGTGCTGGTTGGGGGGAGAAAGGATTCAAGAGGGGGTAGGAGCAGCACGCCTTAGTGGAAAGCAACATCAGGAAAACTGAGGGGCCCCAGTTGAACTCGTACACCAGGGCTTGCCTTTGCACCACCTGCGTGCTGGTTGGGGGGAGAAAGGATTCAAGAGGGGGTAGGAGCAGCACGCCTTAGTGGAAAGCAACATCAGGAAAACTGAGGGGCCCCAGTTGAACTCGTACACCAGGGCTTGCCTTTGCACCACCTGCGTGCTGGTTGGGGGGAGAAAGGATTCAAGAGGGGGTAGGAGCAGCACGCCTTAGTGGAAAGCAACATCAGGAAAACTGAGGGGCCCCAGTTGAACTCGTACACCAGGGCTTGCCTTTGCACCACCTGCGTGCTGGTTGGGGGGAGAAAGGATTCAAGAGGGGGTAGGAGCAGCACGCCTTAGTGGAAAGCAACATCAGGAAAACTGAGGGGCCCCAGTTGAACTCGTACACCAGGGCTTGCCTTTGCACCACCTGCGTGCTGGTTGGGGGGAGAAAGGATTCAAGAGGGGGTAGGAGCAGCACGCCTTAGTGGAAAGCAACATCAGGAAAACTGAGGGGCCCCAGTTGAACTCGTACACCAGGGCTTGCCTTTGCACCACCTGCGTGCTGGTTGGGGGGAGAAAGGATTCAAGAGGGGGTAGGAGCAGCACGCCTTAGTGGAAAGCAACATCAGGAAAACTGAGGGGCCCCAGTTGAACTCGTACACCAGGGCTTGCCTTTGCACCACCTGCGTGCTGGTTGGGGGGAGAAAGGATTCAAGAGGGGGTAGGAGCAGCACGCCTTAGTGGAAAGCAACATCAGGAAAACTGAGGGGCCCCAGTTGAACTCGTACACCAGGGCTTGCCTTTGCACCACCTGCGTGCTGGTTGGGGGGAGAAAGGATTCAAGAGGGGGTAGGAGCAGCACGCCTTAGTGGAAAGCAACATCAGGAAAACTGAGGGGCCCCAGTTGAACTCGTACACCAGGGCTTGCCTTTGCACCACCTGCGTGCTGGTTGGGGGGAGAAAGGATTCAAGAGGGGGTAGGAGCAGCACGCCTTAGTGGAAAGCAACATCAGGAAAACTGAGGGGCCCCAGTTGAACTCGTACACCAGGGCTTGCCTTTGCACCACCTGCGTGCTGGTTGGGGGGAGAAAGGATTCAAGAGGGGGTAGGAGCAGCACGCCTTAGTGGAAAGCAACATCAGGAAAACTGAGGGGCCCCAGTTGAACTCGTACACCAGGGCTTGCCTTTGCACCACCTGCGTGCTGGTTGGGGGGAGAAAGGATTCAAGAGGGGGTAGGAGCAGCACGCCTTAGTGGAAAGCAACATCAGGAAAACTGAGGGGCCCCAGTTGAACTCGTACACCAGGGCTTGCCTTTGCACCACCTGCGTGCTGGTTGGGGGGAGAAAGGATTCAAGAGGGGGTAGGAGCAGCACGCCTTAGTGGAAAGCAACATCAGGAAAACTGAGGGGCCCCAGTTGAACTCGTACACCAGGGCTTGCCTTTGCACCACCTGCGTGCTGGTTGGGGGGAGAAAGGATTCAAGAGGGGGTAGGAGCAGCACGCCTTAGTGGAAAGCAACATCAGGAAAACTGAGGGGCCCCAGTTGAACTCGTACACCAGGGCTTGCCTTTGCACCACCTGCGTGCTGGTTGGGGGGAGAAAGGATTCAAGAGGGGGTAGGAGCAGCACGCCTTAGTGGAAAGCAACATCAGGAAAACTGAGGGGCCCCAGTTGAACTCGTACACCAGGGCTTGCCTTTGCACCACCTGCGTGCTGGTTGGGGGGAGAAAGGATTCAAGAGGGGGTAGGAGCAGCACGCCTTAGTGGAAAGCAACATCAGGAAAACTGAGGGGCCCCAGTTGAACTCGTACACCAGGGCTTGCCTTTGCACCACCTGCGTGCTGGTTGGGGGGAGAAAGGATTCAAGAGGGGGTAGGAGCAGCACGCCTTAGTGGAAAGCAACATCAGGAAAACTGAGGGGCCCCAGTTGAACTCGTACACCAGGGCTTGCCTTTGCACCACCTGCGTGCTGGTTGGGGGGAGAAAGGATTCAAGAGGGGGTAGGAGCAGCACGCCTTAGTGGAAAGCAACATCAGGAAAACTGAGGGGCCCCAGTTGAACTCGTACACCAGGGCTTGCCTTTGCACCACCTGCGTGCTGGTTGGGGGGAGAAAGGATTCAAGAGGGGGTAGGAGCAGCACGCCTTAGTGGAAAGCAACATCAGGAAAACTGAGGGGCCCCAGTTGAACTCGTACACCAGGGCTTGCCTTTGCACCACCTGCGTGCTGGTTGGGGGGAGAAAGGATTCAAGAGGGGGTAGGAGCAGCACGCCTTAGTGGAAAGCAACATCAGGAAAACTGAGGGGCCCCAGTTGAACT
Source organism: Closterium sp. Yama58-4 (assembly GCA_947470075.1). Classification (NCBI taxonomy): domain Eukaryota; kingdom Viridiplantae; phylum Streptophyta; class Zygnematophyceae; order Desmidiales; family Closteriaceae; genus Closterium; species Closterium sp. Yama58-4. The sequence goes on along the minus strand of CANIUD010000750.1, from coordinate 1,248,816 downwards.
CGTACACCAGGGCTTGCCTTTGCACCACCTGCGTGCTGGTTGGGGGGAGAAAGGATTCAAGAGGGGGTAGGAGCAGCACGCCTTAGTGGAAAGCAACATCAGGAAAACTGAGGGGCCCCAGTTGAACTCGTACACCAGGGCTTGCCTTTGCACCACCTGCGTGCTGGTTGGGGGGAGAAAGGATTCAAGAGGGGGTAGGAGCAGCACGCCTTAGTGGAAAGCAACATCAGGAAAACTGAGGGGCCCCAGTTGAACTCGTACACCAGGGCTTGCCTTTGCACCACCTGCGTGCTGGTTGGGGGGAGAAAGGATTCAAGAGGGGGTAGGAGCAGCACGCCTTAGTGGAAAGCAACATCAGGAAAACTGAGGGGCCCCAGTTGAACTCGTACACCAGGGCTTGCCTTTGCACCACCTGCGTGCTGGTTGGGGGGAGAAAGGATTCAAGAGGGGGTAGGAGCAGCACGCCTTAGTGGAAAGCAACATCAGGAAAACTGAGGGGCCCCAGTTGAACTCGTACACCAGGGCTTGCCTTTGCACCACCTGCGTGCTGGTTGGGGGGAGAAAGGATTCAAGAGGGGGTAGGAGCAGCACGCCTTAGTGGAAAGCAACATCAGGAAAACTGAGGGGCCCCAGTTGAACTCGTACACCAGGGCTTGCCTTTGCACCACCTGCGTGCTGGTTGGGGGGAGAAAGGATTCAAGAGGGGGTAGGAGCAGCACGCCTTAGTGGAAAGCAACATCAGGAAAACTGAGGGGCCCCAGTTGAACTCGTACACCAGGGCTTGCCTTTGCACCACCTGCGTGCTGGTTGGGGGGAGAAAGGATTCAAGAGGGGGTAGGAGCAGCACGCCTTAGTGGAAAGCAACATCAGGAAAACTGAGGGGCCCCAGTTGAACTCGTACACCAGGGCTTGCCTTTGCACCACCTGCGTGCTGGTTGGGGGGAGAAAGGATTCAAGAGGGGGTAGGAGCAGCACGCCTTAGTGGAAAGCAACATCAGGAAAACTGAGGGGCCCCAGTTGAACTCGTACACCAGGGCTTGCCTTTGCACCACCTGCGTGCTGGTTGGGGGGAGAAAGGATTCAAGAGGGGGTAGGAGCAGCACGCCTTAGTGGAAAGCAACATCAGGAAAACTGAGGGGCCCCAGTTGAACTCGTACACCAGGGCTTGCCTTTGCACCACCTGCGTGCTGGTTGGGGGGAGAAAGGATTCAAGAGGGGGTAGGAGCAGCACGCCTTAGTGGAAAGCAACATCAGGAAAACTGAGGGGCCCCAGTTGAACTCGTACACCAGGGCTTGCCTTTGCACCACCTGCGTGCTGGTTGGGGGGAGAAAGGATTCAAGAGGGGGTAGGAGCAGCACGCCTTAGTGGAAAGCAACATCAGGAAAACTGAGGGGCCCCAGTTGAACTCGTACACCAGGGCTTGCCTTTGCACCACCTGCGTGCTGGTTGGGGGGAGAAAGGATTCAAGAGGGGGTAGGAGCAGCACGCCTTAGTGGAAAGCAACATCAGGAAAACTGAGGGGCCCCAGTTGAACTCGTACACCAGGGCTTGCCTTTGCACCACCTGCGTGCTGGTTGGGGGGAGAAAGGATTCAAGAGGGGGTAGGAGCAGCACGCCTTAGTGGAAAGCAACATCAGGAAAACTGAGGGGCCCCAGTTGAACTCGTACACCAGGGCTTGCCTTTGCACCACCTGCGTGCTGGTTGGGGGGAGAAAGGATTCAAGAGGGGGTAGGAGCAGCACGCCTTAGTGGAAAGCAACATCAGGAAAACTGAGGGGCCCCAGTTGAACTCGTACACCAGGGCTTGCCTTTGCACCACCTGCGTGCTGGTTGGGGGGAGAAAGGATTCAAGAGGGGGTAGGAGCAGCACGCCTTAGTGGAAAGCAACATCAGGAAAACTGAGGGGCCCCAGTTGAACTCGTACACCAGGGCTTGCCTTTGCACCACCTGCGTGCTGGTTGGGGGGAGAAAGGATTCAAGAGGGGGTAGGAGCAGCACGCCTTAGTGGAAAGCAACATCAGGAAAACTGAGGGGCCCCAGTTGAACTCGTACACCAGGGCTTGCCTTTGCACCACCTGCGTGCTGGTTGGGGGGAGAAAGGATTCAAGAGGGGGTAGGAGCAGCACGCCTTAGTGGAAAGCAACATCAGGAAAACTGAGGGGCCCCAGTTGAACTCGTACACCAGGGCTTGCCTTTGCACCACCTGCGTGCTGGTTGGGGGGAGAAAGGATTCAAGAGGGGGTAGGAGCAGCACGCCTTAGTGGAAAGCAACATCAGGAAAACTGAGGGGCCCCAGTTGAACTCGTACACCAGGGCTTGCCTTTGCACCACCTGCGTGCTGGTTGGGGGGAGAAAGGATTCAAGAGGGGGTAGGAGCAGCACGCCTTAGTGGAAAGCAACATCAGGAAAACTGAGGGGCCCCAGTTGAACTCGTACACCAGGGCTTGCCTTTGCACCACCTGCGTGCTGGTTGGGGGGAGAAAGGATTCAAGAGGGGGTAGGAGCAGCACGCCTTAGTGGAAAGCAACATCAGGAAAACTGAGGGGCCCCAGTTGAACTCGTACACCAGGGCTTGCCTTTGCACCACCTGCGTGCTGGTTGGGGGGAGAAAGGATTCAAGAGGGGGTAGGAGCAGCACGCCTTAGTGGAAAGCAACATCAGGAAAACTGAGGGGCCCCAGTTGAACTCGTACACCAGGGCTTGCCTTTGCACCACCTGCGTGCTGGTTGGGGGGAGAAAGGATTCAAGAGGGGGTAGGAGCAGCACGCCTTAGTGGAAAGCAACATCAGGAAAACTGAGGGGCCCCAGTTGAACTCGTACACCAGGGCTTGCCTTTGCACCACCTGCGTGCTGGTTGGGGGGAGAAAGGATTCAAGAGGGGGTAGGAGCAGCACGCCTTAGTGGAAAGCAACATCAGGAAAACTGAGGGGCCCCAGTTGAACTCGTACACCAGGGCTTGCCTTTGCACCACCTGCGTGCTGGTTGGGGGGAGAAAGGATTCAAGAGGGGGTAGGAGCAGCACGCCTTAGTGGAAAGCAACATCAGGAAAACTGAGGGGCCCCAGTTGAACTCGTACACCAGGGCTTGCCTTTGCACCACCTGCGTGCTGGTTGGGGGGAGAAAGGATTCAAGAGGGGGTAGGAGCAGCACGCCTTAGTGGAAAGCAACATCAGGAAAACTGAGGGGCCCCAGTTGAACTCGTACACCAGGGCTTGCCTTTGCACCACCTGCGTGCTGGTTGGGGGGAGAAAGGATTCAAGAGGGGGTAGGAGCAGCACGCCTTAGTGGAAAGCAACATCAGGAAAACTGAGGGGCCCCAGTTGAACTCGTACACCAGGGCTTGCCTTTGCACCACCTGCGTGCTGGTTGGGGGGAGAAAGGATTCAAGAGGGGGTAGGAGCAGCACGCCTTAGTGGAAAGCAACATCAGGAAAACTGAGGGGCCCCAGTTGAACTCGTACACCAGGGCTTGCCTCTGCACCACCTGCGTGCTGTTCAAAGAGGGGAGACCGCAAGAGGGGGCGTTGTGTGGGTTGTGTCGGGAGCAGCACGCTTTAGTAAAAAGCAGCATCAGGAACACCGAGGGGCCCCAGTTGAACTCGTACACCAGGGCTTGCCTTTGCACCACCTGCGTGCTGGTTGGGGGGAGAAAGGATTCAAGAGGGGGTAGGAGCAGCACGCCTTAGTGGAAAGCAACATCAGGAAAACTGAGGGGCCCCAGTTGAACTCGTACACCAGGGCTTGCCTTTGCACCACCTGCGTGCTGGTTGGGGGGAGAAAGGATTCAAGAGGGGGTAGGAGCAGCACGCCTTAGTGGAAAGCAACATCAGGAAAACTGAGGGGCCCCAGTTGAACTCGTACACCAGGGCTTGCCTTTGCACCACCTGCGTGCTGGTTGGGGGGAGAAAGGATTCAAGAGGGGGTAGGAGCAGCACGCCTTAGTGGAAAGCAACATCAGGAAAACTGAGGGGCCCCAGTTGAACTCGTACACCAGGGCTTGCCTCTGCACCACCTGCGTGCTGTTCAAAGAGGGGAGACCGCAAGAGGGGGCGTTGTGTGGGTTGTGTCGGGAGCAGCACGCTTTAGTAAAAAGCAGCATCAGGAACACCGAGGGGCCCCAGTTGAACTCGTCCACCAGCGCCTGCCTCTGCACCACCTGCGTGCTGTTTGTGTGGGCGGATGGAGGACAGGAATCAAGAAGAATGAGTTGAGGCTGCGGCAGTGGCATTAAGGGTGAACACCGATGGATACCGAGGGGTCCCGGTTGAACTCGTCCACCAGAGCCTGCCTCTGCACCACCTGCGTGCTGTTCAAAGGGGAAGGGGGGGAAGGCGGAGAGGGGGATGTTGGGACGTAGATGGATGGAAGAGGAGGGAGTGAAGGCATGGTAATGGCATGGAGTGGCAAACGCAGAGGGGCCCCGGTTGAACTCGTCTATCAGAGCCTGCCTCTGCACCACCTGCGCACTGGTTGGCGGGAGACAAGAGGGAGTAGAAACCGCATGCCGCAGTGGAAAGCAGCATGGAGTGGCAAACACCAGAGCCTCAGCACAGGGGGAGAGGGGGAGGAGGGGGAGAAGGACATAGCACAGATTTGAGCATTTTGTCCGCCCACATAATATTCTTTCCCATAAAATTAGTGGGGGGGTTGGGGATTTTGGTTGATGGGCTGGTTTTCAGGGGTCTATTTGGGTTGGGAGGGGTTGAGTTTTGGCGAAAATGACGTTCGGGCTGACCGAAAAAAAATTCCCCAAGTGTTCTGCGTTTTTCTGTGCGTTCAGCGTTTTGCGTTCAAACGCAGAACGTAACGCTTCAGATGCGTTTTTCTCCACTCAGCCTAGCACGTGCTGCGGAACGTCGTGAACAGCCGTCAAGAGCTAACCACCCCACCCCACCCCATCCCACCGCACTCATTCCTCCCACCTCTACACTCCCTTCTCAAGATTCACGACTCAACTGCCATCCCGCCTCAAGAAAGCCACCCCAGCACGTGGTGCAGAATGTCTAGCACAGCCGATGAGTCAACTCCACACTACACCACCCATGCTTCATGCACCAACCGATGAGGGTACACCACCCATGCTTCGTGCACCAACCGATGAGGGTACACCACCCATGCTTCGTGCACCAACCGATGAGGGTACACCACCCATGCTTCGTGCACCAACCGATGAGGGTACACCACCCATGCTTCGTGCACCAACCGATGAGGGTACACCACCCATGCTTCGTGCACCAACCGATGAGGGTACACCACCCATGCTTCGTGCACCAACCGATGAGGGTACACCACCCATGCTTCGTGCACCAACCGATGAGGGTACACCACCCATGCTTCGTGCACCAACCGATGAGGGTACACCACCCATGCTTCGTGCACCAACCGATGAGGGTACACCACCCATGCTTCGTGCACCAACCGATGAGGGTACACCACCCCTCCTTCCCTCACTCCCCCTCCTCACCTGCCATCCAGTCTCAGGAAGGTCAGTCCCAGCAGCCCCAGCACGTGCTGCAGGATGTCAAGCACAGCCGGCCATTGCCACTCTTGTGTGTCCATCCCTATACCCATCCAAGTCAAATGCCCTTCCCTTTTACTCTCCTCCTTCCCTCACTCCCCCTCCTCACCTGCCATCCAGTCTCAAAAAGGTCAGGCCCAGCAGCCCCAGCACGTGCTGCAGGATGTCAAGCACAGCCGTCCATTGGCTGAAGAGCAGCACTCGGTGGCCATCGGATTTAAGCTGCGGAAGAAGCGTTGCGAGGGCCTGTGAGGGGGGATGGGGCAGGAGATAAGGAAAGATAGCAGAGGAGAGTTGGATAAGGGGAAAGATGACACAAGATCAGAAGACCGGTCATTGGTTGAGGAGCAGCACTCGGTCGGTGCACCTGGCACTTGCAGGGGTGCCAAGTGCCAGGAGTGCAAGACACATTCACAGGGGACCCGGGAGAGTGAGTGAGAGTGCGTCCACGACGCTGCAGGGTGTTTTTGAGAATCTGGTCTCAAGAACACTCCACACCCCCACCAGCCCTCCAACAGGAAACCTCACCAACGGCTGCGAAGATCTGGTTCAGTTCTCCCACACCCCCAACAGCCCCCCCCTTGGCACCTGCAGGACTGGTCTCGTGGGAACTATTTTTGAGGCGCCTCAGAAATCGTCTCAAATTTTGAGGCGCCTCAAAAATCGTCCCAACTCATGCGGAAACCTCACCAACGGCTGGAAAGATCTGAATCAATTCCCCCACACCCCCAACAGCCCACCCCTTGACACTTGCAGGACTGGTCCCGCGGGAACTGGAAGAGTGAAAACGAGTCTGGAGAGACACCCATAGAAGAACCCTCACCAATCACCCCTTGCTCTCGCATCCAAGGTGACTTTTGAGTCGACTCAGAAGTCACCTGGAGATGGGAGGAGAGACACCCATAAAAAAAAACCTCACCAATCACCCCTTGCCCCTGCACCCCTCGCAGTTGCACCTGGCACCCCCAATATCAAACCCACGGCCATTGCACCATCAACCTCACCTGGCACTTGCAGGAGTGGAAGAACTGATCACGAGAAAGAATGAAGCGTGAGAGAGCGTCGCTGTGGGAGGCGCACAGCTGGTTGAGTGTGAAGTCGCTGTAGCCCCGCAGCTCCTCCTGCACGCCCCTCTCCCTCCCGTCCCTTACCAGTTACCCCCTGACACAGCACCCCCAGCAAACCCACCTGGCACTTGCAGGAGTGGAAGAACTGCTCTCGCGACAACAGGAAGTGTGAGAGCGCGTCGCTGTGAGCGGCGCACAGCTGGTTGAGTGTGAAGTCGCTGTAGCCCCGCAGCTCCTCCTGCACTCCTCCCTTCCACGCAACACGCCCCTTGCTTCGATTCCATCAATGCACCACCCATCCCCCCAGCCCAGCCCAGCCCACCTTCCCGCTTGTTCCCTGCCCTAGCACCCACACCAACCGCACCGCACCTGGCACTTGCCGGAGTGGAAGAATTGTTCCCGCGAGAGCAGGAAGCGGGAGAGTGCGTCACTGTGGGCGGCGCACAGCTGGTTGAGTGTGAAGTCGCTGTAGCCCCGCAGCTCCTCCTGCACTCAACAACCCGTGCTCCTGCAAGCCCCTTAGCTCCTCCTGCACGCAACAACCCCCTTGCTTCGATGCACCTCCCATCCCCCCCACCAAACAACCACCAACCGCACCTGGCACTTGCAGGAGTGAAAGAATTGTTCCCGGGAGAGCAGGTAGCGGGAGAGTGCGTCGCTGTGAGCCGCGCACAGCTGGTTGAGTGTGAAGTCGCTGTAGCCCCGCACCTCCTCCTGCACGCCCTTCTCCCGCTTGTTCCCTGCCCTAGCTACCCCCACCAAGGCTTACCTGGCACTTGCAGGAGTGAAAGAATTGTTCCCGTGAGAGCAGGAAGCGCGAGAGTGCGTCGCTGTGGGCGGTGCACAGCTGGTTGAGTGTGAAGTCGCTGTAGCCCCGCAGCTCCTCCTGCACGCGCTGCCGCGTGCACTCCCCCCCAAACACACCCCTCCCGTGCAGTACTCCTGCCATTTCTGTGACCGCTTCATCAGAGAAGAGTCGGCGCACGAGGAGAGGGTGGTTGGCTAGCTGTGGAAAGTGAAGAGAGACAGGGCACGGAATTGCAAGAAGAGAGAGGGAGAAATGGTGAGATGAGACACGCCAGACTCGTGAGTGTGAAGTCACTGTAGCCCCGCAGCTCCTCCTGCACGCGCTGCCGCGTGCACTCTCCCCCAAACACGCCCCTCCCGTGCAGCACCGTTGCCATGTCGTCCACTGCTGCGTCGGAGAAGAGGCGACGGACCAGGAGCGGGTGGTTGGCCAGCTGGCAGAGGGAGTGGGAGCGTGGAAGGGGAATAGGGGAAAAGGGACGAAGATATGAGAACGTGCTCCCCTCCCATGCTTGGGTGAATGAGGGAAGGGAAAGGAGGAAGGGGAGGGAAGAATGGGGAATAACGAGGCGCAACCGTCGAGCAACAAAAATTGGAATCACACCCAAAGGCAGCCGGCTTTGCATTGAATAGCACGCTCGCTAAACACACCCATTCCTCCACCACCCACCCACTCCACCAGCTGTACCTCCACCAGCTGTACCTTCCTCAGGTGGGTAAATATGCTCGCCAGCTGTCTCCTCGGCATCGCATCCACCGCCGCCGCCACAGCAGCCATGTCTTTCCCTCTCCCCTTCCCCCTCTCCCTCTACTTTCCCCAGTCCTACCTTCCTCAGGTGAGTGAAGATGCTCGCCAGCTGTCTCCTCGGCATCGAATCTACAGCTGCTGCCACAGCAGCCGTTCCCCCCTCCCCTTCCCCCTCCCCCTCTCTGTCTCCCCCTCCCGCTCTTGCCGCCACAGCCTTTCTGTATTGCTCCACAGCTTCATTGTACGCTGCTGCCTGCTCGCCCTCCATAGCCAGTAGCTCGACCTGCCAATAAGGGGGATAAAAACGAGGAGGAGAGGACACACAGCTTGTTACACCTCCACATAGCTTCATTGCATGCTGCTGCCTGCTCGCCCTCCATAGAGAGTAGCTCGACCTGCCAATAATGGGGATGGACACGGGGAGGAAAAATACATGCTATGTTCCACCTCCACACGGCTTCACCGTATGCTGCAGCAAGAGGGGGGCAACTTCGGAGGTGCCTCTTAAGTCTTTCGAGACGACGCAAGAGGGGGACAAGTACGAATTAACAAATCAAATTCACAGTATTATCCACAAGGCTACGTCTAGCGTATTATCCACACCCATCCACGCCCATCCACACCCCTCCCGCTCTCACCTTCTGCACTTTCGCCACCAGCTGTTTCATCACATCAGCCTTGACTCTCTGCAACACAAACGGGCCCAGGATGGCCTTCATGCGCCCTATCAGCCCCTCGTCTGCTGGCCCTCCTTCCATGTCTCGTCTGCCCCCTTTCGCCCACCCCTCCTCCCCCTCTCACCTTCTGCACTTTAGCCACCAGCTGTTTCATCACATCCACTTTCACTCTCCTTAGAACAAACGGCCCAGGATTGCCTTCATGCGCCCTCTATCAGCCCCTCGTCTGCTGGTGCATACCCATGCATACCCATGCATACCCATGCATGCCCATGCATGCCCATGCATACCCATGCATACCCATGCATACCCATGCATACCCATGCATGCCCATGCATGCCCATGCATACCCATGCATGCCCATGCATACCCATGCATGCCCATGCATGCCCATGCATGCCCATGCATGCCCATGCATACCCATGCATGCCCATGCATACCCATGCATGCCCATGCATACCCATGCATGCCCATGCATACCCATGCATGCCCATGCATACCCATGCATGCCCATGCATGCCCATGCATACCCATGCATACCCATGCATACCCATGCATACCCATGTATGCCCATGCATACCCATGCATACCCATGTATGCCCATGCATACCCATGCATACATCAGAATGACTCGCCGCAGCACAAACGGTCCCAGGATGGCCTTCATGCGCCCTATCAGCCCCTCGTCCGCTGCCCCCCCCCCCCCCCCCCCCCCTCCTCATCTTGTCTGGCCCCCACCCCATCCCCCACCCCTCTCGCTCTCACCTTCTGAACCTTCGCCACCAGCTGTTTCATCACGTCAGCCTTGACTCTCCTCAGAACAAACGGCCCCAGAATGGCCTTCATGCGCCCTATCAATCAGCCCCTCGTCTGCTGGCCCCCTTGCCCAACCACCCACAGATTTTTACATGCCTACACCCATCCGCACCGCTCTCGCCCTTACCTTCTGAACCTTCGCCACCAGCTGTTTCATAACGTCAGCCTTGACTCTCCTTAGCACAAACGGCCCCAGAATAGCCTTCATGCGCCCTATCAATCAGCCCCTCGTCTGCTGGCCCTCCTTCCATGTCTCGTCTGCCCCCTTTCACCCAACCCCACCTCTCACTCTCACCTTCTGCACTTTCGCCACCAGCTGTTTCATAACATCTGCTTTCACCCGCCGCAGCACAAACGGCCCCAGGATGGCCTTCATGCGCCCTATCAGGCCCTCGTCTGCTGGCCCCCCTCCCCCTCCTCCCCCCTTCTGGGACGGCTGGTCCCTCTTGCCCAGATACTCTGCAATGTCGCACTGGTGGGCGTTGAATATGGCGGGCATGAGGAACTCTAGCAGCGACCAGAGCTCCTGGAGAGGGAGAGGAAAAAGGAGGAGAGGAGAGAGGGAGCAAGGAGCGTGAGATGAGAAGAAGAAACCGCCTCCAGCCACCCAAGTCCCGCTTGCCCAGGTATTCTGAGATGTCGCACTGGTGTGTGTTGAATATGGTTGGCATGAGGAACTCGAGCAGCGACCAGAGCTCCTCGAGTAGAGAGGGCAAGAGGGAAGAGTGGAAGAGGGGAAGAAACGAGCAAGAAATGAGGGGGAAAAAGCACCTCCATTCATCCATCCACCAACATCCTCTCCACATATACGACGGCTGGTCCCGCTTTCCCAGGTATTCTGAGATGTCGCACTGGTGTGTGTTGAATATGGCGGGCATGAGGAATTCGAGTAGCGACCAGAGCTCTTGGCAGGGTTGAGGGAAAGGGCATGGCAGCAAGAAGTGACGAAGAAGTGGGGAAAAACTAACCATCTTTATCACACCCTCCCCCTCCCCCCTTCTGAGACGGCTGGTCCCTCTTGCCCAGGTATTCTGAGATGTCGCACTGGTGGGCGTAGAATATGGCTGGCATCAGGAACTCGAGAAGTGACCAAAGCTCCTGGGAGGATTAAGGGGAAGGGCAGGGCAGCAAAAAGTGAGCAAGAAGTGCGCCTAGAGCGGGGAAAAACTAACCATCATCACACCTTCCTCCCCCTCCCCCCTTCTGGGACGGCTGCTCCCTCTTGCCCAGGTATTCTGAGATGTCGCACTGGTGGGCGTTGAATATGGCTGGCATGAGGAACTCCAGCAGCGACCAGAGGTCCTGGGAAGAAAGAAGAGATGGAGGGAGGAGAGGAGAGAGGGAGCAAGGAACATGAGATGAGAGGAAGAACCCGCCTGCAGCCAGCCACCCAAATCCCGCTTGCCCAGATACTTTGCAGTGTCGCACCGGTGGGCGGTGAATATGGGTGACATGAGGAACTCATACCAGTGCGACCAGCGCTCCTGGGAAGGGAGAGGGGAAAGAGAGGGAACCAGGAAAATGAGATGAGAAGAACCTGTTGAAATGACAAAATGAAACCTCCATCCACCCAGGTCAATGCTGCCCGGATGCTCTGCATTGTCACACCGGTGGGCGGTGAGTTGAATATGGCTGACATGAGGAACTCATACCAGCGCGACCAGTGCTGCTGGGAAGGGAAGGAAGAGGGGAGAATTGAAAGGAGGGAAAGAGGGAATGAGGGAGCGAGACCCACAGCACACCGCTCACTGCTACTCTACTCTCCTCACCCACCTCAAGGTTGTTTCGCAAGGGCGTTCCAGTCAGCATGAGCCAACAATCTGCGGCATGAGCCAGCTGCTGCAGCTTCATCGCAAGCTGCTCCTGTCCTTCAACAGCGGGGCCTTGCCCATGCATCAGACATTTGAGTGGACTCCAAAGCACGGCATGCACGACTACTCACCTGCAAGTCATTCTGCAGCGGAGTCCCCGTGAGCATAAGTCGGTAATCCGCTGCCTGTGCCAGCTGTCGCAGCTTCATGGCCCGCTGGCTGCTCCTGTCCTTGAGCAGGTGAGCCTCGTCCATCCATCCGTCAGCACACCCTTGAGTGCTGCTCTGCTGACTCATTGGCATGGCATATCATTCGCTCACCTGCAAATCGTTTTGAAGAGGAGTCCCTGTGAGCATGAGTCTATAATCCGCGGCCTGTGCCAGCTGTCTCAGCTTCATGGCCCGCTGGCTGCTCCTGTCCTTGAGCAGGTGAGCCTCGTCCATCAGAACACACGAGAATCGGAACCTGCGCAGAAACTTCCGGTCGTCCCTCTGGGCGGAACTGTCCCTCTCAAACAGCGAGTAGCACGTCAGCAACACATCGAAACCCAGCTTCCTCTTCCTCCTCCTCCTCCTCCTCCTCCCCCTCCCCCTCCCCTCCACCTCCCTCTCCCCCTCCTTCTGCCTTCCTCCGCCTCTCCCGCCGCCGCTCCTTCTTGCCCTTTTTGCCCTTCTTCCCCTTCCCCCCGTGGAGCTCTCGCAACTCCCCCCGCTGCCCCCCGTGGTACAGCACCACGCGCAGCTGCGGGCACCAGCGCTGCAGCTCGCGCTGCCAGTTGTCAAGGAGGGAGGCGGGGGCCACAACGAGGTGGGGCCCCGGATTGTTGTCGAAGTGAGCGAGCAGCCCCAGCAGCACCACCGCCTGGAGGTTGGGGGGGGGGGAGGGGGGTGGAGGGGGGGGCAGCGGGGATTGAAGGTAAAATGAGGCACCAGAGCTGCAGCTCGCGCTGCCAGTTGTCCAGGAGGGAGGCTGGAGCTACAACCAAGTGCGGTCCTGGGTTGTTATCTAGGTGAGCCAGCAGCCCCAGCAGCACCACCGCCTGGGGGAACGGCGGAGCAGGGTTAGGGGGGATGGGGAGAATGGGAAGTGGGGACGAGGAGTCAGACGGGTGCAGGTGTTTGAGGTGCATTCCTCAGCTCCACGCTGCCCCCCATGGTACAGCACCACGCGCAGGTGCGGGCACCAGAGCTGCAGCTCGCGCTGCCAGTTGTCCAGGAGGGAGGTGGGGGCTACAACCAAGTGAGGACCAGGGTTGTTGTCCAGGTGAGCCAGCAGCCCCAGCAGCACCACCGCCTGGGGAAGGAGCAGCAGAAGGGGGAGTTTGGGACTAGAAGTTAGGGTTCTCATGGGATACATATGTCTGAGTTCACCCCTCTCTGCCCTTCATGGTACAGCACCACACGCAGGTGCGGGCACCAACGCTGCAGCTCGCGCTGCCAGTTGCCGGGGAAGGAGGCAGGAGCTAACATATGGGAAAAGGGAGGAGAACGTTGGGACACCAACATTTGGAACGAGCTTATTAAAAAGGAAGTTGCACGCAAATTCGGTCAACTGATAAAAACAAAATGAAGATACTCTATGTCTAACGTGACTGATTTTGAAGTTGAAGAGCTATGGGACTCTGTGGGGTTTTTGCTGGGATATGCACAGCACAGCTCTACTTGATGAGTTTGGTGCGATGTTCAACAAGTACAAAGGCAGAGGTTTCTAAAAACCGCAACAAGCTGGATATGTCGCGGCTTCCAAAAACCTTTGCCTTTGATACTTGTTGAACACCGCATTATAATCATTAAGTGAAACAATGCTGTGAATATCTAGCAGCAACTCCATACAGTCCCACAACGAGACATACTCATAAGGCTTTGGTCAAAGTTTACCTGCACAATATTGCCAAGACCGAATCTGTCAGCAGATAAAGCTACTCAAAATACTGATGTTAAAGCTGAAGTATACATTTGTCATCCAGGGTTTGGGTTTAGTGAGTCGCCTCACAGTCTTACGGGCAAAGTTTCAAATTTCAAAAGAATTTGAACCCCTTCTGTAAAATGTATACGAAAGCTTTAAGCCCAGAGATTGGACACGTTGGCTCCAAATAAGACAAACGTTCAAAGTTCGGGGTTCGAGGTTTAAGTTTTAGGCTTAATGTTTTAAGACTACTGTTTACCTGCACTGTCTTGCCGAGGCCCATTTCGTCCGCAAGAATTGCTGCAAACAATCAACACGAAACAAGACCCAGCGTCATTGAAATTAGGGTTGAATTCATCATTATTACACAGATTGAACACAAACCAGGAAACAGAGTCATTTAAGTTAGAGTTCAAGTTCATTATTGCACACCCACCCGTGGACGAACACAAAACAGGACACTGCGCTAATAGAGTCAGATCTTGATTTCACAACTGCTCTCCACAATATCAGAAAACAATATCTAAGATAGACATTCCTTACCACACAACGTCGAAAACCACTCACTTACCTCCCCCAACCTTCTGTCGGTACAGAAGCAGCAGGAAGTTCACTCCCACCAGCTGGTACCCCTTCAGCTGCACACTCTCCCCACACGCCGCCGACACATCATCCTGCGAGATCAACCTCGCAGCCGACTCATCCGTCTCTGCATACCCGCCCTCCAGCCCTCCCTCCCTCTTCTCCCCTCTTTCCCCCATCTCCCCCTTCTGCCCCTGCCTTCGCCCAGCAGAAGCAAGAATTTTCTGCTTCAGTGCTGCAGCAATCTGCTCGCACTTCCTCAGAGCCTCCAGCACAGGGTCGCTCTCCTGCTCCGCCTTCTCTCTGTACTCCCTCCCCCCTTCCCCTCCCTCCTCCTCTTCCTCATCCTCATTAGTCCTCCTCATCCTCCTCTGCTTCCTCCTCCTCCTCCCATTCCTCCAATGACCTCCTCCCTCTCACTGCCGCTCTGCCTGCTGCACGCGCACTCCTCCTCGTTACCACCACCTCCTCCTCTTCCCCCTCTCCTCCTCCCCCTACTCTGCCTCCTCCACCATCACCACCCTCCCCGCCATCTCCCCACTCCTCCTCCCCCTCCCACTCTTCACTCTGCGCATACCTTGCGGGCCTTCTCGCCCGCTCTGATCGCCTCACCCACTCTCCCTGCTTCTGCCTCCCTTTCGATTTCCTCCTTCCCCTACCCCGAAACACTTCATCATCCTCATCCTCTTCCTCTTCCAACTCTAACCCCTCTAGCTCCTCAATCTCCTCCTCTATCTCCTCTTCTATATCATCCTCCACTATCCAATCATCCTCCTCCTCCTCCTCCTCCTCCTCCTCATCCTCCCACCGATCCTTCCCAGATTTCTTCCCCCCCTTCTTCCCCTTCCCCTTTCCCTTCTCCTTCTCCTTCCCCTTCCCCACCCCCTTCCCCTTCCCCTTCCCCGTCCCCATCCCCTTCCCCTGCGCCACAACCGCCCCAGGAGCATCTCTAGCGGAGCGCCAGCCCTTGCTGGGGGCGTGCAGCGCCAGCAGGCGCGCGCGCAGCTCCTCTCTCTCCGCCCTCTGCACTGCCGCGCTGTTGCCAGGAGCCATTTGCGGACCCCCCTGGGTGGAGCCCTCCTGGGGCTGCCTCACTCCAAAGAACCTCCTCGCGTTGAAAGTCGCTGCAGAAGCAGTATTGCCAGTGGTGTCAGCATTATAACCAGCGGTGGCAGCACCGCCCCTTCCTGCATCAGCATCCCCTCGTTTGAACGGTGAAACCCGTTTCTCCTCCCCCCACTCCTCCTCCTCATCCACCTCCTCCTCCTCTTCATAATCCCCATCACTGCCATCACTACCCGCCAGAACGATCTTCCGCCTCTTCCTCTTCCCCTGCATCCCCCCATCACCCTCTCTTCCTCCCACCCCAGGTGACGAATCTGCCAATAACCCTTCACGCCCAAAACCCTCTCCCTCTCTTTCCACAACCCTAAACCCTTCAATCTCATCCTCCATTTGATCTCTCCCTGTGTTTTCCGCACTAGGGGTGGCAGCGGTCGCACTACCGGCCAAAACTCCCCGCCCACCTCGCTGCAGCCTGCGAAACCCGTCTCTAGCAACACCTTCCCCTTCCCCTGCTACCCTGCCGCCCAGGGGCCCTGTCCGCGTCTGCGACTGCCGCCTAAGCAGCCGAGACCGCGGCTTGAAGTTTGACAAGCTCTGCAGGCGGCGAGTGTGCGCAAACGAGTCAATGGACGGAAGCGGAGGCGACAATAACGCGGATGAAACTCCAGGACCCTTTTTCTTCTCTTCGCCTTCATTCCCCTCCTCACCACCAGCAGCACCAGCAGCACCAGCACCACCAGCAGCACGATCGGGCTGCTGGACCGGTTTCGTCAGCTGCTGAAGCGGCTTGATCTTGATGGTGCGTCTAGGAATAGCCACAGGCTCTGTGTTGTTATTGCGTATGCCGTTGCCTGCTTTCCCGTTACAAGCACTCCCGCTGGTAAGCATCCCATTTACTGATCGCACACGATGGGAGGAATTTTGAGTTAAAGATCCTCCTTTTCCCACTGGACTACTGTCAGCCACCGATATTTTCTGTTGCCCGAAAAAACGGCTGCCAACAACACCCGTACGCGCCTGCTGACGTGGCAGTTCTTCCTGCGGCAGCTGCTGTGGTTCGTGGCCATCCCGGGGTTCCAGCCCCGCAAGCTCGTTATTGTCAGGTTCGATATAGTCGTCCAATGGACCCAGAATCCTGGCTCCTTCGATTCGCACGGGACCACCGTCTGTGTCCAGATCCGGTGAATCTGACGCGCATTGGAACGCGGCGGAAAACGACTCCGCGACGGCCGCCGTTGATGGCGCGAACCCGCCGACACCTCGATACATATAAAGCCCGATTTATCAAGGGAAAAAAAATTTCAATATGTAACGAGATCGCTTTCGAGGGATTTGAATCAAGGATAACCTAAAAACGGGACTACTGCAACGGATAATATGAAGGCTATGGGTAGGGTCTCAGGCGAAAAAAACTGTCTGAAGCTTCGGGTGAGGAATCAGGATAAGGCTCACGTTTCCTCATAAAAACGAGGACAGTGATCTTGCGGTTCGGCACATGTAAGTGGCTCAAAGGCCTCGAAGGATGAAGCGATTTGGAGAATACTTACTGAGAAACGATACACGAGAATCTAGCAGTAACTGGCAACAGTATACACATGCTACGACACGCTCGCTCGCACCTAAACCGGCGGATCGAATCACTCGAATTCACACCATCGTGTTCGAAATCGCTACCAGTGCACTCTTTTGTATCTCGTTGCCTCGTCAAATTTCAACCACAGAGGACCCGTTTCACTTTCTATACACTATGCCTGGATTGGATCCAAAGCGAATGCGGCTCCGGCTAGAAGAAGCTGATGCGGGAAATTCATTTTTTCACTATAGGTAAGGGCATGACGGCGATAAGGAGGTGTCGTTGCTTCGCACTAAGCGAGTCCTGCTTCGCCTGTGGCAAATTGAAGAGAGAATGACTCCAGTGGCCAATAAGGTGATTCACCATCCCTCGCGTGGCCACGAATGACTCGAGTGGCCACCAAATTTGGTGATAATGACTCGAGTGGCCACGCCAGGGGATTCTTGCTGGCTTTTTTTTCACGGCGCATTACCCTAAGGTGATAAAAAAAATAAAGGGAAAATATGCCACAAGTAACACACAGTGGCATAGAAAATTTGTTTGGTAAAAAAAAGCAGTGTACGGTCACTGAAAAGGGTGTTTTCACGGGAGTGATAATAGGGTTCACGTAATCAGTCACTATTTGCTGGCGGAATCAATCACCTTAGGGTAATGCGCCGTGAAAAAAAAGCCAGCAAGAATCCCCTGGCGTGGCCACTCGAGTCATTATCACCAAATTTGGTGGCCACTCGAGTCATTCGTGGCCACGCGAGGGATGGTGAATCGTCTTATTGGCCACTGGAGTCATTCTCTCCAAATTGAAGGATTGACTGAAAGCCCTGCCTGAAGCATTGACCGCCTTGCCAGCGCCAACCCTCCATGGCCAAGCAAAAAGCTCAGTAAGCCTGACCCAACCTTTTTATATCCAAAGCAACCGCTCGGTACCGTATAAATATACACTGGCCTGATAAGTTCTCACAGCCACACAACAACGCCTTGCTGCTGGGCGAAAAAGCTCGACGGGAATTTACACCTTTGAACGATTAGTTGGAAACGGACGGCTAAGATGGAGCCCTTGAAATTGGTGCATTCCCGCCGAAACTTGTATCCTTCAAAGGGACGTCGTTCGCTAACAGTCGAGATCATGCATGCAGCTCTCGTTCTATGGGGTTACTGTAAAACTGCCTTTAGTTATGTAAGACACCATACGTGCTCCACCAAGCAAGATAAACGTCAGGCAGACTTAATTCCAATAATAAAATAACATCTCAGTGTATGCACGGAACAAATCAGGGATGAATCACACCATCAGTGCAACCATTTGTTGCACTTCAGGCCATACTTTCCCAATAGAAACACCATCAACAGATACACGAATCCCGTCCTACAAATCCCACCACACGAACCTCACACAATCTCTTCTTCCCATATCCTAATCACCATTCTAGTCCAAAACCTGCATAGCTGCTCCCCAACGTAACCCCAAACCAAACCATCTCACCGCACCTCTTCCCCTGCCCCGTCCTCCTGTGCCTTGCGAGCTCGCTCCAGCAGAATTTTCGCAATTCTCTGCCGCTTCTCCTCATCAGCAGTCGGCTCCACCACTCGGCTTAGCCCTCTCGGCTCTCCCCTGCTGCCACCCCCCATGCTACTCCACCAGCTCCAACTGCTTCTCCTCCCACCACTTTCACCATTGCCATTGCCACCATCACTACCACTATGTCTTTGGCTTCCCTCCTCCTCACCCTCACCTGTTCTGCTACTGCTGCTTGTTAGAGCGTGGCTGATCGCTGCTCCGATTGGTCCCCTGCCAAATCCAAGACCATCTAGGGAAGGCACTCCTCTTCCACTTCCACTCCCACTCCCACCACCAACACTGCTGCTGGTACCGCTGCTGGTTCCTCTAGTCGTACTACTCTGTGCATGATTTGACAGAGAGCCACTGCTTCTTTCCTCTCCATCCTGTTCTCTATCCTCCTTTCTGCTTTTCTCTTCCTCCTCCCGTCTAGGATAGTGATAGAAACGGTTGAAGTTATCCATTTTACTCATTATAAGCACAGCTGGAAACAGGAGGCAGCCCAGGGCCAGCCCAATGCCGCATATGAGCGCAGGCAATCGCCTGCTGCCAGGTGTCATGACCGGATTCGACGAGGTGAAGGAGGAGAAAGGCCCGTGGCGGAAGTTGCGGTGGGAGCGTGCGTGAGGGTGGTGGGAGTGAGTGTGGTGGTGTGAGGGAGTGTGGAGGAGGTAGTTGTAGGCTTCTGTGATTCGCCGAAAGGCGTCTGCATCACCCGTAGTGTTCACATCTGGGTGGCTGAGGTGGTGGAAGGATTTCAGGAGGAAAGACACGGGTTTTATATTAAAGGCTTACAGAGATTACAACAAACATAGAGTAAGAGTGTTCACATCTGGGTGGCTGAGGTTGTGGAAGGGATTTCAGGGGAAAACGAAGGAATTGTTATTATAGGCTTGTAGCGAGCACAGCAACCAAGCAGCGTCCATTCGAATCGTTCGCATGCATAAGGAGGGGAACATGTAAACGCCATGGATGTCTCATACAAAAGCCATGTTGTGTGCCAGATAAATGCATGGTTTTCACCCCTCCTCGCTCTCCCCTCCCTCCCCCTCCTCTCCCTCTCCCTCCCCTACCTCTCTGAAACCCAGTTTCCGAGGTTGTGTGATGTGCTGATCCATGTTTCTGCTGTTACTCGACTCACCCAACCTTCCTGGTTTCCAGTTCCCCAGAGCTTCTATCGCAACTTCTCTCGCAGCTCAAGTGGCGTCGTCTTACAGTTTGAGCGCGAGTCGTCGGTAAGCGGCCTTCACTTGCGCCAGCGACGCGTCGTGCGGCACTCCCAGCAGCGCGTACGCGTCGCCGTGCGACCGTCGCACCATGCTGGTCCGATCGCCTGCGACGTTGAGAGTGTCGCTTGCGACGCTGGAGGGCTGGCTGCTACGTCGTCAAGTGCTTTGCGGAAGTGCAATAGGAGTTCTGACCCCCGTGCCTACTATTGAGGCGCCTCAGAAGTAGAATCAGGACTTTGAGAGCAGTTGAGAGGGAGTACTATCCAAGACCGTGCAAGTTTAGCGAGAATCGCGGCGGGCTCGGCGCGCTGAATTATGGGAGCTACTGACGATGACGTGGAAACGAAATCGAGGAGCGGGCAAGGGTGGTTACTGGAGTAAACGGAATCTGACACTATGGTTAAGCAAGATCGCGTCTTTGCGTTGTGTGACCATCGTGTGCAACCACGGCGGACAAATACCGCAATAGCAAGGGGAGAGCAGATGTAGCCCGTAGGGAACAAATCCGCATGGGAGCTGGAAAGCTTCTGGCATCAGGAACAAATCTCCCCATGCGATGAATGCTTCCCCTGCGATTGCCGCGTCTGCGACTGACTACGATGCGGCCTACTAAATTCGCGCACATGGCGCCCGACACGTCACCACAGACTTATGACGGAAGCTTCTTGCGATGCTTTGGGGGGGTTAGTGGTTGTGGCGAATCGACGGGTGGTGGCTTGCGAGAGTTACCACCGAATTCAAGTCTATCGCTAGCAGATGTACACTCTGATGTCCTATACAATGGAAACCAATCTATAGCATAATAAAACAGACGATATCAAGATTGGACCTTTAGTGCAGTTCTTGCTTTGTTCATGTTCGTATGTGTATTACGAGCTTCCTAGTACGATGGATGTGTCTAGAGCTCGTTACAAAAACGAGGACTTCGCCACGCCTATCTTAGTGATGTCAACAGTGAGATCTGGATGTGGACTCTTTTTGACCTACAGCGACTCCCGCTTCGGGATTTGAACATTTTGCTTGCGGGTCGCGCTAATGGCACCCGCTCTTTATAGTAACTCTAACGAGCCGCGCATTTCCCGCCAAAGATCTCCCCACGTAAAGCGTTCCTCAATAGCCTCAATCTGTGTGTGTGTGGAACGCGGGCATTTGGTGCTGCTGCTGCTTGTCCAAATCATTGGACCTTTGTCCCCCATCACTCGAGGTTTTTGCTGATTTGTCTTGTATTTTCACAACAAGCGCTCCGGTGGAGCCATATCTACTCTTCGATTGATCAAAGCGCCCATCGTAGTGTGCATCTCAGCCATCCGTGGCGCTGACGATGATGATCCCGCACCGCGCTTTGCTCTGATTCGCTCGCATTGCAGAATCCAGCGCCATTCAGAAGCTTTTGATTGGACGGCACCTGTTTTGCTGCGTTTCACAATTGTTCTGATCTGCTCTGCAACAATCTGGACAACCACAAGGAATAGTCTTAGAAGCCATAATCCAGAGAACTCTCCAATAGAGATTTTTCGAAGGCTTTTAGCACGTTAGAAGATACGCTAGTCTCATCTCTCCTTTCAACCTCATCTTAGCCCTGCCTGTTGACGCTATCACTTGCACCCCTAGCCTGTTGAAATTACTAGAACATTTCCTATCAATCGCAGTACCCAGCGCACCAATACATAGGCCAGATCAGCCCAGTACAGCACGCAAGCCATGGTCCGATCAGGGTCGCTTTTGCTTCCCGTCGGGATCGCGCTTGTCCTTCTCGCAGCACTCCCGTCATCCACGTGCGCGCGATCCGAGGCTAGCTTCAACCCTAACACAGGCGTAGCTTCCAAAGCTGGCATTACCGTCCCCAGCTTTAAATTCAATTTCAAGTTCGACTTCCATAGGGTGTCGAACCCGCTCGTGTTCTTCGCGAAATGCGACAAGTCTTCGCTGGCGGGTTTCTCCTCATCGAAACAGCTCACTAACGGGTACGAAACAACACTTGCCGAAAATGCCACCCTTTCACCTCATACACCCTTTTCCGCTCCCTGCACGCACCCCCACTCCCAGCTTCCAGTCCCCCCTTGTTTCAAGCTTGCTTCCACATTTTCCCCGATCCTCTTCCCGTTCAACCTTTGAGGCGCCTTAAAAGTCAACTCACCACCTCTCACCGCTTTCAGTTCTCCCTTGTTTCGAGCTTGTTTCCCCCTTCTCCCCGATCCCCCTTCCCTTTCGTCTCCCCTCCTCGCCCCCATTTTCCCCTTAACCGTCGCCCCCGCAGCTCTCTCTGCACTGGCAGGCAGTCACTTCGTCCATCGACCAGCACTTGATATTATTTCTCTTTCCACTTTCGTCTCACCTCCCATTCTCTCCCCCATCTTCTTTCCCTTCCCGCAGGCTCTCTCTGCACTGGCAGGCAGTCAATTCGTCCATCGACCAGCCTTTGATATTATTTTTCTTTCCACTTTCGTCTCACCTCTAATCATCTCCCCCATCTTTTCCCTACCTCCCCGCAGGCTCACCCTGCACTGGCAGGCAGTGTCCAAGTCGAGCGAGCAGCTTCAACTGGCGCTCGAGGCGAAAAAAGGCACTCCAGCTGCTGCGAGCTGGTTCGCCGTCGGTTGGTCGCAGAGCGGCAAGATGGGCGGCAGCAATGTGATTGTAATGGAGGATGTCGGCTCGGCGCCGGGCCAATACGATCTCGAGAGCGATCCGCTGTACACCGCGAAGGCTGTCGCTGCTTCGTGGTCCGCGAGCTCGTACAGTATTACAGAAGATGACAAGTCTGTCGTTATGCAGTAAGTCGGCATGTTTATCGAGGTTCCTGTATCGAGTATAGCGATAGTGACCCCTTGTTCACGGCGAAAGCCATCGCTGCTTCGTGATCGGCGAGCTCGTCGCGTATTACGGAAGTTGAAATATCTGTTTTGATGCAGTAAGTTCTGTTGGAGGTACAGGTGCTGCGTGTCTATCAAGGTCCTTTGTCGCGTATGGTGAGTGGTCTCATGAGCGACCCCTTGTAGACGGCGAAGGCCGTCGCTGCTTCTTGGTCCGCGAGCTCGTCGAGTGGTTCCAGATGATGATAAGTTTGGAATGCAGGCATTTTTTATGGGAAAATTGCCTTTGCTATCACCAACCAAAACGGAAAATACAACGGTCTTAGCTTGCCCTTTGTAAATTACCCACTGGAATGACAGCTCCACGGATTCTTTTCTCGAGGCAACTCAATTTTCTATCTGAACCCCCCGTTCCGTTCCCTGCATGTAATTTCGCATGTCAGATTCTCCCGTGGAATAGGCGATCCCGGCAGCGTTCCTTTGAAGCGTTCGGGCTACAGTAACATGATTTGGGCGTATGGTGCGGGGATTTGGGAGTCGGATGGAGGTCACGATGCCAAGTGAGTGTTAGTGGGGGTTGCTTGTTCGCCTGAAGGTGGGATAAGTAGCTCGTTTCTTTCTTGGATGTAAGAATGTAAGAATGAAGCACGCGGGCTACAGTAACATGATTTGGGCGTATGGCGCGGGGATTTGGAAAAAATAAGTACCTCGGGTCTTTCTGGAAAATAAAACAGCTGTGTAACAATGAATCATGAAACTCGCGGGTTACAGCAACATGATTTGGGCGTATGGCGTGGGAAAGTGGGAGGCTGGTGGAGGTCACGATGCTAAGTAACAGCGGAGTTGGTTTAGCTTGTTGGCATGAAGGAGAATCCTAGGAATTTGGCCAAAGGTTGGTCGCAATAGCTGCAATAGAAGTTCGCCTAGGGATGGAAGCTTTATGTCCATGAGTCCATGCTGTCCATGTTTTTCTCTCTTTATCCTGGCCCATTACTCCCCCCCTCCCCTTCCTCTCCTTCCCCCCCCACCCCTCCCCAATAACAGGAGTATTGTGTGATTGATAGTGACTTTTTAGTTGACTCAAACACTCCCCCCACCCCCAGGTAACTTGCGAGTCGACTCAAAACACCCCCACCTCCTCCCCCCCCCTTTCTCATGCTGAGGATGCAAGCTAATGATCCATCCTATATGGAAACTGACATAAGCAAAGGTGCCAGTTGTGGAGTCCCAATTAGCAGGTTCATTCCTCTACCGAATCATCCTCTCTTCCTTTGTGTTTCCCCCCTTGTCCTAGTTGCAGTGGTGCAGCCGCTGTTCACCTGTGCAGCGGCTCCTAGTCAAACTCTTGAATCATCCTCTCTTCCTTTGTGTTTCCCCCCTTGTCCTAGTTGCAGTGGTGCAGCCGCTGTTCACCTGTGCAGCGGCTCCTAGTCAAACTCTTGAATCATCCTCTCTTCCTTTGTGTTTTCCCCCTTGTCCTAGTTGCAGTGGTGCTACTGCTGTTCACCTGTGCAGCGGCTGCTAGTCAAACTCTTGTGAACCATGCTGATGTTTATTCCTTCTTTTTCCCAATCTATTCCCCTTCCACAATTGCAGGGGTGCCACTGTAGTCGACTTCTCATGCAACGGTTGCAAGGGGGTCCTCCGGAGACGTTGCTGATGACTCACTAATGCGCGATTCTTTTGGAGCATAGAGACTAAAGCAGTCATCCACCATGTTAACATCTAGGGAATAAATCAATAGTATTGATTAGTTCTAGCTGGTGCCATTCTCTGGCCATTCACTAGCAGGCTAGTGCATGGTGTTTAGTCTAGGACTGCCTTTCTACAAAGGTAGTGAGCTATCTTCTTTCAATGCATTGGAGCTGTTGTAAACCACTAAGCATTATTGCTAAAAAATTGGAAATCAAAATATTTCAGAAGATCATTCAATCAATATACAGTCTCCTCCACTTGCTCAGGTCCCCACTGTCACTGCCCTCCCACACTGCTGCTCCTATACCCCTCACTCTTCCATATCCACTCACCTCCCCAACCCCAGTGTAGTACAGTAGGATCTTGCCACTCGCCATCTCTCCCTCACTCTCCCCCTCCCCTCCTCCCTCACTCTCCCCGTCCCCTCCTTCCTTACGCTTCCCCTCCCTCGCCTCCTCCCTATCTCCCTCTCCTCCCTCACCCATCACTACCACGTGTGGAGTTCCAACCAGCAGGTTGTCCCAAACCTCTTCTCCGAACCTTGGCTGCAGGATCGGCCCACCAGGTTCGGGCCCAACGTGTCGGGCCTTCTCCCATGTCTCCCCTCCATCCACAGAGTACGCTAGAATTGAGTACGTTCCATTATAGCGCGCCCCTTCATAAAACATAAGCAGCACTGGAGAGTTACTGCCTTCACCTGCAGCACAGTTACCCTCTTCCTGCCCCCCCTGCTGCTCTTCCTGCCCCCCCTGCTGCTCTTCCTGCCCCCCCTGCTGCTCTTCCTGCTCCTGCTGCTCCCTGTGCTCCTTCTGTCCCCACAGCTCCTCCTCCCATTTCTGAACGGCCTTTGGGCCAAAAGCAGCCAAGGGCACCACATGGCGTCGGTTGGCCCCTGCCTCGTCCCATGCTCCCAAGGGGCCTCTGCGGATGCAGGACCCCTTCTTTTTCCTGGCAGGTAGGACAAGAGGGGGGGAGAAAACAGAGAGTGCATGAGATGGCGACGGTTGGCCCCTGCTTTGTTCCATGCCTCCGAGAGCCTTCTGCGGATATAAGAGCCCTTCTTAGTCCTGGCAGGTAAGACGAGAGGGAGGGAGAAAACAGAGAGTGCATGAGATGGCGACGTTTGCCCCTTGCCTCGTCCCATGCTCCGAAGGGCTCTTTGCGGATACAGGAGCCCTTCTTAGTTTTGGCAGAATCACGGCATGGCATGGTCAGCGCATGGTCAGGGCATGGTTAGGACTTGGTGGGGCACGGCAGCGCATGGCCGATTATGCCGAGAAATGCTACCAATGGACCCCCGCTTCTGGAGCATCCATGGCAATGGGGCCAGAGGGCCTCAAAGGGTTTGCTGACCAAGCAAACTGAAGAAGACAATGAAGAAGACTGAAGTACCAACGGCTGCAGAGGTCACAGCACCAGCAGCGACAGCGTCACTAGCAGCGGCAGCAGCCTCAGATGCAGCACCTTCCCGTGCACGCTCCCAAGATAAAGAGTCATAGAAGTGTGCACAGGAAGCTGCTGCATCTGAGGGCGCTGGCGCTGATGGTGACGCTGTCGCTGCTAATTCTATGACCTCTGCAGCCGTTGACTTTTCAGTCTTCTTCATCGTCAGAATACTCAGCACGAAGAGCTGCTTCGACGGCAATAATGGTGTCAAACCTCTCTGCCAAACCTTTTGAGACCCTCCGAACCTGCTGCCATGGATGCTCCAGAAGCCGGGAGTCTATCAGTAGCATCTCTCAGATGCAGAAGCCCTTCTTAGTTTTGGCATAGTCACGGCATGGTATGGTCAGGGCATGGTCAGGGCTTGCCAGAGCATTGCAGGGGCATGGCTGGAAGCAAGTACCTCGGTGATTGAAGCATGGTAAGTACCCATCCTTACCAGTTCTTTGTGCTCGGATCAAAGGCAGCTGAGCCAATGGTGTAGAAGTACTGCGGGAGGGAGTCTGGTACTCAAACCATCCTGGTACATGGCCAGGGGAAAGTCCTCCCACGAATGAAAAGCATTTGAGGTGGAGCAGTATATCCCAACCCTTACAATGTCTTGGTGCGCGGGTCAAAGGTGGCTGAACCAATGGTGTAGCAGTAGTGAGGGAGCGACACCGGTACTCGGTCCACCTTCCCGTCCTCCCCCATGTGGGCATGGCCAGGGTAAAGTCCTCCCACGAATGAAAGGCATTCGAGGAGGAGCAGCATGTCCCAGCCCTTACCATGTCTTCATGCTTCGATCAAAGGCAGCTGAGCAGGAGCAGTACTGAGGGAGGGAGAGTTTGGTACTCGGTCCACTTCCACATCCTCCCCAAATAAACATGGCCAGGGGCAAGCCCCAAGCCAAGTTTACTGAAAGGAAGTTGTGAGACGCAGCTGTGGCATACCATTAGAACCGAAAACTTACCATGTCTTTGTCCTCGGATCGAAAGCAGCTGAGCTGATGGTGTAGCAGTACTGCGAAAAAGATTCTGGTACACGGTCTAATTTCCCATCCCTCTCCACATGGGGCCAGCCAGAGACAAGTCCCCCTCTTGTGAAACATTCAGTCTCTCACTTTCGCTTTTGTTCTTGGGTCAAAGGTGTAGCAGTACTGCGGAAGGGACTGTGGTACTCAAACCACTTTCCCATCCTCCCCCACATGGGCATGGCCAGGGGCAATTCCCAAGGTGACTGAAAGGCAGCCATGGTATAGCAATACATCTGAATCCTTACCATGCCTTTCTGTGTGGATCAAATGCAGCTGAGCCGATGGTGTAGCAGTACTGCGGGAGAGTGTCTGGTACTCGGTCAACCTCCCCATCCGCTCGCATGTAAGCATGGCCAGGGGCGTGTGGGTCGCCCACAGATTGGTAAGTCAGCAGCCAATCCGCATCCGCCATGTCAGCAAACGATGACAGAACAGCGTCTTTGGCCATCGCTTTTTTCAAATGCTCTCCTCCTCCCCCCTCTCCTCCATCTGCTCCCTCACTTGTCCTGCCTTTCCGGGTAGACCCATTACAAGGTAACCCAGCAAAAGCTCCTGAGTTGCTGTGCAGACGTGGCCAGGAAACTGCCAGCTCATCCCAGCTTCCCACGCCACCCACGTCCAGGAAAGGAGCCTTGGCTCGCTGCCACGTCACCCCGTCTGCTGACGTGGCGATGCCACATCGCATGCGCGCGCCCAATGCCGTCTTGCCAGCTGGCCAGGCGGGGAAACGACCCGGGTCCAAACCACCTGAAAGTAAACAAGAGGGAAGAGGAAAGGAGAGGGGACATGAAAATAAGTTGTCTCAGAGACTTCTCAAAACACCTTTATAATCAAACGCCCTGGGTCCAAACCACCTGAAGGCGATACAAGGGGAAAGAGAAAGGGGGAGAGGACAGAGAGGGGAGTGCGGGAGGGGAGGATGGGGTGAGTGAGTGAGTGGCAGGTATGGCATAATGGTAGAAATGTGTGATTGACAGGCTGTCGCGCCAGCTGGCCAGGCAGCGGAAGTGCCTCGGGTCCGAATCACTGGAGAAAACCCGAAGGGAAGCCGAGGGAGTAACTTCTAAGGATTTGCATTAAGGGACATGAAGGGGAAAAGGGTGTGTGATTGACAGGCTATCTTGCCAGCTGGCCAGGCAGCGGAAGTGCCTCGGGTCGAAATCACTGGTGGGAATACAAAGCGGAAGCTGAGGGAGTAACTCTGGAGGATTCCCATAAAGGGACATAAAGGGGAAAAGGGAGAGAGTGAGGGAGGAATGGGCCAGGGAGATGCGTAAGATTGGCAGGTGTGGTATAATGATAAGAGGAGAGTATCAAACAAGCCGTGTGTAATCACAATTGCGTAGTACAAGTGTGCTCCATACAATCACACGAATGCTCCATACAGTCACACCTGCATAGTAGAGCATGAGCCACGTGCCATCAGGTGAGAGCAGCACGTCGCTGCACCCCACATGCACACCACCACACTGTCGAAGGGCGAGTTGAAGGGTCGTCTGAGGAGAGTTTTAGGTTGATTCATTGTGAGCACGCACGCACACACACGCACCTGCATAGTAGAGCATGAGCCACGTGCCATCGGGCAGTAGCACTACGTCGCTGCACCCCACATGCACAAGAAAATTAAGTTGATTCACCACAAGTCACCTGCTTCGTTATAAGCATACAGAAACACATGCGCCCACCTGCATAGTAGAGCATGAGCCACGTGCCATCAGGTAAGAGCAGCACGTCGCTGCACCCCACATGCACACTGTCAAAAGCTGACGGGTCGTCCGAGGGGTCAAATACGGCACCACCAGGTAAAGGGCCAGGGTACCTGTAGTAGGGGGAGGTGGGGGTTGCATACCAGAGCCACATGCACACTGTCAAAAGCTGACGGGTCATCCGAGGGGTCAAATACGGCACCACCAGGTAACGGGCCGTGGTACCTGGAATGGAGAAAGAGAGAAACAAAGATGACAACAATGAGCCCACTATAAGGAGACATGCACACGCAGTAGCAGCACGTCGCTGCACTCCACATGCACACTGTCAGACGCTGATGGGTCTTCTGAGGGGTCGAATACGGTTCCACCAGGTAAAGGGCCAGGGTACCTGTGTAAGGTAGGGAGGGAGGGATGATGGGTTACACTCCAAAGCCACATGCACAATGTCGCACACTGACGTGGCGTTTGCGGGGCCAAAATTGGCTCCAATGGGTAAAGGGCCGGAAAACCTGTTGTAAGGCAGTGGGTTGCATATCAAGGCCACGCCACAAGCTGAAGGGTCACTTGAAGGGTTAAACACATCTCGACAAGGTTAAGGGCGACATAGTGATGGTGCATCCACCATGCCTTTTCCCCTCCCCTAATCACTCTCACCTCTCCCATGTGATCCCATCGCTGCTGATGGCCAAGCCCACTCGCCCAAACGAGTTGCCTGGCTGAACACACACCCTCATGCCCCACTCCTCTGTGTCTCCTCCCATGGTCACATGCATACATCCCTCTCATAGTCACATGCATACATCCCTCTCATAGTCACATGCATACATCCCTGTCATAGTCACATGCATACATCCCTCTCATAGTCACATGCATACATCCCTCTCATAGTCACATGCATACATCCCTCTCATAGTCACATGCATACATCCCTCTCATAGTCACATGCATACATCCCTCTCATAGTCACATGCATACATCCCTCTCATAGTCACATGCATACATCCCTCTCATAGTCACATGCATACATCCCTCTCATAGTCACATGCATACATCCCTCTCATAGTCACATGCATACATCCCTCTCATAGTCACATGCATACATCCCTCTCATAGTCACATGCATACATCCCTCTCATAGTCACATGCATACATCCCTCTCATAGTCACATGCATACATCCCTCTCATAGTCACATGCATACATCCCTCTCATAGTCACATGCATACATCCCTCTCATAGTCACATGCATACATCCCTCTCATAGTCACATGCATACATCCCTCTCATAGTCACATGCATACATCCCTCTCATAGTCACATGCATACATCCCTCTCATAGTCACATGCATACATCCCTCTCATAGTCACATGCATACATCCCTCTCATAGTCACATGCATACATCCCTCTCATAGTCACATGCATACATCCCTCTCATAGTCACATGCATACATCCCTCTCATAGTCACATGCATACATCCCTCTCATAGTCACATGCATACATCCCTCTCATAGTCACATGCATACATCCCTCTCATAGTCACATGCATACATCCCTCTCATAGTCACATGCATACATCCCTCTCATAGTCACATGCATACATCCCTCTCATAGTCACATGCATACATCCCTCTCATAGTCACATGCATACATCCCTCTCATAGTCACATGCATACATCCCTCTCATAGTCACATGCATACATCCCTCTCATAGTCACATGCATACATCCCTCTCATAGTCACACTCACCTCTCCCACGTGACCCCATCACTACAGACAGCCATCCCCACTCGCCCAAACGGGGTGCCTGGCTGCGCACACATGCCCGTGCTCCATTCCTCCGCGCCCCTCCTTTAATGGTTCCTCCACCATGCCTTCCCCCCTCCATAATCACACTCTCATCTCTCCCACGTCACACCATCGTTACTGACAGCCAAGCCCACTCGCCCAAACGGAGTGCCTGGCTGCGCACCCACCCCCATGCCCCACTCCTCTCTGTCCCCACTCCCTTGACGGTCCCACCATGCCTTTCCCCCTCCCACGATAACACTCTCACCTCTCCCACGTGACCCCATTGCTGCTGACGGCCAAGCCCACTCGCCCAAACGGGGTGCCTGGCTGCGCGCACACGCCCATGCCCCACTGCTCGGTGTCCCTCCCATGGTAGTACATCCGCCATGCCTTGCCGCCCACCCGAGCCGCCTGCTCAGGCCCGGTCCGAACCACAAGAGGCCCGGCGAAGAGCAGCGCGTCCCACCAGTGCTGGTCCGCAGGCGGAGGGCCTAGAAGCCTGCCTCGGAAGGGGTCTGGGAGCGAACTTGAAGGAGGGGACAGCGATGCTGACGCGGCAGCATGACAGGTCAGCATGGGATGACTGTCTCTTGTGGAATGCGCGACAGGGGTCGGGCTGACGGAAGGGGTGTTTCTCATTGAGGCTGGTGAGGTGTGCGGAATGGTGCGGCGGGGTACTGTGAGGTTCGAGAGGGATCTGGGAGAGTGTGGGGGGTGCAGAAGAAGATGGTTCGGAGCAGGAGAGTGGATGCGGGGCGGGGACTGGCAGCGAGATGGAAAGGGATTATAGTACTGGGTAGGCTGCTGCAGCTGCTGCGATTTTTGAGGCGCCTCAATAAAGTTGTGAGCAGGAGAGCGGATGCGGGCCCGGGACTGGTAGGGAGATGGAAAGGAATGATAGTACAGGGTAGGCTGCTGCAGCTGCTGCGCTCGCGTAACCGTGGCGATCGGCGAAGACGGAGGGTTCGACGAGAAAAGAGTCGCCATAGCAGCGTCAAAGCATGTGGAACAATCTGTTCAATGAGCAGCGGTGAAGCCGAGACACGGCGAATGCGGGACCGTCGCTAACAGGAGGAGACCGGTAGACGAGCTTGGTAGGAGCTGACTTGTGAGTCGACTCATTAGTCGGTTCTGAAAAGGTCTGAGATGGCGACAGACGCGATCGTTTGTTACACATGCTTCGGAAGTTTTGGTGCGACTGGTGGAGTTTCGAGTCATTCCGAGTTGTCAGGGTGACGTCATCTTGCAGCCAGTGCATGACGAGCCGCGAAGACAACGACGCGCCGCTGATTTCCTCGCAATCCGACCGATGGTGGAATTTTCTTTCGGTCCTCCCGATACAGGGAAGACCGCTGCCGTGCCCTGACCCATGCTGAATGGAAGCGTCTCGCGTCTCGCGTCTTACCGCGAGGCACGTGTTACGTGGAGAAGCAATGATTGCACGAGCCATCCTGGCTTTGGAGAATTCCGATGATGGAAGCATGAACCTATGGCATTAATCTCGTGTGTCTACTTCATCAATCCTTCATCTAGGTGGACACATCCCAAAAATCACGAGGCCGATATCGGCTGGAAAGCGTGGGATACCCCCAGGTCACACTCGGGGGGTAACCCTGATGTTCCCCCCAACTTTCCCGCAGGTACCCCAGAGGGCTGGCGATCGCTGCGAAGTGGTAATTCTCGCGATTGGGATTTCGGGTGATGAAAGCGGACCAATCAGGGGAGAGCTCCAGTTCGTTGTAACCCAGGAGATACCCCAACAGCTTCGGATCGACCCTGCTCACCTGGTTAGTGCACACTGTTTCGGCAACCACAGCTCAACCCAGGCACTGTACACGTTGAAGATCATGATAACATCAGCTATGTTAAACAATGATCTCTAAATATCGAGATTCTCTTTATTGAGGATCTACTGATGTGTTTCGCTAGGTGGCAGCAAGGATTTCGTGCACCAATCACATTTGTCCTAGTCACTTCAGCAAAAGAGTCCCTCCTAGATGTATTTCACAATCCCATCTCGACCACTTCCCTCATTGGGGCTGTTCGCCAGCACCATTATAGCAAAAAACGACGGGATAACGACGGGATCAGGAAGGTGGGTCTCGCCTTCCTGATCCCGTCAGTTAGAGTTCGTTAACCTCCGTCAGCCTGGTCAGCCCGTGAAAAAAGTGCCGAGCCTCACCTACCGTCCAAACCAACAAACAAAGTGGGCGTCTGGCGAACGCCCACTTTTGTCCACCAAATCTAACGCTTCGACGGCATATGGAAGCGGGGACGAAACTTCGTCCCCAGGCAAAACACCATCCCCTAGCCATGCCATCGCCATGCTGCGTTTTTCAAAGCACAGCGATGGCACAGCCGTCGCATTGCCGTTCAAAAGGGATCGAAGGGAAGGTGGGGATAAAGGTTCCCGATGCGGTTGAGAAATTTCTCAACCGCAGGCGCAGAAGTTTCCTGAACGGCATTACGGCCAAACCTCGGAGGTGGGTTCCACCTCCGTTTCCATATGCGGTCGCGATGCCGATGCCATCATTTTCGTTTCAAAATACGATTTGCAGGCGAACGGCACCATTATTTCTCGCTGCCAAGCTGTTTGAGTTCTAGGATTTCTCTTAACTCGCCGCCATGTCCGCATTTTACGCTGCCTAGATTTCCTAGACCTTTCTGGAGATTATACTTGAACGATAAGTAGCTTAGCTTCGGGTTTACACTTTCCGTTGTTAAGCAACGTCAATACCCTGGCGATTTTTGGCGTGCATGTTAATGTGCTTTTTTATCGTCAGTTGCTTAATTTTTTCCTCGCGCCATGTGTGTTTCTTTGCAGGCGCCGTCAACCGTCGTGACAGGCGCTCATGTGTGGAGGTCTAGAATGTGTCTTCGTCGGCCGCGATGTCGTGAGAACGCTTCCTGTGTTCCATCTTCCGTGCGGTCATCGAATTTCGTTGCCTTCGTATCTGGTCAGATTTCTCTACTGGTGAGCATGCGGTGCATAATAGACACCTATGGCGTGACAATAATGTTTCCTTGTGTACCGATGTTTTTCCCCTTTGTTCTCACTACTCTCACTCTTACCACCCTTCCCCTGTCTGAATGTCGCCACTTGGTGCAGAATACGGAAAGCGGTCCTGTCACGTATTCGTATGGTAAGAATCCTGCAATATCGTGTGTTCCTGTTCTCTTTGTGTCATGTGTTGCAGGAGCAAACTATCGTCTACATAGGGTAGTGAGGTTGTGCTGGAGCTCTCCTGAGTGATTAACACAGTTTTTATAACGTGCTGTGTCTGCAGAGTAGTGCACGTTGTCTGCATGTCAGAAAGTGTGTCTGTAATGTTTTATTTAAAATGTGCAGATTGATTAATGGAATCGACCAGCTTCTGTATACATATTATACTGGCACTAAGCCGTCTGTCTGTGACAAAAATTACTGTAAATGATTGATATCAATACTAATTGTGGTTATAGCCGAATGAAAATTATAATAGCATGTTTAGCTGACAAAAAAGAATATACAGTATTGTAGATATGTTGTTGTTGTAATTGAGTAAGTTTACAGCGCGGAAGCGGCTCGCGTGAAGCGGGAAGCGGGAACGCACGTGATTGGGCCCAAACTTCGCGGGAGGTAGAGTTGGGGTAACAGGTGGGTCACATCTCGGGGTCACCCCAGTGTGACAACGAACTGAATCCTCGACCGGGGTGACATTAGGGTATCACTGCTGGCGACCTTGGGGTATCACTAATCGGGGTAACACTGTTGTGACCTTGGGGTAGAAATTTGCGGAGGAATTTTTTGGGATGCAGAGTCCTAAGTCAAATCGCCTAGAATTGATCGTGCGCCGCGACCTTCGGTGTACTGACGACGAAGAGTCCCTGCCCCGCGCCATCGTTTATCGCAACCAGGGCTGTCGCATGGTCTGGGGCCAAACCTTACGAGGCTGAGCTGGCCTCTACAAACCTCTCCGACGAATCGTCCACACCCTACAAACTGTGTTAATTATGAAGTTTTACCACTCCCAGGGATTTTCCCACCCCTTAGAAACGTATTTTTGGTGAAGCACTTTACCAACGAATTTCGCAGGTTCGTGGTTCAGACACGGTGGTGCTTGCAACGGGAATCATAGCCAGGGCCGATAATTACGGTGGGCTATGCTTTAAAAGGAGGTGTAATTTAAAGGGTACAATTACGTCACGGGTAATCCTATAAACGACTCTATTATACAAAGGTTCTAATATCCAAAACTAAACTATAACGAGGTATTTTAATGACGGTGCTCGTGAACATCCGAAGATTCCTCCACACCCTTTAAAATATCTCTATTTCAATGTTTTACCTCGTCCAGGTATGGAAGGCACGGCGGAACTTGCAGCGGAGTCATAACCAAGAATAACGTAAGGACGTGGTGCGGAACGGGTCCGGACCCGGTGCATCGAGGCGTCCCGGGGCGTGCCGGGGCGCCCCAGCTCGCCCCGTGGAACGCATCTCAGTTTCGATTATCCTTCCAAGAGCTGAGATCGAACCTTCAACCAGCAATGGGCGAAAGCGAAAGTATCAGATGCATATTTCGACCGAAAATATTAACATGGTAAAAATTCGCCAACGTTCTCGTCAAACAGATCTCGCAATTGATCCCTCCCCAAATAGTCGTCGCCATCATCAAACGATTTCATCGAGATCCTGGCACGACAATTGAGCTAGTAACCGAAATTTCGATAGTTCGTAAGCCTTTCGAGCATGCTGGGGCGCCCCACAGCACGGCCCAGGGCGTGCTGGCACGCGTCGATGCATCGCCTCGTCCCGGCACGCCCCGGGACGAGGCGATGCACCGGGTTCCCGTGTGCACGGAAGCTTCGAAACCCGGTGCACCGCGGTGCATCGGGGCGTGCCAAGGCGTTCTGCACCACGTCCTAAGACGGTGAGCTATTCTTTAGAAGATGATGTATTTTAAAGGGTTCAACTTGTCAGAGGTCCACTGGAGATCCCCGATTGATCCTAGGGAAGGGTTACAGGCACGTTGGCTTGGGGGGTTATGGGCGCACTCACCCGCTACATAAACAAGCCCTTTTATCCCAGTGGTTAGTGGCTGGGATTCTGACATGGTATCAGAGCGAAGGTCTCGGGTTCGATTCCCGGTGTGTGCACTTCGGGCATCCCAGTGCGGGGGGGTGTCAGAGGTCCACTGGAGATCCCCGATTGATCCTAGAGAAGGGTTACAGGCACGTTGGCCTGGGGGGTTATGGGCGCACTCACCCGCTACATAAACAAGCCCTTTTATCCCAGTGGTTAGTGGCTGGGATTCTGACACAACTACGTGATGGGTATTCTTCTAAACGACTCCGTTATACGAAGGTTCTACTATCCAAAACTAAGCTATAACGAGGTATTTTGATGACGGTGCTTGTCGAACACCGATTATCCTTCCACACCCTTTAAATTGTCTCTAATACAATGTTTAACCTCTCACAGGGATTTCCCACCCTTCAGTGACGTATTTGTGGAGGGGCACTTTACAAGCAAATTTCAAGATCAGGCGCGGTGGTGCTTGCAGCGGAATCACAGCCAAGAATCTCGTAATGACAGTGGGCTATTCTTTATAAGAAGGTGTATTTTAGAGTGTGCAAGTACGTGACGGGTAATCTTTTAAACGGCTCCGTTATACGAAGGCACTACTGTCTAAAACAACGCAAATCAAACCCCATTCATTTGCGATTTTTTAAACCTTCGTCAGCGAACCAAGTGTTTAAATAGCGAGTCCGTATTGGTTCGCCCTCACAGCACAGTCGGTTTCGCCATTATCTTTGCTGATTCTCGCAAATACTCGCGGAAACCTTTATCTCAAACGCACCTCGAGAATGTCGAAACCCCCATCACCACCATTGCGGAGCTGGCATTCCAACGGCTACGTTTTCTCACAGGCTTTAATCACAGCCGTCCCGCAGAGTCTGCATCGCGATATAGTCACTCACATAGTATTGAGCGCTCCAGCACTCATTTCACGATGGAGATTGCGGCGTTCGCGCTCAATAGCTCTGCTGACTTAGATCCTTCACCGCGTGACGAGTCCGTCAATATGTCTCGCCTGCCTATGACTTGCCTGTCGCGCCGGTTTTCACGGTCGTCGGCCTCTCGAAGCCTCGTGCCAAGCTGGAAGCCGAGGTGGATAACTCAAACTCGCCGGGCAGTCGGTAAAGGAAGATGACATGGAAATTAACGACGTTCTTGCGACTTTACCGCACACGTGGCGTCAGTTTATTAGTCCAAACGGCCAAGGTATCAGCTATTACAGTGGCTACTACCTCGCACAGCAATCCAGTCAAATCAGGGGTTTCGCTGACCACTCGCTGCGGTGTCTGAGAATTCAGGCCATTCTGGTTCCGTGTCAGTGACTTATTCCATTCTGGGAATTTTCCTCCATTCGCGGCACTGGGGGGTTTTCTTCAAGCTCATTTTGACACATGGCTGCTTGTCTCTCCACGAGTCCCGCTTTTCTCCACCTCAAGTCGACCGTTAAGTGTACCTCCCACGCGTTTACTCGCAAGAGCTTTGCCGTCCCGCAGTCAAATCGAACCATGGTGCGGTCCAGCGCCGACCAAACTGACGTCAAGCGGCAGCCGGCGGCCGTCAAGAGCGAGCGGCAGCTGACGGCGGAGGAGCACTGGGAGTGGCACGCGCCGCACATCCGCAACTGGCGCGGCGAGTGGAAGATCTGGAAGCCCGTAGACAGCGACGCGTTGCAGAAATCGTTCAAATCTGTCCGTTCGTTCCAATTCAAGGATGAGGAGAAGACAGCTTTTGACCACGTGGTGAGTTGGTAGTGAGTCAGCATCAGTGAGGCTTGCTGTTGAGTCGTTTGCATGAGTCTAATATGATGGATCAATAATATTATGGAACCCCCTGCTTCATGTATCAAAAATTACCTATGGCGGGGCTAGCATGGTAGGTTCTTCTCTTTCATCTCCATCCAATTTCCATCGTGGCAGAATGCCTGGGAGGAGAAGGGGGATTGTCACACACCATGATTCCCCGTTCAGGAGTAGTTTGGGAAACTACCCGCAATGACCACAGACTCGCTCATGACAGCATGTTCTCTCTGTTATTTCCTCACCGTTTTGTGTCAGAATGACTGGTACGAGGAGAAGGGGGATTTGACCATGACTCCCCTATCAGGGGTAACTTGGGAAATCACCCGCAAGGAACACAGCCTGCCCGACGGCATCATGCACCCTGCCCGCCCGTCTCACCGCGTGCTGTGCGTCAATCCCAAGGGCGAGGGCGCATGGGTGCAGCAGCAGTTCAGAGGGCCACAGGAGGGGCTTTACCTTGAAGCCTTCTTTAGCAAGGGTATGGTATAGCATGTGGGTACGGTATGGCATTTGGTATTGTCCTGTGTGGCATGGTATGGCATGCTGCATGGTATCGTATGGTGACTATGGATGTCCACCGCCCCACTCTCTCTTACACCCCTTTGCAGTATTGACCATGCACTTCCTTCACTTTCAGTTTCAATGCTCCCCACACTCCATACTCCGAGGCACAACTGAGCGTCCTGTCTGCACTTTCTCACAGATTTTACCACTCTGCATCATGCTTGCATTTTCTCTCCAACATCACAAACCACCACCATTACACCCTTCGGTACCTCTTACCGTTGATTTCCCACCCTCCGGAAAATTGAGTATTATATAGCACCAAAAACTCCTCACACTCTCACCTGTGTCGCTCCCCACACACACACTCCAGGCCCAGAGGCTCAACTGAGTGTCCCATTTGGCTTTGATTCCAAGGGAACTTTCCTGGCGTCTATGATCGTTGAAGACCTTGCAGACTACAAGGAGCGGCCCGAACCAACCTGGAAGAGCAAGGCCTGGCCCTCGCCTGTCCCTGACGTCCTCCCTAAAGAGTTCCCCGCTTTCATCTCCACAGATCAAATCGCAGGAATTGAACAGAAGATAACTCCCAGCCTGATAGCCTCCGAATCAATTTCTTTATGGAATGGTTACTGTGGGAAAATCGCAGATGATGATTCTGTGGAGTATATGCTCGTGGCGATTCCCCTGGGTGTGGTTCTGTGTGTTCCAAAGAGTCTTGATCTCGTGGTGGGAAAGCCTTTCAGCATGTCGGCCACGTGGCATGTGAGCAGGCATGAGGTGAAGCGAGTGTTTGCTTCTTATGATGAAGGTGGGAGGCTCTTGTGCCTGTCTGGGGGTGATTACACCCACTGAAGAAGGATGTGAATATGGTTGGCTAAGAAGGCTGTCTGGTAGTGATTGCATCTAGTGGCAGTGTCTTGTTTCTGATGCAATTCGCAATTGTTTCCTTATAATTAAGCTTACACTGTTAAGGCGTGGTATTCTGCACAGCAGTAAAGCGTTCGTGCTTGGTGATTTTTTTTTCCTCAAGAATAATCATGCGTGAGGTTCTTTGAACCAGCTGTAACACTGGTCTGCTTTTACCTGTATACTTCAACAGAAATCGTCGTTTAAGTGGCCTTCATTCTGTCTCAAGGCCAGGTTTGAGGATGCGTTGCCGAGCCAGAGAGAAGCACCCATGCATGAATGTTGGGGACTTGGTGGTTTGGTGGAATTGATGGATGGCCACCAGTGCACTTCAGTCTGTCTTGGTGTAAGGTACCAGATCCAGTGTCGCATTGCCGGGGCGAGAGAACACCACCTGAACTCGGAAAGATAAGGAGACACAGGTTCGAATGAGAGGGTTGAAAAAGTTGATGGAGACGCAGGTTTGGAAGGATTGGAGATGGTGAAATGAGAATATGGAGAGAAAGAGAGTGAGAGAAGATAAGAACCGTGCATAAGATGTCCTTGGAAACACGCTGACACCTCCTGGCCTTGAGTATGCCTTGAAGTTCTTTGACCTTCCTGAATTTGTTGAACCCCTTCGAGATCTACATGAATCTGGAAACCACGTGAACCTTTCTAAAGATCACCTGAATCTCTCTGGGAATCACCTGAACGTATCTAACAATCACCTGAACCTCCTTGGATTCACCTGAATATCCCCGAGTGTGCGAGTTTGGAAGCCCACAGCACAGTAGACGAAGTAGTACTGCCACGTGCGGATGAACTTGGGACCAAATCCCATCTCCATAATCTCACTGGGAGGAGGAGAGGGAGAACAGCAGCAGGTGGAGGAATGTTTGACAGAGACACGTGGGATGAGTGAGAGTGGTTCATAAAGGCTCAGCACAGTTGGCGAAGTAGTACCTTCTCAGTCAGTGCCATCTCAATGCCGTCCGATGCCATGCCTAGATTACGCTACAGCCATCCCAATGTTGGACCCTAGATTATGGCACTGCCTGTGCGCCATGAAGTTATCGTGCCATCTCACTGACATGCCAAAACATACTAGTACCATCCAATGCCATCCAACATCCAATAGTCAACTCACTGCCTGTGAGCCATGAAGTTATCGTGCCATCTCATGAGCGTTGTGGCATAGTGCGGGCCGATGTTCTCCAGCTCCTCCACACTGTTGTTGGCACACGGGGATATGACAAATTGGGAGGTTGGGAAGGCGGGTCACAGGGGTGATGAAGGGCAAGGGTGGCGTAGCCATGTAGTGCGTCCTGGGCATGGGTATGGGCCTGGCCGTGTCGTTTTCACCCAAGAGCAGCGTTTTTGGCCCCGTTGTTTTTGCCTGATGGCCAAGTTCTTGGCTCTGTTATTTTCACCTCAAGACAGAATTCTTGGTTCTGTTGTTTACAACTGAAAGTGGAGTTCTTGGCTCTGCTGTTTTCACCTAAAGGAGGAGTTCTTGGCCATGTTGTTTTCACCTGGAAACGGAGTTATTGGCTCTGTTGTTCTCACCTGACGCAGAGTTTTTGGCTATGTTGTTTTCACCTGAAGGCAGAGTTCTTGGCCATAGCGTCGGTGAGCGCAGAGAGGGAGGGCACGCAGCAGCCGGGGAAGATGTACTCCTTGATGAAATCAGATGAGAGGCGATACTCCTCGTAGCGACTCTCTGGTGTCGTGATCACCTGATGGCGCATGGGATGACGGAAGGAATGGTTCATTTGGATGGGTGCCGAACGGCGGAGCGAGAAAGAAGAAGAAGCAAAGGAACGGCAAGCCAAATCCAACACTATGAAATGGATGTACCTAAACAGTCAGGTGAGCTGAGAAGGCACCTGAACAACCACCTGAGGCAGAAATCCACCTGAACAACCAGCAGCCCATCCATTGCTAGCAGCCGGTCGCAGTGATGGAAGAAATCGCCCAGGTACTCGTGACCCACCGCCTCCAACATCTCACTGTCGGCGGAATGGGGATGGAGAGAGAGTGGTTCGGACGGGAGAGTAGTTTGGAAAAGGGAAGGCTTTCTTGTTACATACTGCTCAAGTCAGGGTAATTTTTGAGGAAAAAACAAAATCAAAGCAACCTCCGGAAAAGGATGGGAAGGTTATTAGATTTCAGTGACACTGACCATGAGAGGATGCGGTCGAACTTGCCCGTCCCCGGCAGATTGCGGTAGTCACAGAGCATGAAGTTGATTCGGTCCTGGTGGTGGGTGGGGGTGGGCGACGTGGAGAAGAGGGGAGTGTGGCAAAACATAAAGACGGCTTAAGACTTCAATTGGCAGGTTGCGGTAGTCACAGAGCATGAAGTTGATTCGGTCCTGGTGGTGGGGGGGATGGGAATGGGTGGGCGATGTGGAGAGGAGGGTTGGGGTGGGCCGGGGTGACGTTGAGAGGAGGGGAGTGTAGGTGCAAGCTTAGAGACGTCATAAACTGGAAAGTTGTGGTAGTTACAGTGCATGAAATTGATTCGGTCCCGATGCCCGTGTAGCGACACCCCGTCCAGACTGAGCAGCCAGGCATACATGCATGCCGCAACAGCACTGCTGAGACCGTACTGAAACACCAGCTTTGCATGGCGTAAGCACGTACCTGCAGGCCGGCCGCCTCAACTCACTCAGTGGTGAGCTGCCCCTGCTGCGAGGAGAGGGTTTGATGCCCCTGTAGCGACACCCTGAGAGTCCACACTAATCGTTTTTCCAGAACACATACCTGCTGCGGCACTGCCTTCTGCCTGCGCTGCGCCCATACCTTTGGTCCTGCCTGAGAGCAATGCAGTGCATACCTGCAGGGCGGCAGCTTTCACTCAGTCTGTTGCAAGCTGCAGCTGCTGCGAGGAGAGTGTGATGCCCGTGTAGCGACACCCCGTCAGGCTGAGACCCACACGCTGAGCCTACACCACAGAACTAGCCGGGGAACACACCTGCAGGCCGGCAGCTTTGACTCTCTCTGTTGCGAGCTGCAGCTGCTGCGATGAGAGGGTGATGCCCGTGTAGCGACATCCCGTCAGGCTGAGAGAGACCCACACACTGAGACAGCCTACAATGACCCATTAGCACACACGCATACCTGCAGGCCTGCAGCCTTGACTCGCTCTGTGGCGAGCTGCAGCTGCTGCGAGGAGAGTGTGATGCCCGTGTAGCGACATCCCGTCAGGCTGAGAGAGACCCACACACTGAGACAGCCTACAATGACCCATTAGCACACGCACATACCTGCAGGCCTGCCGCTTTCACTCGTTCTGTGGCGAGCTGCAGCTGCTGCGAGGAGAGTGTGATGCCCGTGTAGCGACATCCCGTCAGGCTGAGAGAGACCCACACACTGAGACAGCCTACAATGACCCATTAGCACACGCACATACCTGCAGGCCTGCCGCTTTCACTCGTTCTGTGGCGAGCTGAAGTTGCTGCGAGGAGAGCGTGATGCCTGTGTAGCGACACCCCGTCAGGCTGACCGCCTCGAGAGCCAAGCTGCCCCACCCGAAGCCGATCTCCAGCACGTGGTGAGTTGAGTCTATGCGCGCCTGGGGGAGGGGATGGCATGATGCAGGGGGGTAAGGAAGGGTGGGTGGGGTGGTTGTGACCCAAGCTGCCCCACCCGAACCCGATCTCCAACACGTGGTGAGTCGAGTCTATGCGCGCCTGGGGGAGGGGATGGCATGATGCAGGGGGGTAAGGAAGGGTGGGTGGGGTGGTTGTGACCCAAGCTGCCCCACCCGAACCCAATCTCCAACACGTGGTGAGTCGAGTCTATGCGCGCCTGAGAAGGAGGGATTGTCATAATTCCAATGGAGGGGGGGTGAGGAAGGATGGGTGGGTTGGGTTGAGAGCCAAGCTGCCCCACCTGAACCCAATCTCCAGCACGTGGTGGGAGGAGTCTATGCGTGCCTGGAGGGGGGAGAAGGGGAGGGAGGAAGGGAGGGAGGGATGGGGAGGGTATAGGGAAAGGATTGTAAGCAGTGTGATCCAAACTTCCCACCCGAACCCCATCTCTAACACGTGGTGGGTCAAGTCTCTGCGCGCCTGAGGGGTCAGATGGAATACATGGCGCAATCCAAAGGGGGAGGGAAGGGTGGTGAAGCTGGTGGGTAGCCAAGCTGCCCCACCCGAAACCGATCTCCAGCACGTGGTGGGTCGAGTCTCTGTGCGCCTGAGAGAAAACAATGGCTTGATGCAGGGGGGCATGTATGGCGCAATGAAGAGGGTGAGAAGAGGGTGAGAAGAGGGTGAAACTGGTGGGTTGGGTTGTGAGCCAAGCTGCCCCACCTGACCCGAACCCGATTCCCAGTGCGTGGTTCTCAGCATGCGCCACACACTCACCACCACACCACCACCACCACCACCACCACCACCACCACCACCACCACCACCACCACCACCACCACCACCACCACCACCACCACCACCACCACCACCACCACCACCACCACCACCACCACCACCACCACCACCACCACCACCACCACCACCACCACCACCACCACCACCACCACCACCACCACCACCACCACCACCACCACCACCACCACCACCACCACCACCACCACCACCACCACCACCACCACCACCACCACCACCACCACCACCACCACCACCACACCACCACCACCACCACCACCACCACCACCACCACCACCACCACCACCACCACCACCACCACCACCACCACCACCACCACCACCACCACCACCACCACCACACCACCACCACCACCACCACCACCACCACCACCACCACCACCACCACCACCACCACCACCACCACCACCACCACCACCACCACCACCACCACCACCACCACCACCACCACCACCACCACCACCACCACACCATCACACCATGGCAGAATGACATGCTCCCTATGAGCCTCCATCCAGCCCCTCTCACCTTGGCAATGAGGCGCCTCAGCTTGCGCAACTGAGCATCCACTAGAGGCTCCTCTGAGATGGAACACACTCACCATCACACACCGTGGCGGCATGCTACACTCTAGCCTCACGCACCTTCGCAATGAGGCGCCTCAGCTTGCGCAACTGAGCATCCACTAGAGGCTCCTCTGAGATGGATACACCTTGACACCCATATCCATATGTGCAACACACACAGAGAGACACACACAGAGACACACACAAAGACACACACACCATCACACCATGGCACCATGCTACACTGTAACCCCTCCCCACCTTGGCAATGAGACGCCTCAGCTTGCGCAGCTGTGCATCCACTAGAGGCTCCTCTGACGTGTCACACACTCACCATTACACCGATTACCATGGCAGCATGCTACACTCTAGCCCCACCCACCCACCTTGGCAATGAGGCGCCTCAGCTTGCGCAGCTGTGCATCCACTAGAGGCTCCTCTGGTCGCTGAGCCATGCAGAGGGCGGGAGAGGAAAGAGGGCACAGGAGAAAAAAGAGGGTGAAGCAAGGAGTTTCACTCAAAACATGGACAAGGACAAGAACGTGAGCGTAGACGCAGGGAATGTTGTAAAGGCAGGTTTACAAAGTTGAAACAGCAGAGGACACGGCAAACATGCGGGACTAAAGGCCGCGGCAAGGCTGATGCAAACGTGAATATACACGGACGGATCTCTGAAAGTTGTTTTGAACACTCACCTCGAAGATGGCACAGGAGTAGGTCATGGTCTCGTCAAGGAAGGTTTGGAACATGCCGTTGCTCTGGAGGGGGGTGAGGGGGTGTGAGGAGAAGAGGTGGGAAAGTTCAGACGTCGCAAACCTAGTAGGTCATGGTCTTGTCAGGGAAGGTTTGGAACATGCCGTTGCTCTGGAGGGGGTTGAAGGGGGTGAGAGGAGGTGAGG
The DNA here is from genome assembly GCA_947470075.1 of Closterium sp. Yama58-4. Lineage (NCBI taxonomy): Eukaryota > Viridiplantae > Streptophyta > Zygnematophyceae > Desmidiales > Closteriaceae > Closterium > Closterium sp. Yama58-4. Next base: position 1,204,870 of record CANIUD010000750.1, on the reverse strand, counting down.
GGGTCGAGTGCATGGATAAGGATGAGGGTGAGGGTGAGGGTGACGAATCAGAGACTAGGAATGACGAGAGTGGTATGGGAGGAAGGAAGGGACGCTGAAAACAGTTAGGATAGGCATCAATGATTACCAGATCAGGGTGGTTACCACCAGGTCACAGTGGTTACCACGTCATGGTAGCGGTTACCAGGACCAGGTATGGTGGTTACCAGGTCGTAATGGTTACCCAGTCACGGCTGTTACCAGGTCGTAATGGTTACCCAGTCACGGCTGTTACCAGGTCGTAATGGTTACCCAGTCACGGCTGTTACCAGGTCGTAGTGGTTGGAGATGTTGCGGCGTGCGTTGGTGAGGTTGTTATGACGAAGCATGTGTCTCGGGTACAGAGTCTGCTCTGGTTACATGGTTACCAGGTGACGCTAGTTACCAGGTCGTAGTGGTTGGAGATGTTGCGGCGTGCGTTGGTGAGGTTGTTAAGACGAAGCATGTGTCTCGGGTACAGAGCTGAGTCTGCTGTACAGAGCTGAGTCTGCTCTGGTTACATGGTTACCAGGAGACGCTACTTACCAGGTCGTAGTGATTGGAGATGTTTCGGCGTGCGTTGGTGAGGTTGTTGAATCGCAGTAGGTGTCTCGCATACAGAGCTGCCGACCCCACCACTGCTGTCAGCAAGGCGGGGCTCCACCACCCCCTGGTGTTTAAGGGAGGAGGAGGAAGAATCGGAGTAGGGTTTGTGAGCTTGGGAATACAAGCAGATTTGCTGACCCCACCACTGCTGGCAGTCAGCAGGGCGGGGCTCCACCACCCCCTGGTGGTTGGTGGGGGAGGAGGAAAGAGCGGAAGTGAGAATAGAATACGGGGAATAAGAGCAGATTGGGCCAAATCTCCTACTCGCTGCTAACAGCTGCTAACAGCACTGCCAGCTGCCAGCAGCTCCGGGTGGTGCTGGAGGGGGAGGAGAGAAAGAAGCTAAATATAACATGTGTGATTTGGTTACAGGTTGCAAGGGAGGCAGGGTGCAGTAGTCGTCCCTCCCTTCTGGAGGTATAACAAGTACCGGCCAGTACTAATACTTTTGGATTGAATCGGTTTGACTCACTTCTTCTTTGCGGGTCGCTGGCCGGGCTGCTTGTTGCGATCCCGATTGGCAATCATGATCTGTGAGTGGATATAAGTGGGGAGGGAAAAGGGAAGATAGTCATTGGATTGGATTGCAGTCCTTCAGTCCGTCAATCAGTCAGTGCAGCCAGCCAGTCGCCGGCCCGGCCAGTCACCTCGAATCAATCCCACTCATCCCTGAGGAGCTTGAAGTGCCCTCTGGAGCCGAAAGAAGAAGATGTTGCGAAAAACGAGACTCAAACGAAGGCTAAACCTTTTTCACAAAAGTGATTGAAAGCTGGAATCATTCACTGAAGTGAACCAGCAAGACTCACCTCAAGAAGCCTGAGAAGAGCCGCTCTAGAGCCATGAGGGGAGAAAGGCGAAGTTGCCATGCGCAAACCAAGGCATTGCTTTTGAGACCTCTCAAAAGTTGATTCAAAGAATGCACTCACTCACTCAGTGAGCCTCTCTGCTCACCTCAACGAGTTTGAGGAGCCCTTTGGAGCCCTGGGGGAAGGAGGTGTCACCGTCCACACACAATGGCATTGAAAGGAAAGCTCACCTCTATGAACTTGATGAGCCGTGAGGGAAGGAAAGACACGTTGCCATCCACAAGCAAGACATTGCTTTTGATACCTCTTCATAGTGAGTAAAAGAGTGCAATCATTTAGTGAGCCTCTCAGCTCACCTCGAGGAACTTGAGGTGCCCTCTGGAGCCCTGAGGGAAGGAGATGTCTCCATCCACAAAGGTGCCGTTTTCGAGAGTTCCATATGTGCGAGAATCATACATTCCAGGCTTTCAGTGGGGCGGGCTCACCTCGAGGAATTTGAGGAGCCCTCCGGAGCCCTGAGGGAAGGAGATGTCTCCGTCCACAAACGCGTCAGCCAATCCCAGGTCAGCACGCGTTGCCACCTGCGGCAGTACAACGGGGCGAGAGAAGGGTGTGCAACGCAGGTAAACAGGCCGTTACGATGAAAGGTAGGAGAAGGCAGGTGCGTGCAAGCAGGGTCACGTGACCGTCCAGCTGATCATTCATAGTGTAGCCGATGTCACTGCATCGAGACTCGCTACAATCACGCACCTTCCAGTAGAAAGCAGGCGAGTGCACGGTCATCTGGCAGTCCAGCTTGGGTCCTTTTCCCCCGAATCGGTACACTGTGCCTCCCCGCTCCAACAACCTGGGGGAGCAGACAGAGAGGGTGAAGAGGGGTGAAGGGGGATGAAGAGGGGTGAAGGGTGGTGAAGGCTGGCGAGCGCACGGTCATCTGGCAGTCCAGCTTGGGACCCTGTCCCCCGAACCGGTACACTGTGCCTCCTCGCTCCAACAACCTGGGGCGTAGAGGGGTGAAGGGGGGTTGAAGGAGGGTGAAAAAGGGTGAAGGGGATTGAATGGGGGAGAAGAAGGGTGAAAGGGTGTTGAAGGGGGGTGAACAAGGGTAAAGGAGATGAAGGAGGGTGAAGAAGGGTGAAGGAGGTTGAAGAAGGGTGAAAAGGGGTGAAAGAGGGTGAAGGGTGAAGGAGCACGAAGGAGGGCGAAGGCGCGCGAAAGAGGCCGAAGGAGGGTGAAGAAGTGTGAAAAAGGGTGCGCATGAAGGGGATCCGCATGGCCTTGGACATTCAGCCCGTGGTATGAAGGGGCACAGGAGGGAACAAAGGGGCCAGGGGAAGAGGGAATTCCAAGGATTGAAAGCTCACTGCATGGATCCAAGGTGAACGAAGGGGCAGAGGAAGGCGGGCACAGCAGCCTTGGGCATGTGGCATGTCTACCAATGCAAACGAAACAAAGCATTGAATTCATAGCCGAGCATGTTGGAAGGGCGATACTCACTGCACGGAGCCGAGGTGAATGAAGGGGCGGAGGAAGGAGAGCACTGCTGCCTTGGCGGCCTGGTAGTGCAGAGAGAAGAGCATCTGGGGTGTGTTGCGCTGCAGCTGCAAGGCCGGGCTGCTGCTGGCTCCGAGAAGCGCGTTGGCTGCAGTCAGGCCAGCCTGGTATTGAAGGGTGAGAGGCATAGAGGCAGACAGATAAACAAATGAAAGGCTGTTGGTGCAACAGGAGCCGGGAGGAGCATCTGGGGCGTGTTGCGTCGCAGCTGCATGGCCGGGCTGCTGCTGGCTCCGAGAAGCGCGTTCGCTGCAGTCAGGCCAGCCTGGTATTGAAGGGTGAGAGGCATAGAGGCAGACAGATAAACAAATGAAAGGCTGTTGTGCAACAGGAGCCGGGAGGAGCATCTGGGGTGTGTTGCGCTGCAGCTGCAAGGCCGGGCTGCTGCAGGCGCCCAGGAGGGCGTTCGCTGGAGTTAAGCCAGCCTGGCAGGCAGAAAAGGGGGAGGGTGGGACAAGGGTGCTGGGGGCAGATGAAGGGACGAAAAGGGTGCTTGTGGAGCGTGTGTTGTGGTTTATGTTCAAGGTGTATGTTGTATGATACGCGACGCATGATGCACTTGTGTACCTTGCACCCATCTTCATGGAAGCTCTGTACCGATGTGCATGCAGGACAACATGGCATGATCGACATGTGGCTCTGTGATGCATGAAGCATAATGCATGAAGCATAATGCATGATGCATGATGCATGATGCATGATGCATGATACATGACGCACGATGCACAATGCATGATGCATGACGCATGACGCATGATGCATGATGCATGATGCATGATGCATGATGCATGATGCATGATGCATGATGCATGATGCATGTACGTACCTTGAACCCATCTTCATGGAAGCCATATCCTGTGAGATGAGAAGTGGCAGAGAGATAGGGGGTGCGGGAAGGGAGAGAGGGCAAAGGTGGGAGAGAGCATGAGGCAGAGGCAAAGGGTCGCACTGCTTGTGTCACTTGTGAGAGTTCTCAAAACGAGTCACATCAGGTTTTGAGTCAACTCAAAACGAGTCCCTCCAAGTCACTCCACGTACCAAGATATACCCCACAGAAGTAGATTCCCCTCCTCCCTTGCACAGTGGGTAACAGTCTGGCAGCAGCCTTGGCAGCCGTGGTGGGGAGCGGTGGTATGGGATTCGGTCAGATCATAATATTCCTGGTAATCCACGTACCAAGATATGCCCCACAGAAATAAATTCCTCTCCTTCCTTGCACAGTGGGCAGCAGCCTGGCAGCAGCCGTGGCAGCAGTGGTGGGGGTCGGGTGGGAGGTGACCCACTGGTGGTGCACCGTGCCCTTGATTTCAGACGGTGGGTTGAGAGTCACCAGGATAGGGTCGCCCGTGTCCCCTAGATTCTGCATACGGGGGAAAAGGGAGGTTAGAGAAAGGGATGGAGTGAATAGGGTGGGAAGCGGGGGGGAGGTGACCCATTGGTGATGAACCGTGCCCTTGATTTCAGACGATGGGTTTGAGAGTCACCAGGATAGGGTCGCCCGTGTCCCCTAGATTCTGCATACGGGGGAAAGGGAGGTTAAAGAAAGGGATGGAGTGAAGAGGGTGGGAAGCAGGTGGGAGGTGACCCATTGGTGGTGAACCGTGCCCTTGATTTCGGACAGGGGATTGAGAGTCACCAGGATAGGGCCGCCTGTGTCGCCAAGGTTCTGTACAGCAGGGGGAGGTGGGTTGGAAGGGAAATGGTGAGGAAGAGGGAGGCGAGCGGGTGGGAGGTGACCCACCCCACCATTGATGAATTGTGCCGTTGATTTCAGACGGTGGGTTGAGAGTCACCAGGATAGGGTCTCCCGTGTCGCCAAGGTTCTGCACAGCAGGGGGAGGTGGGTTGCAAGGGAAAAGGTAGAGGAATAGTGAGGTGAGCGGGTA